>CM055123.1:226392483-227592483 GCA_029206835.1 Rana muscosa | reverse complement strand
CTTTGTGTCGGACACCCCAAGACAAGATCTGCAGTTATGGGGAGATCCACCAATTGTTGTCCAACCAGCCTGGAACGGAGCTTCTCGCGGACAGGAACCATGGTGTGAGCTTTATTTCCCCCTAATAGTTTATAATCTAACATGCAACTGGACCTCTAAGCCTTTGATCCTGACGTGATCACCGGATAGCTAACCTGGCTCTAGCCTATGCTGGTTATCGAGCCAGGAGTTAAAACCAGCTTTGGAATCCCAGTCCAGAAGGAACAGGGTTACCGAGAATAATAGGAGCTTCATATAAACTATATTGTATTAAGCAGGTTCATCTACCAATATACTGGAAGGTGATCACTGCACATACAGTAGCACACACATGGCTATCTGGCACTGTGCATGTAAAATAATAACAGGGCATGGCAGAGATACTCTGCCTGTCACAAGGATTTATATATACAGTGGGGAAAATTATTATTTGATCATCTGCAGATTTTGTAAATTTGCCCACAATCTTGGATTAGAAACTTCTTCCCTCAGCCAGAACACTGAAGATGGGTCGTGGATGGGTCTTCCAGCATGACAATGACCCAAAACATGCCGCCAAGGCAACAAAGGAGTGGCTTAAGAAGAAGCACATTAAGGTCATGGAGTGGCCTAGCCAGTCTCCAGACCTTAATCCCATAGAAAATTTATGGAGGGAGCTGAAACTTCGAGTTGCCAAGCCACAGCCAAGGAACCATAAGGATTTAGAGTGCTTGCCAACAAGGGTTTCTCACCAAATTCTAAGTAATGTTTTGCTTGGGGATCAAACACTTATTTTACTCACTGAACTGCAACTCAATTTATACCATTTGTATCATGTGTTTTTCAGAATTTTTGGTTGATATTCTGTCTCTATCTTTTATAATACACCTATGATAAAACGTATAGACCTTTCATTTCTTTGTAAATGGGCAAACTTACAAAATCTGCAGAGGATCAAATAATTATTTTCCCCACTGTACACTCAACGGCTGCAGTTAAACTATTAAAACATCAGACTACTTGCTTAATAGTCTCTTCTGGCTTGGGGCTTAGCAGTATGGACAGGACATATGGCTGAGACTTCCTCTCTCCGCTTCCTCCTTCTGGGGTTTCAAAGCCAACAACCCAGGGACAGGAAGTGCATACATAATATAGTTACAGTTGAACCTTGGATTATGAGCATAATCCATTTCAGGAGAATGCTCATAATCCAAAGAACTCGCATATCAAGGCGAGTTTCCCCATTGAAGTCAATGGAAACGAAAATAATTAGTTTCGCATTGACTTCAATGGGATGCAATACCGCATGTGGCCAGAGGTGGGGGGCGCCGGAGAGCCTCGGAAACGGCCGGAAAGGCCCGATGACACGTCGGCTGACCTCGGCAAACGTCGGAAAGGCTCGAGAACTGAGTATTTCCGTGTATTTCCGTTTCTTTCCGAGCATTGCCGAACTGCGGCGATCGTCGCTGTTCGGCTCTGCTCGGCTCTGTCGCTCCCGCACCTCAGGCCAAATGTGGTACTGCAGGCCCTATTAGGTTGAATTCTGCTCGTCTTGCAAGACAACACTCGCAAACCGAGTCAGATTTTTTTTAAAAAAGTTGCTCGCAATTTAAAACGCTCGTTAACCACGTTACTCTTAAACCGAGGTTCCACTGTACAGGCATTTGCAAATTCAGACAGTAGAGGGCAGCAGATCCCCTCAGTGACATCCCATTATAGCAACAGAGTTTGGATAACTACTGAGGAAATTAAAGCTGAAGTTTAACCCCTTACCCACCCATTCCTGGCGTCCCTTTAATAGGGTCTGTACATCCAGGTGGCGGAAAGGATCGGCTGATCATGTGACCACTGTGCTGGGAGTGCAGACTGGATCACTGGATCTCTATGCAACGCAGGCAGGTCATAGCTGATGGGAGGGGCCAGCAGGGTACTGTGATGTTTTCAGGAAGCTATGTAGAACACCCTGCTGACCCCTCCCACCAGCCATGATCTGTCTGCATTGCATAGAGAAGCACAGAGTCCCAGTGTCACTCTACTCCTCTGAAGAGCCCTCGGTCCTGATGCAAACAGAGGGCCGTCTCTTGGGAGGAGTTATGCAAATATCAAAATGCCTTGGAAGGTGGATGTCAGTCTGGAGGAGTGGGCATTCCTAGGCAGGCTGTATTTGCATGCAGACTGCTCTAGGTAATGTTCATATGTGATGTTGAGCTTCCATCATTAAAATAACTGATGCTGGGAGTCCTCCAACCAGAAAATGAGGCAGGCTCTATTTGATTTGTTGCTGCTTCTAATGCACATTGTGAGAAGCTCACAGTGTGCAGCTAAATCGGAGTAAGTCATTTCAGTACAGGAGAGGAGCCGGTACAACTGTGCAAGACTGGAGGGAAGGCCAGAGATCAGCTTTAAAAAATAATGACTTTGAGAGAATAAATACGAGAATTAAACCTTGTTTAACCACTTAAGCCCCGGACCATTTGGTAGCTAAAGGACCAGAGGTGATTTCAGAATTTTGCACTGCGCTGCTTTAACTGTAAATTGTGCGGACATGCAATGTTGTACCCAAACGAAATTTGCGTCCTTTTCTTCCCACAAATAGAGCTTTCTTTTAATGGTATTTGATTGGCTCTGCGATTTTTATTTTTTGCGATATAAACGGAAAAAGACCGAAAATTTAGAAAAAAAATGATATTTTCTACTTTTTGTTATAAGAAAAATCGAATAAACTCAATTTTAGTCATACATTTAGGCCAAAATGTATTCAGCCACATGTCTTTAGTAAAAAAAATGTCAATAAGCGTATATTTATTGGTTTGCGCAAAAGTTATAGCGTTTACAAACTAGGGTACATTTTCTGGAATTTACACAGCTTTAAATTTATGACTGCCTATCTCATTTCTTGAGGTGCTAAAATGGCAGGGCAGTACAAAACCCCCCCAAATGACCCCATTTTGGAAAGTAGACACCCCAAGGAAATTGCTGAGAGGCCTGTTGTGCCCATTGAATATTTTTTTTTTGTCCCAAGTGATTGAATAATGACAAAAAAAAGAAAAAAAATTACAAAAAGTTGTCACTAAATGATATATTGCTCACACATGCCATGGTTATATGTGGAACTTCACCCCAAAATACATTTTGCTGCTTCTCCTGAGTACGGGGATACCACATGTGTGGGACTTTTTAGGAGCCTAGCCGCATACGGGACCCCCAAAACCAATCACCGCCTTCAGGATTTCTAGGCACAAATTTTTGATTTCACTCCTCACTACCTATCACAGTTTCGAAGGCCATAAAATGCCAAAATAGCACAAAACCCCACAAATGACCCCATTTTGGAAAGTAGACACCCCAAGCTGTTTGCTGAGAGGCATGGTGAGTATTTTACAGCTCTCATTTGTTTTTGAAAATGAAGAAAGAACATTTTTTTTTTCTTTTTTTTTTTCAATTTTCAAAACTTTGTGACAAAAAGCGAGATCTGCAAAATACTCACAATACCTCTCAGCAAATAGCTTGGGGTGTCTACTTTCCAAAATGGGGTCATTTGGGGGGGTTTTGTGCCATCTGGGCATTCCATGGCCTCCGAAACTGTGATAGGCAGTGAGAAGTGAAATCAAAAATTTACACCCTTAGAAAGCCTGAAGGCGGTGCTTGGTTTTTGGGGTCCCGTACGCGGCTAGGCTCCCAAAATGTCTCACACATGTGGTATCCCCGTACTCAGGAGAAGCAACAGAATGTATTTTGGGGTGTAATTCCACATATGCCCATGGCATGTTTGAGCAATATATCATTTAGTGACAACTTTGTGCAAAAAAAAAAAAAAAAAAATTGTCTTTTTTCCGCAACTTGTGTCAACATATAAAATATTCCATGGACTCAACATGCCTCTCAGTATATAGCTCAGGGTGTCTACTTTCCAAAATGGGGTCATTTGGGGGGGTTTTGAACTGTTCTGGCATTTTATACATGTAGCGGGGTCCTCAAATTGATGGGATACACCTGGGGAATAGTGTGACCCAGGTGTATAATTGTGTTAGGATTCGGACCCCTTTTTGTTTCGTGGAGGACTGGAGGATGTAGTATTCTCCTTTGCCTGTGGGTGGCGGGGTACCCACGGGCTTCAGGTGGAATCATCTCCTGCAGTGCTCCCTGTTTTGTCCCTTCCCGGAGATGGTATGGCTGGGGCGGGGAACCCGCCGGGCCGTTGATGGGAGGAGATAAAAGGGGGAGACGCCCTGACCACGAGGTCGTCGTCTGGCGGAGAAGGAGGTCCTCGGAGGAGGAGGGTTGCGGTCCGCACCCAGGCCCCCTTAGGCCTGGGTGCGGGAGATCCAGGAGTCTGGTCCAGGTGCCCATGGCCTGGTCCGGAGTCATGTTGGCGTCCATCCCAGGCACCTTTAGCCTGGGGTGAGGTACTATCGAGGAGGCCTGGGGCCCAGTACCTTCGACTGGGTCCCGCTAGGGTGGACTGTCCGAGGGTCCCTGAGCGGAGGGACTCGTATCTGAGGTGAGGAGGCCAGAGAGGTTACCCACTGGAGACCCGGAGCAGCACCAACCCGGTGACAGTGGGCCTCTGGGAACTCTCTTGGGAGGACACATCCCCCTGATAGGGGCCACAGCGTATCGAAGAGGGCTCCATTGCTGTTCATAGGGGTTGCTGGAAGAGACCCCATCTTTCCTGTTCTGTAACAGCCGGATTGGCTTAGGCGCCGCTGGTCATAGTACAGTGGCATAGAACTTAAACTTTAGGAAGTGCCTCGATCTGCTCGCCCCACCGTTGGCAAGGTTATAGGTCCCAACCAGTTTGCTGCAAAAGAACTGTTTATCGTGCTTTGCTTATTGGAGTGTCAAATAAACAAGTGTTGGACCTTTCTTCGGTGTGCGAACTCCAGTTACTGGAAGCAAAGGGGAGGCTGGTGAGCTTGCAATTACAGACTCAGTGCATTCACAGAACACACCGGCCCGAAGAAACATCAGTAAGTGGCCTTCACCTCCCTACTACAATGGGGAGGACATGGGCCGTGGCGCATCTCACTCTCACAACCCAGGAACCCCTAGACATGAGCTGGAGTGTAACCGATAAAGTCGAAGAGGGAGTGAGGCCGCTACATACACAACATTAGGAAGCTTACATCCACTCTTCTAACCACTTGAAGACAAAGCCCTTTTTGACACTTTTTGTTTACATGAAAACATTTTTTTTTTTGCAAGAAAATTATGTTGAACCCCCAAACATTATATATATTTTTAAAGCAAAGGCCCTACAGAATAAAATGGTGGGTGTTGCATTTTTTTTTTTTCTACACAGTATTTGCGCAGCGATTTTTCAAACGCATTTTTTGGGGAAAAAATACACTTTTTTTAATTTTAATGCACTAAAACACACTATATTGCCCAAATGTTTGATGAAATAAAAAAGATGATCTTAGGCCGAGTACATAGATACCAAACACGACATGCTTTAAAATTTCGCACAAACGCGCATTGGCGACAAACTACATACATTTTTAAAAGCCTTTAAAAGCCTTTACAGGTTACCCCGTTAGATTTACAGAGGAGGTCTACTGCTAAAATTACTGCCCTCGATCTGACCTTCGCGGTGATACCTCACATGCATGGTGCAATTGCTGTTTACATATGACGCCAGACCGACGCTTGCGTTCGCCATTGGGCAAGAGCAGGGCAGGACAGGGATGCTTTTTTTTTTTATTATTAATTTTGCTTTTTTATTTTATTTTTAAACTGTTGCTTCCATATTTATTATTTTTATCACTTTTATTGTTATCTCAGGGAATGTAAATATCCCCTATGATAGCAATAGGTAATGACAGGTACTCTTTTTTGAAAAAACTGGGGTCTATTGGACCCTAGATCTTTCCTCTGCCCTCAAAGCATCTGACCACGCCAAGATCGGTGTGATAAAATGCTTTCCCAATTTCCCAATGGCGCTTTTTATATCCGGGGGGGGGACATTCCCTCCCACTGCTTGTAAAAGCAGTCCAGAGGCTAATTAGCCACTAGGATTGCTTTTACATGAAAGCCGGCCGCTGGCTGAAAATAATGATACCAAGATGATACCTAAACCCACAGGCATCATTCTGGTATAAACATTCAAATTCCAGCAACATACCAGTACGTTGCTGGTCCTTGTTGGACATGTATTGTAATCTTTTTTTTCATGCAGCCTGTTGGCTGAATGAAAAAAAAAGATTGATCGGTGGGTATGCCCACCATTAGAATACCGCCCTTCATCCACCCACTTCTAATGATGGGCATACATGCACCATTTATATATGCCGAAGCATGGGGGCATCTTCCCGCAAAAGTTATGCCGCGTACACATGGTCAGACTTTTCCACGGGCAAGCCTCCGTTGGAATTTCGACCGTATGTACGCGGCATTAGGAGCAAAATCGCTCCTCCGCCCCTGCTGCCCCAATGCTTCGGCATATATGCTTTTTTTTTTTTAACTGTGGTGGTGAAATCACCTCCTACAGCACTGGAGTCGCAGGGATCAGGCCTGTCTCTGCGAACACTGCAGTTATGTGTGTTGTGTTTTGCAAGTGACAGTGATCGATCGATACTGCACTTGGGTGGCCTGGGCTGGACGGAGGGGCAAAACACAGGTGCTAGCAGGTATCTGGGCTGATCCCGCTAACACTGCGTTTTTGGGAACCCTAAACTGCTGGGGACGCTAGTATAGATCTGATCAGATCAGATATTGATCTGTTCAGATACTATACCACTAAGGGGGGGTATGCTTAACGCGTGGGTGTTAGCGCTACTGGCACTAACCTGACGCTGCCTGGGGTGTGACGCAGACCCTCTCTGACGCTAAAACCTAATTGATATCACCCGCCGGGCGATCAGGGGGTTAAACCTTTATTGGGTTATATACGGCGGGTGCCCTGACACTATAAAAAGCAAACTAACCAGCGTCACCCGTAACACTTATATGATGATCACTGGTGAAAGGGTTAACTAGGGGCAATTAGGGGGTTAAAACCTTTATTAGGTAATATATGGGGGTACCTGACGCTATATAAAAACCTGACGGCGAACCTAAAAAAAATTTACTGGCTACCTATCGGCATCACCGACACTAAGACAACGATCATAAAAACGATCGCTTAGCGACAGTGGTGATAGGGGGTGAAAGGGTTACCTGGGGGGCGATCAGGGGGTTAAACCTTTATTAGATAATATATGGGGGTACCTGACACTATAAAAACCTGCGGCGAACCTAAAAAAAATGACTGGCTACCGATCTGCATCACCGACGCTAAGACAGCGATCAGAAAAATGATCGCTTAGCGACAGTGGTGATAGGGGGTGAAAGGGTTACCTGGGGGCGATCAAGGGGGTTAAACCTTTATTAGGTAATATATTGGTGTACCTGACGCTATAAAAACCTGCGGCGAACCTAAAAAAAATTACTGGTTACCGATCTGCATCACCGACGCTAAGACAGCGATCAGAAAAATGATCGCTTAGTGACAGTGGTGATAGGGGGTGAAAGGGTTACCTGGGGGGTGATCAAGGGGGTTAAACCTTTATTAGGTAATATATGGGGGTACCCGACGCTATAAAAACCTGCGGCGAACCTAAAAAAAATTACTGGCTACCGATCAGCATCGCCGACGCTAAGACATCGATCAGAAAAATTATCGCTTAGTGACAGTGGTGATAGGGGGTGAAAGGGTTACCTGGGGGGCGATCAAGGGGGTTAAACCTTTATTAGGTAATATATGGGGGTACCCGACGCTATAAAAACCTGCGGCGAACCTAAAAAAAATTACTGGCTACCGATCAGCATCACCGACGCTAAGACATCGATCAGAAAAATGATCGCTTAGCGACGGCGGTGCTAGGGGGTGAAAGGGTTATCTGGGGGGTGATCAGGGGGTTAAACCTTTATTGGGGGGGTTAGGGGGCTACACTGGACCTAAAACTAAACTTTAGTGACACTTTTACAGTCACAAATGTCACTGATTGCAGTGATCACTAAATAAATGGTCACTGCAATCAGTGACACTGTGACTGGGGGCTGGGGGGTGATCTGGGGGTGTCTGGGGGGGCCTGGGGGGGCGATTTATGTGCCTATGTGTCCTGGTGTCAGTGTAGTGTTGTGTGCACTAACCTGCATCTTCTCCTGTACGGCGCTCGGTATATGTGAGCGCCGCAGGAGAGATGACATCACTTCCTCCTGCCTGTGTAAACAGTACACAGGCAGGGGAAGCTCTCATTCGCCGGGAGCGATCGAGAGGGGGGGGCCGGAATCTAACGGCCGTCCCCTCATGCTGGATCGCTCCCGAAGGTAAAACGACCACCCACTGTAAAGAAGGGGGGTCCGATCGGACCCCCCAACTATACAAAGGCAATCACGTATATGTACGTGATTCTGCCTGTCGGTGCCATTCTGCCGACGTATATTTACAGTGGGCGGTCGTTAAGTGGTTAATATCTCCGCCCGGAGTGGTGCTTTTATTTCTTTTTTTTTTTAATAACAGTAGAAATAGCAACGAGTGAATGTTAATTCACTTGATCTGATCGGCAATCTCATAATTATGGGTCACGCAGACGCCTGGCAGCCTGTTCTGTTCTGCTTGCCATTTCCCCTGAGATAACACGGTGCCTCCATCATCTGTCTGCTCCTTCCCCCCTCCTATTTGTAGAGATGAAGGCCAAAGGAGACCGGTGTCCAGCAGTGGTCACATCACGGCCACATATATTCCTGTTAATATTACTAAATCTCCAGTTTTCATTACAATAATACCTGGTGATCTCACCATGAAATTCCCTGTTCAGGTACTTCCTGTTATAGGGTGACAACTGCAACTCAATTGTGCTGCTGTGTTGTCACTCGGTCACAGACACGCCGGATGGACAAGGAGCAATCTTTCTGTAGGATGGAAAGGACTGGGTTCCTTCTTCCTGTGCTCAACATGAAGAATTACACATCACACCCAGTTCAGGGTATCTGGTCCATATCTAAGATTTTTATCTCTCAGCTAACCTTAGCTTAGTGAGCTCAGCCTGTGTGAGCTGGGACTTGCAGTTCCCCATTAGTTGTACAGCATGCTGGTTAATCTTGGAAAAATTTACTAGATGAGAGTCCCCCAGATGCTCTGTCCTGTGGACATCAATTTTAAACCAATAGCATTTGGAAAGATGATATCATGATACTCAAACCTAATCTCAGTTCAGGATACCAATTTGCAAATCGGAAAATTTGTTGATGTTTAATGTCAAAAAATAACTCTGTTGTTACTTACTCCTGACTCCTTCTGACCTCTGTGTGTTACTTACGCCTGACTCCTTCTGACCTCTGTGTGTTGCTTACTCCTGACTCCTTCTGACCTCTGTGTGTTACTCCTGACTAATCCTGACCTCTGTGTGTTACTTACTCCTGACTAATCCTGACCTCTGTGTGTTACTTACTCCTGACTAATCCTGACCTCTGTGTGTTACTTACTCCTGACTAATCCTGACCTCTGTGTGTTACTTACTCCTGACTAATCCTGACCTCTGTGTGTTACTTACTCCTGACTCTTTCTGACCTCTGTGTGTTACTTACTCCTGACTCCTTCTGACCTCTGTGCATTACTTCATCCTGACTCCTTCTGACCTCTGTGCGTTACTCCTGATTCCTTCTGACCTCTGTGCATTACTTACTCCTGACTCCTTCTGACCACTGTGTGTTACTTACTCCTGGCTAATCCTGTCCTCTGTGTGTTACTTACTCCTGACTCCTTCTGACCTCTGTGTGTTACTCCTGACTAATCCTGACCTCTGTGTGTTACTTACTCCTGACTAATCCTGACCTCTGTGTGTTACTTACTCCTGATTCTTCCTGCACTCTGTGTGTTACTTACTCCTGACTCCTCCTGACCTCTGTGTGTTACTTACTCCTGACTTCTCCTGACCTCTGTGTGTGTTACTTACTCCTGACTCCCCCTGACCTCTGTGCATTACTTACTCCTGACCCCTGACCTCTGTGGGTAACTTCGCATGACCCCTGACCTGTGCGTTACTTACTCCTGACATCTGTGTGTTACTTACTCCTGACCGCTGACCTCTGTGCGTTAATTACTCCTGACATCTGTCTGTTACTTACGCCTGATCCCTGACCTCTGTGCGTTGCTTACGCCTGACATCTGTGTGTTACTTACTCCTGACCCCTGACCTCTGTGCGTTACTTACTCCTGTATCCTGCAATATGTGCATTACTTACTCCTGACCACTGAACTCTGTGTGTTACTTACTACTGACCACTGCATTACACATGCTTAACTCCTGTACTCCATGTGTTACTCGATACAAAAATAAACAAATGCTCCTGCGCTCCAAAGCTTGCCATAGGGTAAGTAGGGAAGAAGATCTCCACAAATCACACCACCGCATCGGCTGTCCTGCCACTCTCAACAGATCAGGAGGAACCCAGAAGAAACTCTACAAAAAAACAAAAACAGAGGGCGCACCAGCCTTGCGCATTACCTTTGCAACACTAAAATGTATTTATAGGTAAAATAACATACTCAACAATGAGTGATGAGCTCTTCTTCAGAGCGCTGAAGAAGAGGGATTACTCCTCAAAACACATCACCTCTCTTTGGACTTTCATCCCACCCCAGTATACTGGCCAGCAGCTCTTTCTGGATGATACATATAATGGACGTTTTATCATCTGCTTGATTTTATCACTTGTTTGTGAGTATGTTATTTTACCTATAAATAACTTTTAGTGCTGCAAAGGTAATGCGCAAGGCTGGTGCGTACTCTGTTTTTGTTTTCTTGTAGGCTCCATGTGTTACTCCTTGCTTACTCCTGCACTCTGTGCGTTACTTCTGACCTCTGCGCTCTGTGTGTTACTTAATCCTGAGTCCTTCTGACCTCTGTGTGTTACTTACTCCTGACTCCTTCTGACCCCTGTGTGTTACTTACTCCTGACTCCTTCTGACCTCTGTGCGTTACTGTGTCCTGACTCCTTCTGACCTCTGTGTGTTACTTACTCCTGACTCCTTCTGACCTCTGTGTGTTACTTAATCCTGACTCCTTCTGACCTCTGTGCGTTACTGTGTCCTGACTCCTTCTGACCTCTGTGTGTTACTTACTCCTGACTCCTTCTGACCTCTGTGTGTTACTTAATCCTGACTCCTTCTGACCTCTGTGCGTTACTGTGTCCTGACTCCTTCTGACCTCTGTGTGTTACTTACTCCTGACTCCTTCTGACCTCTGTGTGTTACTTAATCCTGACTCCTTCTGACCTCTGTGCGTTACTGTGTCCTGACTCCTTCTGACCTCTGTGTGTTACTTACTCCTGACTCCTTCTGACCTCTGTGTGTTACTTAATCCTGACTCCTTCTGACCTCTGTGCGTTACTGTGTCCTGACTCCTTCTGACCTCTGTGTGTTACTTACTCCTGACTCCTTCTGACCTCTGTGTGTTACTTACTCCTGACTCCTTCTGACCTCTGTGCGTTACTGTGTCCTGACTCCTTCTGACCTCTGTGTGTTACTTACTCCTGACTCCTTCTGACCTCTGTGCGTTACTGTGTCCTGACTCCTTCTGACCTCTGTGTGTTACTTACTCCTGACTCCTTCTGACCTCTGGGCTTTACTTACTCCTGTCTCCTGCAATCTGTGCATTACTTACTCCTGACCCCTGTATTCTGTGTTACTCCTGACCCCTGCACTCTGTGTGTTACTCCCAACCACTGCACTCTGTGTGTTTAACACTCTTAACCCCTGAATTCCACATATTTTGCAGTCCTTACTCCTACAATCTGTGTGTAACCTGATTCTTATACCTGACCTGTACTCTGTGTTTTACTTACTCCTGACCCCTATATTCTCTGCATTATGCACACTTAACCCCTGTACTTTGTGTGTTACAAACTTCTTACCTCTGCACTATGTGTATTACTTACTCCTGACCCATACACTCTGTGCATAAATTACTCCTGACCCCTGCACACTGTACGTAACTTACTCCTGATACATAAATGTAATAAATAGTTTTTCACATCAACCATATCAGTATGTATCCTGTTCCTGTACAGTTCTTCATCTGATTATACGTTGTTTGTATTTGACCATCTATGTACTTAATTGAACACAGAAGAGTTTCTCTGGATGAGGATTCTTAGCACTTTGTTGCTCTGTGTGTATCTCAGTAGCTTCTGTTGAGTTGAGTTGAGAGGTATCTTAATATAGCGCGGTCTTACCCCGAAGGGTCCCGACGCGCATAGCAGATTTCCTGGGAAAAGTGGACCCTGGAACCAATAGTAGCACAGAGCGGCAGAAAGGGTGGAAGAGAGAGGCTACGCAGGAAAGGCTTGCGTGAAAAGTCAAGTCTTCAGTAACCCGCGGAAGACCGGGATAGTAGGGGCCTCCTGGAGCTCGACATGGAGGCTATTCCATAATACGGCACCCTGGTTGCTCCGACTTCAGAAAAGGTTTCTGTACTAGTTCAAGGCGACTTCTAGGCGACTTGTACCCATTGATTTCAATGGAAGTCGCCTCCAAATCGGATCCCCTGTCTTAACTGAAGCAACTTTCCAGGAAGTGAAAATAGTTTTCTAAGGCAAACCCCTCCCTCCCACAGAGCAGATTATTATGTGATTGGCCACTGGCAAAGTCACCTGTCCTGGAGGCGACTTGAAGTCGCGTTGTAAGTCGCTCCAAGTAGCGCTGAAGTCATGCTCAAGTCGTCTCCAAGTTGCCTTGTAAAGTCGCACTGGAAGTCGTGTTGCCCCAGTGTGAACCAGCACTTACTCTGTTCTCTGTGGTGTACAATGTGTACATTTCCTCTTTTGTGGCCTTCCAGTGGTTTAGTGTACATGTACTGACACCACCCATCCACCACACTCATACTTCACGTCTAATGGGATCCAGAACACAATTACTGGTGACAATGTTATTACTACAAGTGATGTTTGATGTTTTTTGTGCTTCTGTGTATTTTGTGTCCCCTGTGTATGAATCTGGGAACATTTCGAATGCAGATTTTTGTCTTAGACCCCTTTCACACTGAGGAGTTTTTCAGGCAGTTTAGCGCTAAAAATACCGCCTAAATACCCCCTGAGAACTCCTGCCCCTGCAGTCTCAATGTGAAAGCCCGAGGGCTTTCACACTGAGTCGGTGCGCTAGCAGGACCGCTCCAAAAGTCTTGCTAGCAGCATCTTTGGAGCGGTGAGAGGAGTGGTGTGTTTACCGCTCCTTCACATTGAAAGTAATGGGAAACCGCGGTAATACCACAGAGACGTATTGTGGGCGGTATTAACCCTTTTTCGGCCGCTAGCAGGGGTTAATACCGCACTGCTAGCGGCCAAATACCGCCGAAATTCCGATGGTATAGCGCCGCTAGAAATAGCGGCACTATACCGCCACCGCCCCACTGTGAAAGGGGCCCTAAAGTGTATACAACCATGGCCAAAAGTTTTGACAATGAAACAAATAGACATTTTCACAAAGTCTGCTGCCTCAGTTTTTATGATGGCAATTTGCATTGTGGTAGTGTGGTACCCCACCAGTGTATGAATACAGGATTCTCAACCAGGCAGGTTGAGGGGCTCCAGGGTATTTGCTTGTTTGGGAGGAAACTGGCTTTTCAGTTTCCTCATGATTTACTAAAATCCACTTTGGGACCCGGAGCTTGGGGATTTCTTAGAGATCCGGGTGGGATGAAATCCCCAGTCCTGGATCCGGGTTTTGAGACTCGATGGCAACCTGATTGTTCAGGTGTGTGTGGGCCTGATAGTAGAATCAGGACCAGCATTCTGGGCCCCACCCTCCCGACGAGTGCAGGTGTGCACTGGGGAAGCCATAGAGTGCAGGTGTGCACTGTGGAAGCCATAGAGTGCAAGTGTGCACTGGAGAAGGCAGAGAGTGCTTGTGTGCACAGTGGAAGCCAGAGACCCAAGTCTGAGGGTCAGAGCAGCAAGGGGCTGCTATCCAAATGGATGGTGTTGCAGATGGAATAGTCTATAGGAGACAGACAAGAGCCTGAAGTGGAAGGCCTGAGCAGCACTGCTGTATGTATAAGCCAGGAGGCTGAATGTCATTTTGTTGTTGAAAAGGAGTACTGAAACCCCTGCGAGGGAAAAACTTTTGATTTTGTTTTGAACTTCTTTTTAATAAAAATGGGCAAACAACCCTTAAAAAGAAGAACCAGCGAGTGGCGGTGTCCTTCAAGCTCTACACTTGATGCTAGTCCTTCACAAGTGGTGGAGAATTTTGGCACAATCTGAGATCCCTACAATCAAGTAAGTTCATCTGTTATATGAACTGTGTTTTTGGTGCATGAGACTGCATAATCTGTGTGTGTGCAGGTGAGGAGAACCTGCAAGCGAAAGGTAACTAGCCTTGAAGAGACAGTGCTCCAATTTGTTGCAGGTGGTGTACCTGTGAACAAAAAGTCAATTATTTTTTTCTCTGCAGTGAACTGCTGCTAGCTGTGTGTGGCAGCCAGGCAAACTGCATTGCGCAGAAGTTTATTTGATGGACTGTTGCATGCAGGTTGTGTACCTGTGAAAGGAGAAACAAACAGTTTTTTTTTCCTTTTCTCCGCCAAGAACTGTTACAAGTTGCTGTGTGCAAGACCGCAAGGATGGGGCGATCAAAACGCCTAAAAGAAGCAAGGATGGCTGAGATGATAGATAGAGCTCTGTGGCTGGAGGGGTTGTTACCGCCTGATCGAACCCCATACATGCCTAAACAGAGTTTTCCAAGGGAAAAGAGGGCTGCTGTTGTCCCTAGCAACCCTGGTGCAATGAATGCACAGATGACTGCTAGTGTGGAGAGTCCACCAGCGTTTGAATCTGCAGTGGATTGGTGCAAGCGACACCTGGCAGGATTGGACCAAGCTAAAGTGGAAGGCAAGCCAACCTTCCATACAAAAAGAGAGCTGCCGAATGTCCATGCCTGGGAGAGGGGTGTTGTTGTCCCTGGCAACACTGCTGCAGTTAAACCAGCAGCTGTTGTGAAAAGTGTGAAAGTGACACAGCTTGAGACAGGGTCCAGCAGATGCAGGGTGGGAAACCCTGACAAGACATGGAACCAAGTGCGCTGTTTGCGGTGCAGTGAGTGGGGGCATGCAGTCTCCAAGTGCCTTTTGTCCCTGGCTCCAGTGCAAAGCTACCTAGCAAAACAAAGGTCTGAGAAGCCTGTGTTATATGCCAGAAGAGAGGCTGATCAAAGGCCAGGACAGAGAGTGGTTGCCCATAGCAACACAGAGGAGGCCAGTCGGGCTGTCTGTGGACCAAGGGGTGTGCCTCCCATGGGTCGTGACAAGTGGCTTCCGGAGGAGCCAAAACAGCATGTTGGAGAGAGCCAGCAAAGCTCTACTGGGAGACTGCGATCTCCCATGGCAACGAGAGTGGAAGTTATGCCTGGAAGGAATCATCAGGAGAGAAACGCACTAGGGAAAAGTCATCCAGTACCATGCCTGGAATGTGGCCAGCTGGGGCACGAAATATTGTCTTGCCCTATATTCTGGGGTGCACCTAGAGGTAATGTTGCTAAACAGAACTCTTTACCTGTGGGCCAAGATCCCTTTGCAAATATGTTTGCAGTCACCCCTGGCAACAAGGAGGAGTTTTCTGTGGTGTCTGCACCGGGTGCTAAACAGTGGGAGATGCCTGCTGTGATTTCATCCCATGGCCACCAGGGGGAGTTGGCCAGTAAATGTGTGGCTGAGGACTGGTTCTTAAGACAACGTACTCAAATGAAGATGGAGACCCCAACTACTGTGGTGGGTAAGACTATCTTTAATGAAATGATGCCTGGAACTGCTGATTTCAGGTATAAAAGAACTGGCTACGAGACTGTCCATGATGATGTGAGAGTGACCCCAGTTAGTGGGGCCACAGAATGTGCGCTTGAGAATGACTTTTTCATACCCAGTGGGAATGCAGGGGTTAAAGTCCAAACAGAACCTGTGTTGATGACTAAAAATGCTATAAGTATTACTGTTAATGAAAAGTTTGCTGCTGTTGGGAAAACCCCAGGTTCTTCCAGAGCAAAAGCTGTTGTCACAAATGGGTCATTGCCTGTAGCAATTGGTGGTAAGACAGCACAGTTGTCCCCAGAAATCTCCAGGGAACTTCATGTATTGGAGTCGGAGGTTGCCATGGACAACTGCGATGTCACTCTGGTGGGACAAAGTGGAACTGTACCGTGTAATGGTAATGTGTTAGTGCAAGCTGCTAGTACTAAAAATGTGCCGCTAAATGGTGGGTTAACACAACCTGTGAAAAATGCAAAGGTGTGTGAGGCTTATGAAGCGCCGCCCGAGCAAGGTGGTGGTTGTGGTGTATTGCAACCTGTGGTGCTAAAACATGTGTTACCGAAGTCTGTCATGATTCGTAATTTGGGTGATGAATCTGAAACTAAACCCATCTGTTCTAATGTGTCTCCTTGGGCGGATGGATCAGGGCTGAGGAACGCCAGTGAATGGAGCACAGCTACAACGGATTGGGATAGTTGGGGTAAAAATCTAATGTCCCTGATAGATGAGGCTTTCATGCACAAAAATAAGGTGGACAAAGTTTCTGCTGTGCCAGCAGGAGGGACGGCAGAACAGCTTATACCTGAGGGCGCGGTGGCTGCTGCAGGGGTTAACCCTTGTGAGAAATATGGACCATATAAGGGCGAGCACACAGCAGACACTTTGTCAGTAACCTACAAAAATTATGCTGACATGGCGTGTCAAAGTGACGTTGTCACTGGTAATGTGAAGCAGTTCATTGGTGCTGAACCTGAGAAGTTGGGTATGAGTCAAGCACCTGGCAGCGCTCTGGTAGAGCACCAGGCTGTGGTTGTCTCCAGCTGGGAGAAAGTTCCGTTAAACCTTGCAACCTCTCACGTCTCAGCAAGTGAAGCTGTCTGCATCCCCAGTGTCAGGAAAGTCCCCAGGAAGGACTTGGGTCTGGAGCCAAGGGTATGGTTTCTAACAAAAGTGTTAAAAGAGATGCTTAAACTTTGGGATGTACAGCCAGTCTATACTGGGGTGTCTCCACCACAGTCAGACAGTCTGGTACTGCGGAGTACCATTAGGTGGACCCCTGAGTGGCAGGTGGTACAGCACAAAGGAAGACAAGACAGAAATGGTTTATTTATGACTGTATTACTAGTCTTAAAAATTGCCTCTAGGTATGTTGATGGGTTAGTTCCTGTACAAGAGGTATATGGGAGAGGCTTTGGCGAAAAGAAAGTGTCTGAGGTTTCACCACCTAACAGCCAGGTAGAAGGCATTTCTGCTGCTATGGTCCAAGGTAGTACTGGTCAGTTGTCGGTGAAGGGAGTGTATGCTGTACCAGTGGAAGAATCACATAAGATGGAAGGGCCAAGTGTGGACCAGAAAGCAGCAGAAATCCTGACCGCGGCTCAACCGAAGGTGGTTAAAAAGACTGGGGTCCCAAGTCCAATGTTTGGTTTAGGTGACAAACCTAATAAGGTCCCCGAGACAGGGAAACAGATAAGAAGTGCGGTAAAAATTGTATGTGGATCAGACAAGAGCTTGTCTGTTCAGGTGGATAAAAATACAGATGGCATCAGAACAGGTCAAGTGGTAGGACAGCTGCCTGCAGAGTGGGTGAACCCAGGGGAGGTGACGTCATGTGAGGTTCCCGTGGGTGATGGCGGCCCTCCAGTATGTGTGCCCTCTGCAGACTCTGCCCTAGCAAATGCTGAAAAAAAAGGCATTGGTGATCTGTGCAACGTTGAGAGGTGTAATGTTGGTTTGAATATGTCTGTCAATGATGAACCAAATAGTTTGTTAAAGGTACATGACAGTGTGGTGTCCAAAGGTATTGGGAAACCTGGGAACCTGAAGCGTGGAGGCAGAAGGGTTGGTAGAAAGACCAGGGGTGCCCTGTTAAAATTTCAGGAGAGGCAGTGCTTATGGAACCCCAAAAGAAGAGGGAGAAGGCTGAGTATAGAGAAATATAGGACCTTGTTAAGATCCAGGGTTGGACATACCTGGAAGCGCACCCGGAAAAAAGGTTGGGCCTACGTGGCTGACAGCCAGCACAGAGGTGTCCCAACCATAATGATGGGTGCTGGTGTTCCTCCCTCCGGATCGAAACAAGGGGGGAGGGTATGTGGTAGTGTGGTACCCCACCAGTGTATGAATACAGGATTCTCAACCAGGCAGGTTGAGGGGCTCCAGGGTATTTGCTTGTTTGGGAGGAAACTGGCTTTTCAGTTTCCTCATGATTTACTAAAATCCACTTTGGGACCCGGAGCTTGGGGATTTCTTAGAGATCCGGGTGGGATGAAATCCCCAGTCCTGGATCCGGGTTTTGAGACTCGATGGCAACCTGATTGTTCAGGTGTGTGTGGGCCTGATAGTAAAGTCAGGACCAGCATTCTGGGCCCCACCCTCCCGACGAGTGCAGGTGTGCACTGGGGAAGCCATAGAGTGAAAGTGTGCACTGGAGAAGTCAGAGAGTGCTTGTGTGCACAGTGGAAGCCAGAGACCCAGGTCTGAGGGTCAGAGCAGCAAGGGGCTGCTATCCAAATGGATGGTGTTGCAGATGGAATAGTCTATAGGAGACAGACAAGAGCCTGAAGTGGAAGGCCTGAGCAGCACTGCTGTATGTATAAGCCAGGAGGCTGAATGTCATTTTGTTGTTGAAAAGGAGTACTGAAACCCCTGCGAGGGAAAACCTTTTGATTTTGTTTTGAACTTCTTTTTAATAAAAATGGGCAAACAACCCTTAAAAAGAAGAACCAGCGAGTGGCGGTGTCCTTCAAGCGCTACACTTGATGCTAGTCCTTCACAGCATATACTCCAGAATGTTATGAAGAGTGATCAGATGAATTGCAATTACTTGCAAAGTTCCTCTGTGTCATGAAAATGAACAGAATCCCATAAAATACATTTCCACTGCATTTGTGAAGAAGGCTCCAGGGCGCCCAAGAAAGTCCAGCAAGTGCCAAGACCGTCTCCTGCAGTTGATTCAGCTGCGGGATCGGGGCACCACCAGTGCAGAGCTTTCTCAGGAAAGGCAGCAGGAAAGTCTGAGTACATCTGCGCACACAGGGAGGAGAAGACTTTTGGAGGATGGACTGGTGTCAAGAAGTGCAGCAAAGAAGCCACTTCTCTCCAAACATCAGGGACAGACTGATATTCTGCAAAAAGTACAGGGATTGGACTGCTGAGGACTGGGGTAAAATTGTTTTCTCTGATGAATCCCCATCCGGAAAAAACCTTGTCCGGAGAAGAAAAGGTGAGCCCTACCATCAGTTCTGTGTCATGCCAACATTAAAGCATCCTGAGACCATTCATGTGTGGGGTTGCTTCTCAGCCAAGGGAGCTGTTGTGTTACACTATGTGATTATTCTTGCTCTGTGTCTTTAAGATCTGTCCCCTTCTTTCTAGCTGAACTCTCTCTCTCACCGTAGTTCTTTATATATCTCCTCCACTTCCTGATTCTGGTCATTACTCCTGTATATCTTCCATGCTAAACATCTTACATGTGGCTTACAACTGCAACGTTTTTCTATCTATGAATATCCATCATTAAACGGAACATTCGAAAGGATTCATCGTCTGTCGTCCTAACTGTGAGTTTATTCATTGAGTTAAACTGCCTGTATCGATGCAAGGGATGAATATCAAACCAGCTTGAGTAAGGCCTACTTAAACCTGGAGATGAACTTTATCGCTTTGTAGTTGAGACAGAACAGTAGAAAAACGGAGTTTCACAGCCTATTTACAAGATTTCTGCATGTCAGTACTGAAACAGACAAGATTTACTGCCCTCATAGCAAGAAAGAAGGGTCAGAGCAGCACATGGCAGCCTTATAGCTTGAGTTTGTCTCCTTGGTGTCATATTTCAGCGCACAGATCCTGCCTGCTTTCACAGTCAGTCTGCTATCATGAGTGACCAAGCTTCTGCATGTGAACTCACATCTACCTCCCCACAAGTTCCTGAAGAAACTGAGTTACCCAAACGCTCAGTTAAACCCACTTGGAAAGTAATGGAGAATTATGAAGCTTCAAGGACTGAATTGTCAAATAGCTTGGAATTAGTCTGGGAGAAAATCCTTGCTGAAGCCAATACAGTGTCTGTTGAACGTGAACTACTGACACTAGAGGGCGCCATTAAACAACTTTCTGCCTCATATGAGCTTTATCAGCTTACCAGCATCAAATTCACTAATGTCTTACAAAACATGAAGACAGAAAATGCGATGAGGCAGTTAAAGCGTGTCAACATTCTTAATATTGAAAGAGACAGTTTTATCCAGCAAACCAGATTAAAGGCAGAAGCAAAAATAAAGCTGTTACAGGACACTGCATCTCACAGATCTGTTTCCACCAGACGTTCTAAAAACTCGTCAAGATCCCATAGTTCAAGATACTCAACACTCGGTGAGCGACTTATTAATGCCGTGCTGAAGTGGAAGCCAGCAAAGTGCAGGTGGCATATGCAGAAAAAAGAGCAGAGTCGGAAGCGCAGTCAGCACGTCAAAGGGCAGAGTCGGAAGCGCAGTCAGCACGTCAAAGAGCAACGATGGAAACCTTAAATGAACAGTGTAAACATGACGCAGCTATGGCAAAGCTAAGGGTCCTACAGCAAGCTATCAGTGCAGACGAAGCTGCAAGTGAGAAAGACAGCATTAACCTAAACATAGCAGATATGGAAGACCCCCTCAAACGCACTAAAGACTATGTCCTAAGCCACTGCAGTGCACACCCCATTGTCTCCAATGCTCCCGACTACATAGAGACTCCTTCACAGCTTCAAGTTAAAGAGGTTCCAGCAACTTCCTGCACTCAAAATCACTCCACTGCATTTCCTACCTGCCTACCTTGCCTGCCTTCATACTTCACAGAGCATCAGCGCAAGCTTCAAGCAAGTCATCAATCTCCAGTCATCGGTACAGCCTTGAATCAACGTACCATTGGAACAACTGACTTCAAGCAAGCAACTCACCTGGATGCATCTGCTGCACCATATTTCCCTGTGTCCTTTAACAACAATGTCAAAGATAACGCAATCAGCACCATACAGCCAACAGCATCTCACATAAAGGCGGAGACAACTGAGACAGAAGAGTTTGTGAGGTACATGCTTCGCAGAGAGCTCACAAAGACTGGTCTTACAAGTTTTGATGACCAACCTGAGAACTACAGAAGTTGGAAATGTGCCTTCAGAACTACAATCAGCAATATTGGCATTACAGCTGATCAAGAATTGAATCTGCTGATCAAATGGCTTGGTCCTCTATCTGCTGCACGTGTTAAGCCATTAAGATCGGTTTTCATGGACAATCCTACTGCAGGCCTCACAGCTGCATGGGAGCGACTAGAGCAAAGTTATGGCAGTCCAGAAGCTATAGAAAATGCTTTGTTCATACGTCTGGAAACTTTCCCAAAGATATCCGGTAAGGACAACAAGGAGTTCCAGAGACTGAGTGACCTTCTCCTTGAGCTTCAGCTAGCCAAGACAGACCCAAAACTACCTGGACTCAGTTACCTTGACACTCCAAGAGGGGTAAACCCAATTGTCTCCAAGCTCCCGTATGGTTTGCAAGAGAAATGGACTGCACTAGGGTCATCATACAAAAGAGAGAACAAGGTTTCCTTCCCTCCATTCTCTTTCTTCTGTGAATTCATCAGGAAAATTGCAGAGACCAAGAATGATCCAAGTTTTTCCTACGGTGAGTACAGCCTCTTCTCACCCTTTCCTAAGAGTTCCAGTCTTCAGGGCAACTATAGAAACCATAGAGGCCCAGTGTCCGTAAAAAAGACTGACATCCTTCCCACTCCTACCACAGTTCTGGCCACGAAAAAACAGAGTAGGAAGATTGAAAACCCTAACAGAGAGTGTCCCATACACAAGAAGCCACACCCCCTCAATAAATGTATCGGCTTTAGAAAAAAGCCTCTGGAAGAGCGCAAGGAGCTTTTAAAGACATTTAGGGTATGTTTCAGGTGCTGTGCTTCTACAGAACATTTTGCAAGGGACTGTAATGTGTCCATCAAGTGCATAGAGTGTGGCTCTGAAGAACATGTGCAAGCCCTCCATCCTCTTGAGCCCAGCTCTGCACAACCTGCCAACACTCCTCCCAGGTTAACGTATGGCGGGGAGAATACAGACCAAGTGCCTAATTCTACCATCATTTCTTCATCCTGCACTGAAGTTTGTGGAGAAGACCGCTGTGGTAAGTCCTGTGCTAAGATATGCTTGGTGAACATATACCACAAGGATCAACCAGAAAAGTCTCTAAAGGCATATGCTATCTTAGACGATCAGAGCAATCGATCACTTGCAAAATCGGAATTGTTCAATCTATTTGAAATAAAAGGCGAAGCTCATCCTTACACCTTGGGTACCTGTAGTGGAACTATAGAGGTTTCTGGAAGAAGGGCTCATGGACTCATGGTATCTTCTCTCAAAGGTAACTTGCAATTACCCTTACCTACACTTGTTGAGTGCAATCAGATACCTGATAACAGGGAAGAAATCCCTACTCCAGCTGCTGCTTTCCATCACCCTCACCTCAAGGTAATAGCAAATGAGATACCGCCGCTTGACAAAGATGCTCAGATCCTTCTTCTGTTAGGAAGAGACATTCTAAGAGTTCACAAGGTACACAGACAAGTCAGTGGACCCCCAGATGCCCCATTTGCCCAGCGCACGGATCTAGGGTGGGTCATCATAGGCAATGTCTGCATAGGCAAAATGAAAAGACCTACCAACATTTCGTCATTCAAGACAAATGTTCTGCCAAATGGCCGAAACACTTACTTTGAGCCATGCCCACATCACTACTGGGTGAAAGAGAAGATAGCCAGCCACGAATGGCAACATGGTATCTCAGGTGACACAAGCCCTTTCTCCTGCCATGATGGCGACTTCGGCTCTACAGTGTTTAATGCAACCAGTGAAGATGACATACTGGCTCCTTCAATGGAAGACAAAGAATTCATCAAGGTAATGGACAAGGAGTTCTTTCAAGATGACTCCAATAACTGGGTAGCACCCCTACTCTTTCGTCTCCCAAGAGAGAGATTGCCCAACAACTTACAGCAGGCCATCAGTAGATTCTCCTCCTTAAAGCGAAACTTAAGCAGGAAACCAGAGATGCAAAAGCACTTTGTGGACTTTATGCAAAATGTATTTGACAGAGATCATGCAGAGCCTGCTCCCCCACTAAAGGAGGGAGAAGAATGCTGGTACCTTCCATCCTTTGGCGTGTATCACCCACGCAAACCAGACCAAATCAGAGTTGTCTTTGATTCCAGTGCCCAGCACGAAGGTGTTTCTCTTAACAACATGCTCCTTACTGGACCCAACTTGAACAACAGTCTAATAGGAGTCTTGATTCGTTTCAGACAAGAGCCTGTAGCAGTAATGGCCGACATTCAACAGATGTTTCACTGCTTCATCGTCAGAGAAGACAACAGAAACTACCTCAGGTTTCTATGGCACAAGGACAATGACCTCAACAAGGAAGTTATAGATTATCGCATGAAGGTACATGTCTTCGGTAACAGTCCTTCCCCAGCAGTGGCAACTTATGGGCTAAGGAGAACAGCTCAGACTGGAGAAGTTGAATATGGATCTGATGCCCGTCAATTTGTTGAAAGAAACTTCTTCGTTGACGACGCACTTAAGTCCTTTCCAACTGCTAAAGAAGCAATTGATCTTCTCACCAGAACAAAGGAGATGCTGTCTGTAGCAAACCTTAGACTACACAAGATTATATCCAACAGCCAGGAACTTCTGAATGCCTTTCACTCTGAGGACTATGCCACTAGTCTAAAAAACCTTGACTTAGGTACAGATGTGCCTCCTGTACAGCGAAGTCTGGGTTTGTTGTGGAACATCAAGCAAGACAAATTCACCTTCCAAGTGTCAACTTGTGACAAACCCTTCACTAAGAGAGGAGTCCTGTCCGTGGTGAATAGCATCTATGACCCACTGGGTTTCCTTGCTCCAGTTACCATTCAAGGTAAGATTTAACTAAGACAGTTGTCTACTGAGAACATAGACTGGGATACTCCCTTGCCTAGTGAGAATCAACACAAGTGGGAAAGGTGGAGATATTCTTTGAAGTCACTAGAAAAACTTCAGATTCCCCGTTGCTATGTTCCAGGATCCACTTCAACTGCTAACCGGAGAGAGATTCATATTTTCTCTGATGCATCAGTTGAAGCTATTGCTGCAGTAGCCTATTTGAAGACCTCTGAACTGAATGGAGAATCACACTGTAGTTTTGTCCTAGGCAAGGCAAAACTCACTCCCAAGCCTGCACATACCATACCAAGACTTGAACTTTGTGCAGCCGTGCTAGCAGTAGAAATTGCCAAGGTCATACGAAGTGAAATGGACACTAGAATTGATTCTTTCACCTTCTATACAGACAGTAAGGTAGTACTTGGTTACATAAACAACCAAACAAAACAATTTTATGTGTACGTCAGCAACAGGGTTGAACGTATCAAGAGATTCTCTCTACCAAGTCAATGGCATCACGTTCCCACTGAACTCAACCCAGCTGACTGTGGGACCAGAGCCGTGTCACCTGCTGCTCTTCAGGACAGCTTATGGCTGTCACCTCCAAGGTTTCTCTGTGAGGACTCTTACTTACTCCCTATTGACACCACCTATGGGCTAGTAAACCCTAAAGATGATAAGGAAATAAGAACTGTGAACACCTCACTCCACACTTCTGTAAGTACAAAACAGAAGCTGCGGTCACACCATTACGAGCATCAATGGAAGCAGGTGCAGCATCTAGACAATGTGTTCTGGCATTGCTGGAAGAAAAAGTTTCTTCATCACCTTCAAGGTCGTAACAAATGGCAAGCATCTAAGCCGAATCTTAAGGTTGGAGACCTCATCCTTCTAAAAGACAAGGAAGTTTGTCGGAATGAGTGGCCTATGGGTCTTATTACTAAAGTAATGCCCAGCGACGATAACAAAGTCCGGAAGGTAGAAGTCAAGGTAACCAAGGGAGGATCGACACAAACCTTTAGTCGACCAATTACAGAGTTAGTACTCCTTTTGCCAGGTGAGTGACTTGTGCAAGGACTAGCCATGCTGTCGGCACGGCGGGGAGTACATTGCTGCCATCTACAGGTTCTACTCAGAACTTTGGAATTATTTGAAGACATCATACTGTGACTTTATGTTCTTCATCCTGTTGAACTTACGTTTATTATTTGCTTGTTGCATGTTTTTCATTACAGGTTCCAGGACATTCGTCAGTATTGGACTTTTTGAAAATATATATATATTAGTTTAAGGTTATGAAATCTAAAGATTTCAGACGGGGAGTGTTGTGTTACACTATGTGATTATTCTTGCTCTGTGTCTTTAAGATCTGTCCCCTTTTTTCTAGCTGAACTCTCTCTCTCACCGTAGTTCTTTATATATCTCCTCCACTTCCTGATTCTGGTCATTACTCCTGTATTTCTTCCATGCTAAACATCTTACATGTGGCTTACAACTGCAACGTTTTTCTATCTATGAATATCCATCATTAAACGGAACATTCGAAAGGATTCATCGTCTGTCGTCCTAACTGTGAGTTTATTCATTGAGTTAAACTGCCTGTATCGATGCAAGGGATGAATATCAAACCAGCTTGAGTAAGGCCTACTTAAACCTGGAGATGAACTTTATCGCTTTGTAGTTGAGACAGAACAGAGTGGGCTCACTCACAAATTTTGCCTGAGAACACCGCCATGAATAAAGAATGGTCCAAAAACATCCTCTAAGAGCAACTATTCCCAACCATCCAAGAACAGTTTGGTGACGAACAATGCATGATGGAGCACCTTGCCATAAGGCAAAAGTGATAACTAAGTGGCTTGGGGAACAAAACATTGAAATTTTGGGTCTATGGCCAGGAAACTCCCCAGACCTTAATCCCATTGAGAACTTGTGGTCAATCCTCAAGAGGCAGGTGAACAAACCCCCCCCCCCCCCACACACACACACAAATTCTGACAAACTCCATATGTAAGTGTAAATAGTAAAGTGTATATTCGGGCAAAACATTTTATTTTATTTACATTTTGGATGGAGTGGGGATAAGTTGGAATCCCTTTTGGGTTTACATTGCTATCTGGGGTGTTAGAGAGATTTCTCCTCATTTCTTGTTTTGGTGACAACAGTTTTACCAGATGGGAAGTGAGGGAATGTCTCCATCAGGGAACAGACAACAATTTTTTTTAGTAGCTTGGAACACACTACTAGTTTTTTTTTCTTTCGTTCAGCCAGAAAACAAACTGACAGCTCCAGTCGGAGCCGCTGTACTAATTATGCAATGTTAGTTCAGCGAACCTCCATGCTGTTCTATTGTGTTCTGACAAGGGGGACGGCCCCCCGCCAGTACACTCCGGTCTGTGCTCTCAGGCATTGCCTGAGAGCTCTGACCGAGAGCCAATCGGCAGATCTTTTTTGGGTCATGCTTCTTCGTCAAAAGCCGGCCGAACGGTAGGCTTCTGTTAGACCAGCTACAGTGCACATGGGCCTGAATGTCAGATTCTATTGAACCAGCCGATGCCGCCCGACATGTACTAGGCTTAAGGGAAGGGGAAGTTAGAACCCCAGGCCATGGCCCACAGATCAGTCCAGTCTCTTTTCTCCTGGGCCTCCAGCCAGCTGCAGATCCCTTAATCTCCCAGCTCCCATAGTGGCCCCAGCTTCCTATAGTGGCCCACAGTGCCCCCAGACCACCTAAAAGCCCTCAGGCCTCCACAGTGCCCCCAGACCACCTAAAAGCCCTCAGGCCTCCACAGTGCCCCCAGACCACCTAAAAGCCCGCAGGCCTCCACAGTGCCCCCAGACCACCTAAAAGCCCTCTGATGAAAACAGTCCATCGGACGAAAATCCATAGGATATCCGATCGTGTGTACAGGGCTTTAGGGGGAAAGCATGCAGATTAGTGCTCAGTTTTTTTGGGGGGAGGAGGACATTTTTGCTGACACATAATCATACATCTTGGGGGGGGGGGGGGGGAGGTGCCGTTTGGCATGTTCTCTAGTTGTCCTCGGGCTGGATTTAATTTTAACTTGATTTAAATCATAATTTTTAAAGAGCAACGGTCATCTCTGTCCCACAGCGGATCCTCCTCTGACCCGCTGTTGACTCACTGACAGTCCCATTCACTTTAATGGGACGGCTGGTGATGTGGCAGTGACACAACAAGCTGAGGGACGTAGCGACAGCAGGTGAGTGGACGCCCACTAACAGGCGCTGCCATGATGGATCTGAAATGACAGGTGCTCTTTAAATGTAAGGAATCATTCTTGCTGTTAGTTAGAATCTTCAATATTTGCAAACAAAATTAAGGTTTCTTATTTGGAACAATAAGCTGTGAGGTTAGTAAATATCATATTCGATAGATATCATAACCGATTTTAGGTTAATAGGTTAATCACACATAGTTGGAGAACTCAAATTATTTTATTTAATTAAAACAATAACATTGCCAGTGCATGTTATCTCAGCTTGCAGAGCTTGGATTCATTGAATGAGTTTACTAAAAATGTAAATATTGCAGAATATACAGCCTCATGCTACTTAACTAAGCTCCATTTCATGCTGAATAAAATAAATTGTTAATGTATCTTAAATAGAAAACTACCATTAGATACATTTTTACTCCAAAAGCATTTTTATTAAAATACATTTGATAAAAATAAAAAAATATCAGGTTTAAATAAAAAAAAAAAAAAAAAAGATGTTTTAGATTATTATTTTTTTAATCATTGATTTTTATCCACCTTGGTTGTCCTTGTCCCAGCACCTGTTGCTGTATACTGTGAAGTCAGACTTTCATGCAGACTTGTAATGCCACTAAGAGAGCCACATTAGAAGTTTTGCTTGCCCTGGATTGAACCTGAGCTGTATCACATCCCCTATACAGTACGCATCACAAGGCATCCTATGTCAGTGGCAGCTGCAGCCATTGTATAGCAGATGGCTTACTTTAATGGCAGATGCCAGTTGCCGCTCCTGTATGTGTGCCAGGGTTAGATTTTCATTGGAAATATTGATATAAATTTATTGTAAATATATTGTACATAACTGGGTGTGGTGGCATCCAAAAGAAGAAGTGGTTTATGACATACTGGTTTCTTTTTTATTTTGATGATGCCAGTCAGTATGAGGTGCTGGAGAAGAAGAAAAAACATCTTCAGCTTGGTCCTCAGCCATAACGGCCTCTGTGTTATCCAACGCACAGCACTTCAATCAAATTGGATTGTAGCTCTACTCCACAATAATTATAATAATATAAAAAGTAGCCGCGCTAACCCAACCTGAAAAAAATACACATATAAATTGACCACAATAATAACCCCAACAAGTGTGTTAAGATCAGTCAGCCTGCAGGGTGTACTGTCAGACCGCAATGTGCAAAATGTCCAATAAGTCCAAGTGTTAAGTGAAAAACAACAGCAAAATTCTTGAACAAATGAGTGACATCAATAGGTAACTTCCACCACCAAAAAGTGCTGACACCGTAAAGCCTCGTACACACAGTCGGACTTCCATCAAACTTTTCCGTGGATTTTTGTCCGAACAGAGTTGGCCGGGCACACCCATAGCATACACACCACAGGACTTTTCTGCAAACTTTCCCTAAACTTTTTCCAACATCACGTGGTTTTTCTGCTCTTTACCGCCACCCTTTGGTAAACTTCTGCTATTGTTGGTTGATTTTAACATTATTTGTTTTGTCCATCGGTTTTCTGTACACACAGTCGGACTTTGCTCCATCGGACTTTTGTTGGCCCAAAGTTTGTCCGTTTGCAGACCAAACTTTTGTCCAATGAAAACCAAAAAAGTTTGTCCGATGGAGCGTACACACGGTCTGATTTTTTGGCAAACTTGCTCAAAATGAAGTCTGTTGGCAAAAAGTCTGACCGTGTGTACGGTGCTTTAGGATTGCACGCTTACCACATGGCAAGCAATTGAAGCTTGCGGTTGTAAACCCCAGCCAGGGCCTTTGACCGGATACTGGTAGTAGCGACAACTTCACCGGAGTGATGAATAGAAAACCAAATGCTGGTAGTGACTCGTACCAGCCATTGGCTCCCACTGCTGTCAATCACAGCCAGTGAGCCAATGAGGAAAGAGAGGGGGTCAGGCCAAGCTGCAGCTCTGTGTGTGCATGGACACACAGAGTCACGAACGAGCCTGCTTGTGTGCCCCCATTGCAAGCTGCTTGTTATGGGGGCAGGAGGGAAGGGCCAGGAGCACCAGTGAGGGACCAGAAAATAGTATGATACAGGCTGCTCTGTGCAAAACCACTGTACAGAGCAGGTAAGTAGAACATGGTTGTTATTTAAAAAAGAAGAAAGCCTTTAGAATCACTTTAAAGAGGGCCTTAAAATTATTATCAGAAGACAATTATATATATCTATTGATATTTTGTTTCAAATGCCACTTTATACATTGACATACATCTTTAGTTTAGACCCAGTCTGTCCGGACAGTATGGTCGCCTGCTGACTTGCCACCATCCACAGGCAGCTTAACGCTTCAATAAGACACAGACATTGAATCCAACTCAATTTTACACAACGCACAGAAACTAAACAATGTGAATGACCCCAGAGTGTTAAACTCCTTGACAGTTTCTTCCATCTCTTGGAGACTTCTACAATTAGTTCCCAGGTCAGCACACCTGCTGTGCCCATTGTGCGGTGTTCTCACTATCACTGAATGGAGTTCCTGGGAATGTACACCTGCTGTGCTCATTGTGTGGTGTTCTCACTATCACTGAATGGAGTTCCTGGGAATGTACTCCTGCTGTGCCCAATTTAAGGGGTTCCCATCAGCCCTGCACTAAGTTTAAGATTTGTACGCCTGCTCTGCCCATTATTAGTGGCTTCCACCATCCCTGAATACTGCTGTGCCCATTTTGAGGGGTTACCACCATCTCTGCATAGAGTTTCCAGGTCTGTAGGCCTGCTGTGCCCATTATGAGAAGTTCTCACAATCTCTACAATGAGTTTCCAGGTCGGCACACCTGCTGTGCCCATTCTGTGGTGTTCACACCATCCCTGAATAGAGTTCCTGGGACTGTACACCTGCTATCCCCAATATAAGGGGTTTACATCAGCCCTGCACTGAATTCTAGATCTGTACTCCTGCTGTGCCCATTATGAGTGGCGTCAGCATCCCTGAATATCTGTTGTGCCCATTATAAAGGGTTCCCACCATGTATGCATAGAGTTCCTAGGTCTGTAGGTCTGCTGTGCCCATTATGAGGTGTTCCCACCATCCCTAAATACTTGCTGTGCCCATTGTGAGGGGTTTCCGCCATCTCTGTGTGGAGTTCCCAGGTCTGTACACCTGCTGTGCCCTTATGAGTGGTTCCCACCATCCCTTTGCTGAGTTCCCGGGTCTGTACACCTACTGTGCCTATTATGAGGGGATCCCACCATCCCTTCACTGATATCTCAGGACTAAATGTAGGCAGGTTGAAATGTGTGTTGTTAGTCAAGCTGCTGGCCCAGGCCGAGGAAGTGGTTAAAACATTTTTGGCTCTGTTTTTCCGGACTTTTGGTTTTGGCGGCCCCACCTGTGATATAAAAGAGGGGGACCACTAGGACAGGGGGCAAAGGTTAAGAGATGGGAGTCGGAGTGGAGCATGTAGTGCCGAGAGTATCGAGACCCACCTGTGAGTGCTAAGATGGCGCTGAAGATACTGGGAGTCAAGCACAGCAGCCAAGTCATGGACAATGGGGGGGAGGTAGTGGCGCTTAAAGAGACATACATGATTATAGCTCAGACAACCCGTAAGTGATGGGTCCTAAGTATGAGTATTAGATGGCTCCTATATACATGTAATCCATCATCAGTCCATATGAAAACAAGTGGGGAAAATAAGACAGAAAGTCCTTGGCTGAAATGCTCCAAGTCTACAACATAGTGGCTGCCAGCTGGGATAAGTGAGAAGCAACTCTGTGGGTAAAATACAAGACACCAGCGCCATCAAAGTGCAGTATGAGCAGTAAAAAAATCTTTAACCGATAAGTAAACAACTTACAAAGATCAGATGTAAACACGCTTGTATGGCGTACTGTATAGGATAAGGCTCCTCCTTGCTTGTATCAATCCGTATTGCTGTGTAGTATACTCTGAGAGCGTACAAACAAATGGCCACAGCCCCCACCTATAACTGGTCTTTGCAGCATGAGCACATTGAAAGGCAATGCATGTCAAACAAAACCAAAGAAATTCCCAGCTTAACTTACCGACAAGCCTGCAACCAACCAAATGATTCTGTCTAACAGTATAAAACAGAGGTTTAGTTAAGGTGACCAGATTTTTCAAATGAAAACCAGGGACATATTTTATTACATATTTTTTTTTTTTTACTAGTAATGGCAGCAATCAGTGACTCAATGCCCGTCGCTACCGTCGCCCGCCTCACAGCCTGTCAAGTCTTACTCTCCGGGCCCCGGCTACTACCGGGTGGGGAGCGGAGGAAGATCACTCTGCCAGGGAAGGCAAGGAGATAAGCAGGCAGGTGGCTGGCCGGGACTTGAGCCAAGGCAGAAGAACATGCGAGCGGAGCTGGATGGGCATGCACCCAAAACTGAAGAAATAGTCCCTCCTCTCCAACCAGCACATGATCATCAGAAAGGGGAACAGATAATAGAAAAAAATACACCCCCCCTAAGCTAGTAGGTGCGGCGATGTGGGGGGGGGGGTGTAATTCAGATATTTTTTTTTTTATTCTGCGCTGACTGTCTTTGAAATTGCACCAGCCCCTGTTCAAATCCAATCCAGGGACAGACTTGGTCCAGGGACAGTGTCCTCAATCCGGGGACTGTCACCGAAAACCGGGGATGTCTGGTCACCCTAGGTTTAGTTTGTACACATTTGCAAATAAATGCGTAAGCTACAGAGCCCCGTCAAGGCACCCCCAGTATTTTCTGTAGTCCTAACTCAAAATTTTGAGAGCCTCCACAGTGGAAGCACATGCAATATAATAGATAGGGAGAGGGCAGGTGAGCCTGGAGGATGAGCACGGGGCACACTAGACACCTGGTTCAGTTCCTTGCAGGCTGGTTTGTAAAATTGAGCTGGAGATTTATTTGGTTTGGTTTTGCATGCATTGCCCTTACATGTGCCCCTTGCTGCAAAGTCCAGTTATAGGTGGGGGCAGTGGCCATTTGTTTGTACTGTTGAAATATTGGTGAAGGGATGCACTGGACACCTTTTCTGCCATAGTGCTATGTGCTGGGTGTCCAGTGCACCCCTGTGCCTTTTGTCCTCTGCCTATTCATTATAATACATGTGCTTCTACTATGGAGGCTCTCAAAATTTTAAGTGAGGACTGCAGATAATACTGGGGTGCCGTGAAGTGGCTCTGTAGCTTACGCATGTATTCAGGCCCATCTTTAGCGCAGGGCAAGCGGGGCACCTGCCCTGGGCCCAATCTTTGTAGGGGGGCCCGCGCTAGCGGGAATTGGGGCCCAGATGGCGGCTTTGCAGAGTGCACAGAGGACACGGGAGGCTGTATTCCCCGATCTAGCCAGCAGAGAGGGGGCGGGGCCGGGAGCTCCACTGACGCGCTGACCCCGCCCCATGTAGCCTGTATGCTCGGAACAGAGCGGCTGTAGTTAGAGCAGTGATCGGAGTAGGCGCATCAGTGGAGCTCCCGACCCTGCCCCCTCTATACTGGCTGGGGAATACAGAGGTCCGGGGGCTGGAGTATCACATTATAAAGGACCAGAGGTTAGCCATGGTCGCTTGTGACACATAAATAAGTACTGGGAAATCTAATAATGAAAGACATCATGGAACACATACACTATATTACCAAAAGTATTGGGACACCTGCCTTTACACCAGTGTTGCCAACCATACGTCTATTTACGTACAGCCCGCGATTTAACCCCTTTTTCGGGCTGTACGTTAAAGTCCGTTTATGGGCACCGGCGCCCATAAAAAAGATGGCCGCGAGCCGGTCATACAACTGCGCATGCGCCGTCCCGAAGCTGGCCGAGCTCAGGGAACCTTGTTCGCGCTCGGCCGGGCGGCGCACACGCAGTAATGTGATGGCGCCGCTGGCGCCATTTTTGAAAAGGCCACAGTGGCTGGCGGCAGTGGCGGGACACCTGCAGTGAGTGCATGCCATGCACTCATCATAGGTGGAGGACTCGGAGCACTGACAAGGCCCAGCCAGGGGTGAGGAGGACGGAATCAAGGTCAGTCAGTGAAACTGGGGGGATACAAGGGGACAGCGTCATCAGTGTGCTGTGTCCTCCTCTGGTTCCTGTGTCCCTTTCACCTCTCCACAGATCAGGACAGCACAGTGCTGCCCTGACCTGTGGAGTGGTGAAAGGGGCACAGGAGGAGGACACAGCACACTGATGGTGGTGGACAGAGGAGGAGGCTACTGTGAGGGGGTGAGGAGGGCACCATCATGTCCACAGCCTGTCTCCACCGGCACCTCCTGTAGTATGTCCGCAGCCTCTGTCCCCCACCTGTAGTGTGTCCGCAGCCTCTGTCCCCCTCCTGTAGTATGTCCGCAGCCTCTGTCCCCCTCCTGTAGTGTGTCCGCAGCCTCTGTCCCCCTCCTGTAGTGTGTCCGCAGCCTCTGTCCCCCTCCTGTAGTGTGTCCGCAGCCTCTGTCCCCCTCCTGTAGTGTGTCCGCAGCCTCTGTCCCCCTCCTGTAGTGTGTCCGCAGCCTCTGTCCCCCTCCTGTAGTGTGTCCGCAGCCTCTGTCCCCCTCCTGTAGTGTGTCCGCAGCCTCTGTCCCCCTCCTGTAGGGTGTCCGCAGCCTCTGTCCCCCTCCTGTAGGGTGTCCGCAGCCTCTGTCCCCCTCCTGTAGGGTGTCTGCAGTCTCTGTCCACTTCCTGTATCGTGTCCGCAGGCTCTGACCATCTCTTGTCATGTCTACAGTCTCTGAGGGGATCCTAGAAAGGAGTCAAGAGTGGGAGTGCCGCCTGGATGGGGGTTACGGCCCAGGAAGAAACAGACGTGTGGACTGGGAAGAGGAGATCAGAGCCACCAAGCCGTCTGACTGAGCCCCACACTGTGCACCTGAGAGGAGGTCAGTGACAGTGCCGCCAGGCCATTCTGAGGGGGGGGGGGGGGTCACTGATGTAAGGAAGTGAATGAATACAATAATGTAAGGGGGCACTGATATAAAGGTTTCCCCCTTATATTAGTACCCCCCCCCCCTTACCTTAGTGTATTCACTCTGTGGAAGGTGGTCTCTATTCACCAGAGCCCCCTCCACATCAGAGTTCCCCCTTACATCATGATCTGCAGCGTTCCCCTTTACATAAGAGTTCCCTTGCACTGTAAGGGGGATCCCTGCAGACTCTGATGTAAGAGGGAACTCTGTGCTGGCTGGGTTATAGTAACCTAACCTTCATGTGAATTGAGAAATATGTTTTTTTTACTTTTGTTTAACTTAAACACATTGATATTAGCATTAGCTGTGTGTTTATAGTTAAAATATTGATATTTGCACTGTTTAGCACAATTTTAATTTTAGGTACTTTTTTGCAGCGTCAGTAAAAAAATGCGGCTCTGCCAGTAATCTTCATTATTTTTGCCAGTAAGAAATTGGTGCCGTACAGAAATTTTGGCATCCTTGCCAGTAAATTTCACTTCAGGGGGTTGGCAACACTGCTTTACACACACATCAGCATACCAGTCTTAAGGCCCATACACACGATCAGACTTTTTGACAACAAACCTCCGACGGACCTGTTTTTGTGGAAAATCCGACCGTGTGTACGCTCCATGGGACAAACTTTTTCGCTTTTTCATAGGACAAATGTTCGCTGTGAGAACAGACAAACTTTCCGGCAACAAATGTCTAATGGAGCAAATCCTATCGTGTGTACACAAGTCCATCGGACTAAAGTCCAAAGTACAAACACGTAAAGATCAGCCAACAATAGCAGAAGTTGCCCACAGGGTGGCGGTAAAGAGCTGAAAAAACACGTGATTTGGTGAATGTTTGCTGAAAAAGTCCTGCCGTGTGTATGCATACCAAGTTCACGGGCAACGCCCTTCGGAGCAAAATCCACAGAAAAGTCAGTTGGAAGTCCGATCGTGTGTAGGGCTTTAGTCCATAGGGTTCAATATTAAGTTGGCCCACCCTTTGCGGCTATAACAGCTTCACCTCTTCTAGGAAGGTTGTCCACAAGGTTTAGGAGTGTTAGAAACGAGGGGAGGAGGGAGGATGGGATTTTTAAACGGTGCGAACCATAGGATAATAATAGAGGAAAAAATTATTATAAAAAGTTAAACATTTTATTGAGCATATTCATTTAAAATTTAATTCTTGATGGATGAGACATAGAGACATATTACCAAAGAACCAGGTGGTTGTAAATACACATACAGAGTGGTCACACAAACTTGGTTGTATTCAAAAATAAAGAGCACAAACACGTTGCATCAACCCGACATGTTTCGCTTTATGGCTTCTTCAGGGGTGGTGCGCTTATGCTCAATGGTAGAAGTCACAACTGTATGAACAGAGAAGAAATACAAATATGAATATATAAACCAAATGAATAAGCATATATTTTAAACAGGTATAGCGGGGTGTTCCCCTCTAATGGGAAGAGACTACATCACCCATAACCCCATTCTTCACATGTTCCACCGCAGAGACTCATGGGAGGGGTTATAAAAGGAGGAGGCGAGGCCGGGCTCGGTCTCTTTGGGACACGAGACTTCACAGACGGATCCTCCTGTGCGGATGTGTCGGAGTGCAAGGCCTGAAGCCTGAGGCCTTGCTCTGCACCAAAGAGCCTTCCACCCCCCCTCTGCGAGCCTGGGTGGCATCTGACTTTGTGCGCTACAGCCTTGTTGGATCGGGGACCCGATCGTTGGAGAGATCGAGTGTGTGTGACACAGCCGGTGGAGGTTTCCCGGACTGGATCCGTAGTCCGGCGGGTGAGAGGGCATAAGCCCAGCTAAGATACTGTTACTGTATATAGGCCTATAGACTGCCGTGGCCTACAAGTTATTTTGATACCCCTATTGAAGAGCCTTGTCAGAACTGAGCCTGCGGCTTTATTTAACCAAGTTCTATACCCCTTGGATTACAAAGTTATACTCTGTTTAAAGTGCACCACCATTACAGACCTGCCGGTGAAGAAAGAAGGACTAAGTTAAATATTAGAACCAGGCCTGGTGGGGATTCTAGCGTGTTTGATTACTGCTCCATAGGGCACTTAGTTAACGGTCGCCCGTATGGCGCACCTGTAGCGTGTGTTACTACATAGTGTGTTAGAGTGGCAGGACGCTGCCCTTAGGAGTGATTATCTTGAACTGTGATTACTGTTACCCCCTTTATCCATATTGAGAAAATAAGTAAAACACTTTACCTATTACAATTCCTTACTGTGTCCTTGCTTAGTTATTATATTGCATAGGATATATCATTGATTGTTAGTACTAGCTGTGCCAGAAGGGGGTAGAGCCTATTGCCGGGGGTTGGCGGAGCTGCACTCAGGGCCCAAATCTAATTCTGCGGCCTCCTTAGTTGGAGGTATCGCTACACGTGGGGGCTCGTCCGGGATACCTCCACCGGCTGTGTCACACACACTCGATCTCTCCAACGACTAGGAAATGTTCTGGTGATAACCGACCATTTCACCCGGTATGCCCAGGCTTTCCCCACCAAAGACCAGAAGGCCTCCACCGTGGCCAAGGTACTTATGGAGAAGTACTTTGTCCATTATGGGCTGCCACAGAGACTCCATTCAGACCAAGGGAGGGACTTCGAGAGTAAGCTGATCCGGAAGCTATTGGATTCTTTGGGAATTAAGAAGACTCGAACTACACCTTACCATCCTCAGGGAGATGCTCAGCCGGAAAGGTTCAACCGAACCTTGCTCAACATGTTGGGGACTCTGGAAAGCGAGAAAAAGCAACATTGGAGCCAACACATAGCAGCCATAGTACATGCTTACAACTGCACCATCAGTGATGCTACAGGCTACTCCCCATATCGACTCATGTTTGGGAGAGAAGCGAGACTACCGGTGGACCTGGCTTTTGGCACCTCACTGGACCATTCCTCAGCCACATCCCACAAAGGATATGTGGACAGGCTCAGACACAGCCTGAAAGTAGCCTATGAACAAGCTCAAGAGGCCTCAGATCAAAGGGGAGCTCGGAATAAAAGAAATTTCGACTTGAAGGTCCGGGTACAAGACCTACAGCCCGGGGATCGAGTACTGTTGCGCAATCTGGGAGTCCCCGGAAAGCACAAACTTGCAGACAGATGGAGATCTGAACCCTATGTCATCTGCAGGAAGTTGCCGGGCCTACCTGTCTACAAGGTGAAGCCAGAGGGAAAGGTAGGCCCACTGAAGACATGGCATCAAAACCACCTGCTCCCACTTGCAGAGGCAGTTAGAATATCTCCCGTGGGAGACTCCCCTGAACCGGCCTCTATCTTGGATACTCCTAGGCCGAACACTCTGTCACAGACCTCCCGAGCTGAAAATGGAGAAGCCTCCCAACTTAGTGGAGATGAGGAGGGAGAACTTGATTGGCTGTGGCCTTCCCCAACTCCAGGAACTTCTATCATAGATCTTCCAGTCACCCAAGATACCACAGATGAAACACTGAACCCAGAGGCTACAGAGTTCATCCCCTTTAGTCCTTCAGCAGATTACTGGGAAGATGCCCATGATAGTTGCTCCGAGGAAGAGGAGCCTGTGGCGCCAGAGCCAGAGATTCCAGGAGAGCAAAGGGCTCGAAGAGTCATTCGACCTCCTAAGAAGCTGACCTACCCTCAGATGGGGAACAGTTCGGAAGACTCTGTAGTCACTGCTAGGAGAAATGCTGAGATTCCGGATCCCTCCACTGTCCATTTGGTGGAGGGCAACCCCAGCTCACTCTCTGGCACAGTTAGGCAGGCCACCCATGATAATGTGACCTGTGGGCAAGGGAATTCTACCCCTCAGTTATGGTGGGAATCCTCTATCCCAACATCGTTTTCAGAATTGTCCAGTGTTATATATAGTTGTTGTTAAAATTTATCTTTGGGGACCAAAGAGTTTAAGTGGGGGGAGTGTGTAGCGGGGTGTTCCCCTATAATGGGAAGAGCCTACATCACCCATAACCCCATTCTTTACATGTTCCACCGCAGAGACTCATGGGAGGGGTTATAAAAGGAGGAGGCGAGGCCGGGCTCGGTCTCTTTGGGACACGAGACTTCACAGACGGATCCTCCTGTGCATATGTGTCGGAGTGCAAGGCCTGAAGCCTGAGGCCTTGCTCTGCACCAAAGAGCCTTCCACCCCCCCCCCCCTCTGCAAACCTGGGTGGCATCTGACTTTGTGCGCTACAGCCTTGTTGGATCGGGGACCCGATCGTTGGAGAGATCGAGTGTGTGTGACACAGCCGGTGGAGGTTTCCCGGACTGGATCCGTAGTCCGGCGGGTGAGAGGGCATAAGCCCAGCTAAGATACTGTTACTGTATATAGGCCTATAGACTGCCGTGGCCTACAAGTTATTTTGATACCCCTATTGAAGAGCCTTGTCAGAACTGAGCCTGCGGCTTTATTTAACCAAGTTCTATACCCCTTGGATTACAAAGTTATACTCTGTTTAAAGTGCACCACCATTACAGACCTGCCGGTGAAGAAAGAAGGACTAAGTTAAATATTAGAACCAGGCCTGGTGGGGATTCTAGCGTGTTTGATTACTGCGCCATAGGGCACTTAGTTAACGGTCGCCCGTATGGCGCACCTGTAGCGTGTGTTACTACATAGTGTGTTAGAGTGGCAGGACGCTGCCCTTAGGAGTGATTATCTTGAACTGTGATTACTGTTACCCCCTTTATCCATATTGAGAAAATAAGTAAAACACTTTACCTATTACAATTCCTTACTGTGTCCTTGCTTAGTTATTATATTGCATAGGATATATCATTGATTGTTAGTACTAGCTGTGCCAGAAGGGGGTAGAGCCTATTGCTGGGGGTTGGCGGAGCTGCACTCAGGGCCCAAATCTAATTCTGCGGCCTCCTTAGTTGGAGGTATCGCTACACAGGTTTATACTTAAATCATAACATTGATTGTTTTAGAGAGAAGGTCAGAGCTCCATGCTTATATCCAAGAACTTAACTTACCCCGCACCGTTTAAAAATCCCATCCTCCCTCCTCCCCCCGTTTCTAACAATACTTCTTTTGGGATGTGGTGCCTACATTAATGGGTGTTTCCTCCTCGACTGGCCAAAAACATAAAAGGTTTAGGAGTGTGTCTATGGGAATTCTCCAGGCTCATAAATCACCATCTCACCTGTGTGCAATCCCAGCTGCTCTTTGTGCGCACAGCCCACCCCCGCTGGACTATGACTGGCAGAGCGTGGGGCGCCCCATCACCTGATCAGTGGGCCATTTGCACGTGACGCCCATTCCCTTTAGGACCTGAATGCCGGCATTCTAAGAAAAAAGATATATAATGTAGCAAAATTATATATATTTTTTTTTATTGATTGAAAGGATAATGATTTACTAATCTCTTGTGTTGTCATTACAGTAAAAAGCGGCTTCCAACTGAAAATCGTTTGATTTTCTACTTTACTTTCACACACGTGTGAGTTAAACAAACACATGAATGGCTGCTCTGAAAAATAGCGTATTATCGACACCATAGAGCGTGAATGATTGCTAGAAAAGCAAACTTGATTTTTAAAGGATCAGTCCACCCAAGATGAGATTTGTGTTATAGGTGGGTGGAGTCATCTCCTGGCTTCTTATGTATCTTGATCTCCCTAATGTAATTCCTGGCTCTGCTCCTGTCAACCGGGGGGGGGGGGGGGGGGGGTTGGGGGGATCCTCTACACCTTTATGCATCCCAGCTCCCCCGGTTAAATTATCTATAATTTGAAATAAATATATAATCAGCAGGGATGGGGGGAACCCCTCATAATGGGCACAGCAGCAGGTGTACAGACCTGGAAACTCAGCGCATGGATGGTGGGAACCCCTTATATAAGCCACAGCAGGTGTACAGACCTGAAAAAACTCAGCACAGGAATGGTGGGAATCCCTCATAATGGGCTCAGCAGGTGTACAGACCTGGAAACTCAGCACAGGGATGGTGGGAACCCCTTATAATAGCCACAGCAGGTGTACAGACCTAAAAACTCAGCACAGGGATGGTGGGAACCCCTTATAATGGGCACAGCAGGTGTACAGACCTGGGAACTCCGCACATAGATAGCGGAAACCCCTCATAATGGGCACAGTAGGTGTACACACCCGGGAACTCAGCACAGGGATGGTGGGAAACTGCCATTCTACTCCTTGACAGGCTGGTTCCTTGCTCTTGTGCTTCCAGAGACCAGGGGCTAGAGTTGCTTCTCTGCCCCAGGAGGGATGCTGGATCCTGGGGAGGACCCTGGCAGGGGCCCCCTGGATAGGCCTGTGGAAGATTCTGGGCTAGCCAAAAGAGGGAGGAGTCCTTATCTGCCTTTAGACAGAGGACTGTCAGTAAGCTAAAGAAGATTGAGAAGGAAGAGGAGAAATTGATGGTCTTGATGACTGAATTCAGAAAGAAAAAGCATATCTGTGCTAAAGTGTACAGCAAGAAAGGACCGACTCTGAGGCCTGAGTTGAAGGACCTGGAACAAGCTGTGAGGAAACAGAAGGAATTGGTGTGTTCTCTGAAGGAGAATAGTGGAGTTTTTAAAGAGAAATATAAAAATGAGGAGCGATTTAATCGCATGAGAAGAGGAGCCACTTCCTGCATGGAGAGTGAGGAGACCAGTGCAAGTACAGACAGACTCAGCAGTGAGTGAGAAAATGGGCCCGGAGGATGAACCCAGCTGTTCAACACCTCAGACATCTGCTGAGCCCTCAATGGCGGAGGCCTCTGTCCCCTTCCCACCCCAGCAGCAATATGAAACATCTGAGCAGGAGGGTGAAGGTTCTGGCACGCTGGAGTTCATCAATAAGTTGGAATCCCCTCCGGATGTGGCATCCCTGGATGGTGATGATAAGATGGACACCGTTCCTCACCCTGTGGAAGAAAGACATGTGGAGAGAACAAGTTCCACCATTAAGTCTGCAACAACTGGGAAGAAATCTGACCCACCATCAGCTATAAAATCGCAGAGGTGACAACACACCAAGCAGGTGCAGGTACAGTGTGTGTGCAAGATGGTGTGAACTTTATTAGTGACAATGGGCTGGCTGAGGGTTGTAGTGCTGCAGGCAGTCAGCCCAGACCCATAGACAATGTACAGCATACATCTGCTAATAACGGTCAGCTTCAGTCTGCAGAGAGGTCCATGGACAATACAGAGACTTTGCCTGGACCAGGCTGTTCCTGTGAATGATGGAGGAGATGCTGGGTGCAGTAGTGCCACAACTCTCCAGGAGTCTGCAGCAAACAGGATTGGAGCTGTGTGTTCAGAGCAGGGGGAGAGGGCGGGTCCTGCCTCTGCTAATCAGAAGACTGCTATCCCAGCTGATTCAGACTCTCTGCCAGCAGGTTTGAATGGGTCTAAGGACAAGACTGCAAATGCTGGGGGTGTAAAGAAATCTTATGCTGGTGTTACTGCTACAGGATCTGGGAAGGGGGAGCAAGCAGGGAAGGAGTATGAAAATGTTTTAACTTCCTCCCTGTTTAAAAGGAGGAATATTGTCCAGTTAAAATGGGAAGGCGGTGGAATACCCCCACATGGGATGGTAGTGGTGGATAAAATCCTGCAGATGGGGTTTAGGCCCGCAGATATCTTCGCCCTGATCAGTCCGGCAGGTTCATATGAATATGATTTGTCCTTTATCCATCCTGATTCTTTGGACATATTTTGGGAGAAATATGAACGCGTGTTTAGGGGCTTGTTTCACACCAGCCCCTCATTAAAATGGTGACAATTCTTGTCCGTAATGAATCCATACCACAAGAGGATTTATCTGTATAGTTGAGGAGGTATGGGGACGTCCTGAGCCCCCTAAAAAAGATTTTGGACTATCGAGGAATATAGACGGGGGGTGGTCTGTGCAGCTAAAATTAAAAGTCATTGACAATGTCGTCCATCATCTGCCATCCTCAGCTTTCCTGGGGAGGGATAAGCTGACCATCTTTTATCCGGGCCAGCCAAAGCTGTGTAACAAATGTGGAGATAAAGGTCATCTTGCATCCTCCTGTCCAGTGATGAAGTGCTCCCTGTGTCAGGGTACAGGACATTTGGCTAAGGATTGTAACATCATAAGGTGCAATCTGTGCAATGCAGTGGGACATCCTTACAGTCAGTGTCCTGAGGCAATGCACAACAAGCCTGAGCTCATGAGAGAGTTCTTCCACCTGGACATGGCAGATGTTCAGAGCTCAGCAGCTGGAATGCCTGTGAGTCCACCTGAGTCTGTGCCAATACCCAATGTGTCTGTGTCTCCCCAGTCTGTGGTGCCCCAGTCTGTGCAAGTACCCAATGTGTCTGTGTCTCCCCAGTCTGTGCCTTTACCTAGTGCGTCAGTGTCTTCCCAGTCTGTAGGTAAGGTGTCAGTTGCTGAGAATGTGTCCAATCCTTCTGTGTCTGTGTCTTCTAAAATTGCAGAGGCAGCGAGAGGTGCTGAGGCAGGTGCATCAGGTGCGGTGGCAGTCCCCCTCCCTCCCTCGACGCTGCAGGGTTCCTGTTAAGGATCGTGGGGTGCAGAGGAGTGGGGAGGATGGTGAAGAGGCTGGCCTGGTGGTAGATAAGGGAATGGAGTGTGGTGGGGAGGGGGGGTGGAGGGGAGGATAGGATTGGGGAGGCTGTTGACTCCGGTTTGTCCAAGGATGATATGGAGTGGTTGGAGGATAAATGGAGGAGAGGCAAAAGGAAGGAAAAAAAAAGAGGTACAGTTACATTAAGTCCTAAGGTTTTGCTTTTGGCGAATAAATTTAAGGTACTGTCAGATGATGATGATGATGATGATGATGATGATGATGATGAATGGGACTCGTTCAGTTCAGCATCCTCTATGGATGATGAGTGCCAGGGTGCAACGAAGCGCGCTGGTTCTCCAGGGAGAGGGAGTAGCCAGGCTAGGAAACGGCTGCCCCAACTACCCTAATGGCAGTTCCCACTCATTTTATATAAAAGGCTACATGCATGGTGACGGTGATGTTCTTTAGTCTGGCTCTCCTGTAGGGATTATGTTGTGCGCAATTTGGTTTGCATCGTTTATTATGTTCTTGTGTTTTTTTTGTTTTGTTTTTTTTGTATAGTCATATTCAATTATTTTGTAAATATGTTTTATTTATTATGATTTTATTGTATATGTTGTTGTTTGTAAGATTTTTCAATAAACAAGATTAACCCCCCATAATGGGCTCAGCAGGTGTACACACTCGGGAACTCAGCACAGGGATGGTGGGAACCCCTCACAATGGGCACAGTAGGTGTACAGACCTGGGAATTCAGTACAGGGATGATGGGAACCTCTCATACACCAATTTGTCATAACATTATGACCACTGACCAGGTAATTGAATAACATTGACTACGTTGTTACAATGGCATCTGAAAGTAGGTGGAATATACTAGGCAATAGGCAGCAAGTGAACATGTTGTCCCTAAAGTTGTGGTGTTAAAAGCAGAAAAAATTTACATTGCAGTTTGTTGTGTAGCCGCAGACTGATCAGGATGCCCATGCTGACCCTGTCTACAGCCAAAAGTGCCTACAATGGGCATGTGAGCATAATAATTGGATTACGAAAGAAGGTGGCCTGGTCTGATGAATCACGTTTTCTTTTACATTATGTGTATGAACGGGTGCGTCACTTACCTGGGGACGAGATGGCACCAGGATGCACTATATGGGAAGAAGGCAAGCCGGCGGAGGCAGCGTGATGTTTAGGTCAATGTTCTGCTGGGAAACCTTGGGTCCTGCCATTCATGTGGATGTTACTTTGACATGTACCACCTACCTAAACATTATTCCTGACTAAGTACACCTCTTCACGTTTCCTGATGGCAGCGGCCTCTTTCAGCAGAATAATGCGCCCTGCCACACTGAAAAGAAAGGGTTAAAAAATGGTTGGAGGAACACAACAATGTGTTTAAAGTGTTAGCTTGGCCTCCAAATTCTCCAGATCTCAATTTAAATCCAAGTGCTGTCAAAAGCTTATAGACTTCACCTCTGTAACATCTCTAAAGTTTGCCCCTTTTTAATTAATGAAACCACCAAGCTCCTTATTCACTCCCTTGTTATCTCTCGCCTTGACCATTGCAACTCCCTTCTCAAAGGCCTAACTTTCCATAGGCTATCCCCTCTTCAGCCTATCATGAAAGCTGCTGCCAGACTTATCTACCTTACCAACTGCTCAGTATCCGCCACCCCTCTTCGCCAATCCCTTCACTGGCTTCCCATTGCCCAGCAAATTAAATTCAAAATACTAACCACAACATACAAAGCCATCCACAACTCTGCCCCGAGCTACATCACCAAACTTGTCTCCAAATATTACCCAATCCGTCCTCTCTGCTCCTCTCAAGACCCCCAGCTCACTAGCTCCCTTATCTCCTCCTCCCATGCTCATCTCCAGGACTTCTCAAGAGCCTATCCCATCCTCTGGAACTCTCTACCTCAATTTGTCCAGCTTTCTCCGCCTCCTTCTCTGGCTGCCTTTAGAAGATCTCTGAAAACTCATCTCTTCAGGGAACCTTATCACACCTCCAACTAACTGACAGTGAACTTGTATCTCTTCCATCAGCTCATCCCTTGCAGTTATACCCTTTTGTACCACTTTCCCCACCCTATTAGATTGTAGGCTCTTGTGAGCAGTGCCCTCTTAGCCCTCTTGTATTTTATTGTACTGTAACTGTACTGTCTCCCTTTAAATTGTAAAGCACTTCACAAACTGTTGGTGCCATATAAAACCTGTTTAATAATTATAATAATCTGTGGGATGTGCCGGAAAATCAGGTCTGATCCATGGAGGCCCCACCTTTCAGCACACAGGGCTTAAAGGATCTCCTACTGATAGCTTGGTTCCAGATACCACAGCATACCTTCAGAGGTCTAGTGGTGCCCATGCCAAGATGGGTCAGGACTGTTTTGGCAGCAAAAGGGGGACCTACCCAATATTAGGTGGGTGGTCATAAAGTTATGGCTAATCAGTGTAAGGGGCACAGCAGATAGACAGACTCAGGATCTCAGCACAGGGATGGTGGGCACACCTAATAATGGGGACAGCAAATGTGCAAACCCAGGAATGTAGCTCAGGAATGGTTGGAACCCCTCATGATGGGCACAGAGGGTGTAAAGACCCTGGACGTAGCTCAGGGATGGTGGGAACTTTTCAAAATGGGCTCAACAGGTGTACAGACCCAGGAACCTAGCTCAGGGATAATGGGAACCCCTCATAATGGGCATAGCAGGTGTGCAGACTCAATAACTCAGCACAGTGATGGTGGGAACCCCTTATAATGGCCACAGTGGGTGTAAAGACCCCGGAACTCCTCACAGGGATGGGGAACCCCTCATAATGGGCTCAGCAGGTGCACAGACCCTGGAAATCCTCACAGGGATAGGGAACCCCTCATAATGGGCACAGCAGGTGTATAGACCCTGGAACTCCTTACAAGGATGGGGGAACCCCTCATAATCATCTGGTAGCAGACCCAAAAACCAACATCAACAGACACCCTGAAAGACTATCAGCTACTAAAATTCTCCTTTGTAGCTCTGGCCAACTTAAAGTGGTTGCAAATCCTTCCATATACTCAGTGAAGTGACTGGCCTCAGGTGATACACAGAGATTAAACAAATCATCAGACATAAGCTGTACCTGTTTATCTTCAGCCATTTGTCCTGTACATATTTGTAAAACTCAGAGCTGAAGAGGATTTTTCACAGACTTACAATGCAGGGGGCGTGGAGCTACAGTTGCACATTGTACACCCCCCTTCACACAGCACACAGGAACAGAGCAGAGACTGTCAATCACAGGCTGCGTGCTGGAGGTCCCTCCCCGTCACCATTTTTTTCTTGGTGTCAGGAAAACTTGTCAGAAGTGACTCATGCTGATAGCAGAGGAAGGAAGCAGCAGACAGAAATGACACTTAGTGCTCTGGATTGAGACAAGTACACACAATAGAGGGATATGCTTTGTTCATATTTCACGTCTGAGGTTTACAGCTTCTTTAAAGTGATACTAAAGGTTCAGGGTTTTAAAAAAAAGAAATAACAAACATCCACTGTGGAGTTTGTTTTGCACAGAGTGGCCCCGATCATCCTCTTATGGGGTCCCACGGCGGCTCTCGTGGCTCCTCCCCGCAAGAGCTAACCCCCTCTGGGAAGCTCTCTCCTGAGGGGGTTACCTTGCAGGCCCGCTCCTGTGAGATACAGTCGGTGGCCATAGCCATCCCTGAGCTACGTCCCGGGTCTGTACACCCTCTGTGCCCATCATGAGGGGTTCCAACCATCCCTGAGCTACATCCCTAAATGGAGTTGTGTTTTAGTTGTCCACCTACACTCAAAATCTAAACTGTTAGTAGTATCTGTGTCCATGTTCAAGATCTATCCCACCACTTCCTGCTCTGGCACTGGGGGAATCTCCCCAATAGGGTCACAGACAGCAATAGAATAACCTGACAGAGGCTCTAACCCTTCCCCACTCTATCCAATGCAGTATAGGATTTGCCTTGAGTTGGGCTTTCCTGGCTTTCTCTCCATCATTGTAATCTCTATGAGAAATGTATTAGGCTGGGATCAGGTTGTGTTTAGCGGATGTTTAGAGACGGCTCCTTTGGTGTAGCGCGGTGATCAGACTGCGTAGTGACACGTCCTGGCTGTAGGGCTTGGTGTAATGTGCATTGTGCGGAGTCATCTCAGGGCCTTCCTCTATACATCTCTCACATGTTCCGTCTAATGGGGGTAATTGTGTGTGAGTGGCCAGGAATGTGTTCACAGCCCGGGGGCCATTGTGTGTCTCCCTGCTATCTCCTCCGATAATAACACAGGAATAGACAGGCGGTGTCTCTCCCTCACTGTGTTCTGACGCTTGCTGCACTGCAGACACCATGAGAAGCAAGCGTTTCCTACAACACTGGCTGAACAGCATGCAGACGGCTTAACCGCTATTCTACCGGCCGAGCCAATGTCTTAATTTTTCACACACAATAAAATCTATTTTTTTTTGCTAGAAATTACTTTAAAGCAGGGGTCTCCAGACTTTTCAGTACGAGTATATATATTTAATAAATATTTGTCCACTGCCCTACTGACACGTCCACTGCCTGCTGACACATCCACTGCTTACTGACACATCCACTGCTCTACTAACACATCCAATGCTCTACTGACACATCCAATGGTCTACTGACACATCCAATGGTCTACTGACACATCCACTGCTCTACTGACACATCCACTGCTCTACTGACACATCCAATGCTCTACTGACACATCCAATGCTCTACTGACACATCCAATGCTCTACTGACACATCCACTGCTCTACTGACACATCCAATGCTCTACTGACACATCCAATGCTTACTGACAGATCCACTGCTCTACTAACACGTCCAAAGCTCTACTGACACATCCACTGCTCTACTGACACATCCACTGCTCTACTGACACATCCACTGCTCTACTAACACGTCTAATGCTCTACTGACACATCCACTGCTCTACTAACACCTCCAATGCTCTACTAACACCTCCAATGCTCTACTGACACATCCTCTGCTCTACTGACACATCCACTGCTCTACTGTCACATCCACTGCTCTACTAACACCTCCAATGCTCTACTGACACATCCTCTGCTCTACTGACACATCCTCTGCTCTACTGACACATCCTCTGCTCTACTGACACATCCACTGCTCTACTAACAACTCCAATGCTCTACTAACACCACCAATGCTCTACTGACACACCCTCTGCTCTACTGACACATCCACTGCTCTACTAACACCTCCAATGCTCTGCTAACACCTCCAATGCTCTACTAACACCGCCAATGCTCTACTGACACATCCTCTGCTCTACTGACACATCCACTGCTCTACTGACACATCCTACTGAAAAAGTCCACTGCTTTACTAACAAATAGGGATGAGCTCGGTGTTCGAGTCGAACATAGGTTCGACTCGAACATCGGCTGTTCGCGCGTTCGGCGAACAACGAACGATTTGGGCCGTTCGCGCCGAATTCGAGTGACGCGAACGGCCCACAATACACTGCGCCATCGCAGTGTAATCCCGGCGCTGTGATTGGCCAAGCATGCACTGTGACCCTGCATGCTTGGCCAATCACAGCGCCGGCAGCGAGGAGAGCAATGATTGGCCACAGGCAGGATGCCTGTGGCCAATTATAGCTGAGGGGGTTTAGTACACGCCCTACACTATAAAAGGCCGCCGGAGCAGGGAAAGTGAAGGATAGGCAGGGACAGTGTCAAATCTATTCTTTGCTAAACCTTGTGTGTAGGGAAAGAGAAGGATAGGCAGGGAGAGTGTCAGTGTCATATTCTTTGCTAAACCTTGTGTGTAGGGAGAGAGAAGGATAGGCAGGGAGAGTGTCAGTGTCATATACTTTGATAAACCTTGTGTGCAGGGAGAGAGAAGGATAGGCAGGGGACAGTGTCAGTGTCATATTCTTTGCTAAACCTTGTGTGCAGGGAGAGAGAAGGATAGGCAGGGAGAGTGTCAGTGTCATATACTTTGATAAACCTTGTGTGCAGGGAGAGAGAAGGATAGGCAGGGGACAGTGTCAGTGTCATTGTTGCTAAGCCTCCTGCACATTATACACCTGAAGTTAGCCCGTATTGCTGCTTTTTCCTGGTGTGTTACACCAACAGGATTTTGCGGCACTTACAGCGGGCGGAGTGTGCCTCCTGACCATATTACACCTGAACTTAGCCTGTATTGCTGCTTTTTCCTGGTGTGTTACACCAACAGGATTTTGCGGCACTTACAGCGGGTGGAGTGTGCCTCCTGATCATATTACACCTGAACTTAGCCTGTATTGCTGCTTTTTCCTGGTGTGTTACACCAACAGACATTTGCGGCACTTACAGCGGGCGGAGTGTGCCTCCTGACCATATTACACCTGAACTTAGCCTGTATTGCTGCTTTTTCCTGGTGTGTTACACCAACAGGATTTTGCGGCACTTACAGCGGGCGGAGTGTGCCTCCTGACCATATTACACCTGAACTTAGCCTGTATTGCTCCTTTTTACTGGTGTGTTACACCAACAGGATTTTGCGGCACTTACAGCGGGCGGAGTGTGCCTCCTGACCATATTACACCTGAAGTTAGCCTGTGTAGCGGCCTCACCCCGTCCTCTTTAGCTAGGGGTATGTCACGCGACAGAGTGAGGTGCGCTATGGCCCATGTCCTCCCCATAACTGTGGGTGAGGTGAAGGCCAATATCTGATGTTTCCTCGGGCTGGTGTGTCTTGGGCATGTACCGAGTCTGTTGTGCAGAAACCACCAAACCACCCTTTGCTCCCATTAACAGAGTCCATACACCGATCACAGTCCAACTGTTGGTTTTATTTCGTATCACCACATACAGGCAATGCGATGGCAGGATACGGTGGGATGAGCAGGTCGAGGCACTATACTGATCTGGGTCCCTACACCCCCTGTGCTATGACCAAGGGTTGCAGGGGTCTTAATTCGAATACCTCCGCTGCGTTGCAGCCCCTATCAGGGGAAGATGTCCTCCAAGAGAGTTACCGGAGGCCCATCCGTCACCGGGTTGACGCTGCACCGGAATCTTCGGACGGGTGACCTCCCCAGCCTCCTCGCCTCAGATGCGGGTCCCCTCGCAAGGGGCACCCTGGAATCACTTCACCCTTGCGGGACCCAGTCGGAGTCACTGGGTCCCAGGCCTCCTCAATAGTACCTCATCCCAGGCTGAAGGTGCCTGGGATGGAATCCCAGCTTCATTCCGGCCAGGCCTAGGGCGCCTAGGCCGGAATCTTGAACCGCCCGCACCCAGGCCGAAGGTGCCTGGGTGCGTGACGAGATGATCCCCGAAGACCTTGTGGCGAGGGCGTCTCCCCCTTTTATCTCCTCCCATTAACACCACGGCGGGTTCCCCGCCCCAGCCGTACCATCTCCAGGAAGGGACAAAAAGGGTAGCACTGTGGTGAATATTCTACCTGAAGCCTGTAGGTACTCCGCCACCACAGGCAAAGGAGAACATTACATCCCCCAATCCTCCACGAATAACAAAAAGGGGTCTAAACCCTGACATAATTACACACCTGGGTCACACTACCCCCAGGTGTATCCCACTAAATCTGAAGACCCTGCTACACCTGTATTGCTGCTTTTTCTTGGTGTGTTACACCAACAGGATTTTACGGCACTTACAGCGGGCGGAGTGTGCCTCCTGACCATATTACACCTGAACTTAGCCTGTATTGCTGCTTTTTCCTGGTGTGTTACACCAACAGACATTTGCGGCACTTACAGGGGGCGGAGTGTGCCTCCTGACCATATTACACCTGAACTTAGCCTGTATTGCTGCTTTTTCCTGGTGTGTTACACCAACAGGATTTTGCGGCACTTACAGCGGGCGGAGTGTGCCTCCTGATCATATTACACCTGAACTTAGCCTGTATTGCTGCTTTTTCCTGGTGTGTTACACCAACAGGATTTTGCGGCACTTACAGCGGGCGGAGTGTGCCTCCTGACCATATTACACCTGAACTTAGCCTGTATTGCTGCTTTTTCCTGGTGTGTTACACCAACAGGATTTTGCGGCACTTACAGCGGGCGGAGTGTGCCTCCTGACCATATTACACCTGAACTTAGCCTGTATTGCTGCTTTTTCCTGGTGTGTTACACCAACAGGATTTTGCGGCACTTACAGCGGGCGGAGTGTGCCTCCTGACCATATTACACCTGAACTTAGCCTGTATTGCTTCTTTTTCCTGGTGTGTTACACCAACAGGATTTTGCTGCACTTACAGCGGGCGGGGTGTGCCTCCTGACCATATTACACCTGAAGTTAGCCTGTATTTCTGCTTTTTCCTTGTGTGTCACACCAACAGGATTTTGCGGCACTTACAGCGGGCGGAGTGTGCCTCCTGACCATATTACACCTGAAGTTAGCCTGTATTGCTGCTTTTTCCTGGTGTGTTACAGTACCTACAGCAGGCGTTGTGTGATTCCTGCAAAATATACTCCTGAAGCTAGGCCTTATTGCTGGTTTTCCCATTTCCCTGCAGGCCATTAGAATGTCTGGAAGGCAAACAAGGAGAGGCAGACAGTCAGGAGCCAATAAAAGAGGGCAAGCAGGCTCTGTGTCTAGAGACAACAGTGCTGGTCATGGACGCGGTGCATCGCCATCAGCACGTGGCCATGGGACACGCTTGTCCTTCTTTTCGGCAGCTGGACGTGTTGAGCCGCATCATGCCGAAGACTTGGTAGAGTGGATGACCAAGCCCTCCTCATCCTCTCTCACCCAGGCTCAGGGTACTGGCAAAGCAACTGCCAAAGCGTCCTCTTCCCTGGTATCAATGTCATTATCAGTCACTCCTTCCCTAGACCAACCATGTCCTCCTGAGGAGTCCCCCAAACTGTTTGAGCACAATGTTGGGTACATGCTCCAGGAGGATGCTCAGCGTTTCGAAGGGTCTGATGATGATACCCAGCTAGAGGAAGGCAGTAGCGTGAGAGCAGAGAGAGGGGATGCTCAAGAAGGACACCAATCTGGCAGTCATGTTCCAGCAGCTGCAGCATACTGCCAGATTGGCTCCAGTGATGAGGAGGGAGGGGATGATGAGGTCACTAACTCCAATGGGTCCCTATGGGTGCCTAATAGGAGAGAGGAGGAGGAGGAGGAGGAGGATGAGGAGGAGGCACATCTCCAACGAGGCAGGATGCCCTCGGGGGGCCAGCGTAAGGGCAGCACACTGACCGAATCACACCGCAGAGCTCCACCTGTGCAGGGCGCTGCCTCTGCCCGTTATTCAAAAAGTTCTTTGGTGTGGGCCTTTTTTGAGTCGAGTGCATCAGATCGCACAGCTGATGTTTGCAACATATGTCTCAAGCGTATATCGCGTGGCCAAAACATCACCCGCTTGGGCACCACATGCTTGACCAGACATATGTTGACCTGCCATGCAGCTCGTTGGCAAGCCTACCTTAAAGACCCACACCAAAGAACAAAGCGGACCTCTTCTTGCACCGCATCAGCTGGGATCTCCAACCCCACTATACCTTCAGTCCTCTCTGAAACCTGCTCTGAGAGGAATGAAGGTGTAGAATTAGGTGTGTCACAGCCAAGTACTTGCGGGCACTCTGCTAGCAGTACACCGACGTCCGATTCTAGCAGGCAAATTTCCCTGCCTCAGCTGCTGGACCGTCGAAAGAAGTTCAATCCCAGCCATCCACATGCCCAGCGGTTGAATGCTAGCTTGACTAAATTGCTAGTGCTTCAACTGCTGCCTTTTCAGTTGGTAGACTCGGCCCCCTTCCGTGAGTTTGTGCAATGTGCGGTTCCTCAGTGGCAGGTTCCCAAACGCCACTTTTTCTCACGGAAGGCGATTCCGGCTCTCTACCGGCATGTGGAAGGCAATGTCTTGGCCTCGCTGGACAGGGCGGTCAGCGGTAAGGTGCATATTACCGCTGACTCATGGTCCAGCAGGCATGGACAGGGACGTTACCTTTCTTTCACGGGCCATTGGGTCACTCTTTTGGCAGCTGGGAAGGATGCAGGACAAGGTGCAGTAGTGTTGGAGGTTGTTCCGCCGCCACGCCTCCAAAATGCTACTACTGGTTGTGACACACCTCTCTCCTCCACCCCCTCCTCTTCTTCTTCCTCCATGGCCTCTTCCTGTGCTTTGTCCTCGGAACCAGCGGTGCTCCGTAGGCGTTCAAGGGGCTACGCAAGTACGCAGGCAAAAAGATTCCATGCCGTGCTTGCGCTGGTGTGTTTGGGGGACAGGAGCCACACTGGGGCAGAGGTTCTGTCTGCTCTGCAGGGGCAGGCCGAGAGGTGGTTGACGCCACGCCAGCTTAAGCCAGGAATGCTAGTTTGCGACAATGGCACCAACCTCCTCTCCGCTCTCCGACAGGGACAACTGACCCATGTGCCCTGTGTGGCTCACGTCCTTAACCTGGTGGTGCAGCGGTTCTTGGGCAGGTACCCGGGCTTACAGGATGTCCTGAGTAGGGATGAGCTTGGTGTTCGAGTTGAACATACGCTCGACTCGAACATCGGCTGTTCGATCGTTCGACGAAGATCGAACGATTTGGGCCGTTCGCGCCTAATTCGAGTGACGCGAACGGCCCACAATGCACTACGCCATCGCAGTGTCATCCAGGCGCTGTGATTGGCCAAGCATGCACTGTGACCCCGCATGCTTGGCCAATCACAGCGCCGGCAGCGAGGAGAGCAATGATTGGCCACAGGCAGGATGCCTGTGGCCAATTATTGCTGAGGGTGTTTAGTACACGCCCCACACTATAAAAGGCCGCCAGCACGGCGGCCTAGTGTAGTGTGTTCCGGAGCAGGGAAAGAGAAGCATAGGCAGGGACAGTGACATTTATTTTTTCTTGCTTAACCTGGATTCCTTTAGTTTAGGGAAAGAGAAGGATAGGTAGGGAGAGTGTCAGTGTGTTTTACTGTGCGAATCCTTGTTTCTAGGGACAGGGAAGGACAGTGAGGGAAATTCTCCTTGTGCTATAGTGTGCTAAAGCATTGATCATCAATCAGCTTTAAAAAAACATTTTTTCTAGGGACAGAAAACTATAGGTAGGAAGAGTGTCAGTTTCTTTCACTGTGATAATCCTTGTTTCTAGGGACAGGGAAGGACAGTGAGGCAAATTCTCCTTGTGCTATAGTGTGCTAAAGCATTGATCATCAATCAGCTTTAAAAAAAAAAATTTTCTAGGGACAGAAAACTATAGGTAGGAAGAGTGTCAGTTTCTTTCACTGTGATAATCCTTGTTTCTAGGGACAGGGAAGGACAGTGAGGCAAATTCTACTTGTGCTATAGTGTGCTAAAGCATTGATCATCAATCAGCTTTAAAAAAACATTTTTTCTAGGGACAGAAAACTATAGGTAGGAAGAGTGTCAGTTTCTTTCACTGTGATAATCCTTGTTTCTAGGGACAGGGAAGGACAGTGAGGGAAATTCTCCTTGTGCTATAGTGTGCTAAAGCATTGATCATCAATCAGCTTTAAAAAAACATTTTTTCTAGGGACAGAAAACTATAGGTAGGAAGAGTGTCAGTTTCTTTCACTGTGATAATCCTTGTTTCTAGGGACAGGGAAGGACAGTGAGGGAAATTCTCCTTGTGCTATACTGTGCTAAAGCATTCCTCATCAACCATCTTTGAAATCCTTGTTTTTTGGACAGTCAGGGAAATTGTCGTTCTGCTATTCTGTGCAAAAGCAATCATCCTCAACCATATTTAGAAATCCTTAAGTAAAGGGACAGAGAAGGACACCTGAAGGTAGCCCTTATTGCTTTTTTCCCCATCTCCCTGCAGGCCATCTATTAAAATGTCTGGAAGGCAAACAAGGAGAGGCAGACAGTTAGGAGGCAATAAAAGAGGGCAAGCAGGCTCTGTGTCTGGGGGCAACAGTGCTGGTCGTGGACGCGGTGCATTGTCATCAGCACATGGCCATGGGACACGCTTGTCCTTCTTTTCGGCAGCTGGACATGTTGAGCCACATCATGCCGAAGACTTGGTAGAGTGGATGACCAAGCCCTCCTCCTCCTCCTCATCCTCTCTCACCCAGGCTCAGGGTACTGGCAAAGCAGCTGCCAAAGCGTCCTCTTCCCTGGTATCAATGTCAGACTCATCATCAGTCACTCCTTCCCTAGACCCACCATGTCCTCCTCCTGAGGAGTCCCCCGAACTGTTTGAGCACAGTGTTGGGTACATGCTCCAGGAGGATGCCCAGCGTTTCGAAGGGTCTGATGATGAAACCCAGCTACAGGAAGGCAGTAGCGTGAGAGCAGACAGAGGGGATGCTCAAGAAGGACACCAATCTGGCAGTCATGTTCCAGCAGCTGCAGCATACTGCCAGATTGGCTCCAGTGATGAGGAGGGAGGGGATGATGAGGTCACTGACTCCACGTGGGTGCCTAATAGGAGAGAGAAGGAGGAGGAGGATGAGGAGGAGGCACATCTCCAATGAGGCAGGATGCCCTTTGGTGGCCAGTGTAAGGGCAGTACACCGACGGAATCACACCGCAGAGCTCCGCCTGTGCAGGGCGCTGCCTCTGCCCGTCATTCAAAAAGTTCTTTGGTGTGGGCCTTTTTTGAGGCTAGTGCATCAGATCGCACAGCTGCTGTTTGCAACATATGTCTCAAGCGTATATCGCGTGGCCAAAACATCAGCCGCTTGGGTACCACATGCCTGACCAGACATATGTTGACCTGCCATGCAGCTCGTTGGCAAGCCTACCTCAAAGACCCACACCAAAGAACAAAGCGGACCTCTCCTTGCACCGCATCAGCTGGGATCTCCAACCCCACTATAACTTCAGTCCTCTCTGAAACATGCACTGAGAGGAATGAAGGTGTAGAATTAGGTGTGTCACAGCCAAGTAGTTGCGGCCACTCTGCTAGCAGTACACCGACGTCCGATTCTAGCAGGCAAATTTCCCTGCCCCAGCTGCTGGACCGTCAAAAGAAGTTCACTCCCAGCCATCCACATGCCCAGCGGTTGAATGCTAGCTTGACTAAATTGCTAGCGCTTCAACTGCTGCCTTTTCAGTTGGTAGACTCGGCCCCCTTCCGTGAGTTTGTGCAATGTGCGGTTCCTCAGTGGTAGGTTCCCAAACGCCACTTTTTCTCACGGAAGGCTATTCCGGCTCTCTACCGGCATGTGGAAGGCAATGTCTTGGCCTCGCTGGACAGGGCGGTCAGCGGTAAGGTGCATATTACCGCTGACTCATGGTCCAGCAGGCATGGACAGGGAAGTTACCTTTTTTTCACGGCCCATTGGGTCACTCTTTTGGCAGCTGGGAAGGATGCAGGACAAGGTGCAGTAGTGTTGGAGGTTGTTCCACCGCCACGCCTCCAAAATGCTACTACTGGTTGTGACACACCTCTCTCCTCCACCCCCTCCTCTTCTTCTTCCTCCATGGCCTCTTCCTGTGGTTTGTCCTCTGAACCAGCGGTGCTCCGTAGCCGTTCAAGGGGCTACGCAAGTACGCAGGCAAAAAGATGCCATGCCGTGCTTGCGCTGGTGTGTTTGGGGGACAGAAGCCACACTGGGGCAGAGGTCCTGTCTGCTCTGCAGGGCCAGGCCGAGAGGTGGTTGACGCCACGCCAGCTTAAGCCAGGAATGGTGGTTTGCGACAATGGCACCAACCTCCTCTCCACCCTCCGACAGGGACAACTGACCCATGTGCCCTGTGTGGCTCACGTCCTTAACCTGGTGGTGCAGCGGTTCTTGGGCAGGTACCCGGGCTTACAGGATGTCCTGAGGCAGGCCAGGAAAGTCTGTGTGCATTTCCGCAGATCTTATAATGCCAGTGCTCGCCTGGCTGAGCTGCAAAAGGAGTTGAACCTGCCCAAGAACCGCCTTATATGTGACATGCCCACCAGGTGGAACTCAACGTTGGCCATGCTGCAGCGGCTGCACACGCAGCAGAGGGCCATCAATGAGTACCTGTGCGACTACGGCACCAGGACAGGGTCAGGGGAGCTTGGTTTTTTTTCTCCACGCCAGTGGGGCATGATCAGGGATGCATGCACTGTCCTGGCACCATTTGAGGAGGCCACGAGGATGGTGAGCAGTGACAGTGCATGCATCAGTGACACTGTACCTCTTGTCCACCTGTTGGAGCACACGCTGCGTGGAATAATGGACAGGGCACTTGAGGCAGAACAGAGGTAGGAAGAGGAGGACTTCCTTGCCTCTCAAGGCCCCCTTTACCCAGACAGTGTTCCTTCTGTCCCACCCATCGCACAGGAAGAGGAGGAGGAGGAGGAGGAGGATTGTGTCAGCATGGAGGTGGAGGCTGGCACTCAGCATCATCAGCAGCAGTCTTTTAGGGATGATTTACAGTCCCAAGAAACCAGTGGACTTGTACGTGGCTGGGAGGAGGTGGCTGCGGATCATGTCGTCCTTAGTGACCCAGAGGACTCCGGAGCGAATGCCTCAGCAAACCTACGCTGCATGGCCTCCCTGATCCTGCAAAGTCTGCGGAAGGATCCTCGTATTCTTCGGATCAAGGAGAGGGACCATTACTGGCTGGCCACTCTCCTTGATCCACGGTACAAGGGTAAGGTTGCGGACCTTATGTTACCGTCGCAGAGGGAGCAGAGGATGAGACAACTCCGGGAGGCCTTGCAGAAAGGTCTGTGCAACGCGTTCCCAGAGACTGGGAGGTTACAAACTCCTGGTCCTGGACAACGAGTTGCTGAGGCTTCGGCCAGTCAAAGAAGGAGCGGTGGGGAAGGTGGCCGTCTGACCGATGCGTTTAGACAATTCTTTAGTCCGCAGCCCCAAAGTATGATCGGTTCCAGCAACCATCGCCAGCGTCTGATAAACATGGTGCAGGAATATCTAGGGGCAAGGTCAGACTTGGACACCTTCCCCACCGAAAATCCTCTGGCTTACTGGGTCTTGAGGATGGATCACTGGCCAGAGCTTGCACAGTATGCAATTGAGCTACTGGCCTGTCCTGCATCCAGCGTTCTTTCGGAACGCACATTCAGTGCTGCTGGAGGATTTGTCACGGATCACAGGGTGCGCCTGTCCACCGACTCGGTTGATCGACTGACTTTCATCAAGATGAACCAGTCTTGGATCACCACCAGCTACCACACACCTGATGCTGATATAACAGACTAATTGATTTTAACATGTCACATCCCTTCAAGACTGATGCTGATGCTGAGTGCCTGTGCTGTTATGTTGACTGGCTATCCTCCTCCTCCGAGTCCTCAATGATACGATTGATGATGATAGCTTGGAAGATCATTTTTGTTTATGGGTGCCGCCACCAGTGGCTAAGGCCCAATTTTTCAGCCCCTGTTTTACAGGGGCGTGTAATTACAATTTTTTTAGCAATAATTTGCCATAGGGCTCATTGCTGTGCTCCAAGTACAGTATCTGTGAGGGGTTGTAGTGTTGTGCCACCAGTGCCTAAGGCCCAATTTTTCAGCCCCTGTTCAACAGGGGCATGTAATTACAATTCTTGATCTAATAATTCACAGCAGGGCCCATTGCTGCACCCACCAAGAGTAACTCTGAGGGCTTACAGTGTTGTGGCAACGCCACCACCACCACCACCACGAAAGGCCCAATTTTTCAGCCCCTGTCCAAAAGGGGCATGTAATTACAATTCTTGATCTAATAATTCACAGCAGGGCCCATTCCTGCACCCACCAAGAGTAACTCTGAGGGCTTACAGTGTTGTGGCAACGCCACCACCACCACCACCACGAAAGGCCCAATTTTTCAGCCCCTGTTCAAAAGGGGCATGTAATTACAATTCTTGATCTAATAATTCACAGCAGGGCCCATTCCTGCACCCACCAAGAGTAACTGTCAGGGCTTACAGTGTTGTGGCACCAGCACCACCATCAAAGGCCCAATTTTTACTACCACTGATCAACAATTATATGTAATTAAAATTCCTGATATAATAGTTGACAGCAGGGCGTTCCAGCACCAACCAAGAGTAACTGTGAGTGCTTACAGTGTTGTGCCAACACCAACAACTAAGGGGCCTATTTCTGCAGAGTATATACGGCAGGTCCCTACTTTCAAACATCCAACTTACAAACGACTCCTACTTGCAAACGCAAGAAGACAACAGGAAGTGAGAGGAAATCTACCCCTTGGAAGGAAAATTCTCTCCTGTAAGAATTAATATGGGAGAAAGGTGTCTCCTCTGTACTGATGCTTTATCAGCAATCCTTGTTTCAAGAAAAACACCACATTTCAAAAACAGTTGTCATTGGGACGGAAAGTGAGGTGAAATGTTCTGAACAGGGGCACAGACAGCAAAACAAATGTTACAGGGGTGATAACCCTTACCTATGTTTTCCAAAAAGTTTAAAAATAGATTTTTGGGCTGGAGCTACACTTAAACAATGTACCTGTTCAAAATTACAAACAGATTCTACATAAGAACAAACCTACAGTCCCTGTCTTGTATGCACCGCCTGTATACGGCTGTTCAGAGTATATAGGGCCTTTTTTATTTTATGTGCGGGGTTCCCCTTAATATCCATACAAGACCCAAAGGGGCTGGTAATGGGCTGGGGTAGGGGGGGGGGGTCATGGGGTAGCTATGCCATTTTTCTTAAAGATTTTCATCCATATTACCGGGACCAGACATTACATTAAAGCCGCAAGCAGTTTTAAATGGCTTTTTTTTCCTTTAGAAGTGTCATTTTGTGCAGGGACAGTTCTAAACACGGGAAACACGTGGCACTTCACAGGCATACTTTAGACACCCCCCAGGTACGATATTTAAAGGAATATTTGACTTTTTTTTTTTCACTTTATGCATCATTAAAATGACTGCTCCCGAAAAACGACCGTTTTTAAAACTTCTTTTTGCATTGATACATGTCCCCTGGTGCAGAACCCGGGTTCCCAAACCCTTTTTAGGACAATAACATGCATAATAGTTGTTATAATTAGCACTTTAGAATTCGAACGTTCGCATCCATTGTATTTAATAGGGTTCTAATGTTCGTACGAACTTTCGGTCCGTTCGCGGGTTCTGGTGCGAACCGAACCCGGGGGTGTTCGGCTCATCACTAGTCCTGAGGCAGGCCAGGAAAGTCTGTGTGCATTTCCGCAGATCATATAATGCCAGTGCTCGCCTGGCTGAGCTGCAAAAGGAGTTGAACCTGCCCAAGAACCGCCTTATATGTGACATGCCCACCAGGTGGAACTCAACGTTGGCCATGCTGCAGCGGCTGCACACGCAGCAGAGGGCCATCAATGAGTACCTGTGCGACTACGGCACCAGGACAGGGTCAGGGGAGCTCGGGTTTTTTTCACCACGCCAGTGGGGCATGATCAGGGATGCATGCACTGTCCTGGCACCATTTGAGGAGGCCACCAGGATGGTGAGCAGTGACAGTGAATGCATCAGTGACACTGTACCTCTTGTCCACCTGTTGGAACATACGCTGCATGAAATAATGGACAGGGCACTTGAGGCAGAACAGAGGCAGGAAGAGGAGGACTTCCTTGCCTCTCAAGGCCCCCTTTACCCAGACAGTGTTCCTTCTGTCCCACCCATCGGACAGGAAGAAGAGGAGGAGGAGGAGGAGGATTGTGTCAGCATGGAGGTGGAGCCTGGCACTCAGCATCATCAGCAGCTGTCTTTTAGGGATGATTTACAGTCCCAAGAAACCAGTGGACTTGTACGTGGCTGGGAGGAGGTGGCTGCGGATCATGTCGTCCTTAGTGACCCAGAGGACTCCGGACCGAATGCCTCAGCTAACCTACGCTGCATGGCCTCCCTGATCCTGCAAAGTCTGCGGAAGGATCCTCGTATTCTTCGGATCAAGGAGAGGGACCATTACTAGCTGGCCACTCTCCTTGATCCACGGTACAAGGGTAAGGTTGCGGACCTTATCTTACCGTCGCAGAGGGAGCAGAGGATGAGACAACTCCGGGAGGCCTTGCAGAAAGGTCTGTGCAACACGTTCCCAGAGACTGGGAGGTTACAAACTCCTGGTCCTGGACAACAAGTTGCTGAGGCTTCGGTCAGTCAAAGAAGGAGCGGTGGGGAAGGTGGCCATCTGACCGATGCGTTCAGACAATTCTTTAGTCCGCAGCCCCAAGGTATGATCGGTTCCAGCAACCATCGCCAGCGCCTGATATACATGGTGCAGGAATACCTAGGGGCAAGGTCAGACTTGGACACCTTCCCCACCAAAAATCCTCTGGCTTACTGGGTCTTGAGGATGGATCACTGGCCAGAGCTTGCACAGTATGCAATTGAGCTACTGGCCTGTCCTGCATCCAGCGTTCTTTCAGAACGCACATTCAGTGCTGCTGGAGGATTTGTCACGGATCACAGGGTGCGCCTGTCCACCGACTCTGTTGATCGACTGACCTTCATAAAGATGAACCAGTCTTGGATCACCACCAGCTACCAAACACCTGAAGCTGATATAACAGACTAATTTATTTTCAAATGTCACATCCCTTCAAGATTGATGCTGATGCTGAGAGACTGTCCTGTTATGTTGACTGACTATCCTCCTCCTCCTCAATGATCCGATTGATGATGATAGCTTGGAAGAACATTTTTGTTTCTGGGTGCCGCCACCAGTGGCTAAGGCCCAATTTTTCAGCCCCTGTTTAACAGGGGCGTGTTATTACAATTTTTTATGCAATGCTTTGCAGCAGGGCTCATTCCTGCACTCCAACTAGAGTATCTGGGAGAGGTTGCAGTGTCGTGGCACCAGCACCAGTGGCTAAGGCCCAATTTTTCAGCCCCTGTTTAACAGGGGCGTGTAATTACAAATTTTGATGCAATACTTTGCAACAGGGCTCATTGCTGTGCTCCAAGTACAGTATCTGTGAGGGGTTGCAGTGTTGTGGCACCAGTGCCTAAGGCCCAATTTTTCTGCCCCTGTTCAACAGGGGCATGCAATTACAATTCTTGATCTAATAATTCACAGCAGGGCCCATTCCTGCGCCCACCAAGAGTAACTGTAAGGCCTTACAGTGTTGTGTCAACACCACCACCACCACCACCAAAGGCCCAATTTTTCAGCCCCTGTTCAACAGGGGCATGCAATTACAATTCTTGATCTAATAATTCACAGCAGGGCCCATTCATGCGCCCACCAAGAGTAACTGTGAGGACTCACAGTGTTGTGGCAACACCAACATGTAAGGGGCAAATTTCAGCTGAGTATATACGGCAGGCCCCTACTTTCAAACATCCAACTTACAAACGACTCCTCCTTGCAAACGGAAGGATACAACAGGAAGTGAGAGGAAATCTACCCCTAGGAAGGCAAATTCTCTCCTGTAAGAGTTAATATGGGAAAAAAAGTGTCTCCTCTCCACTGATGCTTTATCACCAATTCTTGTTTCAATAAAAAAAACAAATTTTCAAAAAACATTTGTCATTAGGACGGAAAGTGAGGTGAACTGTTCTGAACAGGTGCACACTGCACAGACAGCAAAACAAATGTTACAGGGGTGATAACCCTTCCCTATGTTTTCCAAAAAGCTTAAAAATAGATTTTTTGGCTGGAGCTACACTTAAACAATGTACCTGTTCAAAATTACAAACAGATTCTACATAAGAACAAACCTACAGTCCCTGTCTTGTATGCACCGCCTGTATACGGCTGTTCAGAGTATATAGGGCCTTTTTTATTTTGTGTGTGGGGTTCCCCTTAATATCCATACAAGACCCAAAGGGGCTGGTAATGGGCTGGGGTAGGGTGATGGGCTAGCTATGCCATTTTTCTTAAAGATTTTCATCCATATTACCGGGACCAGACATTACATTAAAGCCGCAAGCAGTTTTAAATGGCTTTTTTTCCTTTAGAAATGTAATTTTGTGCAGGGACAGTTCTAAACACGGGAAACACGTGGCACTTCATAGGCATACTTTAGACACCCCCCAGGTACGATATTTAAAGGAATATTTGACTTTTTTTTTTTCACTTTATGCATCATTAAAATGACTGCTCCCGAAAAACGGCCGTTTTTAAAACTTTTTTTTGGATTGATACATGTCCCCTGGTGCAGAACCCGGGTTCCCAAACCCTTTTTAGGACAATAACATGCATAATAGTCGTTATAATTAGCACTTTAGATTTCGAACGTTCGCATCCATTGTATTTAATAGGGTTCTAAAGTTCGTGCAAACTTTCGGTCCGTTCGCGGGTTCTGGTGCGAACCGAACTCGGGGGTGTTCGGCTCATCACTACTAACAAAGTCCACTTCTCTATTGACACTGTTCACTTATCTACTGACACCATCCACTGCTCTACTACCACATCCAAAGTTTCACTAACACATCCAATGCTTCACTGACACATCCAATGCTCTACTGACACATCCCACTGCTTTACTAACAAAGTCCACTTCTCTATTGACACTGTTCACTTCTCTACATCCACCGCTCTACTGACACCGTCCTCTGCTCTACTGACACATATTTTTTCCCCTGCTGCAGCAAATTGGATCATGCTCTGCTGTTTTTTTTTGCCTTCCTCTGGATCAACTGTGGGTATAGAATTGGGTATATGGGATTGTACGATATTTTTTATTTTATACATTTTTTTATGGACTTTTTTTTAAATTGTATTTTTTTAAACTAGATGGACTTGTGTCTTTTTTCAACCTGACTATCTATGTAACTGTGTAACCATCCTCTGCTCTACTAACATATCCAATGCTCTACTGACAAAGTCTACTGCTTTACTGACACCGTCCACTGCTTTACTGACACTGTTGACTTCTCTAATGACACCGCCCTACTGACACCGTTCTATGCTCTACTGACAGACACCTTTTTTTAAGTTTTCATTTACTAGACCTTGCTAGGTAAGTTCTTTAAAAAATAGATAAAAATATCACCAAAACTCCGGTGATCTTTAAAGTGGTTGTAAACCCGATACATTTTTTTTTCTCCATAACTACCTGTAAGAGAAAGGCATAATGAGCTAATATGACTAGCATAATAGCTCATTATGCATCACTTACCTTAGATCGGGGCCCCCGAAGCCGTCCTGGTCTACCTCTTTAGCCGCATCCATCGCTGTGGCGATAGCCGGAAGGTTACTTCCGGGTATCGCCGCACCAGCCAATCACAGCGCTGCTCTGGCGCTGTGATTGGCCGGAGCCGTGGAGACGTCACTCTGTGCATGCGCGCGAGAGCCGTCACATTCGGCTACGCCCAGCGATTGCTGGGAAGTAGCCGATTTTGTGAATGGGATTAACCCCAGCGCGGCGCCTGTCATTTTTAGTAAATATCTCCTAAACCGTGTAGGTTTAGGAGATATTTCTTGCACCTACAGGTAAGCCTTGAACTAGGCTTACCTGTAGGTGCAAGTTGAAAAAGTGGGTTTACAACCACTTTAATCTCTTTCATGTTCAGATAGATCTCCACCTCTCAAAGGTTACCTGCCCCTGCTCTAATGTATTGAGTATGACTATGACAACAGTTCTCCTGACGCCTGTCCTTGATTTGGACATACTTTATGTAAAGATCAATAACAGTAGAGAGGTCTCCGGGTGCCCATCAAAACATTGCTATGGGGCCCCATGATCTGTAGTTATGTCCCTGGTTTCTATATCAGTGATAAGCTCGTTCTGCAGCATTCTTAAAAATTCTATGCAAATAAAATCCTTTTTGCAGCATTCCTCTGTACATTATTGCAATAAAATATGTGCCTCGGTAGGTTCACACTTTCTTTTATTTGTTCTGTATCTTAAAATCCCAAAGCCCTGATTTACCTGAATTATGAGTTAAAAAAATATTTCCACAAAGATTTTCACTTTTAAACACACTTAAACTGTCATTAAAAGGAATATGGGATTTGCCAATGCTGATCTCCTTCTGAAAATGGCTGTTGGCTGGTTGTAACGCTCACCTCCTGGCTTCAGTTCTTCTGGAATTGAAGAGCCACACACAGGTCTTACCCTACGTTCACACCTATGCGCTTTTTTGTGCGTTTTCCATTTTTCAGAAATGCACTACAGTCAATTTAACATGGTTTCCTATGGTATACGTTCACATCTATGCATTTTTCAGCTGGTACGTTTGCATTTTTGGAAATGGTCAGGGACTTTTCCCACAGCAGATTGCGTTTTGTGTGTAATAGACTTCAATGTAAGACAAAACCAAAGAAAATTCCAAGCTCAACTCCCCAACCAGTCTGCTTACCAACCAAATTAACCTGTCTAACAGTTTGCGTTAAAAACAGGGGTTTTATTAACACACATTTGCAAATGCATGTGCAAGCTGCAGGGCCCCTTCAATGTAGGGCCCCTTCACACTAGAAATGCAAGTGTTGCGCTTTTGATGCGTTTTTTTCCCCCCCTTTAAAAACATTGTATATACAGCAGCTGGTTGCTAAGGAGCGGGCCAGGAAGGTGGCCGCCGTGTCCTTAAGAACCGATGAGTTATCAGCTATCAGCAGGGTTCCCTGCTGATAGCTGAATGTAAAAAAAATGCTAAAAAAATCTGTGAAATAAATGGCAGGCCTGGTATGGATTTGGAGGGGAACGCCATGCCAAAATTTAAACCCCCCCCCCCCAAAATCCATACCAGACCCTTATCCGAGCATGCAGCCTGGCAGGTCAGGAAAGGGAGGGGACAAAAAAGCGCCCCCCCCGCAGCCCCCCCTTGAACCATACCAGGTCACATGCCTTCAACATGGAGGAGGGGGGTGCTTTGAGGCACCCCAAAGCACCTTGTGCCCATGTTGGGGACAAAGGCCTCTTCCCCATAACCCTGGGCTGTGGTTGTGGGGGTCTGCAGATGGGGGGGGGATTATCGTAAACTGGAAGCCTTCTTTGACAAGGGGGCACCCAGATCCAACCCCACCCCCCATGTGAATGAGTATGGGTTACATAGTACCCCTAACCATTCACCAAAAAAACGTAAAAGTGAATAAAGACAATACAAAAGTTTTTGACAATTCCTTTATTAAAAAATTAAAAAACAATGTCCCTCGATGTAGATGCATCATCAATCACGCCGTCGCCACTGCATTACATTCTTTCTGGGCCATTCTTTCTGGGCCATGCTGGCCGGAAAAACTGTCAACAGGGACCTGGAAGTGACGTCAGACATGTAGCATTCGGGTCAGGAACAAGATGGGGAGGAAAGCAGATGTTTGTCGGCTCTCCTCCCTCCCCTCTGCCTGGCGGGACCTGCTATGTCATCCCGGGCCCACAGATGGGCAAGCAGAGCCTGAGATACATAGCTGGGGGCGCGCGGAGGGCACTTTACCCGCGTGTTGAGAAGCAATCGGGCAGCAGCGGAGCCACCCATGCGCTTCCACCTGACAAGTGAGCCCTGCAAATGTAGAAAAAAAACGACCTGCCCCGCTCACAGAATTGCATGTCCGAGGCGTCAGGCGATACAAAAATGTGCATCCCTGCCTTACTCTATCCAAAAAAGTTTTGCTTTTAGTGACACTTTAAAATCCAGGTACAAGTCTATCTCAGTGTTAAAAACTGTATACAAAGCCAACACGTTGCAGAGGTTAAGCCTTTCTTCGTCAGGGCTTGCTATGACGAGCATGGTAAAAATATTATAAAAAAAAAAAAAGTATAATGGTTGCAGCATGCATACAGCCCTGAGTTGTAGCATGCCCTTCTTTAAAGATGGTTAGTAAAAAAGCATCTCAACCACGTGATTTTACCGTCCCCTGGATGCCACGTGAACCAGTCCCAAGGGGACTATCCTTTTGTATGTTACCACAGTGCCTGGCATTGGAGGGAAGCCAATCCTGATACAAAAAGCTGAACACCATATCAGTACCTCTATTCTATTTTATAGAGCTGGCCATAAACAGCTTGTTGTCAGGTGTCAGCAATAGAGAAGTGAGAAGTCCCCGCTGACATTTACTATGAAGAATGTCAGAAGTTCTCCTCCAGTGTTACTGGGAAATGGATGAATCATTGGATCTATTTATAAATCACTGTTCCTCTATTTTATATTTAATGTATCCAAAATCCACAATAGATCCTTCTAAGGGAAAAATCCTCATAGCGCTGACAACCTCTGGAACAAACCGAATACTGATGTCACTTTCTAGATGGTAACAATTCTTCTGGGTTGTCACCTTGTAAATGAGAGGTCTTGCTGGGCTCCTTTACGGCTAAACTCCAGGTATAGATTTTATTGCATAGTTAGATTAATCCAGCTAGGACCAATGTAGTATTTATGTGCCATACCTGTGGTTTTTGCTGTGGAAGTGGAGAATGACTCTAGTAGTCACTGCTACTACAGTGATTGCCGCTATCTCCCGGGGTCCCATGCTGTCCTGCCTGCTGCACAGTAACCACAAGGTGCCATTCACAGAACACCTTGCAATCTTCTCAATGAATGCAAAGCACCCCTTGATTGGAGGAGGTGGAGATCGTGACATCACTGCTTTGCCTCTCCACCCCATCCAATCAGAGAAAGGCTTTTATGCATTGAGAAAAATGCTCAAGACGTTCTATGAATGGCGCCTGTGCTGAGCAAGCAACCCCCTGTGGTTACTATGCAGAAGCGCAGCACGGGACCTGAAAGACAGTTGCAATCACTGTAGTAGCAGTGACTACTACAGTGATTCTCTACTTCCACAGCGGACCCACAGGTATGGCACATGCATGCAACATTGGTCCAAGCTGGACTAATGTAATCATGCAATAAAATCCGTACCTGAGGTTCAACTTTCTGGCCCCCACTGGAAAAACTGTGCCATTTCTTTCCTGTTAGTTAACTTTTTCTGATGTCCTTAGGCTGGTCATTGGGTCTCTGAGTGGCATGCTCAGGGGGCAGGGCCATGGCTCCCTGTACTCACTGTCTTTCCTCAGTGCTTTGTGTTGGGTGGCACCATTCACTTCTGAAGACTGAGGACATCTTGTGGCAAATAAGAGGTACTACAGGTGGCAACTCCGGATATTTAAAAAGGATTTTTTTTCAGGAGGAAAAAAATATATTTATTAAAGGTGTTATATAGTGCCAACAAAACACAATGCTTTACATTCACATCAGTCCCTGCCCTTAAGAGCTTACAATTTACAGTCCCTATCTCACATGCAAAAATAGCCCGGGGTTGGGATTTAAAGGGTAATTACAGTCTTTGTATACTTTTTTCTTTGTTATATATGTGAATAAGATCACCATATGCTGATCCTGAGAGACATACTAATCATTGGATCAACATTAGAATCTGTGCACCTGTTTTTTTTTAACCCTTTTACTGCCACTGTCATCTGTAGTTTGTGGGTGGCGGCAGAGGGTTTTTCACATGCATAAATCCGACAAGCTGACCATTGGCTGTGAGACAGAAGTGATCCGGTGGCTTCCACACCCCCCATGTGTGTCCCTTCCCTCACCCCATGCATGCCCCTTGCCATGTTTCCCTGGCTTTGCATGCCTATTGGTGCAGCTGCAGGCATCATCCCAGTACCATTTTTTTTTTCTTTAGAGGCAGAGTTTGGTTCTCTTGTAAAAGCAATCCAAGGGGCTAACTAGCCACTGGATTGCTTTTACAAGCAGCGGGAGGGGCAGAAAAATTGGGCCTTTGGTGGTGGTTAGGGATGAGCCGAACACCCCCCGGTTCGGTTCGCACCAGAACCTGCGAACGGACCGAAAGTTTGCGCAAACGGTAGAACCCTATTAAATACAATGGACGGGAACGTTCAAAATCTAAAGTGCTAATTACAACGGCTAATATGCATGTTATTGTCCTAAAAAGGGTTTGGGGACCCGGGTTCTGCCCCAGGGGACATGTATCAATGCAATAAGAAGTTTTAAAAACGGCCGTTTTTTCTGGAGCAGTCATTTTAATGATGCATAAAGTGAAAAAAAAAGAAGTGAAATATTTCTTTAAATATCGTACCTGGGGGGTGTCTAAAGTATAGAAAAATGAAGTATGCAGCGCTCAATAGGTGAACATAGGGCCAGTTAACCTAATCTAGTCCAAACAATGATAAACAGAAGTGAATAGGTGACCAAAAATCACTAAAAACACACCGTGAAGTGATACTAAGAAGATTACCAAACAAGGTAAATAAAATAAAAGTGATGCTGTGTGTAATTAATGAAATAAACACAATAACTTTAACATCATAAACAAATGTCCCAAAAAACAAAATGAAAGGTGAGTGGCTGAGAAAGGCTTCTTCCCAATAAAGCTGTGCAGACTGGCAAACGTGACACCCAGGTGTGTGGTGGTCCTGCTTACCGGATAGCCGTGACTGTATCCACAGTCTCACCTAACGCAGGGAATAAGGCTTCCCCACAGCCCAACGATATCCTGAACAGTATCTCACCAGCCAGAAGTTAATCCAAATGGGAGAGAAAACAAAGAAACTCCATGGTGTAGTATATAAAAATCCGGTTTAATGGTATAGTAAGGGTTACACTTACAATTAATCGATGGTCAATCAGCGGTAAAAAGCAGACAGTGTGCAGCAATGACAGCGGTACATACGGCAGCGTTGGTTCAAATCTTTCCCGAGCTCCTGTGCTACGCGGATACTTCCTCGTGTGTACTCAATGCGTGACGACGTCACCGGCCCCCTACGTGTTTCGTCATCAATAGACATCAACTGGGGATTGGCCGAAGCGAACGTCACCACGCTGAAGAAATAAATACATGACGGCGCTATTTTGGATCATGGCAAACACTCGGCATGTAACAGAGGAAGTAAGGGCAACCCGGAAGTCCATTGAAGTAGTGGGTAAACCGCACAGGAAACAAAAAAACAGAAGGGGATGAGTCCCAAATAGAGACATCTAGTGGTAATAAAGAGGAAGTACCAGCGGGAGCCAAGAGGAGCCAGGGAATAGCCGAACCAAATTACAAACAATATGGATATGACCATCTGAATACAAAAATAAAAGCTGATCAACCTAACATAATAAAAACACATATGAGAGTCAATAAAAATCTATAAGAAGTATATAGCTGGGACATAAAAACAAATCAGGAATTATTAATAAAGCTGTTAATGTCCCAATCTATATTCAAACCAAAGGGTTTGAAGGACTTTAAAAGAAAAATCCATCTGGTTTCAGATCTGGATATAGCCCTAACCATATTAGTACCTCTCCAATGAGGACGAATCAAATCGATAGCAAAAAATATAGTACCTTTAAGTTGACGATTATGGTATTGATCATAATGCTTGGATAGGTTATGCTTAGGGAAACCCTCTTAATATTACCCACATGTTCATTAAGTCTAATATGCAATTCCCGCTTCGTGCGGCCTACATATTGTTTTGAACATGGACACTGAATCATATATACCACATATTTAGTGGAACAGGTGATAAATGAATCAATGTCATATGTTAAATTGGTTACAGATGATGTAAACTGAACACATTTACGGCCTATCAGGGGGTTGACTTTACAAATACTGCACTTGCGGCACGGAAAAAACCCCTTCATATTCTGAAAAAAAGAAGGCTTAATGGGGGGATCTATCACATTAGGGGCAATGCTTAATCTAAGTGATGGTGCACCCCTATAGATAACTCCTGGATTTTTTGGAATTATGGGTCCCAATATCTTATCATTTTTAAGTACATCCCAATGTTTTTTAAGGATCTTTTTTATAGAAAAATGTTGGTTAGAAAACCTAGTGATCATAGACCAGCCAAATCTATCAGAAGTGGACTGGTCTCTGGGTTTGGGAACTAAAAGAGTCCCTCTATTCAGAGCAGCCACTTTACTAATGGTCTCATCAATCGCTGCAGGTGAGTATCCCTTATTCACAAACCTATGTTTCAGTACATTTGCCTGTGCAAAATATTCTGAAATATTAGTACAGTTACGCCTAATTCTCTGAAACTGTCCCTTAGGGACCGCTGAGAGCCAGGATCTGTGGTGACAGCTAGTAGTTGGTATGAAAGAATTGCGGTCTGTTTCTTTGAAGAAGGTGCTAGTACTAATATGACCATTCTGAATGGTAATATTTAAATCAAGGAAATTCACCTGTTCAGCACTAGCAACATATTCCAAAGATATACCTCTATCATTGGTGTTCAATTGGGAAAAAAAGTTTTCAAGGGACACCATATCTCCTTCCCAGATGAGAATAGTATCGTCAATGTACCTTTTCCAAAGTAACAACTCTCTGGGGGGGGGGGGTAGGTATCAATGACATCTAATTCCCAATGCGACATAAAAAGGTTGGCCAGACTGGGGGCAAATTTAGCCCCCATAGCCACACCCTTTTTTTGTAAATAAAACTCTCCTCCAAACCAGAAATAATTGTGGCTCGTAGCAAACCTAAGTAATTCCATAATAAAGTCCCTTTGTAAACAAGAAAGGGAGAAATCTTTTTGTAAATAAAAATCAACCGCCTCAAAACCCTGTTGGTGCGAAATAATAGTATAAAGAGAGGCAACATCAGCTGTCGCTAAAATGCAACCCTCTCTCCACTGGAAATCACCAAGTAGATTAAGCACCTGCATGGTATCTCTCAAGTAAGCTGGTGTTTTGGCCACAAGAGGTTGTAGAAAATGATCTACATATTTACTGATTCTGGAAGTGACGGAATCGATACCGCTAATGATAGGGCGACCAGGGGGTTGGGTAGGGTTCTTATGTAGTTTAGGCAAATAATAAATAACGGGTACTCTAGGAATAATGGGAATGAGGTGAGTCTTCTCTTTTTTATTTAGAATATCACTCTCAAAGCCATATTCTATCAGATTGGGCAATTGTTTTCTAAATTTAATAGTAGGGTTAGAGGCAAGTGAAGCATAGGTAGAACCATCGGATAATAACCTATTCATTTCCTTAATGTACTGAGATTTATCCAACACCACAATACCCCCACCCTTATCCGCAGGTCTTATCATGATGTCCTTCCGTTCACATATGCTTTTGACTAGGGATGAGCTCGGTGTTCGAGTCGAACATACGTTCGACTCGAACATCGGCTGTTCGATCGTTCAACGAAGATCGAACGATTTGGGCCGTTCGCGCCTAATTCGAGTGACGCGAACGGCCCACAATGCACTACGCCATCGCAGTGTCATCCAGGCGCTGTGATTGGCCAAGCATGCACTGTGACCCCGCATGCTTGGCCAATCACAGCGCCGGCAGCGAGGAGAGCAATGATTGGCCACAGGCAGGATGCCTGTGGCCAATTATTGCTGAGGGTGTTTAGTACACGCCCCACACTACAAAAGGCCGCCAGCACGGCGGCCTAGTGTAGTGTGTTCCGGAGCAGGGAAAGAGAAGCATAGGCAGGGACAGTGACATTTTTTTTTCTTGCTTAACCTGGATTCCTTTAGTTTAGGGAAAGAGAAGGATAGGTAGGGAGAGTGTCAGTGTGTTTTACTGTGCGAATCCTTGTTTCTAGGGACAGGGAAGGACAGTGAGGGAAATTCTCCTTGTGCTATAGTGTGCTAAAGCATTGATCATCAACCATCTTTAAAAAATCATTTTTTCTAGGGACAGAAAACTATAGGTAGGGAGAGTGTCAGTGTGTTTTACTGTGATAATCCTTGTTTCTAGGGACAGGGAAGGACAGTGAGGGAAATTCTCCTTGTGCTATAGTGTGCTAAAGCATTGATCATCAACCATCTTTAAAAAAACATTTTTTCTAGGGACAGAAAACTATAGGTAGGAAGAGTGTCAGTTTCTTTCACTGTGATAATCCTTGTTTCTAGGGACAGGGAAGGACAGTGAGGGAAATTCTCCTTGTGCTATAGTGTGCTAAAGCATTGATCATCAACCGTCTTTAAAAAAACATTTTCTTGTTCATACATCACGGGACACAGAGCAGCATAGTCATTACTATGTGGGTTATATAGATTACCTTCAGGTGCTGGCACTGGCAACTTCCAAAACAGGAAGTACCCTCCCCTATATAAGCCCCTCCCATCCGGGAGTACCTCAGTTTTTTGCCAGTGTCTAAGGTGTTGGCCAAGGTTAACATGTATTCATCTGGGCTTGTGTACAGGTTCTCTGGGCCTTAGCAAGCTATTCCGGATCCGACCAAAAAAGCTTCATAGCTAAACGGTCGGTACCCGGGCCTTGCAGAGAAGAGCAGGGTTTTGCCTGTAATGCCTCTCTTAGGAGGGCTGGACCCTGGGATCCAGAGCTCTGGTCATACCCAAAACCAAGAGGCTATCTGTGCAGGGTGCTATACAGGTCCAGGGGAGTGGAATCCTTGGGAACCCGGTCCCTGAAGGTCTAGTACAATGCCTGCCGTGAGAGGTGAAGTTTGGGCTTCTGTGGACCAAACAAAGTCCTGCGGCGGGGAAAAGGTAAGTGGGGGCCCCTCAGGAACTTGGTTCTATTGAGGGGACCCCCAAGCCTAATATGTCTTTCTGCCTGTTACCTAAAGAGTATTCCCGCTAATAGCTGTATATGCCTAAGAAATCCTAGAAATGTTTTTTCATAAGGGAAGTTTTAAAAAAACTGTAAACCTGGAAATGTTTTTTCATAAAGGAGGTTTTAAAAAAAAAAAAAAAAAAGACAAAGGTGCGGTACCTGTGTTTGTCCACTAGAGGCCGCTGTGGAACGTCTTTTTTCTTGGGACTATTCCTTCCATGGTGAAAGTCCAGGCAGATGAGTGAGCTCTCTATCAGGGAAGCTGCATTCCTCTGTCATGCTGCCAAGTAGTTTCCTTCCATCCCCGAGTCCTGGTGAAACAGGGACCCTGGCTCCTCTCCCTACATGGCGCCAAGAGCGCACACGTGCACGCGCGCGCGCGCGCACACATGCTTTCCTTTTATAAGGTTTAGCTTAAAAAAAGGGGGCGGAGCCTGGCGGATGACGCGCTCTGTGCGCCCAGCGCTTCTGCGCATGTGCGGGCGTCCCAGCAAGATAAAAGGACTCAGTCCACGCTGCTTGCTATGGACACAGAGCATGAAAAGGAGCTGGTAGCATGGTATAGGGGCTTACAGCGGGCGGTTGATACAGGCATCCCCAGAAAGACGCATTAGTAGACACCCACTGATGTACATAGCAGCAAATTGCATTAGACTATTTCAGTAAGGGGTGTATTGCGGCTGGAATACCTCAGCTTTGAACTAAGGAATATGCCGCCTAAAAAACTCCGAGATATACCTCTCAGGAAGTGTAGGGGGTCTCCATCGGGCTCTGAGGATCTGGAGCAGTCATCTGCACCCTCCTCCCCTGAGAAATCAGAGGTTAATACCCATAAGGAACCCCCGGGAGTGCCAGGTACTGCGGCTGTCCTCAGTCCACCTGCTCCTGCATATATAACAGAGGAGGTTTTTTCCTCAACTCTGGAGGGATTGGAGCAGAGATTGGCAGCATTGATCGCTTCTTCTCTACAGGAAAGAAAGCGCGCCAGATCTCCATCACCTCCATTAGAGTGCCTGTTGGCAGAGCAACAGTCCCAGGAAGGGACCGACCTACCTGAAGGGGATCAGGAGGAGGTTAGCTCTGTTTTTGAGGAATCGACAGTAGATGAACCATTTTCAGCATCGCAGACTGAAAGATTGTGGGTCCAGACCCTAACTGACATGGTTCGATCTGCATTTAAAATGCCTCTTGTTGAACCATCAACTACTGCTGTCTCCTCATTGGGGTCGCTAAAAGCTCCCCAGGTTAATTGCTCCTTTCCAATACATCCATTATTGGAAGGACTTATATACCAGGACTGGGAACATCCTGATAAACTATTTGTTCCGCCTAAAAGGTTTCCGGTGATCTATCCCATGGAGGAAAAGTTCACCCAGAGATGGAATGTTCCTACGGTGGATGCAGCCATCTCTTCTGTGAACAAATCACTGACATGTCCAGTAGATAATGTTCAAATGTTCAAAGATCCAGTGGATAAAAAATTGGAATCTTTATTAAAATCTGCTTTTTCCACAGCAGGGGCTGTTACACAGCCAGCAGTGGCAGCTATTGGGGTCTGCCAAGCTTTAAAGGATCAAATGAAAATGGTCCTGAGGGATTTGCCAGACCAGCAGGCCCAGGCTCTGGCTGATCTGCCTAGAGCATTATGCTTTGCGGTTGACGCCATCAAGGATTCTATCCATCAGGCCTCCCGCCTCACGCTGTCTTTGGTACATATGCGTAGGCTTCTGTGGCTCAAAAACTGGTCTGCTGAAGCTCCCTGTAAGAAGCTCTTAGTTAGCTTCCCATTTCATGGGGAACGCCTTTTTGGCGAAGACCTGGATAAGTATATCCAGAAGATTTCCAGTGGTAAAAGTACTCTCTTACCGAGTAAAAAGAGGTCTAGGGGTCCATCTTTTAAGAGGACTACCTCTCCTATCCCTGCGACGTCTGCTACTAAGCAGTTCCGACGGCCTCCTCGGTCAAACTCAGGAGGTAAAAATCAGGGACAGCCACAGGGTAATAAAAAGCCCTGGATCCGAAGAGGTACTAAACCAGCCTCCAAGTCAAGCCTATGAAGGGCTGCCCCCACTCAAACGGGTGAGGGGAAGACTTCAGTTGTTCGCAGAGACCTGGCGGGAGACGATCAAAGACAGATGGGTGCTCTCCGCAGTAACTCTGGGATACAAGTTGGAGTTAAAAGAGTCTCCTCCGTCCCATTTTATGTGGTCAGGCATGCCAAGAGACCCTCTAAAAAGAGGGTCTCTCCTATTGGCGTTAGAACAACTATTGCTCCAAGGAGTAATTATGGAGGTTCCTATGGAAGAGTGGGGGTTGGGTTTCTACTCAAACCTTTTCACAGTCCCGAAGCCAAACGGGGACATAAGACCCATATTGGACCTAAAGAGTCTAAACAAATTTCTAAACGTCCGGTCTTTCCGGATGGAGTCGATCCGATCGGTCACCGCTGCCCTACAAGGGGAGGAATGGTTAGCCTCGATCGACATCAAAGATGCTTACTTGCATGTTCCCATCTTTCCAGGTCATCAAAAATTCCTACGCTTTGCAGTAGAAGGGCGCCATTTTCAGTTCAGAGCCTTACCATTTGGTCTGGCCACAGCACCACGAGTGTTCACAAAAATTCTGGCCCCACTGTTGGCCGATCTAAGAACACGGGGTGTAACGATAATGGCATACCTAGACGACCTGTTGTTGATGGACCACTCAGTTGCCAAGCTAGAAGTGGTAATTGTCGATACAATCAAGTATCTAGAGTCTCACGGTTGGGTCATCAACCTGGACAAGTCAGCCCTACAGCCAGTGAAAAACCTGGTATATCTAGGGCTACGGCTGGATTCAGACCAGAGGAAGATTTTCTTACCTCTAGACAAGGTATCCTCTTTGAGGGCCTTGGTCCGTCTGCTTTGTGCAAAAAGACAGCCGTCCATACGCCTGTGCATGAGGCTGCTAGGAAAGATGGTAGCATCATTCGAAGCTGTACCATACGCCCAATTCCACTCAAGGAATTTACAAAGGGCCATATTGTCAGCCTGGAACGGAAAAGTTCAGGCTCTAGACTTCCCGATGGCTTTGTCCCCTTCCGTTCGGAAGAGTCTCTGCTGGTGGTTGATCCCCCAGAATCTCCAGAAGGGAAAACCCTTCAGCCCGATATCTTGGAAGGTGGTCACTACAGATGCCAGCCTTATAGGCTGGGGGGGCAGTACTGGAGCAATGGTCTCTCCAGGGCAGATGGTCAAATGTAGTAAAAACCCTGCCCATCAATCTCTTAGAGATACGAGCAGCCCGGTACGCCCTAGTAGCCTGGACATCCAGACTCCAAGGGTCCCCTGTCAGAATTCAATCAGACAATGCCACAGCAGTGGCATATATCAATCATCAGGGAGGCACCAGGAGTCGTGCAGCCCAGAGGGAAGTAAGTCACATCCTGGAATGGGCAGAAAAGCAGGTCCCATGTATATCAGCTGTCTTCATTCCAGGGGTGGAGAATTGGAAGGCGGACTTTCTGAGTCGCCAACAGTTATGCCCAGGGGAATGGTCCCTTCATCCCGAGGTCTTCCGAGCAATATGTCAGCGGTGGGGAACACCGGATGTAGATCTGCTAGCATCCAGATTCAACGCAAAGGTGGACAGATTTGTCTCCCGGACAAGGGATCCCCTCGCTTGCGGCTCGGATGCTCTGGTGTTCCCTTGGGATCAGTTCAGACTGATATATGCATTCCCTCCGCTACAATTGTTGCCTCGACTCCTTCGCAGAGTCAGGTTGGAGAAGAAGCCGGTGATCCTGGTGGCTCCAGCGTGGCCCCGAAGGGCCTGGTACGCGGAGATCATCAAAATGTCTGTGGGGAGTCCTTGGACCCTTCCACGTCGTCCGGACCTGCTTTCGCAAGGACCGATATACCACCCTTCCTTACTAACTCTAAGTTTAACGGCCTGGCTATTGAATCCCACATCCTAAAGAAGAGAGGTCTCTCTAACTCTGTGGTATCAACTATAATCAATGCCAGGAAGCCTGTATCCAGGCAGATCTACTATAGAGTTTGGAAGGCGTACATCACTTGGTGCAAGGCCAGAAAATGGCATCCACGTAAGTACGTTATAGGCAGAATTCTGGACTTCCTGCAGTGGGCTGTAGACAGGAAGTTTGCCTTAAGTACTATCAAGGGCCAGGTTTCGGCCTTGTCAATACTATTTCAAAGGCCCCTGGCTATGCATTCACTTGTCAAATCCTTTATGCAAGGTGTGACTCGTATTATTCCACCGATTAAGGCTCCCATATGCCCATGGGATCTAAATTTGGTTCTGTCGGTTCTGCAGAAGCAGCCATTTGAACCTTTGCGGCACATTTCCTTGGTTCTACTCACCAGGAAATTGATATTTTTAGTAGCCATATGCTCGGCTAGAAGAGTGTCGGAATTAGCCGCCATGTCCTGTAAAGAGCCATATCTGGTTATCCATAAGGACAGAGTAGTATTACGTCCTCACCCAGCCTTTCTTCCTAAGGTGGTATCGAGGTTTCACTTGAACCAGGATGTGGTTCTTCCTTCTTTTTTCCCCAAACCAAGCTCGGTAGAGGAAAAGTTATTGCATTCTTTGGATGTAGTAAGAGCAGTTAAAGCTTATCTAGAAGCCACTGCTCAGATTCGTAGAACGGATTCTTTGTTTGTTCTGCCGGAAGGCCCCAGAAAGGGTCAGGCAGCATCAAAATCTACTTTAGCCAAGTGGATTCGACAGGTCATAATACAAGCCTATGGCTTGAGAAGTAGACCGCCTCCGTTCAAAGTTAGGGCGCACTCCACGAGAGCAGTTGGAACTTCATGGGCAGTGCATCACCAGGCCTCCCTGGCGCAAATTTGTAAGGCCGCAACATGGTCTTCAGTACACACGTTTACTAGGTTCTACCAGGTGGACGTTAGAAGTCAGGAGGATGTCGCCTTTGGGCGCAGTGTGTTGCAGGCCGCAAAAGATCCTCATGCCTGATGGCGCCCAGCTTATGTATGGTGTATCCCCCCCCTCATGTGGCATTGCTTTGGGACGTCCCACATAGTAATGACTATGCTGCTCTGTGTCCCGTGATGTATGAACAAGAAAGTAGGATTTTTAAAACAGCTTACCTGTAAAATCCTTTTCTTGGAGTACATCACGGGACACAGAGCTCCCACCCCTCTTTTGGGGACACGTATTGCTTTGCTACAAAACTGAGGTACTCCTGGATGGGAGGGGCTTATATAGGGGAGGGTACTTCCTGTTTTGGAAGTTGCCAGTGCCAGCACCTGAAGGTAATCTATATAACCCACATAGTAATGACTATGCTGCTCTGTGTCCCGTGATGTACTCCAAGAAAAGGATTTTACAGGTAAGCTGTTTTAAAAATCCTACTTTTTCTAGGGACAGAAAACTATAGGTAGGAAGAGTGTCAGTTTCTTTCACTGTGATAATCCTTGTTTCTAGGGACAGGGAAGGACAGTGAGGGAAATTCTCCTTGTGCTATAGTGTGCTAAAGCATTGATCATCAACCGTCTTTAAAAAAACATTTTTTCTAGGGACAGAAAACTATAGGTAGGAAGAGTGTCAGTTTCTTTCACTGTGATAATCCTTGTTTCTAGGGACAGGGAAGGACAGTGAGGGAAATTCTCCTTGTGCTATAGTGTGCTAAAGCATTGATCATCAACCGTCTTTAAAAAAACATTTTTTCTAGGGACAGAAAACTATAGGTAGGAAGAGTGTCAGTTTCTTTCACTGTGATAATCCTTGTTTCTAGGGACAGGGAAGGACAGTGAGGGAAATTCTCCTTGTGCTATAGTGTGCTAAAGCATTGATCATCAACCATCTTTAAAAAAACATTTTTTCTAGGGACAGAAAACTATAGGTAGGAAGAGTGTCAGTTTCTTTCACTGTGATAATCCTTGTTTCTAGGGACAGGGAAGGACAGTGAGGGAAATTCTCCTTGTGCTATAGTGTGCTAAAGCATTGATCATTAACCGTCTTTAAAAAAACATTTTTTCTAGGGACAGAAAACTATAGGTAGGAAGAGTGTCAGTTTCTTTCACTGTGATAATCCTTGTTTCTAGGGACAGGGAAGGACAGTGAGGGAAATTCTCCTTGTGCTATAGTGTGCTAAAGCATTCCTCATCAACCATCTTTGAAATCCTTGTTTTTTGGACAGTCAGGGAAATTGTCGTTGTGCTATTCTGTGCGAAAGCAATCATCCTCAACCATATTTAGAAATCCTTAAGTAAAGGGACAGAGAAGGACACCTGAAGGTAGCCCTTATTGCTTTTTTCCCCATCTCCCTGCAGGCCATCTATTAGAATGTCTGGAAGGCAAACAAGGAGAGGCAGACAGTCAGGAGGCAATAAAAGAGGGCAAGCAGGCTCTGTGTCTGGGGGCAACAGTGCTGGTCGTGGACGCGGTGCATTGTCATCAGCACATGGCCATGGGACACGCTTGTCCTTCTTTTCGGCAGCTGGACATGTTGAGCCACATCATGCCGAAGACTTGGTAGAGTGGATGACCAAGCCCTCCTCCTCCTCCTCATCCTCTCTCACCCAGGCTCAGGGTACTGGCAAAGCAGCTGCCAAAGCGTCCTCTTCCCTGGTATCAATGTCAGACTCATCATCAGTCACTCCTTCCCTAGACCCACCATGTCCTCCTCCTGAGGAGTCCCCCGAACTGTTTGAGCACAGTGTTGGGTACATGCTCCAGGAGGATGCCCAGCGTTTCGAAGGGTCTGATGATGAAACCCAGCTACAGGAAGGCAGTAGCGTGAGAGCAGACAGAGGGGATGCTCAAGAAGGACACCAATCTGGCAGTCATGTTCCAGCAGCTGCAGCATACTGCCAGATTGGCTCCAGTGATGAGGAGGGAGGGGATGATGAGGTCACTGACTCCACGTGGGTGCCTAATAGGAGAGAGGAGGAGGAGGAGGATGAGGAGGAGGCACATCTCCAACGAGGCAGGATGCCCTTTGGTGGCCAGCGTAAGGGCAGTACACCGACGGAATCACACCGCAGAGCTCCGCCTGTGCAGGGCGCTGCCTCTGCCCGTCATTCAAAAAGTTCTTTGGTGTGGGCCTTTTTTGAGGCTAGTGCATCAGATCGCACAGCTGCTGTTTGCAACATATGTCTCAAGCGTATATCGCGTGGCCAAAACATCAGCCGCTTGGGTACCACATGCCTGACCAGACATATGTTGACCTGCCATGCAGCTCGTTGGCAAGCCTACCTCAAAGACCCACACCAAAGAACAAAGCGGACCTCTCCTTGCACCGCATCAGCTGGGATCTCCAACCCCACTATAACTTCAGTCCTCTCTGAAACATGCACTGAGAGGAATGAAGGTGTAGAATTAGGTGTGTCACAGCCAAGTAGTTGCGGCCACTCTGCTAGCAGTACACCGACGTCCGATTCTAGCAGGCAAATTTCCCTGCCCCAGCTGCTGGACCGTCGAAAGAAGTTCACTCCCAGCCATCCACATGCCCAGCGGTTGAATGCTAGCTTGGCTAAATTGCTAGCGCTTCAACTGCTGCCTTTTCAGTTGGTAGACTCGGCCCCCTTCCGTGAGTTTGTGCAATGTGTGGTTCCTCAGTGGCAGGTTCCCAAACGCCACTTTTTCTCACGGAAGGCTATTCCGGCTCTCTACCGGCATGTGGAAGGCAATGTCTTGGCCTCGCTGGACAGGGCGGTCAGCGGTAAGGTGCATATTACCGCTGACTCATGGTCCAGCAGGCATGGACAGGGACGTTACCTTTCTTTCACGGCCCATTGGGTCACTCTTTTGGCAGCTGGGAAGGATGCAGGACAAGGTGCAGTAGTGTTGGAGGTTGTTCCACCGCCACGCCTCCAAAATGCTACTACTGGTTGTGACACACCTCTCTCCTCCACCCCCTCCTCTTCTTCTTCCTCCATGGCCTCTTCCTGTGGTTTGTCCTCTGAACCAGCGGTGCTCCGTAGCCGTTCAAGGGGCTACGCAAGTACGCAGGCAAAAAGATGCCATGCCGTGCTTGCGCTGGTGTGTTTGGGGGACAGAAGCCACACTGGGGCAGAGGTCCTGTCTGCTCTGCAGGGCCAGGCCGAGAGGTGGTTGACGCCACGCCAGCTTAAGCCAGGAATGGTGGTTTGCGACAATGGCACCAACCTCCTCTCCGCCCTCCGACAGGGACAACTGACCCATGTGCCCTGTGTGGCTCACGTCCTTAACCTGGTGGTGCAGCGGTTCTTGGGCAGGTACCCGGGCTTACAGGATGTCCTGAGGCAGGCCAGGAAAGTCTGTGTGCATTTCCGCAGATCTTATAATGCCAGTGCTCGCCTGGCTGAGCTGCAAAAGGAGTTGAACCTGCCAAAAAACCGCCTTATATGTGACATGCCCACCAGGTGGAACTCAACGTTGGCCATGCTGCAGCGGCTGCACACGCAGCAGAGGGCCATCAATGAGTACCTGTGCGACTACGGCACCAGGACAGGGTCAGGGGAGCTTGGTTTTTTTTCTCCACGCCAGTGGGGCATGATCAGGGATGCATGCACTGTCCTGGCACCATTTGAGGAGGCCACGAGGATTGTGAGCAGTGACAGTGCATGCATCAGTGACACTGTACCTCTTGTCCACCTGTTGGAGCACACGCTGCGTGGAATAATGGACAGGGCACTTGAGGCAGAACAGAGGCAGGAAGAGGAGGACTTCCTTGCCTCTCAAGGCCCCCTTTACCCAGACAGTGTTCCTTCTGTCCCACCCATCGCACAGGAAGAGGAGGAGGAGGAGGATTGTGTCAGCATGGAGGTGGAGGCTGGCACTCAGCATCATCAGCAGCAGTCTTTTAGGGATGATTTACAGTCCCAAGAAACCAGTGGACTTGTACGTGGCTGGGAGGAGGTGGCTGCGGATCATGTCGTCCTTAGTGACCCAGAGGACTCCGGACCGAATGCCTCAGCAAACCTACGCTGCATGGCCTCCCTGATCCTGCAAAGTCTGCGGAAGGATCCTCGTATTCTTTGGATCAAGGAGAGGGACCATTACTGGCTGGCCACTCTCCTTGATCCACGGTACAAGGGTAAGGTTGTGGACCTTATGTTACCGTCGCAGAGAGAGCAGAGGATGAGACAACTCCGGGAGGCCTTGCAGAAAGGTCTGTGCAACGCGTTCCCAGAGACTGGGAGGTTACAAACTCCTGGTCCTGGACAACGAGTTGCTGAGGCTTCGGCCAGTCAAAGAAGGAGTGGTGGGGAAGGTGGCCGTCTGACCGATGCGTTCAGACAATTCTTTAGTCCGCAGCCCCAAAGTATGATCGGTTCCAGCAACCATCGCCAGCGTCTGATAAACATGGTGCAGGAATATCTAGGGGCAAGGTCAGACTTGGACACCTTCCCCACCGAAAATCCTCTGGCTTACTGGGTCTTGAGGATGGATCACTGGCCAGAGCTTGCACAGTATGCAATTGAGCTACTGGCCTGTCCTGCATCCAGCGTTCTTTCGGAACGCACATTCAGTGCTGCTGGAGGATTTGTCACGGATCACAGGGTGCGCCTGTCCACCGACTCGGTTGATCGACTGACTTTCATCAAGATGAACCAGTCTTGGATCACCACCAGCTACCACACACCTGATGCTGATATAACAGACTAATTGATTTTAACATGTCACATCCCTTCAAGACTGATGCTGATGCTGAGTGCCTGTGCTGTTATGTTGACTGGCTATCCTCCTCCTCCGAGTCCTCAATGATACGATTGATGATGATAGCTTGGAAGATCATTTTTGTTTATGGGTGCCGCCACCAGTGGCTAAGGCCCAATTTTTCAGCCCCTGTTTTACAGGGGCGTGTAATTACAATTTTTTTAGCAATAATTTGCCATAGGGCTCATTGCTGTGCTCCAAGTACAGTATCTGTGAGGGGTTGGAGTGTTGTGGCACCAGTGCCTAAGGCCCAATTTTTCAGCCCCTGTTTAACAGGGGCGTGTAATTACAATTCTTGATCTAATAATTCACAGCAGGGCCCATTGCTGCACCCACCAAGAGTAACTCTGAGGGCTTACAGTGTTGTGGCAACGCCACCACCACCACCACCACGAAAGGCCCAATTTTTCAGCCCCTGTTCAACAGGGGCATGCAATTACAATTCTTGATCTAATAATTCACAGCAGGGCCCATTGCTGCACCCACCAAGAGTAACTGTCAGGGCTTACAGTGTTGTGGCACCAGCACCACCATCAAAGGCCCAATTTTTACTACCACTGTTCAACAATTATATGTAATTAAAATTCCTGATATAATAGTTGACAGCAGGGCGTTCCAGCACCAACCAAGAGTAACTGTGAGTGCTTACAGTGTTGTGCCAACACCAACAACTAAGGGGCCTATTTCTGCAGAGTATATACGGCAGGTCCCTACTTTCAAACATCCAACTTACAAACGACTCCTACTTGCAAACGCAAGAAGACAACAGGAAGTGAGAGGAAATCTACCCCTTGGAAGGAAAATTCTCTCCTGTAAGAATTAATATGGGAGAAAGGTGTCTCCTCTGTACTGATGCTTTATCAGCAATCCTTGTTTCAAGAAAAACACCACATTTCAAAAACAGTTGTCATTGGGACGGAAAGTGAGGTGAAATGTTCTGAACAGGGGCACAGACAGCAAAACAAATGTTACAGGGGTGATAACCCTTACCTATGTTTTCCAAAAAGTTTAAAAATAGATTTTTGGGCTGGAGCTACACTTAAACAATGTACCTGTTCAAAATTACAAACAGATTCTACATAAGAACAAACCTACAGTCCCTGTCTTGTATGCACCGCCTGTATACGGCTGTTCAGAGTATATAGGGCCTTTTTTATTTTATGTGCGGGGTTCCCCTTAATATCCATACAAGACCCAAAGGGGCTGGTAATGGGCTGGGGTGGGGGGGGGGTCATGGGGTAGCTATGCCATTTTTCTTAAAGATTTTCATCCATATTACCGGGACCAGACATTACATTAAAGCCGCAAGCAGTTTTAAATGGCTTTTTTTTCCTTTAGAAGTGTCATTTTGTGCAGGGACAGTTCTAAACACGGGAAACACGTGGCACTTCACAGGCATACTTTAGACACCCCCCAGGTACGATATTTAAAGGAATATTTGACTTTTTTTTTTCACTTTATGCATCATTAAAATGACTGTTCCCGAAAAACGACCGTTTTTAAAACTTCTTTTTGCATTGATACATGTCCCCTGGTGCAGAACCCGGGTTCCCAAACCCTTTTTAGGACAATAACATGCATAATAGTCGTTATAATTAGCAATTTAGAATTCGAACGTTCGCATCCATTGTATTTAATAGGGTTCTAATGTTCGTACGAACTTTCGGTCCGTTCGCGGGTTCTGGTGCGAACCGAACCCGGGGGTGTTCGGCTCATCACTACTTTTGACATGCGTTCGGAGGTCATCCTTAGTTTTCTTTTTTGGTATTTTCAATTCCAACAGATCATGAAGGACTAATTCCTTAAAAACCTGTATGGATGGGGCTACAAAGCCGGGTGGATTAAATAATGAAGCATTACTCAATCCAGTGTGGCGAATAGGGATATCCCTTGGATCATGAGGTCGTACTAGGGTCCCACCATCCATTAAGGTCTGGATAGGGATCCTGTGAATAACCTGACTACTATTGCCAATAGGGTTAAGAATGAAATGTCTTTTAATATTCATTTTCCTAATGAACTTGTGGACATCGATGAATGTCTCAAATTTATTAAGGTTATAGGAAGGTGCAAATTTCAAACCTTGACTAAGAACTTTTTGTTCACCTTCTGATAGAGAGGCTGTACTCAAATTAAAAATGCCACTGATGTCTAACTTTTCCTTTTTTTTGGCCCTGACTCGCCTCCCCCCTCTGGTGCCTCTCTGTCTTCGTGACCCCGTTTTCGCCTGTTGCTGCCCTTGGGAAAAAAACGTTGTGAACTGTCACCGAATTCTTGAGGGGATTCAAGATAGTAATCTCTCTGAGAAGCAGGAAAGTCACTAGATTGATGGGGATGTTGCGTGATGACATAGTTATCTTCATATCTATTAGGGATGGGCCCGGTGCTCGATTCGAACCCATGTTCGAATCGAGCATCGGGCGTTCGCTCGCTCGTCGAGCCCAGAACTATTTGGGCCGTTCGCATCACATTCGTGTGATGCGAGCAGCCCCGCAATGCATTGCGGCCGGCGCGGCCGGCGCAGTGCATTGCTGGCTGATGATTGGCCAAGCATGCACTGTGACCCCGCATGCTTGGCCAATCACAGCGCCCGAAACTCGGAGAGCAATAATTGGCTACAGGCAGGACGCCTGTAGCCAATTACAGCTCAGGGGCTTTAGTACACGCCCCACCATTTAAAAGGCCGCCACGCCATCGGCCCCGGTCACATGAGTTCCGGCTTTAGGAGAGATTAGTCTGCTGATTCTGTCTTTGCTTGATACTGAAAGATTTGCTCTTCTTTGCTAAACCATTGGCTATTTCTTTGCTAAACCATTGCTACCTAAGTCATTGATCGTTCATTGCTGCTGATTGCACAGTTAGTGTGTTATTAGCTGCTGCTGGGGATTAGTCTGGTGCGTGCTTACTGTTAGTACAGTATTGCAGTAGTACCAACCGCAGTGCTGTTAGCACAGCATTGCACCCCAACAGCACCCATAGGACTTCTAGTGTGTTAGTGGCAGCAAACAGAGCTCCTATATTTTCTTCTCAGCAGCACCCATAGGACTTCTAGTGTGTTAGTGGCAGCAAACAGAGCTCCTATATTTTCTTCTCAGCAGCACCCATAGGACTTCTAGTGTGTTAGTGGCAGCAAACAGAGCTCCTATATTTTCTTCTCAGCAGCACCCATAGGACTTCTAGTGTGTTAGTGGCAGCAAACAGAGCTCCTATATTTTCTTCTCAGCAGCACCCATAGGACTTCTAGTGTGTTAGTGGCAGCAAACAGAGCTCCTATATTTTCTTCTCAGCAGCACCCATAGGACTTCTAGTGTGTTAGTGGCATCACACAGAGCTCCTATATTTTCTTCTCAGCAGCACCCATAGGACTTCTAGTGTGTTAGTGGCAGCAAACAGAGCTCCTATATTTTCTTCTCAGCAGCACCCATAGGACTTCTAGTGTGTTAGTGGCATCACACAGAGCTCCTATATTTTCTTCTCAGCAGCACCCATAGGACTTCTAGTGTGTTAGTGGCAGCAAACAGAGCTCCTATATTTTCTTCTCAGCAGCACCCATAGGACTTCTAGTGTGTTAGTGGCAGCAAACAGAGCTCCTATATTTTCTTCTCAGCAGCACCCATAGGACTTCTAGTGTGTTAGTGGCATCACACAGAGCTCCTATATTTTCTTCTCAGCAGCACCCATAGGACTTCTAGTGTGTTAGTGGCAGCAAACAGAGCTCCTATATTTTCTTCTCAGCAGCACCCATAGGACTTCTAGTGTGTTAGTGGCAGCAAACAGAGCTCCTATATTTTCTTCTCAGCAGCACCCATAGGACTTCTAGTGTGTTAGTGGCATCACACAGAGCTCCTATATTTTCTTCTCAGCAGCACCCATAGGACTTCTAGTGTGTTAGTGGCAGCAAACAGAGCTCCTATATTTTCTTCTCAGCAGCACCCATAGGACTTCTAGTGTGTTAGTGGCAGCAAACAGAGCTCCTATATTTTCTTCTCAGCAGCACCCATAGGACTTCTAGTGTGTTAGTGGCATCACACAGAGCTCCTATATTTTCTTCTCAGCAGCACCCATAGGACTTCTAGTGTTTTAGTGGCAGCAAACAGAGCTCCTATATTTTCTTCTCAGCAGCACCCATAGGACTTCTAGTGTGTTAGTGGCATCACACAGAGCTCCTATATTTTCTTCTCAGCAGCACCCATAGGACTTCTAGTGTGTTAGTGGCAGCAAACAGAGCTCCTATATTTTCTTCTCAGCAGCACCCATAGGACTTCTAGTGTGTCAGTGGCAGCAAACAGAGCTCCTATATTTTCTTCTCAGCAGCACCCATAGGACTTCTAGTGTGTTAGTGGCATCACACAGAGCTCCTATATTTTCTTCTCAGCAGCACCCATAGGACTTCTAGTGTGTTAGTGGCAGCAAACAGAGCTCCTATATTTTCTTCTCAGCAGCACCCATAGGACTTCTAGTGTGTTAGTGGCAGCAAACAGAGCTCCTATATTTTCTTCTCAGCAGCACCCATAGGACTTCTAGTGTGTTAGTGGCAGCAAACAGAGCTCCTATATTTTCTTCTCAGCAGCACCCATAGGACTTCTAGTGTGTTAGTGGCATCACACAGAGCTCCTATATTTTCTTCTCAGCAGCACCCATAGGACTTCTAGTGTGTTAGTGGCAGCAAACAGAGCTCCTATATTTTCTTCTCAGCAGCACCCATAGGACTTCTAGTGTGTTAGTGGCAGCAAACAGAGCTCCTATATTTTCTTCTCAGCAGCACCCATAGGACTTCTAGTGTGTTAGTGGCAGCAAACAGAGCTCCTATATTTTCTTCTCAGCAGCACCCATAGGACTTCTAGTGTGTTAGTGGCATCACACAGAGCTCCTATATTTTCTTCTCAGCAGCACCCATAGGACTTCTAGTGTGTTAGTGGCAGCAAACAGAGCTCCTATATTTTCTGCTCAGCAGCACCCATAGGACTTCTAGTGTGTTAGTGGCATCACACAGAGCTCCTATATTTTCTTCTCAGCAGCACCCATAGGACTTCTAGTGTGTTAGTGGCAGCAAACAGAGCTCCTATATTTTCTTCTCAGCAGCACCCATAGGACTTCTAGTGTGTTAGTGGCAGCAAACAGAGCTCCTATATTTTCTTGTCAGCAGCACACATAGTACCTATAGTGTGTTAGTGTCAGCACCCATAGGACCTACAGTGTGTTGTGAGCACACATAGGAGTTCTATTTTTTATACTATATACACTACCGACTACAATGGCTGGAAGACCGCCAAGGAGAGGCAGAGCGTGCCGAGGCAAGAACACAGGGCAGGCAGGCTCTGTTTCTAGAGAAAACAGTGCTGGCCGTGGACGTGGTCGTGCATCGTCATCAGCGCGTGGCCATGGGACACGCTTGTCTTTGTTTTCGGCAGCTGGACATGTGGAGCCGCATCATGCCGAAGGCTTGGTAGAATGGATGACCAAGCCCTCCTCATCCTCCTCATCCTCTCTCACCCAGGCTCAGGGTACTGGCAGAGCAGCTGCCAACGCGTACTCAATGGCATCATCAGCCACCCCTTCCCTAGACCCACCATGTCCTCCTGAGGAGTCCCCCGAACTGTTTGAGCACAGTGTTGGGTACATGCTCCAGGAGGATGCCCAACGATTCGAAGGCTCGGATGATGATACCCAGCTTGAGGAAGTCAGTAGTGTGCGCGCAGAGAAAGGGGATGCTGAAGGACAGCAATCTGGCAGTAGTGTTCCACCAGCTGCAGCTTACTGCCAGGTTTGCTCTAGTGGTGAAGAGGGAGGGGATGATGAGGTCACTGACTCCACGTGGGTGCCTGAAGGGAGAGAGGAGGAGGAGGAGGAGGATGCAGCGTCACATGTCCAACGAGGCAGGATGCCCCCTGGAGGCCAGCTAGAGGCCAGCACAGCAACTGTACCACACCGCAGAGCTCCGCCTGTGCAGGGCGCTGCCTCTGCACGTTATCACAAAAGTTCTTTGGTGTGGGCCTTTTTTGAGACGAGTGCATCAGATCGCACCACTGCTATTTGCAATATTTGTCTCAAGCGTATCTCGCGTGGCCAAAACATCAGCCGCTTGGGCACCACAAGCATGAGCAGACATATGTCGACCTGCCATGCAGCTCGTTGGCAAGCACACATAAAAGACCCACACCAAAGAACAAAGCGGACCTCTCCTTGCTCCTCATCAGCTGGGATCTCCATCCCCACTATATCTTCAGTCCTCTCTGAAAGCTGCTCTGAGAGGACTGAAGGTGTAGAATTAGGTGTGTCACAACCAAGTACTTGCAGTACACCGACGTCCGATTGTAGCAGGCAAATTTCCCTGCCCCAGCTGCTGGACCGTCGAAAGAAGTATACTCCCAGCCATCCACATGCCCAGCGGTTGAATGCTAGCTTGGCTAAATTGCTAGCACTTCAACTGCTGCCTTTTCAGTTGATAGACTCGGCCCCCTTCCGTGAGTTTGTTCAATGTGCGGTTCCTCAGTGGCAGGTTCCCAAACGCCACTTTTTCTCACGGAAGGCAATTCCGTCTCTCTACTGGCATGTGGAAGGCAATGTCCATGCCTCGCTGGACAGGGCGGTCAGCGGTAAGGTGCATATTACCGCTGACTCATGGTCCAGCAGGCATGGACAGGGACGTTATCTTTCTTTCACGGCCCATTGGGTCACTCTATTGGTAGCTGGGAGGGATGCAGGACAAGGTGCAGTAGTGTTGGAGGTTGTTCCGCCACCACGCCTCCAAAATGCTACTACTGGTTGTGACACACCTCTCTCCTCCACCCCCTCCTCTTCTTCTTCCTCCATGTCCTCTTCGAGTGCTCTGTCCTCGGAACCAGTGGTGATCCGTAGGCGTACAAGGGGCTACGCGAGTACGCAGGCAAAAAGATGCCATGCCGTGCTTGCGCTGGTGTGTTTGGGGGACAGGAGCCACACTGGGCCAGAGGTTCTGGCAGCTCTGCAGGGGCAGGCCGAGAGGTGGTTGACGCCACGCCAGCTTAAGCCAGGAATGGTCGTTTCTGATAATGGCACCAACCTCCTCTCCGCCCTGCGACAGGGGCAGCTCACCCATGTGCCCTGTATGGCTCACGTCCTCAACCTGGTGGTGCAGCGGTTCTTGGGCAGGTTCCCAGGCTTACAGGATGTCCTGAGGCAGGCCAGGAAAGTCTGTGTGCATTTCCGCCGATCTTATAATGCCAGTGCTCGGCTGACTGAGCTGCAAAAGGAGCTGAACCTGCCCAAGAACCGCCTAATATGTGACATGCCCACCAGGTGGAACTCAACGTTGGCCATGCTGCAGCGACTGCACACGCAGCAGAGGGCCATCAATGAGTACCTTTGCGACTACGGCACCAGGACAGGGTCAGGGGAGCTTGGCTTTTTTTCCCCACGCCAGTGGAGCATGATCAGGGATGCATGCACTGTCCTCTCACCATTTGAGGAGGCCACGAGGATGGTGAGCAGTGACAGTGCATGCATCAGTGACACTGTACCTCTTGTCCACCTGTTGGAGCATACGCTGCGTGGGATAATGGACAGGGCACTTGAGGCAGAACAGAGGCAGGAAGAGGAGGACTTCCTTGTCTCTCAAGGCCCCCTTTATCCAGACAATGTTCCTTCTGTCCCACCCATCACACAGGAAGAGGAGGAGGAGGAGGAGGAGGAGGAGGAGGATTGTGTGAGCATGGAGGTGGAGCCTGGCACTCAGCATCAGCAGCAGCAGTCTTTTAGGGATGATGTACAGTCCCAACAAACCAGTGGACTTGTACGTGGCTGGGAGGAGGTGGCTGGCGATCATGTCATCCTCAGTGACCCAGAAGACTCCGGACCGAATGCCTCAGCTAACCTACGCTGCATGGCCTCCCTGATCCTGCAAAGCCTGCGGAAGGATCCTCGTGTTCTTCGGATCAAGGAGAGTGACCATTACTGGCTGGCCACTGTCCTTGATCCACGGTACAAGGGTAAGGTTGCGGACCTTATCTTGCCGTCGCAGAGGGAGCAGAGGATGAGACATCTCAGGGAGGCCTTGCAGAAAGGTCTGTGCAACGCGTTCCCAGAAACTGGGAGGTTACAAACTCCTGGTCCTGGACGACGAGTTGCTGAGGCTTCGGTCAGTAGCAGAAGGAGCGGTGGGGAAGGTGGACGTCTGACAGATGCGTTCAGACAATTTTTTAGTCCGCAGCCCCAAGGTATGATCGGTTCCAGCAACCATCGCCAGCGTCTGATATACATGGTGCAGGAATACCTAGGGGCAAGGTCAGACTTGGACACCTTTCCCACCGAAAATCCTCTGGCTTACTGGGTCCTGAGGATGGATCACTGGCCAGAGCTTGCACAGTATGCAATTGAGCTACTGGCCTGTCCTGCATCCAGCGTTCTTTCCGAACGCACATTCAGTGCTGCTGGAGGATTTGTCACCGATCATAGGGTGCGCCTGTCCACCGACTCGGTTGATCGACTGACCTTCATAAAAATGAATCAGTCTTGGATCACCACCAGCTACCAGACACCTGAAGCGGATATAACGGAATAATTTATAATGTCACATCCCTTCAAGACTGCCTATGCTGATGCTGAGTGACTGTCCTGTTATGTTCACTGACTATCCTCTTCCTCCTCCTCAATGATCCATGCCACCACACCAGTGCCTAAGGCACAATTTTTCAGCCCCTGTATAACAGGGGCGTGTAATTACAATTTTTTAAAAAGATGCTTCGCAACAGGTGTGACTGCTGTGCTCAGAGTACAGTATCTGTGAGGGGTTGCAGTGTTGTGGCACCAGCACCAGTGCCTAAGGCACAATTTTTCAGCCCCTGTTGGGGCGTGTAATTACAATTTTTAGGCAATGCTTTGCAACAGGTCTCATTGCTGTGCTCAGAGTACAGTATCTGTGAGGGGTTGCAGTGTTGTGGCACCAGCACCAGTGCCTAAGGCACAATTTTTCAGCCCCTGTATAACAGGGGCGTGTAATTACAATTTTTTAAAAAGATGCTTCGCAACAGGTGTGACTGCTGTGCTCCAAGTACAGTATCTGTGAGGGGTTGCAGTGTTGTGGCACCAGCACCAATGCCTAAGGCACAATTTTTCAGCCCCTGTTTAACAGGGGCGTGTAATTACAAATCTTGATCTAATAGTTCACAGCAGGGCCCATTCCTGCGCCCACCAAGAGTAACTATGAGGGCCTACAGTCTTGTGGCAACACCGTCCACCACCACCACCACCACCAAAGGCCCAATTTTTCTGCCCTGTTCAACAGGTGCATGCAATTACAAATCTTGATCTAATAACTCACAGCAGGGCCCATTCCTGCACCCACCAAGAGTAACTGTGAGGGCTTACAGTCTTGTGGCAACACCGTCCACCACCACCACCACCAAAGGCCCAATTTTTCTGCCCGGTTCAACAGGTGCATGCAAGTACAAATCTTGATCTATTAACTCACAGCAGGGCCCATTCCTGTGCCCACCAGTCTTGTGGCTACACCAACATCTAATAGGGCAAATTTCTGCAGAGTATATACGGCAGGCCCCTACTTTCAAACATCCAACTTACAAACGACTCCTACTTGCAAACGGCAAGAGAAAACAGGAAGTGAGAGGAAATCTACCCCTAGGAAGGAAAATTCTATCCTGTTAGATTTAATTTGGGAAAAAGGTATCTCCTCTCTACTGATGCTTTATCACCAATCCTTGTTTCAATTAAAACCCCACTTTTCCAAAAACATTTGTCATTGGGACGGAAAGTGAGGTGACATGTTCTGAACAGATGTGCAAAGACAGCAAATGTTACAGGGGTGATAACCCCTCCCTATGTTCTCCAAAAAGCTTAAAAATTGATTTTTTTGGGATGTAGCTACACTTCATAATGTACCTGTTCAGATTCTACTTAAGAACAAACCTACAGTCCATGTCTTGTTTGCACCACCTATATACTGCTGTTCAGAGTATATAGGGTTGTAGGTATAGGGTTTTATTTTGGGTGCGGGGTCCCCCTTAGTATCCATACAAGACCCAAAGGGGCTGGGGTGGGGGGGGGGTGATGGGGTAGCCATGCCATTTTTCTCAAGGATTTTCAGCCATATGGCGGCCAGGACAAGACATGACATTAAAGCCGCAAGTGGTTTTAAATGGCTTCTTTTTTTCCTTTACAAATGTCATTTTGTGCAAGGACAGTTCTAAACACGGGAAACACATGCCACTTCACAGGCATACTTTAGACACCCCCCAAGTACCGTATTTAAAGGAAAATTTCACTTTTTTTTTTTTCACTTTATGCATCATTAAAATGACTGCTCCCGAAAAAACTTTAGTTTTTAAAATTTCTTTTTGCATTGATATATGTCCCCTGGGGCAGGACCCGGGTCCCCAAACCTGTTTTATAACATTAACATGCATATTGGCCGTTGTAATTAGCAATTTTGATTTCGAACGTTCGCGTCCATTATAACGAATAGGGTTCGAAAATTCGCGCGAACTTTCGGTCCGTTCGAAGGTTCTGGTGCGAACCGAACCCGGGGGTGTTCGGCTCATCCCTAATATCTATCATCATGATAATCCAACAAGGGTGCAAACCTATTTTCCAAAGGTAGATCGGTCTGCGGAGTTTGGTAGGGAGGTCTGGTGTTATGATACCGTATAGTATCTCTAGGGTCACTCCTATGGTCATCGGATCTTGGGTGTCTAATTTTCTGAGACCAAGTATCCCTAGGATCATAATCTTGTTCTCTAAAACCCAGAGAATAGGGGACAGAGTGTCTAGGGACCTTGAAATTATCCCTATATTCACCCTGCCTAGGGGGATATCCATTCTCAAAATAGGGTCCCCTAGGAGAATGATAACCATTCTGAGTATTATTACCATGATTGGGACCCCTAAAGTATGTGGGTGGAGGGGTGCCTCTGGGTCTCAAAATATTACCAAAATTGGGTGGACGGGGATGACCATAATACGGAGGAGGGCAAGAGGGGGGTAGTTGATAACCACCCTGATAACTCCCCTGATTAGAGGTTGATGGTGCTTTTTTAGTCCCTTTCTTGATAGGGCCCTTATTCTGTCCCTGAGATGAAATAATTTTAACAGGGGGAATCGGAAGTGGACCAGCTGGTTGTTGCATAGCTAAATCCATTTCTACCTGATTATCAACTACACTCTCCAATTTTGTCTGCCACTTGAAGACAACATTATTAGAGTAATCGGAAAAATCACGGTTACATTTTTTCTTTTTTTTCTTTTTCTGCTCAAATTCTTCCTTTTCTAAGAATTGTTTCAAAAGGTCGGATTTTTGTTTATAAATTTCTTGACCTTTAATAGGTGTTAATTTCTCTTTGACCAAAGAAATTTCTTCATTCAAGGTACGCAACTTCATCTTTTTTTTAGCCAAGAGAAATTGCAGAAATTTAACCCCTATTTCGTTAAAGTAGACAAACCAGCCTTCGAGATCAGTTTCCCCTTTTTGTGGGCTAACCTCCCACCTATGGCTGCGAGGTACCATATTTTTGGAAACATAATGTTCCAAATAGGCTATGTCCCAACTGGTGTGTAGTTCTGAGACTAGGAGGTTCTTTAATCTTAAGAAGAGGCCATCTATCTCATCAACCTCTTCTCCAGTCCCATCAAACACACCCTCAATGTTAATATTATGCTGAGATCTGAAATCAAAGATATCCATAATGATATAACCAGCAGCAACGTGACTGTATATAAAAGATAAGAAAGAAGGGGAAGCCCAAAGGGCTAACGTTGCGCTAATGGTAATAAGTGATAATAAAAGAAAATTGTGACAAAATAATGAAAATTAGCACCTACAAGCAGCTAGCATAAAAAAGTCCTATACAAAAAAGACCAAATAACAGAAATAGAAAAATGAAGTATGCAGCGCTCAATAGGTGAACATAGGGCCAGTTAACCTAATCTAGTCCAAACAATGATAAACAGAAGTGAATAGGTGACCAAAAATCACTAAAAACACACCGTGAAGTGATACTAAGAAGATTACCAAACAAGGTAAATAAAATAAAAGTGATGCTGTGTGTAATTAATGAAATAAACACAATAACTTTAACATCATAAACAAATGTCCCAAAAAAACAAAATGAAAGGTGAGTGGCTGAGAAAGGCTTCTTCCCAATAAACCTGTGCAGACTGGCAAACGAGACACCCAGGTGTGTGGTGGTCCTGCTTACCGGATAGCCGTGACTGTATCCACAGTCTCACCTAACGCAGGGAATAAGGCTTCCCCACAGCCCAACGATATCCTGAACAGTATCTCACCAGCCAGAAGTTAATCCAAATGGGAGAGAAAACAAAGAAACTCCATGGTGTAGTATATAAAAATCTGGTTTAATGGTATAGTAAGGGTTACTCTTACAATTAATCGATGGTCAATCAGCGGTAAAAAGCAGACAGTGTGCAGCAATGACAGCGGTACATACGGCAGCGTTGGTTCAAATCTTTCCCGAGCTCCTGTGCTACGCGGATACTTCCTCGTGTGTACTCAATGCGTGACGACGTCACCGGCCCCCTACGTGTTTCGTCATCAATAGACATCAACTGGGGATTGGCCGAAGCGAACGTCACCACGCTGAAGAAATAAATACATGACGGCGCCATTTTGGATCATGGCAAACACTCGGCATGTAACAGAGGAAGTAAGGGCAACCCGGAAGTCCATTGAAGTAGTGGGTAAACCGCACAGGAAACAAAAAAACTGAAGGGGATGAGTCCCAAATAGAGACATCTAGTGGTAATAAAGAGGAAATACCAGCGGGAGCCAAGAGGAGCCAGGGAATAGCCGAACCAAATTACAAACATTACGGATATGACCATCTGAAAACAAAAATAAAAGCTGATCAACCTAACATAATAAAAACACAAATGAGAGTCAATAAAAATCTATAAGAAGTATATAGCTGGGACATAAAAACAAATCAGGAATTATTAATAAAGCTGTTAATGTCCCAATCTATATTCAAACCAAAGGGTTTGAAGGACTTTAAAAGAAAAATCCATCTGGTTTCAGATCTGGATATAGCCCTAACCATATTAGTACCTCTCCTGGTCGCCCTATCATTAGCGGTATCGATTCCGTCACTTCCAGAATCAGTAAATATGTAGATCATTTTCTACAACCTGTTGTGGCCAAAACACCAGCTTACTTGAGAGATACCATGCAGGTGCTTAATCTACTTGGTGATTTCCAGTGGAGAGAGGGTTGCATTTTAGCGACAGCTGATGTTGCCTCTCTTTATACTATTATTTCGCACCAACAGGGTTTTGAGGCGGTTGATTTTTATTTACAAAAAGATTTCTCCCTTTCTTGTTTACAAAGGGACTTTATTATGGAATTACTTAGGTTTGCTACGAGCCACAATTATTTCTGGTTTGGAGGAGAGTTTTATTTACTAAAAAAGGGTGTGGCTATGGGGGCTAAATTTGCCCCAGTCTGGCCAACCTTTTTATGTCGCATTGGGAATTAGATGTTATTGATACCTACCCCCCCAGAGAGTTGTTACTTTGGAAAAGGTACATTGACGATATTATTCTCATCTGGGAAGGAGATATGGTGTCCCTTGAAAACTTTTTTTCCCAATTGAACACCAATGATAGAGGTATATCTTTGGAATATGTTGCTAGTGCTGAACAGGTGAATTTCCTTGATTTAAATATTACCATTCAGAATGGTCATATTAGTACTAGCACCTTCTTCAAAGAAACAGACCGCAATTCTTTTATACCAACTACTAGCTGTCACCACAGATCCTGTGGTATTCAGATGGTCATATCCATATTGTTTGTAATTTGGTTTGGCTATTGCCTGGCTCCTCTTGGCTCCCGCTGGTACTTCCTCTTTATTACCACTAGATGTCTCTATTTGGGACTCATCCCCTTCTGTTTTTTTGTTTCCTGTGCGGTTTACCCACTACTTCAATGGACTTCCGGGTTGCCCTTACTTCCTCTGTTACATGCCGAGTGTTTGCCATGATCCAAAATGGCGCCGTCATGTATTTATTTCTTCAGCGTGGTGACGTTCGCTTCGGCCAATCCCCAGTTGATGTCTATTGATGACGAAACGCGTAGGGGGCCGGTGACGTCGTCACGCATTGAGTACACACGAGGAAGTATCCGCGTAGCACAGGAGCTCGGGAAAGATTTGAACCAACGCTGCCGTATGTACCGCTGTCATTGCTGCACACTGTCTGCTTTTTACTGCTGATTGACCATCGATTAATTGTAAGTGTAACCCTTACTATACCATTAAACCGGATTTTTATATACTACACCATGGAGTTTCTTTGTTTTCTCTCCCATTTGGATTAACTTCTGGCTGGTGAGATACTGTTCAGGATATCGTTGGGCTGTGGGGAAGCCTTATTCCCTGCGTTCGGTGAGACTGTGGATACAGTCACGGCTATCCGGTAAGCAGGACCACCACACACCTGGGTGTCACGTTTGCCAGTCTGCACAGCTTTATTGGGAAGAAGCCTTTCTCAGCCACTCACCTTTCATTTTGTTTTTTGGGACATTTGTTTATGATGTTAAAGTTATTGTGTTTATTTCATTAATTACACACAGCATCACTTTTATTTTATTTACCTTGTTTGGTAATCTTCTTAGTATCACTTCACGGTGTGTTTTTAGTGATTTTTGGTCACCTATTCACTTCTGTTTATCATTGTTTGGACTAGATTAGGTTAACTGGCCCTATGTTCACCTATTGAGCGCTGCATACTTCATTTTTCTATTTCTGTTATTTGGTCTTTTTTGTATAGGACTTTTTTATGCTAGCTGCTTGTAGGTGCTAATTTTCATTATTTTGTCACAATTTTCTTTTATTATCACTTATTACCATTAGCGCAACGTTAGCCCTTTGGGCTTCCCCTTCTTTCTTATCTTTTATATACAGTCACGTTGCTGCTGGTTATATCATTATGGATATCTTTGATTTCAGATCTCAGCATAATATTAACATTGAGGGTGTGTTTGATGGGACTGGAGAAGAGGTTGATGAGATAGATGGCCTCTTCTTAAGATTAAAGAACCTCCTAGTCTCAGAACTACACACCAGTTGGGACATAGCCTATTTGGAACATTATGTTTCCAAAAATATGGTACCTCGCAGCCTTAGGTGGGAGGTTAGCCCACAAAAAGGGGAAACTGATCTCGAAGGCTGGTTTGTCTACTTTAACGAAATAGGGGTTACATTTCTGCAATTTCTCTTGGCTAAAAAAAAGATGAAGTTGCGTACCTTGAATGAAGAAATTTCTTTGGTCAAAGAGAAATTAACACCTATTAAAGGTCAAGAAATTTATAAACAAAAATCCGACCTTTTGAAACAATTCTTAGAAAAGGAAGAATTTGAGCAGAAAAATAAAAGAAAAAATGTAACCGCGATTTTTCCGATTACTCTAATAATGTTGTCTTCAAGTGGCAAACAAAATTGGAGAGTGTAGTTGATAATCAGGTAGAAATGGATTTAGCTATGCAACAACCAGCTGGTCCACTTCCGATTCCCCCTGTTAAAATTATTCCATCTCAGGGACAGAATAAGGGCCCTATCAAGAAAGGGACTAAAAAAGCACCATCAACCTCTAATCAGGGGAGTTATTAGGGTGGTTATCAACTACCCCCCTCTTGCCCTCCTCCGTATTATGGTCATCCCCGTCCACCCAATTTTGGTAATATTTTGAGACCCAGAGGCACCCCTCCACCCACATACTTTAGGGGTCCCAATCATGGTAATAATACTCAGAATGGTTATCATTCTCCTAGGGGACCCTATTTTGAGAATGGATATCCCCCTAGGCAGGGTGAATATAGGGATAATTTCAAGGTCCCTAGACACTCTGTCCCCTATTCTCGGGGTTTTAGAGAACAAGATTATGATCCTAGGGATACTTGGTCTCAGAAAATTAGACACCCAAGATCCGATGACCATAGGAGTGACCCTAGAGATACTATACGGTATCATAACACCAGACCTCCCTACCAAACTCCGCAGACCGATCTACCTTTGGAAAATAGGTTTGCACCCTTGTTGGATTATCATGATGATAGATATGAAGATAACTATGTCATCACGCAACATCCCCATCAATCTAGTGACTTTCCTGCTTCTCAGAGAGATTACTATCTTGAATCCCCTCAAGAATTCGGTGACAGTTCACAACGTTTTTTTCCCAAGGGCAGCAACAGGGGAAAACGGGGTCACGAAGACAGAGAGGCACCAGAGTGGGAGGCGAGTCAGGGCCAAAAAAAAGGAAAAGTTAGACATCAGTGGCATTTTTAATTTGAGTACAGCCTCTCTATCAGAAGGTGAACAAAAAGTTCTTAGTCAAGGTTTGAAAATTGCACCTTCCTATAACCTTAATAAATTTGAGACATTCATCGATGTCCACAAGTTCATTAGGAAAATGAATATTAAAAGACATTTCATTCTTAACCCTATTGGCAATAGTAGTCAGGTTGTTCACAGGATCCCTATCCAGACCTTAATGGATGGTGGGACCCTAGTACGACCTCATGATCCAAGGGATATCCCTATTCGCCACACTGGATTGAGTAATGCTTCATTATTTAATCCACCCGGCTTTGTAGCCCCATCCATACAGGTTTTTAAGGAATTAGTCCTTCATGATCTGTTGGAATTGAAAATACCAAAAAAGAAAACTAAAGATGACCTCCGAACGCATGTCAAAAGCATATGTGAACGGAAGGACATCATGATAAGACCTGCGGATAAGGGTGGGGGTATTGTGGTGTTGGATAAATCTCAGTACATTAAGGAAATGAATAGGTTATTATCCGATGGTTCTACCTATGCTTCACTTGCCTCTAACCCTACTATTAAATTTAGAAAACAATTGTCCAATCTGATAGAATATAGCATTGAGAGTGATATTCTAAATAAAAAAGAGAAGACTCACCTCATTCCCATTATTCCTAGAGTACCCGTTATTTATTATTTGCCTAAACTACATAAGAACCCTACCCAACCCCCTGGTCGCCCTATCATTAGCGGTATCGATTCTGTCACTTCCAGAATTAGTAAATATGTAGATCATTTTCTACAACCTCTTGTGGCCAAAACACCAGCTTACTTGAGAGATACCATGCAGGTGCTTAATCTACTTGGTGATTTCCAGTGGAGAGAGGGTTGCATTTTAGCGACAGCTGATGTTGCCTCTCTTTATACTATTATTTCGCACCAACAGGGTTTTGAGGCGGTTGATTTTTATTTACAAAAAGATTTCTCCCTTTCTTGTTTACAAAGGGACTTTATTATGGCATTACTTAGGTTTGCTACGAGCCACAATTATTTCTGGTTTGGAGGAGAGTTTTATTTACAAAAAAAGGGTGTGGCTATGGGGGCTAAATTTGCCCCCAGTCTGGCCAACCTTTTTATGTCGCACTGGGAATTAGATGTCATTGATACCTACCCCCCCCCCCCCCCCAGAGAGTTGTTACTTTGGAAAAGGTACATTGACGATATTATTCTCATCTGGGAAGGAGATATGGTGTCCCTTGAAAACTTTTTTTCCCAATTGAACACCAATGATAGAGGTATATCTTTGGAATATGTTGCTAGTGCTGAACAGGTGAATTTCCTTGATTTAAATAGTACCATTCAGAATGGTCATATTAGTACTAGCACCTTCTTCAAAGAAACAGACCACAATTCTTTCATACCAACTACTAGCTGTCACCACAGATCCTGGCTCTCAGCGGTCCCTAAGGGACAGTTTCAGAGAATTAGGCGTAACTGTACTAATATTTCAGAATATTTTGCACAGGCAGATGTACTGAAACATAGGTTTGTGAATAAGGGATACTCACCTGCAGTGATTGATGAGACCATTAGTAAAGTGGCTGCTCTGGATAGAGGGACTCTTTTAGTTCCAAAAACCCAGAGACCAGTCCACTTCTGATAGATTTGGCTGGTCTATGATCACTAGGTTTTCTAACCAACATTTTTCTATAAAAAAGATCCTTAAAAAACATTGGGATGTACTTAAAAATGATAAGATATTGGGACCCATAATTTCAAAAAATCTAGGAGTTATCTATAGGGGTGCACCATCACTTAGATTAAGCATTGCCCCATATGTGATAGATCCCCCCATTAAGCCTTCTTTTTTTCAGAATATGAAGGGGTTTTTCCCGTGCCGCAAGTGCAGTATTTGTAAAGTCAACCCCCTGATAGGCCGTAAATGTGTTCAGTTTACATCATCTGTAACCAATTTAACATATGACATTGATTCATTTATCACCTGTTCCACTAAATATGTGGTATATATGATTCAGTGTCCATGTTCAAAACAATATGTAGGCCGCACGAAGCGGGAATTGCATATTAGACTTAATGAACATGTGGGTAATATTAAGAGGGGTTTCCCTAAGCATAACCTATCCACGCATTATGATCAATACCATAATCGTCAACTTAAAGGTACTATATTTTTTGCTATCGATTTGATTCGTCCTCATTGGAGAGGTACTAATATGGTTAGGGCTATATCCAGATCTGAAACCAGATGGATTTTTATTTTAAAGTCCTTCAAACCCTTTGGTTTGAATATAGATTGGGACATTAACAGCTTTATTAATAATTCCTGATTTGTTGTTATGTCCCAGCTATATACTTCTTATAGATTTTTATTGACTCTCATATGTGTTTTTATTATGTTAGGTTGATCAGCTTTTATTTTTGTATTCAGATGGTCATATCCATATTGTTTGTAATTTGGTTCGGCTATTCCCTGGCTCCTCTTGGCTCCCGCTGGTACTTCCTCTTTATTACCACTAGATGTCTCTATTTGGGACTCATCCCCTTCTGTTTTTTTGTTTCCTGTGCGGTTTACCCACTACTTCAATGGACTTCCGGGTTGCCCTTACTTCCTCTGTTACATGCCGAGTGTTTGCCATGATCCAAAATGGCGCCGTCATGTATTTATTTCTTCAGCGTGGTGACGTTCACTTCGGCCAATCCCCAGTTGATGTCTATTGATGACGAAACGCGTAGGGGGCCGGTGACATCGTCACGCATTGAGTACACACGAGGAAGTATCCGCGTAGCACAGGAGCTCAGGAAAGATTTGAACCAACGCTGCCGTATGTACCGCTGTCATTGCTGCACACTGTCTGCTTTTTACCGCTGATTGACCATCGATTAATTGTAAGTGTAACCCTTACTATACCATTAAACCGGATTTTTATATACTACACCATGGAGTTTCTTTGTTTTCTCTCCCATTTGGATTAACTTCTGGCTGGTGAGATACTGTTCAGGATATCGTTGGGCTGTGGGGAAGCCTTATTCCCTGCGTTCGGTGAGACTGTGGATACAGTCACGGCTATCCGGTAAGCAGGACCACCACACACCTGGGTGTCACGTTTGCCAGTCTGCACAGCTTTATTGGGAAGAAGCCTTTCTCAGCCACTCACCTTTCATTTTGTTTTTTGGGACATTTGTTTATGATGTTAAAGTTATTGTGTTTATTTCATTAATTACACACAGCATCACTTTTATTTTATTTACCTTGTTTGGTAATCTTCTTAGTATCACTTCACGGTGTGTTTTTAGTGATTTTTGGTCACCTATTCACTTCTGTTTATCATTGTTTAGACTAGATTAGGTTAACTGGCCCTATGTTCACCTATTGAGCGCTGCATACTTCATTTTTCTATTTCTGTTATTTGGTCTTTTTTGTATAGGACTTTTTTATGCTAGCTGCTTGTAGGTGCTAATTTTCATTATTTTGTCACAATTTTCTTTTATTATCACTTATTACCATTAGCGCAATGTTAGCCCTTTGGGCTTCCCCTTCTTTCTTTGGTGTCTAAAGTATGCCTGTGAAGAGGCATGTGTTTCCTGTGTTTAGAACTGTCCCTGCACAAAATGACATTTGTAAAGGAAAAAAAGCCATTTAAAACTGCTTGCAGCTTTAATGTCATGTCTTGTCCTGGCAATATGGATGGAAATCTTTGAGAAAAATGGCATCGCTACCCCATCACCCCCCCCCCCTCTACCCCAGCCCATTACCAGATCCTCTGAACAGCAGTATGCAGGCGGTGCAAACAAGACAGGGACTGTAGGTTTGTTCTTAAGAAGAATCTGTTTGTAATTTGGAGCAGGTACATTTTTAAGTGTAGCTGCAGCCAAAAAATCTATTTTTAAGCTTTTTGGAGAACATAGGGAAGGGTTATCACCCCTGTAACATTTATTTTGCTGTCTGTGCCCCTGTTCAGAACATTTCACCTCACTTTCCGTCCCAATGACAAATGTTTTTGGAAAAGTGGGGTTTTTATTGAAACAAGAATTGGTGATAAAGCATCAGTGGAGAGGAGACACCTTTTTCCCATATTAACTCTTACAGGAGATAATTTCCCTTCCTAGGGGTAGATATCCTCTCACTTCCTGTGGTCTCCTTCCGTTTGCAAGTAGGAGTCGTTTGTAAGTTGGATGTTTGAAAGTAGGGGCCTGCCGTATATACTCTGCAGAAATTTGCCCCTTAGATGTTGGTGTTGCCACAACACTGTAAGCACTCACAGTTACTCTTGGTTGGTGCTGGAACGCCCTGCTGTCAACTATTATATCAGGAATTTTAATTACATATAATTGTTGATCAGTGGTAGTAAAAATTGGGCCTTTGATGGTGGTGCTGGTGCCACAACACTGTAAGCCCTGACAGTTACTCTTGGTGGGTGCAGGAATGGGCCCTGCTGTGAATTATTATATCAGGAAGTGTAATTACATGCCATTGTTGAACAGTGGTAGGAAAAATTGGGCCTTTGGTGGTGGTGCTGGTGCTACAACACTGTCAGCCCTCACAGTTACTCTTGGTGGGCGCATAATTGGGCCCTGCTGTGAATTATTAGATCAAGAATTGTAATTGCATGCCCCTGTTGAACAGGGGCAGAAAACTTGGGCCTTTGGTGGTGGTGGTGGTGGACGGTGTTGCCACAACACTGTAAGCCCTCACAGTTACTCTTGGTGGGTGCAGGAATGGGCCCTGCTGTGAATTATTAGATCAAGAATTGTAATTACACGCCCCTGTTAAACAGGGGCTGAAAAATTGGGCCTTAGGCACTGGTGCTGATGCCACAACACTGCAACCCCTCACAGATACTGTAGTTGGAGCACAGAAATGAGCCCTGTTGCAAAGTATTGCATCAAAAATTGTAATTACACGCCCCTGTTAAACAGGGGCTGAAAAATTGGGCCTTAGGCACTGGTGCTGGTGCCACGACACTGCAACCTCTCCCAGATACTCTAGTTGGAGTGCAGGAATAAGCCCTGCTGCAAAGCATTACATAAAAAATTGTAATTACATGCCCCTGTTAAACAGGGGCTGAAAAATTGGGCCTTAGCCACTAGTGGCGGTACCCAGAAACAAAAATGTTCTTCCAAGCTATCATCAGGATCATTGAGGAGGAAGAGGATAGTCAGTCAACATAACAGGAAAGTCACTCAGCATCAGCATAGGCAGTCTTGAAGGGATGTGACATTTCAAAATAAATTATTGTGTTACATCAGCTTCAGGTGCCTGGTAGCTGGTGGTGATTCAATACTGATTCATCTTTATGAAGGTCAGTCGATCAACCAAGTCAGTGGACAGGCGCACCCTGTGATCGGTGACAAAGCCTTCAGCAGCACTGAATGTGCATTCCGAAAGAACGCTGGATGCAGGACAGGCCAGTAGCTCAATTGCATACTGTGCAAGCTCTGGCCAGTGATCCATCCTCAAGACCGAGTAACCCAGAGGATTTTCGGTGGGAAAGGTGTCCAAGTCTGACCTTGCTCCTAGGTATTCCTGCACCATGTATATCAGACGCTGGCGAGGGTTGCTGGAACCGATCATACCTTGGGGCTGCGGACAAAAAAATTGTCTGAACGCATCGGTCAGACAGCCACCTTCTCCACCGCTCCTTCTGCTACTGACCGAAGCCTCAGCAACTCGTTGTCCAGGACCAGGAGTTTGTAACCTCCCAGTCTCTGGGAAACGCATTGCACAGACCTTTCTGCAAGGCCTCCCGGAGATGTCTCATCCTCTGCTTCCTCTGCGACGGCAAGATAAGGTCTGCAACCTTACCCTTGTACTGTGGATCAAGGAGAGTGGCCAGCCAGTAATGGTCCCTCTCCTTGATCCGAAGAATACGAGGATCCTTCCGCAGACTTTGCAGGATCAGGGAGGCCATGCAGCGTAGGTTAGCTGAGGCATTCGGTCCGGAGTCCTCTGGGTCACTAAGGACGACATGATCCGCAGCCACCTCCTCCCAGCCACGTACAAGTCCACGGGTTTCTTGGGAGTGTAAATCATTGCTAAAAGACTGCTGCTGTTGATGCTGAGTGCCAGGCTCCACCTCTATGCTGACACAATCCTCCTCCTCCTCGTCCTCTTCCTGTGTGATGGGTGGGACAGAAGGAACACTGTCTGGGTAAAGGGGGCCTTGAGAGGCAAGGAAGTCCTCCTCTTCCTGCCTCTGTTCTGCCTCAAGTGCCCTGTCCATTATTCCATGCAGCGTATGCTCCAACAGGTGGACAAGAGGTACAGTGTCACTGATGCATGCACTGTCACTGCTCACCATCATCGTGGCCTCCTCAAATGGTGCCAGGACAGTGCATGCATCCCTGATCATGCCCCACTGGCGTGGTGAAAAAAAACGAGCTCCCCTGACCCTGTCCTGGTGCCGTAGTCGCACAGGTTCTCATTGATCGCCCTCTGCTGCGTGTGCAGCCGCTGAAGCATGGCCAACGTTGAGTTCCACCTGGTGGGCATGTCACATATAAGGCGGTTCTTGGGCAGGTTCAACTCCTTTTGCAGCTCAGCCAGCCGAGCACTGGCATTATATGATTTGCGGAAATGCACACAGACTTTCCTGGCCTGCCTCAGAACATCCTGTAAGCCCGGGTACCTGCCCAAGAACCGCTGCACCACCAGGTTAAGGACGTGAGCCACACAGGGCACATGGGTCAGTTGTACCTGTCGGAGGGCGGAGAGGAGGTTGGTGCCATTGTCGCAAACCACCATTCCTGCCTTAAGCTGGCATGGCGTCAACCACCTCTCGGCCTGCCCCCGCAGAGCTGACAGAACCTCTGCCCCAGTGTGGCTCCTGTCCCCCAAACACACCAGCGCAAGCACGGCCTGGCATCTTTTTGCCTGCGTACTTGCGTAGCCCCTTGAACGCCTACGGAGCACCGCTGGTTCCGAGGACAAAGCACAGGAAGAGGCCATGGAGGAAGAAGAAGAGGAGGGGGTGGAGGAGAGAGGTGTGTCACAACCCGTAGTAGCATTTTGGAGGCGTGGCGGCGGAACAACCTCCAACACTACTGCACCTTGTCCTGCATCCTTCCCAGCTGCCAAAAGAGTGACCCAATGGGCCGTGAAAGAAAGGTAACGTCCCTGTCCATGCCTGCTGGACCATGAGTCAGCGGTAATAGTCACCTTACCGCTGACCGCCCTGTCCAGCGAGGCATGGACATTGCCTTCCACATGCCGGTAGAGAGCCGGAATCGCCTTCCGTGAGAAAAAGTGGCGTTTGGGAACCTGCCACTGGAGGAACCGCACATTGCACAATCTCACGGAAGGGGGCCGAGTCTACCAACTGAAAAGGCAGCAGTTGAAGTGCTAGCAATTTAGCCAAGCTAGCATTCAACCGCTGGGCATGTGGATGGCTGGGAGTGAACTTCTTTCGATGGTCCAGCAGCTGGGGCAGGGAAATTTGCCTGCTACAATCGGACGTCGGTGTACTGCTAGCAGAGTGCCCGCAAGTACTTGGCTGTGACACACCTAATTCTACACCTTCATTCCTCTCAGTGCAGGTTTCAGAGAGGACTGAAGGTATAGAGGGGTTGGAGATCCCAGCTGATGAGGAGCAAGGAGAGGTCCGCTTTGTTCTTTGGTGTGGGTCTTTAAGGTACGCTTGCCAATGAGCTGCATGGCAGGTCAACATATGTCTGGTCAAGCATGTGGTGCCCAAGCGGGTGATGTTTTGGCCACGCGAGATACGCTTGAGACATATGTTGCAAATAGCAGCAGTGCGATCTGATGCACTCAACTCAAAAAAGGCCCACACCAAAGAACTTTTGGAATAACGGGCAGAGGCAGCGCCCTGCACAGGCGGAGCTCTGCGGTGTGATTCGGTCGGTGTGCTGCCCTTACGCTGGCCTCCGAAGGGCATTCTGCCTCGTTGGAGATGTGCCTCCTCCTCTCTCCTATCAGGCACCCAGGTGGAGTCAGTGACCTCATCATCCTGTCCCTCTTGATCACTGGAGCAAACCTGGCAGTATGCTGCAGCTGCTGGAACATGACTGCCAGATTGCGGTCCTTTTTGAGCATCCCCTCTCTCTGCGCTCACGCTACTGCCTTCCTCTAGCTGTGTATCATCATCAGACCCTTCAAAACGCTGGGCATCCTCCTGGAGCATGTACCCAACACTGTGCTCAAACAGTTCGGGGGACTCCTCAGAAGGACATGGTGGGTCTAGGGAAGGAGTGACTGATGACATTGAGACGAGGGAAGAGGACGCGTTGGCAGCTGCTTTGCCAGTACCCTGAGCCTGGGTGAGAGAGGATGAGGAGGATGAGGAGGGCTTGGTCATCCACTCTACCAAGTCTTCAGCATGATGCCGCTCAACACGTCCAGCTGCCGAAAATAAGGACAAGCGTGTCCCATGGCCACGTGCTGATGACGATGCACCGCGTCCACGACCAGCACTGTTGTCTCTAGACACAGAGCCTGCTTGCCCTCTTTTATTGGCTCGTGACTGTCTGCCTCTCCTTGTTGGGCTTCCAGACATAGTAATGGCCTGCAGGGAGTTGGGAAAACCAGCAATTGGGTAGTGTATATTGTGCTGGAGGCACACAACACCCACTGTAAAGGCTGCAGATGCCTGTATTAAAGAACACCAGCAATAAAGGGTAGATACAGGTGTATACTGTGCTGTGCTGGAGGCACACAACACCCACTAACTCCTGCAGATGCCTTTATTATAGAACAACAGCAAAAAATGGTAGATACAGGTGTATACTGTGCTGGAGGCACACAACACCCACTAACTCGTGCAGATGCCTTTATTATAGAACACCAGCAATAAAGGGTAGATACAGGTGTATCTTGTACTGGAGGCACACAACACCTACTAACTCCTGCAGATGCCTTTATTATAGAACACCAGCAAAAAATGGTAGATACAGGTGTATACTGTGCTGGAGGCACACAACACCCACTAACTCGTGCGGATGCCTTTATTATAGAACACCAGCAATAAAGGGTAGATACAGGTGTATCTTGTACTGGAGGCACACAACACCCACTAACTCCTGCAAATGCCTTTATTAGAGAACACCAGCAAAAAAGGGTAGATACAGGTGTATACTGTGCTGTGCTGGAGGCACACAACACCCACTAACTCCTGCAGATGCCTGTATTAAAGAACACCAGCAATAAAGGGTAGATACAGGTGTATATTGTGCTGGAGGCACACAACACCAACTAACTCCTGAAGATGCCTTTATTAGAGAACACCAGCAAAAAAGGGTAGATACAGGTGTATACTGTGCTGTGCTGGAGGCACACAACACCCACTAACTCCTGCAGATGCCTGTATAAAAGAACACCAGCAATAAAGTGTAGATACAGGTGTATATTGTGCTGGAGGCACACAACACCAACTAACTCCTGCAGATGCCTGTATTAAAGAACACCAGCAATAAAGGCTAGATACAGGTGTATACTGTGCTGTGCTGGAGGCACACAACACCCACTAACTCCTGCAGATGCCTTTATTAGAGAACACCAGATTAAAAGGGTAAATACAGGTGTATACTGTGCTGTGCTGGAGGCACACAACACCCACTAACTCCTGCAGATGCCTGTATAAAAGAACACCAGCAATAAAGGGTAGATACAGGTGTATATTGTGCTGGAGACACACAACACCCACTAACTCCTGCAAATGCCTTTATTAGAGAACACCAGCAAAAAAGGGTAGATACAGGTGTATACTGTGCTGTGCTGGAGGCACACAACACCCACTAACTCCTGCAGATGCCTGTATTAGAGAACACCAGCAATAAACGGTAGATACAGGTGTATATTGTGCTGGAGGACCACAACATCCACTAACTCCTGCAGATGCCTTTATTAGAGAACACCAGCAAAAAAGGGTAGATACAGGTGTATATTGTGCTGGAGGCACACAACACCCACTAACTCCTGCAAATGCCTTTATTAGAGAACACCAGCAAAAAAGGGTAGATACAGGTGTATACTGTGCTGTGCTGGAGGCACACAACACCCACTAACTCCTGCAGATGCCTGTATTAGAGAACACCAGCAATAAACGGTAGATACAGGTGTATACTGTGCTGGAGGCACACAGCACCCACTAACTCCTGCAGATGCCTAAGAAAAGAATACACTGTCCCTGCCTATCTAGCTCTTTCCCTGCACGCCGGAACACACTACACAAGGCCGCCGCGCTGGCGGCCTTATATAGTGTGGGGCGTGTACTAAATCCCCTGAGATATAATTGACCACAGGCATCCTGCCTGTGGCCAATTATGGCTCTCCTCGCTGCCGGTGCTGTGATTGGCCAAGCATGCGGGGTCACAGTGCATGCTTGGCCAATCATCAGCCAGCAATGCACTGCGACTGGCGCAGTGCATTGTGGGCCGTTCGTATCACACGAATTTGATGCAAACTGCCCACAAAGTTCTGGCTTCGTCGAACGGACGAATGGCCGATGTTCGATTCAAACATGGGTTCGAATCGAACACCGAGCTCATCCCTAACCAGGATCATAGAACCCAGCAAAGACCCAGTCAGCTTTGTTGGGCTCTATGATATGGTAACCCGGAAGTGATGACGTCATATTACTTTCAGGTTACCCGGATGTAAACAGCGCCATTTAAAAAAATTAAAAGCATTTGATGTCCCCGATCTTAGTGGGATCAGATGCTTTTAAGGGCAGAGGAGGGATCTGGGGTCTTATAGATCTCTCCATAAAGAGTACCTGTCACATGCCTATTGCTGTCACAAAAAAAAATTTTTATTTTTTTTTCTAAAGTGACAGTGTAAAAATAAAAAATTTTGCTCACGTGCAAAGGCGAACGCAAGCTTTGGTCCGGCATGCATTAAAGCAGTGATCGTCCCACACATGTGAGGTATCACCGGGAACGTCAGACCAGGGGCAGTAATTCTAACACCAGACCTTAAATCTAAAGTGGTAACCTGTAAGGCCCCTTTCACACCGGGCAGGCCCGATCGGACCACCCATTGTTCTCTATGGGGCATTGGATGTGTCCGCTGTCACCCGGCTGGGATAAGCGGAGAGATCCCTCGCTGAGCAGGCGGATCTGCTTGGACGGATTCTGCTCCTTCTAAAAGGGGCCTAAAGTTTTTTAAAGCTTTGCCTGTGGATAGTAAAATTGACGTTGTTTGTCACGGTTGCACGGGTGTACGCAATTTTAAAGCATGACACGTTTGGTATCTATTTACTCGGTGTAACATAATTTGCCAAAAAATTGGGTTATGTATTGTGGGGGTTTTTTTGCATTAAAATCCAAAAAAGTGTATTTTTTTTACAACAAAATTTATGTTTGAAAAACCGCTGCGCTAATACCGTGACATAAAAAATTGCAAAAATCTCCAATTTATTCTCTAGGGCCTCTGCTTTAAAAAAAATATATGTTTGTGGATTTCAAGAAATTTTCTAGCAAAAAATACTAATTGTTAAACAAAAAGTGTCAAAAAAGGCCTGGTCTTTACTTGTTTTAACCACTTGCCGACCGCAATATGTATATATACGTTGCGGTCTGCAAGTGGTTTACCGGGATTATGGCCGAAGCTATCAGCCATAACCATTGTGCCGTTTTTTTGTTCAGATCGACGGCTTTCTCGTGAAACTGGTCCGAGTGGCTTTAAGAGCTGCTGGGCCGGTTCCCAAAGTGGCAGGAGGGGACGTCCCCTCCTTCCGCCGCTCGCTGGTGCTTCGCTGGCTTACCGTTTCTGAAACTTCACTCGAGATTCGATCCAGCAGTGAGGCCTGCTGCTCCCATAGGCGATCAAAGGCCTCGTACACATGACCGAGTTTCTTGCTGGCAGAGATTTCTTGCCGAGAAATTTGTTTGTGTGTATGGTTTCTCGTTGAGAAAACCGACAAGTAACCTCGACGAGAAAATAGAGAACCTGCTCTCTATTTTCTCGTCGAGATTCTCGTCGGCATGTTTCTCAACGAGAAAAGTGAGTGTGTGTACACTTACCTGTCCGCCCGGAAGCCCGCGCATGTTCGAAATGAATTTGACGCATGCGCGGTAGCTTCCTAGGCATACGTAGGGTATACCAAGATAACGGCGACGGCATCGAATGTGACGAGCGCATGCTCGTCGTAGTCGATGACGTCACCGCGTACGCTCCATTCAAAGAACCGCGGGTTCTTTGAATCGAGCGTGTGTACACTCGGCCGGGACAATTTTCTTGTCCAAGAATCTCGTCGAAAAAAACGACATGTTTTTTTCGACGAGAATCTCGGCCGTGTGTACGAGGCCAAAGAGTTAAAACTCTTTGATCGCCTCTATGGCCTTGGAGGACCAGAGCGACGTCATGACGTCACTTCAGGTCCAGGCTGCAAGAATTTTTATTTTTAAAATCAAAGTAAAAAAATGTTTGCTTTTAAAGGTAAAGACGAGATTTGGGGTCTTTTTGATCCCAGATATCTCCATAAAGAAGACCTGTCATCCTTATTTCTATTACAAGGGATGTTTACATTCCTTGTAATAAGAATAAAAGTGACAGTGTAAAAATAAAAAGTAAAATAAATAATAATAATTAAAAAAAATTCAAGTGCCCTCAACCCTCCATGTTCGTGCGCAGAAGCGCCCGCATACGTAAGTCGCGCACGCATATGTAAACGGTATTCAAACCACACATGTGAGGTATCGCCATGAACTTTACAGCAAGAGCAATAATTCTAGCACAAGACCTCCTCTAACTTTAAACAGGTAACCTGTAAAGGTGTTTAAAGTGTCGCCAAAGGAGATTCCACGAACATGCGCAATTTTAACCACTAGCCGACCAGCCGCCATCGTGATACGGCGGCAGGTTGTCTCTCCTGCGCAAATCGCTGTAGCTGTACGGCAGCGCTTTAAATAGCCTTAGCAGGTGCCTGCCACGTGATGTAGGAGCCGATGCGCGTGGTCAGTGGCCGCAATGTCTGCCCAGCACCCGCAAACCCACCTGAGAGAGACAGAACGGGGGATCTGTCAATGTAAACAGACAGATCCCCGTTCTGTCAGGGAGAGGAGAGAGATCTGCTGTTCCTACTGATTAACACAGTTAACCCCTTGATCGCCCCCTCGTGTTAACCCCTTCCCTGCCAGTGACATTTACACAGTAATCAGTGGCTATTTTTAGCTCTGATCGCTATATAAGTGTCAATGGTCCCAAAAAAAGTGTCAAAAGTGTCCGATGTGTCAGCCGCAATATCGCAGTCCCGCTAAAAATCGCAGATCGCCGCAATTTTTTAGACACTATAACTTTTGCGCAAACCAATCAATATACACTTATTGCAATTTTTTTTCACCAAAAATATGTAAAAGAATACATTTTGGCCTAAATTGATAACTTTTTTGCGGGAGGATGCCCCCATGCTTCGGCATATATAAATGGTGCATGTATGCCCATCATTAGAAGTGGGTGGATGAATGGCGGTATTCTAATGGTGGGCATACCCACCGATCAATCTCTTTTTTCGTTCAGCCAACTGGCTGCATGAAAAAAAAGATTACAATACATGTCCAACAAGGACCAGCAACATACTGGTATGTTGCTGGACTTTGAATGGTTATACCAGATTGATGCCTGCGGGTTTAGGTATCATCTTGGTATCATTCTTTTCAGCCAGCGCTCGGCTTTCATGTAAAAGCAATCCTAGTGGCTAATTAGCCTCTGGACTGCTTTTACAAGCAGTGGGAGGGAATGTCCCTCCCCCCCCGGATATAAAAAGCGCCATTGGGAAATTGGGAAAGCATTTTATCACACCGATCTTGGTGTGGTCAGATGCTTTGAGGGCAGAGGAAAGATCTAGGGTCTAGACCCCAGTTTTTTCAAAAAAAGAGTACCTGTCACTACCTATTGCTATCATAGGGGATATTTACATTCCCTGAGATAACAATAAAAAAAAAAAATATGGAAGGAACAATTTAAAAATAAAATAAAAAAGCAAAATTAATAATAAAAAAAAAAAAAAAAAAAAAAAAAAAGCACCCCTGTCCCCCCCTGCTCTTGCCCAATGGCGAATGCAAGCGTCGGTCTGGCGTCATATGTAAACAGCAATTGCACCATGCATGTGAGGTATCACCGCGAAGGTCAGGTCGAGGGCAGTCATTTTAGCAGTAGACCTCCTCTGTAAATCTAACGGGGTAACCTGTAAAGGCTTTTAAAGGCTTTTAAAAATGTATGTAGTTTGTCGCCAATGCGCGTTTGTGCGAAATTTTAAAGCATGTCGTGTTTGGTATCTATGTACTCGGCCTAAGATCATCTTTTTTATTTCATCAAACATTTGGGCAATATAGTGTGTTTTAGTGCATTAAAATTAAAAAATGTATTTTTTCCCCAAAAAATGAGTTTGAAAAATCGCTGCGCAAATACTGTGTAGGAAAAAAAAATGCAACACCCACCATTTTATTCTGTAGGGCCTTTGCTTTAAAAATATATATAATGTTTGGGGGTTCAACATAATTTTCTTGCAAAAAAAAATATGTTTTCATGTAAACAAAAAGTGTCAAAAAGGGCTTTGTCTTCAAGTGGTTAGAAGAGTGGATGTAAGCTTCCTAATGTTGTGTATAAAATGCCAGAACAGTTCAAAACCCCCCCAAATGACCCCATTTTGGAAAGTAGACACCCCAAGCTATATACTGAGAGGCATGTCGAGTCCATGGAATATTTTATATGTTGACACAAGTTGCGGAAAGAAGACAATTTTTTATTTATTATTTGCACAAAGTTGTCACTAAATGATATATTGCTCAAACATGCCATGGGCATATGTGGAATTACACCCCAAAATACATTCTGTTGCTTCTCCTGAGTACGGGGATACCACATGTGTGAGACTTTTTGGGAGTCTAGCCGCGTACGGGACCCCAAAACCAAGCACCACCTTCAGGCTTTCTAAGGGTGTAAATTTTTGATTTCACTTCTCACTGCCTATCACAGTTTCGGAGGCCATGGAATGCCCAGATGGCACAAACCCCCCCCCAAATGACCCCATTTTGGAAAGTAGACACCCCAAGCTATTTGCTGAGAGGTATTGTGAGTATTTTGCAGATCTCGCTTTTTGTCACAAAGTTTTGAAAATTGAAAAAAAAAAGAAAAAAAAAATGTTCTTTCTTCATTTTCAAAAACAAATGAGAGCTGTAAAATACTCGCCATTCCTCTCAGCAAACAGCTTGGGGTGTCTACTTTCCAAAATGGGGTCATTTGGGGGGGTTTTGTGCTATTTTGGCATTTTATGGCCTTCAAAACTGTGATAGGTAGTGAGGAGTGAAATCAAAAATTTGCGCCCTTAGAAATCCTGAAGGCGGTGCTTGGTTTCCGGGGTCCCGTACGCGGCTAGGCTCCTAAAAAGTCCCACACATGTGGTATCCCCGTACTCAGGAGAAGCAGAAAAATGTATTTTGGGGTGTAATTCCACATATAACCATGGCATGTGTGAGCAATATATCATTTAGTGACAACTTTTTGTAATTTTTATTTTTTTTGTCATTATTCAATCACTTGGGACAAAAAAAATTATATTCAATGGGCTCAACAGGCCTCTCAGCAATTTCCTTGGGGTGTCTACTTTCTAAAATGGGGTCATTTGGGGGGGTTTTGTGCTATTTTGGCATTTTATGGCCTTCAAAACTGTGATAGGTAGTGAGGAGTGAAATCAAAAATTTGCGCCCTTAGAAATCCTGAAGGCGGTGCTTGGTTTCCGGGGTCCCGTACGCGGCTAGGCTCCTAAAAAGTCCCACACATGTGGTATCCCCGTACTCAGGAGAAGCAGCAGAATGTATTTTGGGGTGCAATTCCACATATAACCATGGCATGTGTGAGCAATATATCATTTAGTGACAACTTTTTGTAATTTATTTTTTTTTTGTCATTATTCAATCACTTGGGACAAAAAAAATAAAAATATTCAATGGGCTCAACAGGCCTCTCAGCAATTTCCTTGGGGTGTCTACTTTCCAAAATGGGGTCATTTGGGGGGGTTTTGTACTGTCCTGCTATTTTAGCACCTCAAGAAATGAGATAGGCAGTCATAAATTTAAAGCTGTGTAAATTCCAGAAAATGTACCCTAGTTTGTAAACACTAAAACAGAGGCAATCAAATACCATTAAAAGAAAGCTCTATTTGTGGGAAGAAAAGGACGCAAATTTCGTTTGGGTACAACATTGCATGTCCGCACAATTTACAGTTAAAGCAGCGCAGTGCAAAATTTTGAATTCACCTCTGGTCCTTTAGCTACCAAATGGTCCGGGGCTTAAGTGGTTAAACTTGTATAGGTAGAGGGATGGAGGGTCAGGGGAAGGTTCCGGCACACACAGCAGATCACTGGGGAAACTTCTAAGCTTCAAAAGTCACACTCACCACTCTCCTTCAAGTGGGTATTGCTAACCCGGATAGACCCCTCTCACTTGGCCTAGCAGCCGGAATGATACACGAACAAATAAAGAAATAACAGTCTCTGCCACAGACCTTTAGGACGATTAAGATGAACTGTTCAATGATCCTCTGCCACAGGATTTTAGTACCCGGATATCCAGCCTTACAGTTTAAGAGCCTTTAAGCCGACCCGGCAGACTGTAAGGTAACATTAGCTACGGTGCATCCTCCAATAGGGTCACCACTCCTTCCTCAAGAAACCAGCCTTCCGCTTGGTCCTCTCCAGGACAGGTCCTCCCCTGGTTTCCTCCATTGAGTGGCTTCCTCCCGCAGGACAGACAGCACAGGACCACCTTCAAAGTGTATGCCCCAGTCAGTCAGGACAACTGCATAGTTGCCAACATTGCAAAAAAAATCCGGGACACCTTTTTTGCATGAAGGTGGAGCCTTGCTATAATTAGGGGGCGGGCATTCATTGTAGGCGTGTCACATCCTAAGGAAAATGTGGCGCGCAAAAAAAATGGGTGTGGTTTACGCACGATAGTGGTTGTGGCTTAAATGGCTCAGAAGGGGTGTGGTTAGAGTCCAAGATGAAGAAAGAAAGAAAGAAGCCAGATCCTACACCACAATAGAAATATGTGTATTCCAGGAAGTTTAACAAAATCGGCAGATAAAGATACTCCAAAACACCTGTTGTTGGCGCTTCAATCATCCCGGCACCATGGTTGTTATGGTGTCAGGGTGATTGAAGCGCGTTATTTCTATTATTACATTGTAATATAAAATGAAATCATTCAACTCACCATAATGCCGAATAAGTGGAAGCGTGTCACCTGCCACCAGATGGCCTCCCCAGCAGAGTCCATCCTTGCATCAGGTGCCTCCCCAGCAGAGTCCGTCCTTGCATCAGGTGCCTCCCCAGCAGAGTCCGTCCTTGCATCAGGTGCCTCCCCAGCAGTCTGAGGATGAGGATAATCTATCACAGTCACTCCAGGAGGGCCACGAGGCGAAGAGAGCCCCGAAAAATGGCGTCTGCTCCTTAAGTACCCTTCCCCAGAATGCTCAGCGGGGAGACCACTCCCACTGAACTGTTCCCGGGGAAAAATACCCAATACACTTTGGCCTGCTTGTGTTCCAACATTGGCCTGGGGGGGGGGGGGTAACGCCACCTACAGGCAAACAGTGGGAAGTCCTTCCAAACACAGCCATAGCCGGAACAGAGGCTGATTTAGCCTTGATCATTACAAAGTCTGAGCCAACTATCAGCTCAGACACCCACTAAATTGAACATAGCGCCTGATCATCAGGAGCAGGGCGCTACATAAGTAATTTTCTATCATAAAAAAAATGATTTAAACTTGTAAACAAAAAGTGCCAGAGAAAAGCCTGGTCTTCAAGTGGCTAAACTTTTTTTTATTTTTATATATATATATATATATACATATATATATATATATATATGGCCTGGGTCAAAATGATGTCATACATCCCAGGAGTCTTCATGGGAGGAGGGGCTTTCTCAGCTAAGCACACCCTCCTGCCTGCCCACCTGAGCTAAGGGCAGATGCATTCCAGGAAGTAAATGCTACATAAATCATTTGCCCTTACTCAAGATGGCCATGGTTAGAAATGCTAAGGGGTGTTTTTCAAAGTGATTTCTCAGCAAAATAAAGCATGGAGACATGGATAGATGGGTGGGGTAGTTTGCTTTGATTATTAAAATAAAATAAATCGTGTTTCAGTTTTGTGTTGCTTAGGTGCAGTTTAGTTCCGCTTTAAATGTTCATTTTCTGTATCTCTATATTTTCTAGGAATAATAAGGAATTCCACGCATTCGGGGTGCATAGCTCTGCACACTGACACCACAGTCATAAATAACTTTCAGCAATCAGAGATTTATTGAAGCTTCCTGGAAGCCAATCATCATTCAATTCTTATTTGTCTTTATGTAAGAAATGCACAGAGGTGCTGATAAGGCCGTTACTACAGCAGCAGTTTGTTTGTGTGTGCGGAAGTCCCGGCCCTGGGGGATGTTTGAATTGACGCCCTGATAAGTTTCTTAGCTACTGCGGTTAGTAGCTTCTGCTTTTTCCTTCTTGTAATGAGAATTGTCGTGCCGTCAGAGCAAGTCGATAATTACCTGCAAGACCCCTTACCGTCTCGCCAAACAAGTTTTTACGTTTCCGCCGCAGTGCACAGTTTCACCGCCTTGCTAGATAATTTAAGTGTTACAAAAGCCACAACAGTAAAATCAGTCTGTATATGCAGTAAAGCATGCTTGTTATACTCACTGTGGAACCTAATGGGTTAATACTCCGCATTGTGTAAAACGGCTGTTTGATCCTGTCTACTCTGATCCTCCCCTTCTTCCACAGTCCCCAATCCATCTCCTGATAGAACAGAGCCTTGGAGGCACTCTGCATATGCTCAGTTTGGTGTGTATTGCTAGAGAGTTGTTTTTTTCTTGGGAGAGTGCATGTGATCAGCACAGGGCCAATCAGCACTGTCCAGACAGAGGGTCAGGGGTTATGCAGCCTCATAGGTAGGTCAGAGAAGAATGAAAACTCCTCCTACAATCTTTCTATCAGTGCTCACTGATAGAAGTCATAAGACTGCTATATACTGCTGATGAGAAAAGGTATTTAGCAGTTTATATTTACTAAAATAATTGCATTTCCATGTTCTGTGTATTGATGGAGACCAGATATAGTGAATGCAGTGTCCTGGGTTTAGTAACACTTTACCCACTTAAAGAGGAATTGCAGTCTGTTCACATAATTTGTAATAAAATCATCGTTGCCATTCTGAAGCTTCCCTCCAACCATTTTGCATATTATTATACATGTACTGTGATTGTGTACTTGCTAAATATGCTGCAGAAATCTCCCTCCACTGAGTCTGGCTGCAGCCATTTTAACTGTGGGCAGCTGAAGCTGCTGCCTGTTCACTTCCTTAATTTACACACCTCCAGTTCTTCAGACCTGCAGCTCTCATTGGCCATCTTAGGACTCCTCCCCCCTCCCTTCCAGGCAAACTCTCACAAGCTGGGCCGGTGCTACCACTAGGCAAACTAGGCAGCCGCCTAGGGCGCACTGCTGCCTAGGGGCGCCCGGCCGCTGGTTTTCCTCTGCATCTGTATGCTCTGCAGACTGCAACATGTAACTAACTCAGTCTCAGGCAGCTGACCGGTAGTGTAATTAGAGAAACAGCGCAGCATTGGAGCCAGAGCTAGAGGTAACAGTCATAGGGTTGCCACCTCATCCCTTTAAAACTGAACACATATCAATTAAACAGGTTCTCTGGCTGATTAAGTCGGTAATTAAACTCACTTGGTGCCTTATCTGCATTCAATTAGCCTCAGAACCTGTGTAAGTCATATGTGTTCGGTTTTAAAGGGATGAGGTGGCAACCCTAGAACAGAGCCGATGCTTCCTGTATAGCGACGCCTGATTTACTTGATTAATATTTATTTTATTAATACTTGATTTCTGTGCGTTTAGCTGCAGTTTGTTAAAGTGGTTGTAAACCCTTTTAACTTTTTTTTTTTTTTTTACTAACCTGCAAGACAAAGCTATAATGAGCTAGTATGACTAGTATACTAGCTCATTATGTACCACTTACCTTCGATCGGGGCCCCCGAAGTCGTCCGTGTCCCTCCTCTAGCCGCATCCATCGCTGCGGCGATAGCCGGAATGTTACTTCGGGTATCGCCGCTGCAGCCAATCACAGCGCCGCTCCGGCGCTGTGATTGACCGGAGCGGCAAAGACGTGACTCCGCGCATGCGTGCGTGAGACGTCGAATTCGGCTAGGTCGTCGAATGTTGCGACCTAGCCGAATTTGTGAATGGGGTGACGTCAGCGTCGCCGCATTTACATACAAATATCTCCTTAACCGTGTAGATTAAGGAGATATTTCATGCACCTACAGGTAAGCCTTAATCTAGGCTTACCTGTAGGTGTTTGTTTAAAAAGTGGGTTTACAACCACTTTAAGTTGGTGACAGCCTCTCTTTATAGGTGTAAAAATGAATACTCATGATTGGACGAGTCCCGATTGTGCGAGGCTCCATCCTCTCCCGGTGTCTCACATATCGGACATAGCCCGCGACCGATTTTGGCATTGCTCACATAGTTCAGTCGCCATTGTGATTGTAGTTACAAGAATCAGAAGAATTTCTATCCTGTACATATGTGTGGTCCGCGCTGACAGAAGTCATTAAGGATCACTTTCCTCGGAGTTCTATTACACGGACACATGGCAGGAAACCCAAACCACCGATGGGCCACGGACCGCGGGATATATTGAGGACGTGTCTGTTCTTGCAGCGGGGGGCAGCCCGTATCACATGACCCGCTGTGATTTCTAAATCATGTTTGCTGAGAATATTATCCTGTAGCTCAAAGTCCTTCTATGACATCACCGCCCTAATCCATTGTTATCGCCATAAAAGAGAATTACGCCTTCCCCTGGCGTCCAATTGTCATCGGTGGCAGTTTTGAGAGTCTGGCGCCGGTTTAAATCCATATCAGGGGTCGGCAGAATGTCAGAAACTAAATGTTGGTAATAAAAAAGAAAAATATTTTTAAACATTTTGTAATTCTCTTTTTTTTTAAAGGGAAAACAAACATAGAATATTTTTACACTTTAGTTTTGGTCTCGTTCAGACATGTGGGGGGCATGAAGGGCCAGTTCACACCACATTCAGTCCAGTGCGGGTTTTTTTCTGCATCAAAAACACATGGAAAGTAGGTTATATGGTTTCCAATGGCATAGTTCACAGCAGTGCTTGCAGTTCCAGGGCATTTCAGTCCCAGAAAAAAAAGTAGAAGATGCTGCATTTTTTCCTGCACTGGGCTGTACTGGAATGCAGTGAAATGCATCAAAAACGCACAGGAATGCACTGGAACGCATCAAAAACGCACCAGACCCCAGTACAGCAGGGGGAAAAAACGTAAAAAATAAGAAAAAAAAAACACCTGGAATACACCCGGAAACGCATTAAAAACTCACTGGAACGTGCCAAAAAAATGTGCATGCAAAGACGCATCCGGAACGGAACTGGAATGCGTCTTTGTGGTGTGAACCAGCCCTAAAAGCAGGTGGTTGAGCCGTGGACATGGACATGCAGTCACTGAGGGCTGTACCCAGCACTGCCATGGCAAAAATGAAACCCTCTGCTGCTTTTGTCCAGCAGGATCACCACCAAACGCAATACTTCAAGGTAATGGAACAAGTACCGGGGCAGGTTTCTCTAGCACCCAGGGCAAGGATTAGGGCTGCCACATTTTCTTCAAGTCACACCTGAACACTTCTGCGTCACACAACAATTTTTTTTAAAATAAACTATACATAGATGTTTCTATTAAATACAATTTCTAACAGAAATTAGTCCACAGAGTTCCCCCTTAACATCAGAGTCTACAGAGTTCCCCCTATCATCAGAGTCCGCAGAGTTCCCCCTAACATCAGAGTCCACAGAGTTCCCCCTAACATCAGAGTCCACAGAGTTCCCCCTTAACATCAGAGTCTACAGAGTTCCCCCTATCATCAGAGTCCGCAGAGTTCCCCCTTAACATCAGAGTCCGCAGAGTTCCCCCTTAACATCAGAGTCCACAGAGTTCCCCCTTAACATCAGAGTCCACAGAGTTCCCCCTTAACATCAGAGTCCGCAGAGTTCCCCCTAACATCAAAATCCACAGAGTTCCCCCTAACATCAGAGTCCGCAGAGTTCCCCCTTTACATCAGAGTCCGCAGAGTTCCCCCTTTACATCAGAGTCCACAGAATTCCCCCTTTACATCAGAGTTCCCCCTACCATCAGAGTCCACAGAGTTCCCCCTATCATCAGAGTCCACAGAGTTCCCCCTAACATCAAAGTCAACAGAGTTCCCCCTAACATCAGAGTCCGCAGAGTTCCCCCTTTACATCAGAGTCCGCAGAGTTCCCCCTAACATCAGAGTCCACAGAGTTCACCCTTTACATCAGAGTCCACAGAGTTCCCCCTAACATCAGAGTCCACAGAGTTCCCCCTTAACATCAGAGTCCACAGAGTTCCCCCTAACATCAGAGTCCACAGAGTTCCCCCTAACACCAGAGTCCACAGAGTTCCCCCTAACACCAGAGTCCACAGAGTTCCCCCTAACATCAGAGTCCACAGAGTTCCCCCTAACATCAGAGTCCACAGAGTTCCCCCTTTACATCAGAGTCCACAGAGTTCCCCCTTTACATCAGAGTCCACAGAGTTCCCCCTTTACATCAGAGTCCACAGAGTTCACCCTTTACATCAGAGTCCGCAGAGTTCCCCCTTTACATCAGAGTCCGCAGAGTTCCCCCTTTACATCAGAGTCCGCAGAGTTCCCCCTTTACAGAGTCCGCAGAGTTCCCCCTTTACATCAGAGTCCGCAGAGTTCCCCCTTTACATCAGAGTCCGCAGAGTTCCCCCTTTACATCAGAGTCCGCAGAGTTCCCCTTTTACATCTGAATCTGCAGAGTTCCCTTTCACTGCAAGGGGGGACTCTGCAGACTGATGTAAGGGAAAACTCTGGGTACTCTAACATAAGGGATGCTCTGGTGTACGGAGAGGACTCTGATGTAAGGGGGAACACTGTGGCCTCTAGTGTAAAGGGGAGTGCTCTGAGGACCCTGATTTACCTTAGTGTACTCTCTCAGAGGCAGGAGAGAGAAGGGGAGGGGAGAGACTTCAGTCACAGACAGGGATGGATGGTGAGCTCACTCACCCCTTGGCAGTCAGCACCTCTCATCCAGTCATCCAGATGTATCTGAGGCTGCTGGGCTTCAAATTACCCATCCCCACTTTCCTTTTCTGAGGTACAGCGCTGGGGATTGGAGTATGGGTAGACAGAGGGGTAGGGGCGTGAGAAAGAGGTGCAGATTGAGCCCTCTCTTCACCTGCCAGCTGCTGCGGGAGATCTGTCAGGATAGAGACCGGGTGAGGAGCCGGTAAATATGTGTCATTTTCTAGTCAGTGATCCGTACCGATCATCGACTGTTTATTTGTTGTTTTATTTATTAATTTATAGCCGAGGCATAGTAAACTATGTTTACTATGCCTCAGTTTATGAATGAACAGGAAGCTGCTGTACAGAGCTATTCCTGTTCATTCGTTTTGTGCAGCTGAGGCTGCAGAAAAAGGGACTGATGAATCTGTCTTTAGTCCCTTTCTCTGTTTTAAAAGTGAGACATCAGGGGTCTGTTTAGACCCCTGATATCTCACCAATGCCCCCCAACGGGGGTCCTAAAAAAATAATTAAAAATAAAATTGTAAAAAAATAAATAAATAAAATCATGGTAAAAAAATAATAAAGAATAAAAAAACGACTGACACCAGTGGCGGAACTACTAGGGTTGCAAAGATCACTTGCGACTGTACTCTGCCATTCTGCCACTATGGAGGGGACCCCAAGATGGCAGGTAGGTGGCCCGCTGCCTGACCATAATAAAGTGACCCACGACCTAAAGGACTCGGTATGAGTGGGAAGGGCCCCGGGCAGGGACCAGGGGGGGGCCCTTAATGGCTGAAGTTGAACCCTGAAGGTTCTAGTTACACCTCTGGACTATGGTGCAACTGCCCTGCAACCACGCAGTTGTGGCACAGTGGTGCAACCATGGAGAGTTGAAACGGTCAATCACCCTCTGAAAACCCTGTGGATGGCTTTTCAGAGGCGGGGCAAGGGTTGCCACTCGTGAGAATGAGCCCTTAAAGCCAACTTGAACCTAGAAAATACTTGTAACCAGTTCTGAGTGAATGAAACAATTAGGACTCATAATTCAGTTATCACTTCAACACTGGACCTCTCAACTGCAAGGTCACCAGACCAGGCAATGCCACAGCCACAGAAGGGGCTTACATCAACCACTAGAGAGGAAACAGAAATCTTGCAGTGCACAGAGTAGCCAATCAGATTGTAGTATGGGAGGAACTGTGTATGCCAGCACTGTCCCCCCGTACTCAGGTGTAGTAAGGTATGCGCTGGTTGAATGTGTTTCATTGATTTAAATTGGGAAGTACAGCATTTGGCAACTAGATGGCGCTAAGCAGCATAGGAAATCATATTATGCTTAGTGCCAACAGGTGGCCACATGTGGTATTTTCACGTTTAACCACTTGCTGCCGTATCATGTACCTAGTACATCATTTGACTTCTAGCGCTTGTACCGGGGTGATGCCTGCAGCTACAAGAATCATCCCGGTTCCTTTTTTTAGAGCCGACGGTTGGCGCTCTTGTAATAGAAATCAGGGCATCTAACTAGCCACTTGATTGCTATTAGAAGCATTGGGAGTTGGGAGGGGATGTCCCCCCCCCCCCCTTCTCTGCCTTCTATGGCTCTCCCGTCCCACCAGGAGACCCAAGCAACTAGCTGGCGCGCCTGCCAGCTAGTCAGAGCCCCATAAAAAGCTGGGTTGGGTATCAGCTATGCCCTATGGTAACCCAGAAGTGATGAAATTACATCACTTTCAGTTTTCTCGGATATCAATGGCGGCATTTTTTGAAAATCTAAAGCATTCAAAAACATCAATCTTGGGCATAAGAGGGATTTGGGGTCTTATAGATCACAGATCCCTCCATAAAAAGTAGCTGTCACTGCCTATTACTGTCACCACTGTTTACATTCCTTGTGACTGCAAATGATAAAAAAAAATAAAAAAATGAAAGCATAAAAAATAAATGAACGTGCCCCCCCCCCATCCCCCCGTCCCCCCCCCCCCATGTTCGCATGCAAAGGCGCACACATGCGTCGGTCCCGCAAACAAACAGCGATTGTCACCCACATGTGAGGTATCACCGCGAACGTCAGATCATAGGCAGCAATTCTAGCACCAGACCACCTCTGTATATTCAAAGTGTTAACCTGCAAAGGCTATTAAAGCATTGCCCGTGGATAGTAAAATTTACGTTTGTCACCTTCGCACGGGTGTGCGCAATTTAGAAAAGTGTGACACGTTTGGTATCTATTCACTCGATGTAACATCATCTTTTACATTTTACTTTACATTGGGTTATGTATTGTGTTATTTTGCATTAAAATTCCTCCCAAACAATTGCGTTTAAAAAATAGCAAAACCCACCATTTTATTCTCTAGAGCCTCTGCTTTAAAAAAAAAAAAAAAAAAATGATATATATATATATATGGATATGGATATATCTGTATATATATATATAGATATATCTATATAATATATCTATATCTATATAATGTTTGGGGGTTCTAACTAATTTTCTAGCAAAAAATACGAGTCATACCTGGAGGTCACATGGTTAAATCAGGAAGTACAGCATTTGGCAACTAGATGATGCTGAGTAGCATATCATGCTACTTAGCCCCAACTGGTGGCCACATGTGGTATTTTCATTTTTAAATCAATGAAAAACATTCAACCCGTGCTAAATATAGCCTAATAATTATTTGTTTGCCCCATTTCCACAGACCATCACCTTCGCTGGGTACATTTCTATGCAATATTTATTTTTTAATAAATAGACCCCTAAATGTCATTCTGTTTACATCTACTTTTACTACTAATGCGTGTAAGCAAAAAGAATTGTATGAAAAAACGTAGTTTAAAAAAAATGAAGATCAATAAGGAATGTCAGGATTGCAATCCATGAGAACAAGTCTGTATAGTTGCGGGGGAGGGGGACACAGCTGGTCTCTGGAGACAATCTCCTGGTTGGACGGATCAATGACGGGTCTGGGTGACACCTCTGTGCCAGTGGCGTCTCCAGCTTTCATATTTAGGGGGGGCACATGGGGGGACAGGGACAAAAGTAGGGGGGCCAACTATAAAATGCAATTTTATATATATATATATATATATATATATATATATATATATATATCCTGGGGCCCTTTACTACGATCCCACAATGGGCCCTTTCACATGTTCTGCAGTGAGCTCCCTTCCTACTATACTGGGGCCCCACCAGGGTGGCAGAAAACAAGAGATATATGTCACCAGCACACCAAGAAAATATAAGGGTCCAAAGCAGTGGGAGAACTATCAGGGTTGCAAAGGTTGTCTTGCCACCGGGCCCTGGTGTTCTGCCACTGTGGGGTTCCCCAGCTGTCCTGTCCCTGTTATTGACAGCGCTGGTCTGGCATCAGTCTCCTTGGCACCGGCGGCAGTCTATTAGGACTTTGTGCTGGTGACATTATGCGTGCATGTAGGGGAAGGCTGGCACTATTGGTTATAGAGAGCCGAGCCCCCAGCTGGTCACCTAGCAGCAGTAATGCTGTATTACCTCCTCTGTTGACATGCTGATCGGGATGTGATCCTGGTGATGCTCCCAGTCAGATCTAATTAACACAGTATTTATTAGCATCAAGAGTACAACCACATATATATAATCAACCGTATGTTCAGCAGCCATGTGGGCTCTATACCTGTAAAGTGTGGGCTTTGATCAATAAAATCACTGATATTTAACACTAGGATTTGACTAGGAGCATCACCTGGATTGCATCCCGATCAGCATGTCAGAGAAGGCTCTACTGCTGCTAAGCAACCTGCAGGGAGCTCAACTGTCTACAACCAATAGAGATGGGCCCGGGTGTGTTTGAAATCCCACATGCCCGATCCCGCCAGGAAGCCGACACTCCACAGTGCTAATCACAGCCAGTGAGACATTTCCTGATCTGTGGAGCTGCGGACCAGGAAATGTCTCATTGCCTGTGATTAGCGCTGTGCAGTGTGGGCTTTCTGGCAGGCTCTGGCATGTGGAATTTTGAACATGCTCAGCCCATCTCTAACAACAAATTGTGCTGGCCCTCCTGTACATCAGCCCCATAAAGTAACCAGCACTGGGTTCCAATGTGCTGCCGACGCTGCCATGGAGACAGAGACCAGCGCTGTGAATAGCCGGGACAGGACAGCAACTCTGGTTGTTCTAGCACTGGTCCACACTGGGAGGATTCCCCCATCCACCTATAATGTGTAGATCGGGGAATTGGATCATTTCCTTTTTTTTTCATTCAACCTAATAGTTGAATGAAAAAAAGTGATCAATGTATGGGCTGCCTAAGAGCTAAGACCAGCCATAGACAGTTTAAATCTCAGCTGGTTCAGCAGGAACTGGCTGAGATTTGAGCCATTAATGAGCAGATTCTCTTATGATTATCACTAGTGATTGCTATGGCCACTAGTGATAATCACTGTTTGTCAGGAGAATACAATTGCTGGGCATGAGGGATATTCCCCTGTCACCATTGTCTGTGTTGATGGGGGAATCATGCAAGTTTCTTTCCTGCAATCTGTGGATGCAGGAAAGAAATGTGCACCGTCTATTACCTGCCTAACTGAAAGTAAATTGTGAAGGTCTTGAAAGAACAGGAGAGGGGGAGGGAGACAGATGGGGGAGAGAAGGGATGGAGATAATGCAGTTCAGTGATTACAGTGTACTGCAGTCTGCAGTGCACACACTTACCCACGGTCCAGGCTAAAATCTCAGGCATCATTCACACACAGCCAGGAATGCTGCTGATTTTCATATTTCCCGCCCACACATCCCCTCTCTTCAGATACAGCACACCGGGATAGTGTGGGCGGGACTGGAAGTAGGAGGAGGAGCTGTATTCCTCCCTGCTCGTGTGAGGAGAGTGAGGGGGGGGGATGGCTGGACTCGCTGGGCTGTGAAAGAGTGTCATAGACTGACACTCGGCTCAGCTTGCAGTCACCATTCTCGGAATTTACAGGCTGGTTCTCCTGTTCTAAGGACGGGAGAAATCAGTCTGTTTTTTCAGTAACTGGGATGAAGGCTTGGGCCCCCCTCCCCCCTCCCACAGTGCTCGTGGAGTCCTTCCTGCAACTCGCTCTTCTCCGTGCCAATGAGGATGCAGGGAAAGGAGCAGATCGGGCAGCTGTGGTTGTGTGAGCGCTCGCATTATGCAGTGTCAGAGAGCAGAGGGAGGGGGAGGAATCCCCTGCAGGAGCTGACTGGCGACGCTCTCCCTCTCAGGAGAGACTATGTTACCCCAGCAGCAGCCCGAGCGAAAATAAAAATGCAAAAAAAAATAAAAAATTTTTGGGGGGGGCACATGGTGGGGCACAGCATAATGTTGGGGGGGCCAGGGCCCCCTCTGGTCCCCCCCTAGGGACGCCATTGCTCTGTGCCTGTACAGGACAAGCTGCTGCAGACAGGGCTGAGCTGGAGTTTTAAGACCAGGGATTAAAGTTCAGCGCTTGAAGTGAGACAAACCAGCTGCCTGCTGTTCCATTGACCACAAACCATCCTGAAAATGGATTATGTGCTATAGAGAAGTACTGAGTGCCATAGGATGCCTGAACTCATTCCAGCTTTACATAAGTGCCTACTGATGACATGATGTCCCCATTGGCAGATTCCCCCTCACATCCTGTCCCGGTGACAACTGTAAAACAAGGATCATAGAAGAAGCATCAGTGAACCTTTTCAGCTTATTAACTCCTTGGTGCAACTGAATGCGGACCAGGAGATGTACAGATAATACAAAAAGTACAATATTTTATTATTAAAGTGTTACATAAACATACCTCCCAACTGTTTGACACCTATTAGCAAAAGTATGTAGGCACAGGACACACCCCCTGCCACACCCCCTTGACAGGAAATATACAAAAAAATAAAAAGATTAGTTAACCGGTTCACGAATGCCCCATAGCAGATTTACTGCTACAGGGCGTCCGCTCTGCGCAGAATCAGGGATATATACGCGGTTCTGCACTTCCCGGTTTTGGGCGCGAGTGCTTGTTGGCGGTTGTTCGCTCCCGCTGTGATTTCCCGCCGGGACCCGCCAATCGTTCGTTACACTGACAGAATGACAGTCTGTCTATGTAAACAAGGCAGACTGTAATTCTGCGAGTACCGAAGACATGGATCATGTGTTCTTGTGAAGCAGAAACACCTCCCCCACACAGTTAGTAAGCACTCCCTAGGCACACATTTAACCCTTTGATCGCCCCTGATGTTAACCCCTTCCCAGCCAATGTCATTAGTACAGTGACAGTGCATATTTTTTTAGCATTGATCACTGTATAAGGGGACTTTCACACTGAATCGATGGGTGCGTCGGCGGTAAAGTGCGCTTTACCGTCGTTTTGCCACGATTTTCGTCCGCTAGCGGGGCGGTTTTAGCGGGCGAAAAAGGGTTAAACTCGCCCGCAAAAATTCTGCTTTGCGGGCGGTTCGGAGGTGCTACCCCATTGTTTTCAATGGGCAGGGGTGCTTTAGGAGCGGTATACTCACTGCTCCTACAGCGCCTCAAAGATGCGCCTGGCAGGACTTTTTTTAGCGTCCTGCCAGTGCAACGATCCTCGTTCTTTCACACTGGAGATAAAGGAGCGGCTCTTTCAGGGCGCTTTGCAGGCGTTATTTTTAGCGCAATAGCGCCTGCAAAGTGCCTCAGTGTGAAAGCAGCCTTAGTGTCACTGGTTCCCACAAAGTGTCACTTAAGCCCCGTACACACGGTCGGACTTTTGCCCAACAAACTTCGTTTTAAGCAAGTTGGACCAACAATCCGACCGTGTGTACGCTCCATCGGACAAACTTTTTTCGTTTGGTTTTGGGTTTCATCGGACAAAAGTTGGGTCTGCGAACGGACAAACTTTTGCCCAACAAAAGTCCGATTGAGCAAAGTCCGACTGTGTGTACAGAAGTCCGATGGACAAAACAACTAATGTTAAAATCAACCAACAATAGCAGAAGTTGACCAAGGGGTGGCAGTAAAGATCAGAAAAGCTCAGAAAAAACACGTGATGTTGTAAGAAGTTTTAAGAAAGTTTGCAGAAAAGTCCTGTGGTGTGTATGCTATGGGTGTTCCCGACCAACTCCGTTCGGACAAAAATCCATGGAAAAGTCCGATGGAAGTCCGACCGTGTGTACGAGGCTTTAGTGTCTGATTTGTCCGTCACAATGGGAAGAAAGTAAGTAAAGTAAGTAGGCGTCAAACACTGACATGAAACGCGTTAGCCATCCACCCCTGCATGACCACTGTTTGTTTTGGTTGTTTTGGATTTATGGATTAATTTTAAACATTATTTTTGAAAATAAAACTTTCTATACAGAGTGCGGCAGTCCAGGGCTTTTTTCTTCCCATGCATTAGTGCAGAGCCAGCACCTGTGTGAATAACAGGGCGGGAGCAGCTATTTGGAGCATCCACAGCTTTGAGCGGTACGTTTCTTTTCTATTGTGCGTCACAATATCGCAGTCCCGCTATAAATCGCTGATTGCCGCCATTATCAGTCAAAAAATTTTTTTTTAAATATCCCATAGATTCTAGACGCTATAACTTTTGTGAAAATCAATCAATATACACTTATTGGGATTTTTTAAACAAAATATGTAGCAGAATACTTATTGATGAAGAAATTAGATTTTTTTACAACTTTTTATTGGATGTGTTTTAGAACAGAAAGAACAGAAAGTAAGAAATATTGTTTTTGTTTTTTTTTTCAAAATTGTCGGGTCTTTCTTTGTTTCTAGCGCAAAAAATAAAAACCGCAGAGGTCAAATACCACCAAAAGAAAGCTCTATTTGTGGGGAAAAGGGACATAAGTGTTATTTGGGTACAGCGTCGCACGACCGCGCAATTGTCAGTTAAAGTAACGCAGTGCCGTATTGTAAAAAAATGGCCTGGTCATGAAGGGGGGGGGTAAATCTTCCGGAGGTCAAGTGCTTTTTTTTTTTTTACCACTACTATTCCTTAATACTGGCTTTTGAAATTTACAAATTCATCAATTTAGAAATTGGATGAAAGGTTTAGCACTGGGAAAGCTGAAATGTGCATTTTCTATACAAGTCAACTATATTAGACCAAAATGAGGGATAAATGAGGAGGAAAAAGGGACAGAGGGACTTTGTTCCAAATCAGGGTCAGTTCCTCTAAATTAGGGACAGTTGGGAGCTATGGAAATACTCAGCTACAATGTTACAAATAGCATTGTATGATTTACAGATGTAATGCCATGTTTCTCCACTAGGGCCCAATTCAGAATGAATGTCGCTGCGCGGCGCCGACACACTTATGTGCAGTATAGTGAGGGGGAACACGCATGTTGCTGCAACAGCGCGGTGTTGACGGACCTTTAAAGGGGAATGAATTCTTCATTCAAGAAAAATGAAGCCAGTGGATTTGGTGCCCAGTCGCGGGCATGGTGTTTGGCAGCATACTGCACCGTACGTCTGTTGAAAGGTGCCTTGAAGCAGTATAATGCCGCGTACACACGATCGTTTTTAATGTCATTGAAAAAAATGAAGTTTTTCTCGACGTGATTCTTCTCAAGCCTGCCTTGCCTACACACTATCGTGAAAAAAATGCTTGAGTAAAGCGCGGTGACGTACAACACGTACGACGGCACTATAAAGGGGAAGTTCCATTCGGATGGCGCCACCCTTCATGTTAGTAAAGTTTGGTGAGAGACGATTCGCTCTTTTCAGCCTCGTGCTTTTCAGTCCGTTACAGCGTGACGAATGTGCTATCTCCATTCTGAACGCTAGTTTTACCAGAACGAGCGCTCCCGTCTCATCACTTGATTCTGAGCATGCGCATTTTTTTCCCGTCATTAAAGCCTACACACGGCTGTTTTTCACAACGATAAAAACAACAACGTGAAAAACAACGAGAAAAATTAGAGCATGTTCCAAATTTTTAATGCCCATTTTTCACGTCACGAAAAATGCTCTGGAGCCCACACACGATCGTTTTTAATGACCAAATTAAAAAATGGCATTTTTCTCGTCATGAAAAACGGTCGCGTGTACGCGGCATTAGACTCAAAAGCAAACATTTATTTATATCGCAGCTTACCAATTCTTAGATGTGATGGCTGCATTTGTTTTCTTTTTTAACGTTTTTTCCCCCCTCTGTTTTCCCCTGGTGATTTTAGGCTTTCTTTTCCTTATTTTCACCTGGTGATCCAGCCAGCAAGTCTATTGTTTTTCAACAGAACAAGCAGATGTATCAGAGATGAGACAAACCATATAACACTAATAGGGGTGCTTATAATGATCAGCTTTTATTTATGTAAAACTTTTATCTCAAAGAGAGAGAAAAAAAAAAAAAGTTTGCTGTAACTGCTTAAAGTGGTTGTAAACCCTCTTTTAAAAAAACAAAAAAAAAAATAATGACACCTGCAAGAAAAAGACATAATGAGCTAGTACGCTATGCATACTAGCTCATTATGTGGCACTTACCTCAGATCGAAGCCTCCGAAGCGCTCCTCGTCCCCCTCCGCCGCCATTTTCGCTCCGACCGTCTTCCTGTTGTGATTGGCCGGAGCGGCGATGACGTCACACGCATGTGCGCGGGGCCGTCATTCTCCATTGAGAAAACCGGCAACGCTCAGTGCGCATGCGCCGTAGACATCGGTGCAGGGTTTTCTGAAAATATCTCCTTTACCTGGGTATTTCTTGCACCGACATGTAAACCTTAATGTAGGCTTACCTGTAGGTGCAAGTTGTGTGGTTGGGTTTACAAGCACTTTCAGGGCCAGTTCACACCACATGCAGTCCAGTGCGGGCTTTTAGGTATTAAAAACACATGGAAAGTAGTAGTAGGCTATATGGTTTTCAGTGGTATAGTTCACACCAGTGCTTGAAGTTCCAGAAAAAAAAAAAGTAGAACATTTTTCCTGCACTGGACTGTACTGGAACGCTGTAAAACGCATCAAAAACGCACCGGAACACACATGTCCTTGTTTAGGGCCAGTTCACACCACATGCAGTCCAGTGCGTTTTTTTTTTTTTTTTTCTGCATCAAAAAGTCTGGAAAGTAGGTTATATGGTTTTCAATGGCATAGTTCACACCAGTGCGTTCCAGTTTCAGGAAAAAAAAAGTAGAACATGCTGCATTTTTCCTGCACTGGACGGTACTGGAACGCTGTAAAACGCATCAAAAGGCACCGGAATGCACCTAAACACACCAAAAAGCACTGAAACACACGTCCTTATTTAAGGTTAAGAAAAAAGAAGGGGGAAAAAATGCACTGGACTGCATCAAAAATGCACCAAGAACGCATCAAAAACGCACTGGAACGTATCAAAAACGCGTATGCAGAAACGCATCCGGACTGTGTTTCTATGGTGTGAACTGGCCCTTAAGGTTAAGAAAAAGAAGGGGGGAAATGCACTGGACTGCATCGAAAACGCACCATAAATGCATCAAAAATGCACTGGAACGTGTCAAAAACGCGCATTGAACAATCCGGACTGTTTCTATGGTGTGAACTGGCCCACCATAGAAACGCAGGGCCACGTGTTTCTGATGCGTTCCAATGCATCCCCCCTCCCCCCCCCCCCTTTTATCTTTAGTGTTAGTTCATATAAGATGCAGTTCTGTGCACTTTATTTCTGCACTAAAACCTGCATGCCGTGATTTCCATGTCTTCCAATGGCTCTTGTTCACACCAGTGCAGTCAGTTTCTGGTGCAGGAAAAAAGAGTAGAGCGTGCTGCATTTTGTCTGCACAGAACTGTACTGGAAGCCAGCAAATTGTATCAGAAACGCACTGGAACTGCGTGTGGTGTGAACTGTAAGCACAAACTGAATGTCCCTAACCTTAAACAAGGACATGTGCGTTCCGGTGCATTTTTGGTGCGTTTTACAGCGTTTCAGTCCAGTCCAGTGCAGGAAAAATGCAGCATGTTCTACTTTTTTTTCTGGAAGTGGAACTGTGAGCATTAGTGTGAACTATGCCATCGAGAACCAGACAAACTACTTGCCATGCGTTTTTGATGCAGAAGAAAAAAAAAACGCACTGGACTACATGTGGTGTGAACTGGTCCTAAAAGTGTGAGCTGGAGTTTGGCTTCAATTTATTAGTTTGTTTAAATCTGCTAGTACATTAAACACTTCCTTTCCCCTAGAGCTGACACCAAGAGAAATAAGGGGACGGGGAGCTCCAACACACAGCCTGTGATTGAGAGCCTCAGCTCTGCTCCTGTGTGCTGTGTGAAAGGGGGTGTGTCCCTTCCCTCCAATCAGCTCTCAGGGCTCTCCTCACTGAGCTCTATAGTGTGTCATTTCATCGCCCCGCCCCCTGCTTTCTGAAAGATCAGACAAGCGTTATAAATTCTGGCGGTAGAGAAGAGAAGACTGGAGATAAATATCTTATGTAGGGAGATTTGTTTCATCTCTGTGTATTCCCCGAGGCCAGTCCCCTCACTGGGTATATAGAAGGGATTACAAGCACTTTATTGGCCCCGCTGGCCGAGGAAAGTGCGTAAGAGGGCCAATCAGAATAAATAGCGCCACACGTCACCAATGCACATGTGTTGCTGTAAAGCACATGGGGGTGAGCGTCTCCTAAAGGAAAATTGTTTTTATAGGGAAATAAAAGGCTGTGGTTTCAGTGCAGTTAGATCCTGGCACAAGTCTGGGAAATGTTGGTGCCTGCTAAAAAAAAAATGAAAGGGGAGGTCCAGGGACAGTCAGGCTGGGGAGGAAAGGGCTAGATGATGCTGAACATCCTTTGATCAGCAAATGAGGTGGGCTCAGTGGCGCCCCCTCCCACCAGCCATGATCTGCTTGAATTGCATAGAGAAGCACAGAGACCCAGTGCCCTGTACACCTCTTCGGAGCCCTTAAAGTGGTTGTAAACCCACTTACACAACTTGCACCTACAGGTAAACCTAGATTAAGGCTTACCTGTAGGTGCAAGAAATATCTCCTTAACCTACACGGTTAAGGAGATATTTGCATTTAATACCGGCGCCGCTGACGTCACGCGCATGCGCACTAGCGGGCCGGCTTAGTAGTCGGATTTCTGAATGGAGTTAGCCGGCCCGAGCACGCACGCGTGTGACGTCATAGCCGCTCCAGGGCCAATAACAGCGCCGGTGCGGCGATACACGGAAGGCAGAGGGGAGCAAGATGGTATCGGCGACGGAGGTGTCCAAGCACCACTGCGGGGGCTTCGATCTCAGGTAAGTGATTCATAATGAGCTAGTATGCTATGCATACTAGCTCATTATGTCTTTGTTTTGCAGGTTGTTTAAAAAAAAAAAGCGGGGTTTACAACCACTTTAATTCTGATGAAAGCAGTGGGTGGGGCTGTTGGGAGGAGTTATGCAAATATCAGAATGCCTTGATGGGCGGGTGCCAGTCTGGAGGAGTGGGCGGTCCTAGGCAGGCTGTATTTGTATTAGTTCCGCCCTATGTGATGCTGAGCCTCCATGATTGGAAGAACTGAGAGCCAATGAATGAAAGGGGCGGGTCAGGGACAGTCAGGCTGGGGAGGAAAGCGTTACAAGCATTAGGCTCCATGCACACTGGGCGCTAAAATAATGATAGAAAAACGCCAGTAGCTTTGCAGGGAAACTTTTACGTTTTTGCAATAGCGTTTTTTAGCGTTTTTTCTTTTTTCATTTTTTTTTTCAATGGATCAAAAACTCTAAAAGCGAGCCATGTTTTTCAGCGTTTTTCAGCGTTTTTCAGTGTTTTGCATTTTTTTTTTCGCTGAAAAACAGCACTTTGAACGCAAATTTCTGGCGTTCAGAAAAAAACCCATAATCCCCACTGCTCATTAACGCTAAAAAACGTCCATGTGTGCATGGACACATAGGATAACATAGAGCGCAGTTTATGGGCTTTTAAAAAAAACGCCAAAACGCCAATAAACTGCAGTTTATGAGCTCCAGTGTGCATGGAGCCTAACTCTCAAAGGCAGAGGCATGATGGGACTTGTAGTTCCGCAACAGCTGGAGGGCTGCCAGTTTGACATCCCTGGGCTAGATGATGCTGAACATCCTTCAGTCATCAAATGAGGTGGGCTCCCTGCTGCACCCCTCCCACCAGCCATGATCTACCTGCATTGCATAGAGAAGCACAGAGACCCAGTGCCAATGTACACCTCTTCTGAGCCCTAAGGCTCTGTTTCCACTACTGCGAGTTGTTGTGCGACTTGACACATGTGAAATCGCATGACAAGTCAAAATCCAGGTATTTCAATGGTCCTCGTTCTAATTGGTGCGCCTCAAGTCGCAGCGACTCCAAAAAAAGTTTTTTGTACTACTTTGTTCCGACTTCGGTGCGACTTGTTCTCCCATGGTTCTCACCAGTCGCATGACATTGCACCAAAAATCGCATTGCAAAGTCGCAGTGTAAATCGCGTGGCTTTGCGGTCGCACTAATGGAAACAGAGCCTTCGGCTCATTTACACTTGTGCCACTCCAAAGTTGTGCCAACATTGGATGGGTGCAACTCGGATACGACTTTGGCTTTGAGCAGTGATAACGGACAACTGTTGCACTGTATAACATTCAGGTACAACTTTCATGCAACTTCTGGGGGTTAACATTGAAGTCTATGGCCCTCAAGCTGCATGAAAGTCGGATCAAAGTAGCGCATGAACTACTTTAAAGTTGCTGCGATTTTAAGGCCCCTTTCACACTTGTCATGCGACTTGTCATGCGACTTGGGACTGCAAAGTCACATGACAAGTCGTACCCCATGATTTCCAATGAGTACCATTCATATCTGTGCGACTTCAAAGTAGTTCCTGTACTACTCTGGTCTGACTTTGATGGGAGTTGAGGCCCATACTGTAGTCCTCACCATTACACAGGCATTCCCTGAAATCGCAGTAAAATCGCGCAACTTTCAGGTCGCGGCAATGTGAAAGGGGCCTCAGTTGCACCGATATGAATGGTTATCATTGGAAAACACGGGAAGAACTTGTCATGCGACTTTGATGTCCCAATACAGATATTTGTCAGCATACCATGGATAGACAAAATAGCGTCCAAACGTATTTTTATCGCATGATCACATCACAAAGTGGTGATGCCCCAAGTCGCAGGACAAGTCGCACAACTGTGAATGGAGTCTTGGCCTAGGTTTCCACTATTGCGACCTGAAAGAAGCGCAATTTTGCTGCGATTTTTTTTTTTCGATTTTGATGCGACTTGAAGCAATGCCTGTGTATTCTTGAGGTCTATGGACCTCAAGTCACATCAAAGTGGGACCGAAGTAGTACAGGGACTACTTTGAAGTCGCTGTGACTTGAAGTGGCACAGATATGAACGGTACTCATTGGAAATCATGGGGTGCGACTTGTGATGCGACTTTGCAGTCCCAAGTCACATGACAAGTCGCACAAGTAGAAAAGTAGCCTAAATCCTGATGCAAGCAGTGGGCGGGGCTCTTGGGAGGAGCTATGCAAATATAAAAATGGTGGATGTCAGTCTGGAGGGGGAGTGGGCGGTCCTAGGCAGGATGTATTTGCATACAGACCGCCCACACGTGATGCTGAACCTCCATGATTGGAAGAAGTGAGAGCCAATGAATGAAAGGGGCGGGCCAGGGACAATCAGGCTGGGGAGGAAAGAGCTAAAGGATGCTGGAAAACGAGGCTCTATCTGACCTGCTGCATCTTCTAATGAACATTATGGGATGCTCACAGTGTGCAGTGAAGTCAAAGTAAGCCCGCCCCCTTCCATTGATTGGATTTCAGTTCATTCAATCATGGAGGTTCATTATCACATGGGCGGTCTGCATGCAAATCCAGCCTGTCTCAGACCAACACCCACCCATCAAGGCATTTTGAAATTTGCATAACTCGTCCCACTGCTTGCATCAGGGCTCAGGAATATATTCAGCACCCTGCCAGCCCCTCCCACCAGCCTTGATCTGCCTGCATTGCATCGAGTATAACAGAGACCCAGTGATGATGTCACTGGGACCAAAATAAGGTATGTAATGACAACAGAATGGGGGGGGGGGGATATGAGCAGATTAAACTTCAGCTTTAACAATTCATCTATGAATACCCAGGCGTGTACGTACTGGTCTGCTCTTACCAAAGAGACAAGCCACCTGGAATTAATCTGATAATTTCCCACATTTAGCAACTATAAAGTGTCACGGATAAAATGACTTGTGTGCTGCTGTCACCGACAGCTCCGGGCGAGGTGCGTGGTGGCGGCGGCGGTAGCGAATCCTGATTTTCCGGGTTGGTCGGCAGGGGGTCCGTCTAGAAGGACAGCGGATCTGAGGCACAGCTGTGTGTGGGTGGGGGGTGGTCCTGCTTGGGGAAAAAAAAAAGCAGCCAGAGCTCCAGGCGGCATTTTGATTTCCATATAGAAGAAGCAAGAAACATTGGCGCGGGGGAGGGGGGGGGCGGACAGGCAGGATACTAAATTGCTTGATGATACGGAGAGAGACGGGAGATGATTGCAGGGATGGGGCTCGCCAGCTGCTGTTCAGCTACCAGTCCATGCACCATCCGGGAAAATTTGCGAAACATTTTAGAAAACAGATCAATCAAATTTGCTGCAAATGTCCGATTGTCCCTTTCCTGGAGCCGTCTCCCTCTGTCCTCCCGTCCTCTAAACTTACCCCAAATGTTCAAATCTGTATAAATTTACACTCAATGGCCAGTGCCTGAGCCTAAAGCCAGCCATAAATGGATCAGAATTCAGCCAGCTCAGCAGGTACCGGCCAAATTTCCATCCATCTATGGGCAGGCTGGTTGGACAGAAGTCAATCGAGAGATCAGCTTCTGTACAACCAGCCCGTTGGAACATTTTTGCTTGATCTGTGCCGCCGGCTGTAGCCGACAGTGCTAATATGTAGATTTTGATGGAGGAGAAACCAGAAAACAATAGCTCTGAACAGGGCCGCTGATATGGCAGTAGATCTGGCCCTCCGGTACCGAGCCCCATCAGTTCAAAAGGGAGGCCGAGCAGGACTGACTGTATTGCCTTATTGGTGACTCTTGTGGCTCCCCCTACAGCACTTCTGGCATTTACTCCTCCTTCTCCTTTCATCTGCACTGCAGGAGTATCAGTTTTAGGATCTGCACTCCCTACCACCTGTTGTTTGGGCTCCCCTGTGTGCCCCCCCCCCCTCCTCCCACACCCCTCTTAATGGGATTGTAAAGGCTCGTGTTTTTTCACCTAAATGCATCCTATGCATTTCATCTCCTCGGCGCATCCCCGCCATCCTTCTCTCCATGGAGTCCCGGCTTTGATTGGATAGATTGTGCACGCAGCCATTGGCTCCAACTGCTGTCAATCAAATCCAATGACGCGGGCGCCAAGGGGGCGGGGCCGAGTCATACATTCGGCGTCTATGGACGCCGAATGAATGACCCGGTAACGCTTCTCCTAGGGGGTTATCTAATGCGGGGAGGAGCCGCGAGAGCCGCCGAGGAACCCCAGAAGAGGATGTTGGGGGCCACTCTGTGCAAAACGAGCTGCACAGTGGAGGTAAGTATGACATGTTTGTTATTTATTTATTTATTTACTTTTTTTAAACAAAGCTTTAGTATAAGTTTAAGTGCGGGTACAACTCTGCCTCCCCTAAGGACTCTTAATGGCACCCCAGGGTGCCACGGAACCCCTAGTTGAGAAAAACTGGTTTAGGATAATTTGATCAAGCTCTTATCTGATTTTGTGTGGTATATATTCTGTGTGCATTTACAATAAAGTGAGTTCCAGTTTGCACCTAAGCTAGTGTCGTCTAGTTCATGGGTGTAATTCTCAGCTATAATACCTGGTTCCTGGTTCCAGAGTGGAGGAAGCTGTATCTTGGCAGAAGCACCTAGGCTGAGTGCCAGGCGGTTCATTACACAGCACCACAACTCAATAATGCTCTCACTACTGCAGTGGAAAAGTGCATTTTAGCCCTTGAGGCCCATTCCCAGCATCACGGTGCATTAATGCTTGTACATTTATCTGCCTCAATGTGCATTGCATTAAAGTGGTTGTAAACCCGTTACAACCACTTTTACCTACAGGTAAGCCTAGATTAAGGCTTACCTGTAGGTGCTCCACATATCTCCTAAACCTCCACGGTTTAGGAGATATTTCCAAGTGAGACGGGCACCGATGTCTACGGCGCATGCGCCGTAGACAACGACGCAGGTGCACTTTAGAAACCTTTAGAAACGGCGAGCGTGCCGTTTCTAAAGGAGATCGTGCGGTGACTGGCGGCTCCCGAGCGCATGTGTGGGAGTGACGACATCGCGGCTCTGACCAATCACAGCGCCAGAGCCGCGATACCCGGAAGGAAGATGGACGCTTCGTGGAACGGGACAGCGGTGACATTGCATGCTTCGGTTTCAGGTAAGTGACACATAATGGGCTTCTATGCGATGCATAGTAAGTAGCCCATTATGCTTTACCTTTGCAGGGAAACAAAGAGGAAGTAAAACCCATCAGGGTTTACTTCCTCTTTAACCACATGCTGACCAGCGCACGGCGATATACATCGACACAATGGCACGGCTGGGCATATGGGCGTACAGGTACGTCCCCTTTAAGATGCGGCATTGTGGGCGCGGGTCCCGCGATCGTCTCACGGAGAGGAAGAACGGGGAAATGCATTTCCCCATTCTTCCTAGTGACAGGACACTGATCACATCCCCCTTACAGTTAGAACACATTCATAGGACACACTTAACCCCTTCAGCGCCCCCTACTGGTTAACCCCTTCACTGCCAGTGCCATTTTTACAGTAATCAGTAAATGGCGTCAAAAGTGTCCGATGTGTTCGCCATAATATCGCAGTCACGTTAAAAATCGCTGATCGTTGCCATTACTAGTAAAAAAAAAAAATATTAATAAAAATGCCATAAAACTATCCCCTATTTTGTAGACGCTATAACTTTTGCACAAACCAATTAATAAACGCTTATTGCAATTTTTTTTTTTACCAAAAATATGTAGAAGAATACGTATCGGCCTAAACTGAGGAAAAAAAACTTTTTTTACATATTTTTGGGGGATATTTATTATAGCAAAAAGTAAAAAATATAAAAAAAAATCAAAATTGACGCTATATTTTTGTTTATAGCGCAAAAAATAAAAACCGCAGAGGTGATCAAATACCACCAAAAGAAAGCTCTATTTGTGGGAAAAAAAGGACGTCAATTTTGTTTGGGAGCCATGTCGCACGACCGCGCAATTGTCAGTTAAAGCGACACAGTGCCAAATCGCAAAAAGTGCTCTGGTCTTTGGCCAGCCAAATGGTCCGGGGCTGAAGTGGTTAAGGCAGCCCATTCAAAATGAATGGGCTGCCAATGCACCAAAAATTGTGCATGCCTCATTTCTAGCAAAGCACTGCAGACTGCACCCCTAAAGCACATTAGCTGGAGTGTAAGTCCAACTCCATTGGCAAGGTGAGAGTATAAGGTGAAGAGCCGCTAACGCGTTCTGCTGCTAAAATAACTTTTTTGATAAAGGGTACAGTGTGCAAGTTACAGCAGCTAAGGCAAGATGCACTAAGAAGCCCTTCAGAATGAATGACACCGCATGGCCCCAACATTGCTGCATGTTGCAGTATCGTGCATTACAATAGTGGGAACGGGACCTATGAGCTACTACATGAGAAACTTTCATTAGCGAGATTGAGCAATTGATCTGCCGAAATCACACAATGCCAAGATTTCATTGCGTAGGAGAAGCAATTAGCGATTAATTAATCCCCTTGTATTCAAAGGGAGGCGAAGTTTAATTACTCAACAATCACTGATCTAGATGACTCATAGCTGATTTTCACCCATTCACCTATATCCAATGAGGATAATCTCATCAGATTGATCTCCTAACCATCGCACAGCAAACAATGACAGCAGGAACAAAGAGAGATTTTTGTACTAGAAGGATTTTTTTAAATCTCTGAGATTAAAAATCACCCGTGTACCCCTTTCCATTCACACTTAAAGCCAAACTCTGATGCCCCCGTACACACGACCGGTTTTCCCGTCGGAAAAAAAGTTGGATAGTTTTTCCGACGGAATTCCTCTCAGGCCGGGTTCACACCTATGCGAATTGGTTGCAGCTTACACCACATCCAATTTGCATAACATTATAAAATACATTGATCTCAATGAGGCTGGTTCACATATTCGCACTGCGCATTGCCGAAAAAACGTGTGCGTTCTCTAGGCATTGCGGTGCGGCTCAGGTGCGAATTCAGGCCTATTATGTTCTATGGGCGCACATGTGTTGCGTTCTGAACAGGGATCTTGAGGGGGAACTCCACGCCAAATTTTAAATAAAAAACCGGCATGGGTTCCCCTCCAGGAGCATACCAGGCCCTTAGGTCTGGTATGGACTTTAACGGGAACCCCTACGCCGAAAAAAAACGGCATGGGGTCCCCCCCAAAATCCATAGCAGACCCTTATCCGAGCACGCAGCCCGGCCCGTCAGGAAAGGGGGTGGGGACAAGCGAGCGCCCCCCCCTCCTGAACCGTACCAGGCCGCATGCCCTCAATATGGGGGGTTTGGTGCTTTGGGGCAGGGGGGCGCCCTGCGGCCCCCCCACCCCAAAGCACCCTGCCCACATGTTGATGAGGACAGGGCCTCTTCCCGACAACCCTGGCCGTTGGTTGTCGGGGTATGCGGGCGGGGGGCTTATCGGAATCCGGGAGCCCCCTTTAATAAGGGGGCCCCCAGATCCCGGTCCCCCAACCTATGTGAATGAGTATGGGGTATATCGTACCCCTACCCATTCACGTGGTGGAAAAAAAATGTCAATAAAAACACTACACAGGCTTTTAAAGTAATTTATTTGGCAGTTCCGGGGGTCTTCTTCCAACTTCGGGGGTCTTCTTCCAACTTCGGGGGTCTCTTCCGACTTCGGGGGGTCTCCGCGCTCTCCGGTTCTTTCTTCCTTCTGCCGGGCCTCCGCTATCTTCTTCCAGCTCTTTTGCTAGCGGGGCCCGGTCTCCTTCGTCGCCTTCTTCCCTCTTCTCTCCTGGAGATGTTGACTCGTCGCTGTCTCCGGCTGTAATGCCGTGTGCGCGGAGCGCATTCACTTATATAGGCATGGGCGTGGTCACCGGGTGATGCCACCCGTGACCCCGCCCCCATATGACGTGACAGTCCCGGGGAATGATGGGACTGTGACGTCATATGGGGGCGGGGTCACCGGGTGGTGGTCATCGGGAAGAGGCAGGGTTGCCAACTTTCAGTAAATTTACGAACGGTTTGTAAAATCCATACTTTTTGCATCTGTCCTTGAATGTCTATTACGGACATGTAGGCTGCATGTCCGTAACTGACATTCATGCACAGATGCAACAAGTATGGATTTTACAAACTGTTTGTAAATTTACTGAAAGTTGGCAACCCTGGGAAGAGGCCCTGTCCTCATCAACATGGGGACAGGGTGCTTTGGGGTGGGGGAGCCGCAGGGCGCCCCCCTGCCCCAAAGCAGCCACCCCCCATATTAAGGGAATGCGGCCTGGTACGGTTCAGGAGGGGGGGGCGCTCGCTTATCCCCACCTTCTTTCCTGACCGGCCGGGCTGCGTGTTCGGGTAAGGGTCTGCTATGGATTTTGGGGGGACCCCCACGCCGTTTTTTTCGGCATAGGGGTTCCCGTTATGGTCCATACCAGACCTAAGGGCCTGGTATGCTCCTGGAGGGGAACCCATGCCGTTTTTTTATCTACAATTTGGCGTGGAGTTCCCCCTCATGATAACAGCGGCGAGACTTCCCTCTCCTCTCCCAGGTCGGCAAGTCCGCAGCTAAAAACGCAAAGGAACCGCTGAACGACTGATTGCGAACTTGGCAAAGTCTCCGAGCTCAAAAACGCAACGCACAAGTGTGAACCCAGCCTCAAGCCTGCCTTGCATACACACGGTCACGCAAAAGTCCGGTGAACTTTTGACTGCCAAGAACGCGGTGACGTAAAAGACTACGACGAGCCGACAAAATTAAGTTGTATGCTTACGAGCATGCGTCGATTTGTTTCCGAGCATGTGTCGGAATTTAGCGCGTCGGGATTTGTACGCACGATCGGAAATTCTGAACAGTTTTTTTCCTGACAGGAAAATAGAGAACCTGCTCTCTATCTTTTTCCAGCAGTTTTCCTGTTGGAAAAAGTCTGATGGAGCAAACACACGGCTGGGATTCCCGACCAAAAGCTCCCATCAGACTTTTTCCAACAGGAAAACCGGTCGTGTGTACGGGGCATGAGTTTACTTTTACTTAAAAAAGTAACTTGTTGACCTCTGGAAGATTTACCCCCCTTCATAACCAGGCCATGTTTTTTTGCGATACGGCACTGTGTTATTTTAACTTACAATTGCGCGGTCGTGCGACGCTGTACCCAAATAAAATTAATGTCATTTTTTTTCCCCACAAATAGAGCTTTCTTTTGGTGGTATTTGATCACCTCTGCGGTTTTTATTTGTTGCATTATAAACAAAAAAAGACTGACAGTTTTGAAAAAAAACTATATTTTTAACTTTTTGCTATAAAACATATAAAATTAAAACATTTCTTCAACAATTTAGGCCAATGTGTATTCCGTTTCATGTTTTTGGTAAAAAATCCCAATAAGCGTATATTGATTGGTTTTATAGCATCTACAAACTATGGGATATATGTATGGAATTTTTATTTATTTTTTCATACTAGTAATGGCGGCGATCAGCGACTTATAGCGGGACAGCGATATTGCGGCAGACAATCAGACACTAACTGACATTTTAGACACTTAGCGGAAACCAGTTGCACTAATACAGTGAGCGATGCAAAAAATATGCACTGTCACTGTACTAATGACAAAGGCTAGGAAGGGGTTAAACATCTAGGGCAATCAAATGGTTAAATGTGTGCCTAGCCAGTGTTTTTGTGAACACTGTGTGCTGGTTTCACTAGGGGAAGAGATCGATTCTAGTCCCTGCTTTGCAGAGACACAGAATACATCCCTTTCCCCTGTCAGAACTGGTTTACATAAGCATATCTCAGTTCTTTGTGTTTTATTGACGATCAGTGGGTGCCAGAGGACATGGAGTCCCGTCACCCGCAGCTCAACCTCTGTTGTGAATTATTATAGCAGAAGTGACCTACTGGTGGCGTGCACGCATTCCCTGCAGGCGGAGATGTGTATAAGAATCAGGGCACTGATTACAATGCAGCCCCAACAGTGCCCATCAGTGGTGCCACTCTGTGCCCATCAGTGACACCAGTCTGTGCCCATCAGTGATGCCAATCAGTGCTGCCTTTTTAGTGCCTGCCCATCAGTGCCACCTATTATTGCTCATAGGTGCCGCCTATCAGTGCCCATCAATGCCGCCTATCAATGCTCACCAGTGCTGCATATCAGTGCCCAACAGTGCTGCATATTAGTACCTCTTCATCTGTGCCCATCAGTGCCGCCTCATCAGTGCCACCTCATTAATGCCCACCAGTGCAGCCTATCAATGCCCATCAGTGCAGCCTTATCATTACGCATCAGTGAAGGAGAAAAATTACTTATTTACAACATTTTCTGATTATTTTTTTTTAAATGTCAAGAAAATAAAAAACCCAGTGGTGATTAAATACCACCAAAAGAAAGCTTTATTTGTAGGAAGAATATGATAAAAAAAATCATTTGGGTACAGTGTTGCATGACCACGCAATTCTCATTCAAAGTTTGACAGCGCTGAAAGCTAAAAATTGGCCTGGGCAGGAAGGGGGTGAAAGTGCCCGGTATTGAAATGTTTTTTTGCACATTTATACGCACTTTTACACGCCAAAGACTTTAAAATGGGAGATTCTGAAAAACACAAATTTTTATGCATTTTTTAGGGCTCTTCTATTAAAGTCACTAACAAGCGACGCAGCGCTCGGGTGTGAAGGGCCCTTTGAAAATAATAGGATTCTTCATCGTGAACATTTGGGAATGGTGCGACACAATGCTCAGGTGTGAATGGGGGTTAGACGTGACTGTCTGTGAACACAAGGAGCGAATCACCAGGCTGTGACTCAGTACATATGGCATGCAGACATGTTTGGGACATTCAGTTATTCTTCTAAAGAACATCAAATTGAGGAAGACGTATGATCTAATAGACGCTGACTGTAGGATGATTGTCGGTGACAGGGAGGGTTGCAGCATCTCAGAAACCGCTGAGTACATTGCAGAATTTACAGAGAAAAATTTGAAACATCCATCTGTGCATGTAAACACCTCATTAAGGATAGAGATCAGAGGAAAATGACCCTTGTGTAAGCAAAACAAATTTGGGAAGAGTCTGGCCTTTTTCTGACACTTTTTTGTTTACATGAAAATATCTGTAAATTTTGCTAGAGAATTACTTTGAACCCCCAAACATTATATAGTTTTATAGGAGACCCTAGAGAATAAATTGGGTTTTGAAATTTTTACCCAGTGAAGGTGCTTTTCTGTGCAAATGGGGGGAAACAAATTGTTATTAGGCTATATTTAGCATGGGTTGAATGTTTTTTATTGATTTAAAAATGAAAATACCACATGTGGCCACCAGTTGGTGCCAAGTATCATATGATGAATGCTGTACTTCCTGATTTAACCACTTGACCTCCAGACCTTTTTCTGAAACTTTTGTTTACATGTAAAAATCTGTTTTATTTTTTTTACTAGAAAATTAACTAGAACCCCAAACATTATGTATTTTTTCTGAGAGGCCATAGAGAATAAATTTGTGGGTGTTGCAATTGTATTATGTCACCCGCTCGCATTTTTTGGGGGTGGGGAAATGCACTTTTTTACATTTTAATGCAAAAAACAACACAACACATAACCCAAATTTTTGGGAAAATATAAAAAGATGATTCTACGATGAGTAAATAGATACCAAACATGTCACGCTTTAAAATTGCGCGCCTGTGCAAAGGCGACAAAGGACGTAAATGTTACTATCCATAGGTGAAGCTTTTAAAGCCTTTACAGGTTACCACTTTAGATTTACAGAGGGGGTCTAGTGCAAGAATGACTTCGCATGATCTGACGTTTGCGGCGATACCTCACATGTGTAGAAAGTTTGCTGTTTGCATGCGTGCGAGACTGACATGCACGTTCGCGCACAGGAGGACTGGGGTACTTTACTTTTTTTTTTTTTTTAAATATACATTTTTTACATTTTTATTTTTATTTTTACACTGTTGCTTTAAATTTTAATTATTATTTTAAATTTTATTAAAATTAAAATATTATTCATTAATATATTTTTTTTGCATTTTTATTGCTGTCACAAGGAATGTTAATATCCTATGTGACAGCAATAGGCATGTGACAGGTACTCCTTATGGAGAGGTCTGAGGCTAGGTTCACACTTGTGCTGTGCGAATTCCAGCTCTGTTATCTCTGCAAGGAGATAAGAGAGCTGTTCAGCGTTTTGTGTGCGGTGGAACATGCGAACTTGCTGACCTGGGAGAGGTCCTGTTCAGAACGGAAGACATCTGCGAATCAGATGCGTGCCCATAGAAGATAATGGACCTGAATTCTCACCTGAGCCGCACCGCAATGTCTAGAAAACGCACACGTTTTTTTGGTAAAGTGCAGTGCGAATGCATCGCACATATGTGAACCAGCCTCATTGAAAAGAATGTATTTTTTAATGTTATGCGAATTGGATGCGGTGTAACCCAGCCTCACAGACCCCAGATCTTTCCCATGCCCTTTACAATCACGTTAATTCTGTTTTTCTAGCCATTATTATTTAATAATAATAATAATAATAATATTCATTTTTTTAATAAAATTTTTCCCCCATTTTATTCATTAGATTCTTTAGTGTTGCATTTAAAAAGCACATTAAAAAAAGCTCCTTCTTTTCATCTGTAAATAACTTTTCCATGTGTAGCGGCCTCACCCCTCTCTCCCCTTCTCATACTCGGCTTGTCTTTCTTCGTCTAGGGGTCTCAGTGCTGGGGGGAGGGATGAGATACACCACGGCCCATGTCCTCCATAGCTAAGAGGTGAAGGCCAGAAAATTGGGCCCTGTGCAGGTGTCCTAGAGTCAAGTCCAGTACTTCGTTCCTGACTCCTTTGCTCCTAGTAACCAGAGTTCCACACAGTGAATAGGTCCAACTCAGTTTTATTCTTCTTGGCAAACAATAAACATTTTCTTCTACTGAGTAGTAATGGGGATAGATCGAGGCACAATCCTTTCCCTTCTCCTGCTAACCACTGTGGTGTCAACAATGGCGAATAGTCACTGCCACTGACTATGTGAGGTAGAACGTGAATTGCCTTCGCTAGTACGGCCCCTGTCAGGGGAAGGAGATCCGTTCAAGGGAGAAACAGGAGGCCTCTCTGTCACCAGCGATGCTGCGCCGGACTCTCCAGAGAAGTTCCGCACACCAGTCTCCTCGACCTCAGACACGGGCACCCAAGGAGTTAGGGCCCCCCTCGGATTCCTCCACCCTCGCGGAACTCAGACGAAGGTACTGAGCTCCAGGCCTCCGCCATAGTACCTCACCCCAGGCTAAAGGTGCCTGAGATGGACTCCATCTCTCGCTCCGGCTAGGTCAAGGGCACCTAGGCCTGGAATACTGGAACGCCAGCACCCAAGCTGAAGGTGCCTGGGCGCGGCCGCGTCCTCCCACTCCCACTCCGGACTCTGAACTCTGAACCCCGTGGTAAGGGCATCCGCCCCTTTTATCCCCTCTCCCTTCGCGCCACAGGGGGTTCCCTGCCCCGCTGTACCAGCTCCAGGGGAGGACAAAAAGGTACAGTCTTGCGGTGTGAGTTCAGCTCCCTCCCAGGCAACAGCACCACCTGTGGACCACAAGGAACCTCACACCACCAGAGTCCTCCAAGAACCAGAAAAAGGTCCCAGATTCCCTAGCAATTAGTGCATCTGGGTTACACTACCACCCAGATGCCTCCCTTAAATTCAAATACCCGCTACACATGCTTTGTACCAAAATATTAGTGCCATTTAGGGCAAATGATAGAATGCAGAATATGTACAGAATGTAGTATGTACAGTAGCAATCATTTTTTTTAAACCAATTCTGGTCAGAGTAGAATAAAATAACTTTTTTAATCGTTTTTTTACCTTTTTTTTTGTCTATTGATTACATAAAAAGTAAAATAATTTTTGTAATATATTACCACAAGAAAACCCTGTTTGTCTGCAAAAAAAAACATGTATGTATGTATTTGTTATCTTAAAGTGGACCTTTACCCTTTTGAGCATAATGCTCTATCCTCCTCCTCCCCCACCCTCTAACAGAATTGCAAAAAAAAAAAAAAGAGGAAATACCTTTTTTTTTCTACAGCACTGCTTCCCCAATCCTCACCTAGACGACGGCGATGATGTATATGGGCACCGCTGCCTCCTGGGATGCCAGGAAGGTGTGTGCCAGATTCTGCCCAGATAGCAAGCAATTGAGCTGCAAGTTTGAAAATGACTTGCTAAGCTATTGCTAGACTTGCCGGGCTTCACACGTTTGTTGAACAATTGCAGCAAGTCCGCATTGCATGACTACCGATCAACTTTCTTTGCAAACATTCTGCATGTCTGCTGTAAGTTCTGGTTCAGTTTTGTTGTGCAATAGTCCTCCCACCACAGGGGTCACTGTGGCTGAATTTTCATGCTGTAGACTTGCAGAGCTCTTGCTGTAGACTCACCACTGCAACTTTGCTCTTGTTAGAGACTCGCCACACACATTTGGTAAAAATTGGAAAAGTGTCAACTAGAACTTATGCTTCAAGTGCTCTGCAAGCGTACAACTTGTCAGTGAAAATGTGCAGCAAGTTAACAGACTTACAATTCAGCACTGCCACAAATTTGAGGCAAGTTATCCTTGCTATCTGGGTGCGCATGCACAAGCAAAACCGCAGATCTCTGGCAGAAAGCATGAAGGACTATTGTGGCATGTCTACGCATGCATGGGGGGGGGGCTTGTCACTCCATTTGTCAGGTCAATGGGACGTGTCTACGCATGCGTTGGATCTCTCTTCAAGATGGTGGGCATAGTGCAGCAAGGGGAACTTCATCTGCAATAAGACAACGCTGGACTCCATAGACTATTGTGTGTTTATTTCATTTTCACACAGGGGCTTTATATATTGTGTGTAAGATTAGATAAGATGTATTGTCATTGTAGAAAACGAATTCACAATGAAATTACTGTTCTACTCCACATCATACACCACAATCATCAAACTACGCATTTACCATACATGATTTAACCATTTGACCTCCGGAAGGTTTACCCCCCTTCATGACCAGGCCATTTTTTCTATACGGCAATGCGTTACTGTACACTGTATATAAATATAATAGAGCTTTCTTTTGGTGGTATTTGATCACCTCTGCGTTTTTTATATTTTTTTTGTGCTATAAACGGAAAAAAAAAAGACCAACCATTTAAAAAAAAAAACAAACACATTTTTTTTAACTTTCTGGTATACAGTTGTGATCATAAGATTACATACCCTGGCAGAATTTATGATTTCTTGGCCATTTTTCAGAGAATATAAATAACACAAAAACTTTTTTCTTTCATGCATGGTTAGTGTTTGGCTGAAGCCATTTATTATCATTCATCTATGTTTACTCTTTTTAAATCATAATGACAACAGAAACTACCCAAATTACCTTGATCAAAAGTTTACATACCCCAGTACTTAAAGCGGAGGTGCCGCGGAAAAAAATTAATATTAAAAGCCAGCAGCTGCAAATACAGCAGCTGCTGACTTTTAATATTTGGACACTTACCAGTCCTGGAGTCCAGCGACGTCCGCAGCAGAGGTCGAGCAATCGCTCATCACTCTGCTGCCCCCACCGCCATCCTCGGTGAGGGAACCAGGAAGTGAAGCCTTGCGGCTTCACTGCCCGGTTCCCTACGGCGCATGCGCGAGTCGCACTGCGCCGTTCTAAATGGTCCCCTGTGTTCTGGGAGCCGAATGTCACCCAGAACACAACGGGTATTCTGTGGGAAGTGACGTATTTCCCGCAGAGAGGACTCCCGGAAGTGGGTGCAAATACCTGTCTTAGACAGGTACAGTATCTGCACCCCCCTCCCCCCTGAAAGGTGTCAATTGTGACTCCGGAGGGGGGGAGGGTTCCGATCAGCGGAAGTTCCACTTTAGAGTGGGGCTGCGCTTTAATACCGTGTATTGCCCCCTTTAACCTCAATGACAGCTTGAAGTCTTTTGTGGTATTTGTGGATGAGGCTCTTTATCTTCTCAGATGGTAAAGCTGCCCATTCCTCTTGGCAAAAAGCCTCCAGTTCCTGGAAATTCTTGGGCTGTCTTGTATGATCTGCACATTTGAGATCTCCCCAGAGGGGCTCAATGATATTGAGGTCAGGAGACTGAGATGGCCACTCCAGAACCTTCACTTTATTCTGCTGTAGCCAATGACAGGTCAACTTGGCCTTGTGTTTTGGATAATTTTCATGTTGGAATGTCCAAGTACGTCCCATGCGGAGCTTCCTGGCTGATGAATGCAAATGTTCCTCCAGTATTTTTTGATAACATACTGCATTCATCTTGCCATCAATTTTGACCAAATTTCCTGTGACTTTGTATCTCAAATGACTTTGTGCCAGAAGGTTTGAGGCTTGTCTCTGTGCTGTTTGGCGTATTGTAAGTGGGATACTTTGTGGCATTTGTGTAGTAATGGCTTTCTTCTGGTGACTCGACCATGCAGCCCATCTTTCTTCAAGTGCCTCCTTATTGTGCATCTTGAAACAGCCACACCACATGTTTTCAGAGAGTCCTGTATTTCACCTCAAGTTATTTGTGGGTCTTCTTTCCATCCCGAACAATTTTCCTGAAATTCATAATTTCTTGGAATTTTTCAGAGAATATGAATGATAACACAAAAACTTTTCTTTCACTCACGGTTACTGTTTGGCAGAAGCCATTTATTATAAATTAACTGTGTTTACTCTTCCTACATCATAATGGCAACAGAAACTACCCAAATGATCAAAAGTTTACATACCCTGGTGTTTTTTTCTTTTTTCAATTTCCAAAACTTTGTGACAAAAAGCGAGATCTGCAAAATACTCACAATACCTTTCAGCAAATAGCTTGGGGTGTCTACTTTCCAAAATGGGGTCATTTGGGGGGGTTTGTGCCATCTGGGCATTTCATGGCTTCTGAAACTGTGATAGGCAGTGAGGAGTGAAATAAAAAATTTACGCCCTTAGAAAACCTTGAAGGCTGTGTTTGGTTTTCGGGGCCCGTACGCAGCTAGGTTCCCAAAAAGTCTCACACATGAGGTATCCCCGTACTCAGGAGAAGCAACAGAATGTATTTTGGGGTGCAATTCCACATATAACCATGGCATGTGTGAGCAATATATCATTTAGTGACAACTTTGTGCAAAAAAAATAAAAAAATTGTATTTTTCCCGCAACTTACCGGTATGTCAAAATATAAACTCGACATGCCTCTCAGCAAATAGCTTGGGTTGTCTACTTTCCAAAATGGGGTCATGGGGGGGGGGGGTTAAACTGTCCTGGCATTTTATGCACACCAATTAGAAACTTATGTCACACATCACCCACTCTTCTTCTAACCACTTGAAGACAAAGCCCTTTCTGGCACTTTTTGTTTACATGAAAAAATGTTGTTGTTTTTTGCAAGAAAATTACGTTGAACCCCCAAACATTATACATTTTTTTTTAAAGCAAAGGCCCTATAGATTAAAATGGTGGGTGTTGCATTTTTTCAAACACATTTTTTTCTGGAAAAAACACACTTTTTTTTATTTTAATGCACTAAAACACACTATATTGCCCAAATGTTTGATGAAATAAAAAAGATGATCTTAGGCCGAGTACATGGATACCAAACACAACATGCTTTAAAATTGCGCACAAACGCGCAGTGGCGACAAACTACATACGTTTTTAAAAGCCTTTTGAAAGTTACCACTTTAGATTTACAGAGGAGGTTTACTGCTAAAATTACTTCCCTCGATCTGACCTTTGCGGTGATAACTCACATGCATGGTGCAATTGCTGTTTACATTTGACGCCAAACCGACGCTTGTGTTCGCCTTTGCACGAGAGCAGGGGGGACAGGGGTGCTTTTTTTTTTTTTTATTATTTCTTTTTCTTTTTTCTTTTCTTTTTAAACTGTTCCTTCCATTTTTTTTTTTTATAATTTTTATTGTTATCTCAGGGAATATAAATATCCCCTATGATAGCAATAGGTAGTGACAGGTACTGTTTTTTGAAAAAATTGGGGTCTATTAGACCCTAGATCTCTTCTCTGCCCTCAAAGCATCTGACAACACCAAGATCGGTGTGAAAAAATGCTTTCCCAATGTCGCTGTTTATATCCGGTGAAATCTAAGTCATGAAATGCTCGTAGCTTCCGGTTTCTTAGGCCATAGAGATGATTGGAGCCGTTCTGGTCTCTTATCAGCTCTATGGTCAGCTGGCGGAACCACCGGCTGCATTTTCAGGTTCCCTGTAGGGACAGGAGAGCCAGAGAGAACCATGGAAGATGGTGGGGGGGGGGGACATTCCCTCCCACTGCTTGTAAAAGCAGTCTAAAAGCTAATTAGATGCTAGGATTGCTTTCACATGAAAGCCGACCAATGGTTAAAAAGAATGATACCAAGATGATACCTAATCCCGCAGGCATCATTCTGGTATAACCATTCAAAGTCCAGCAACATACCAGTACGTTGCTGGTCCTTGTTGGGCATATATTGTAATCTTTTTTTTCATGCAGCCTGTTAGCTGAACGAAAAAAAGAGATTGATCGGTGGGTATGCCCACCATTAGAATACCTCCCTTCATCCACCCACTTCTATTGATGGGCATACATGCACCATTTATATATGCCGAAGCATGCTGGCATCCTCCCGCAAAAGTTAGGAGCAAATCACTCCTCCGCCCCTGCTGCCCCCATGCTTTGGCATATATGCTCTTTTTTTTTAACTGTGGTGGTGAAATCACCTCCTACAGCGTTGGAGTCACGGCTTTATGTATCGTGGGAGCAAACGCTGTTGCTGTCAAGATAAATAAATCCGCACTGCAACTGAATGGCGTACCTGCTAAGCAAATGATGGTTAACATTAAAACAAAAGTAACATTACAGTATAACAGTAGGACCTTACCATGCCATACCTGCAAAGAAAATACAAAAAAATTTGTAAAAAATAAAACATTTTGTAGCGCAACCTGTGCCTAATATATATATATATGCCGAAGCATGGGGGCATCCTCCCGCAAAAATTATGCCGCCTACACACGGTCTGACTTTTCAACGGGCAAACCTCCGTCAGAATTTCGACCGTATGTACACCGCATTAGGAGCAAATCGCTCCTCTGCCCCTGCTGCCCCCATGCTTCGGCATATATGCTCTTTTTTTTAACTGTGGTGGTGAAATCACCTTCTACAGCACTGGAGTCATGGCTTTATGTATCGTGGGAGCAAACGCTGTTGCTGTCAAGATAAATAAATCTGCGCTGCAGCTGAATGGCATACCTGAAAACAAAAAAATGGTTATATAAAACACAGTAAAAAGTAAAGTATAAAAAAATTACATACCTGAAGCAAACATGATGAAACATAATAACAATAAAACATTGCAGAATAGAATACAGTAAAAAAGAGTAGAGCAGTAGAGAGAGAATAGAGAGGGAGAGAACAATAAAACGACAACTATTTTTTTTTTTTTCTGTTTTTTTTTTTTTACACTTTTTTTGTAACTGTAACCGTAACGGTTCGGTTCCAGGTTCGGGTCTCTCAAAATGCAATGGCATCTTGGGAGACCCTGTGTAAGTGTGTCCTAGTCTGTGAAATGCTGTACCCTACGCTAAAACTTCACTATTGTGTGGTAGCGTTCAAAACATTCACCAATGCAAAGACCAGGATTGTCAGGACAGCGCGGACAATAATAACGGGTGTCACGCCTATATCTGCGCTTTCTAAAGACACAACATTTTCTTTGGGGGGCTCGTTGGGTAGGGGTACTCTCCAGGACATACAGAAAATGCCTCTCATGCAGCCGGCTTACTGCATTTGGTTGGGGATGGTGAGGTGCAGCACCGCCTAGATACAGGAGGGCTCGGACAATATCTCCCTGGAATTTAAGTAAAGATCCAGTCCGTCCTGAAGCTCTGTATAGCACAAAAGCATTCAGCAAAGCCAATTGAAATAAGTATACAGACACTTTTTTGTACCAGCATCTGGCCTTACGGGCAACTAGGTACAGGGCCAACAACTGGTCGCTGAGGTCCACCCCTCCCATATTTTGGTTATATTCGTGGACACAGAGGGGTTTCTCCACAACACCAGTCGCCGTACGATTTGGACTGTCGTGTCTGCGTGAAGGGAGGAAAGAACGAAAACATTCTTATTATCCCTCCACTTCACAGCGAGCAAATTATTACACTTCAAGCAGGCTCTCTCCCCCAGCCTAAGATGGGAATCTACAAGCCACTGTGGAAATCCACATGCGCCAATTTGATGATCAAACAAGTGACTAAAAAGTGGCACGCTTGTGTAATAATTGTCCACAATTACACCAAGTTCCACACTAACTTGCCAGCGCTCCCTATGTAATCTGGGCAGTTCTCCGGCTCTACGTGACTGTCTTTTCCCTCGTAAACTATAAAACTACATGTATAGACTATGGCCCTGTCACAGAGCTTATACATCTTGACCCCAAATCTGGCACACTTGCTGGGAAGGTACTGTTTGAAAGACAAGCGGCCAGAAAATGTAATCAGGGACTCATCAACGCAGACAACTTGATCGGGAATAAACAAGGCTGCAAAACATTTGTTGAAGTGGTTTATGAGGGGCCAAATTTTATAGAGCCGATCGAATTCAGGGTCTCCACGAGGATGACAAAGTTCATTGTTGTTGAAGTGCATGAACTGCAAGATCTGCTCGTATCGTGCCCTGGCCATGGAGGCAGAGAACACGGGCAAATGGCAAACTGGGTCAATGGACCAATATAACCGCAGCTCACTCAATTTAACTATGCCCATGTCGAGGGATAGGCCCAGAAAGGTCTTAAATTCGGAAACCGTAATTTGGTTTCTATTCTCTGGCAAGGGAGGACTGGGGATTAGCGGCGATGTATTGAATGACCAGCATACAAATTGCTTTGGTCCACAATAGATCTATAGAGATCTTCCGTGAAAAACAGTGAATAAAAATCAAGTGCCGTAAAATCAACTGTTTCCACCTGAATTCCGGGTTGGCCAGTGAATGGAGGAAGTACGGGTGCTGCAGAAGTGGTGGGCTCCCAATTAGGATTGGCGAATTCTGCAGGAAGGACACTATGGGCACGACAGGCCTGTCTTTGTCTTCTTCTTGGTGGCAGCGGGACACTACCATACCTCCCAACATTTTGAGATGGGAATGAGGGACACGTACTAGCAAATGTATGTAGGCATAGGACACGCCTCCTGCCACACACACTTAAAGGAGAATTGACCAAAAAAAGTTAATTAAATCCACAAGGGCTTTTTTTACCACTACTATTCCTTTATATTGGCTTTTAAAGTTTACAGATGCTGCAAATTTAGAATTTGGATGAAAGGTTTAGCACTGGGAAACACTTTTTGAAAGATAAAATGTGCATTTTATATACTTTAGAGATCAGACCAAAATGAGGGACAAAAAGGAGGAAAGAGGGACAGAGGGACATTGCTCCAAATCAGGGACAGTCCCTCAAAATCAGGGACAGTTGGTAGCTATGCACTACTTGTGCTTGCCACCTCGCCAGCTTGAACTGCACTTATGGGACTCACCACGTCACCAAGTGTTACTGCAGTGCTGGATGTACGACCAGGGTGTACTAGGCCGCTGGTGCTTGCCAGTTCACCAGAAGGATGAGCGGCGCTAGTACTTCTCTGCTTCATACGAGAGCCGTGCGGTTCTTGCACCTCAACAACAGCAGAAGAATGGGGTCGGGTACGCCTGACCTTGGCTGGCAGGGACCACAACTCCGTCGTCAGAGCTATCTGTCAGGGTGCCGCTGTCATCTACAGGATCGTATTATGAGCCTAAATCTGACAGATGAGTGACCTCCTCTTCACTATCTGTCATGCTCAGAAACGTGTAGGCCTCTTCACTAGTGTACCTTCGATTTGCCATTTTGGGCTCTAAATTTACTGGTACACTAGTAAGATTCACAGGTAAAAAAGCTCCTAGGCTGTCAGCAACTGTATAAAACGCTACCAAAAAAACTGTTAGCGATCGCAGGGATCAGGCCTGACTCTGCGAACGCTGCAGTTATGTTTTTAGTGTTTTTTAAGTGACAGTGATCGATCGATTCTGCACTTGTGTGGGCTGGGCTGGGCTGGGCTGGGCGGAGGGGCAAAACGCAGGTGCTAGCAGGTATCTGGGCTGATCCCACTAACATTGCATTTTTGGGAACCCTAAACTGCTGAGGATGCTAGTAGAATTCTGATCAGATCAGATATTGATCTGTTCAGATACTATACCACTAAGGGAGGTGTATGCTGCTTGCGTGGGTGTTAGCGCTACTGCCACTAATCTGACGCTGCCTGGGGCGACGCAGACCCTATCTGACACTAAACCTAACTGATATCACCCGCCGGGCGATCAGGGGGTAAACCTTTATTGGGTAATAAACGGCGGGTGCCCTGACACTATAAAGAGCAAACGAACTAACCAGCGTCACCCGTAACACTTATACGGTGATCGATGGTGAAAGGGTTAACTAGGGGCAATCAGGGGGTTAAAACCTTTATTAGGTAATATATGGGGGTACCTGACGCTATAAAAACCTGACGTGAACCTAAAAAACTATAATAATAATAATAGCTACCTAGCGTCACCAGCAACACTAATAGGGTGATCAGAAAAAAGATCAATTAGTGACACTGGCGACAGGGGGTGAAGGGGTTACCTGGTGGGCGATCAAGGGGTTAAACCTTTATTAGGGGTGGTTAGGGGGGTACCCTAAACCTAAAGGGGCCTACCACTAATATCCCTGACACTTTTTAAAGTCACAAATGACACTGCATGCAGCGATCAGTAAAAAAATTAACACTGCAATCGGTGACACTGTGACTGACAGTGCAGGGGGTGATCTGGGGGTGATCAGGGGGTGATTGGGGGTGAAAAGTGTGCCTACATGTACTGGTGTCAGTGTACTGTTGGTGCACTTACTACTGATGTCTTCTCTCCTCGGGATCTGGACGAAAAGACCGCCGCGAGGAGAGATGACATCACTTCCTCTGTCTGTGTTTACAATTCACAGACAGAGGAAGCTTCTCATTCGCCAGGAGCGATCGTGAGGGGGTGGCCATGAATTGATGGCCGCCCCCTCATCACGGATTGCTCCTGGAGGGATTCCGACTGCCGCAGGCGGGGGGGGGGGGCGATCGGACCCCCTACCCGCTGGAAGGCAGGGAGGTACAGGTACACCCATATGCCTGTCCGTGCCATTCTGTCGACGTATATATTGTCGTGCGGCGGTCGGTAAGTGGTTAATAATTATCAATCAGCTGCTGGGCTCTAATAAGGAAAGTGGCAGGGTCGGCATCCCTTTAGACGTGATTTCCCTTTGGAAGTATCTCACCAAGAATGACATTTTTGTTGCAGGGGATGACCAAAATCTGACTTGTATCTTAGTGCAGACTTCTGGGAAAATCAGTCAGCCAATCACACAAGCAGGAAATTACATTTCTGGGGATATTCTGTGTACTATCTGTATACAGAACACCTCTGGGTTGCCATATTGCATTCTACAGAAAATGACAGAGCTGCAGATTGAAAGGGAAAAGTAATTTTTAATAACATTTAATATGATTTGTGTAGCAATTGTTATTATTATTTGCTATTTTTTTTCCCCATCTAAAGTGGAGTTACCCTTTAAATACCTGGAAGTGCTACACTGACTAATCACTTTTGTCGTACTAACATGAAATGAAATATCTTGTGATCATCTTTAAGATCCTCTGCCGTTCTGTAACAATTCTCACGCTCATTAGAAATCGGTGAATCTTTTAGGTGTATGTGTTTTGGTGAAAGTCACATTGCCCGCTATGGTAATGAGCCCCATTGTCTGTGTCCTCTGATGACTCCAGCAAGGGATTAGTTCCTGGAAGGAAAGACAAAGCAGGTCAGGGGTGTCAGATTCCTTATCTCTCCCATTCTGTCCTGTGCAGAGCAGTAATATAATAGCAGAGAAGATTCCAGGGAAGGAAGGGCACAGTGACCTCAGCGCAGTGGGCGTGGCTGGAGAACCATCTTCCCAGGAAGGTAAGTGACTTTATTGCAGTGTACAGATGGGGTGAGGTCCAGAGGGCGGCGAGGCTCTCTACATTAGGAAGGCGTAATCCGTTCTATAGATTGAAGGGGCTGAGGATTCTATACACAGTGGAAAAATACCGTACATTCCGCCCAGCGCTGCTTTTCCATGGACTAAAATGGAAGCGTTGCGGGCGCATTACATACACAAATCATCGATCATCTCACCCGCACGATCGGAGCTGCAGAACCGGATTAGAAATGCTTAGTGAGATTTAAAGGTGAAGTCATACCTTCCCTTCAGTCTTGCACAGTTGTACAGGCTCCTCTCCTGTACTGACATTGCTTATTCCAATTACAATGCACACTGTGAGCTTCTCATAATGTGCTTTAGTAGTTGTGGCAAGTCAGATAGAACCCACCACCTCATTCCCTGACTGGAGGACACCCAGCGTCATCTAGCCCTTTCTCCCCCAGCCTGACTGTCCATGTCCAGCCCCTTTCATTCATTGGATTTCAGTTATTTTAATCATGGAGACTCAGTGCCACTTGTGGGTGTTACCTAGGGCGGTCTGCATGGTAACAAACAAAAAATCATCAGGGAAATAATAGCTAAGGGATGAAGGGGAAGAAGGTGTTAACTAGGGCTGAGTAAAGTACATTAAAGGTTATTAATGGGTTAAATATACAGCCTGCCTAGAAACACCTACTCCAGACTGATATCTTCTCACTGAGGCATTTTAACCCCTTCATGCCTTCATGCCAGGGTAAAACAAATCTTAAAGCGGAGCTCCGTTGTAAAAAAAATATATTAAAAGCCAGCAGCTACAAATGCTGCAGCTGCTGACTTTTAATAAATGGACACTTACCTGTCCTGGATTCCAGCGGCGTCCGCAGCAGAGGACGAGCAATCGCTCATCTCTCGGCTGCCCCTGCCGCGCATGCGCAGTAGGGAATCAGGAAGTGAAGCATTGCGGCTTCACTGCCCGGTTCCCTACTGCGCATGCGCGAGTCGCGCTGCACCGTCCTCACTGGTCCCCGCTGTGTTCTGGGAGCCGAGTGTTTCCCAGAACACAACGGGGGGGGGGACTGACGAACTACCGACAGTTTCCCGCAGAGTGTATGCCCGGAAGTGGGTGCAAATACCTGCACCCCCCTCCCCCTGAAAGGTGCCAATTGTGGCACCGGAGGGGGGGGGGGAGGAATCCGATGAGCGGAAGTTCCACTTTAGGGTTTTTAGTTTTTTTTATCTTAAAGCGGTTGTATAACCTATTTTTACACTTTGACCTACAGGTAAGCCTATAATAAGGCTTACCTGTAGGTAAAAAGAATATATATACTCAACAATTTATACAAAAACAAATTAACAAAATGGATAGGATATCTATGAAACACGGAAACAAAAGAGTTCAGCAACAACCATTGGAAGCCCCAGCTCTAATTTTAGATTTCAATATTCGACATAAAGAAGTGGAAAAACGTATTGGCACATATTGAAAGGTGGCAAACATCTACATAGTATCCTACCGGATAAACCAACTTTTATTTATAAAAGAGCTATAGCATTGAGAGATATGATCGTTTAAAACGTGGTTGAGCCAGTGGCGGCTGGTGGGTTCTTCTTTTGGGAGGGGGGCAAACAAAGAGCACCCCCCCGCGGTGTGGCATGGCACTTAAACACCCTCCCCAGGTTGTCCGCCACTTACCCGTGGGGCTGTGGTGTCCTCTCCTCCTCTCCTGGACTCCGGCGTCTGCTCCAGCTTCCCCCGCCATGTCTCCTATTCCGCCAAAGCGCTAGGCATTCAATAGGATCGCCTGGCGCTTTGGCCAATCGGGAAACAGGTCTCACAGACCTGCCTCCTGAATGGCGGGGAGGAACATTAGTGTGAAAATAGCGAAAATCGCTATGGTCACACAACTGGGTGGCTTTGGAGCGCAATGCTCTGCGCTCTGAGGCCACCCTTTTTTGAAGCCTATTAGAGCCTCTGGCTCAAATCATTTGCTTCAAAAAAACAGCCCCTCCGCATTGGAATCCATGGTCCGATGCTCTGATATGTAGATCATGGGGCCAGACGCATGGATAGGGGAGGTGGCGCCCGTGCGCCCTCTATGGACGGGCCGCCACTGTGAGCCACCCCCCAAAAGAAATTTTTCCTTTTTTTTACTGGGAAAGGTTTTTTACCCAATGTAAATATTGCTATCCCTACAAACATTCAAAGAAACTACAAAAGAAAAGAGGAATTTGAGGCTACTAGCGCAGGATGTGTTTATCCTATTAAGGATTTTATTAGCTGCAATACTGAAGGAGCAGTCAATGTCTTAGAATGTACTTGTAAATTACAATATGTTGGAAGAACAAAAAGAACATTAAAGACTGGAATCAAAGAACATATCCAAAATTTTGTAAAAGGATTCCCCAAGCATAGTGTATCAAGACACTTTGCTTTAGTACATGATAAAAATCCAGCACATTTACAATTTTGGGGCATAGAAAGATAAAACGAATCATGGAGAGGAAGCCATAAAATTAGGACCCTCAGTCAGAAGGAATCCAAATGGATACACACCTTGAGGACCCTCACACCAGAAGGTCTGAATGTTGAGTTTGATCTGAACTGCTTTATAAGTACCGTATTTATCGGCGTATAACACGCACTTTTTTTCCCTTTAAATCAGGGGAAAATCCATGGTGCGTGTTATACGCCGATCCCCCGCTGAAACGAGCGTGAGGAGCCAAGATACACAAAGCCGATGTACACTCGGCTTTACTCGGCTCCTCTCGCAGTCCCGCCCACCTCCACTGATTGCGCCGCTGACCTACAGAAAGCCGAGTGTACTTCGGCTAGTCTCGACTCCTCTAGCAGTCCCGCCCCTGACTGTGAGCAGAGCCGAGTCTAGCCGAAGTACACTCGGCTTTCTGTATGTCAGCGGCGCAATCAGTGGAGATGGGCGGGACTGCGAGAGGAGCAGAGTCTAGCCGAAGTACACTCGGCTCCGCTCGCTCCCCTCCACAGCGGAAATCGGCACCAAATTTAAATATTGTAGAGACTGGCAAGGCAAGGCTGCAAAGGCACTGGGCAAGGCAAGGCTGCAAAGGCACTGGGCATGGCTGCAAAGGCACTGGGCAAGGCAAGGCAAGGCTGCAAAGGCAGTGGGCAAGGCAAGGCTGCAAAGGCACTGGGCAAGGCAAGGCAAGGCTGCAAAGGCAGTGGGCAAGGCAAGGCTGCAAAGGCAGTGGGCAAGGCAAGGCTGAAAAGGCACTGGGCAAGGCTGCAAAGGCACTGGGCATGGCTGCAAAGGCACTGGGCAAGACTGCAATGATGGACACTGGGCAAGGCTGCAATGATGGACACTGGGCAAGGCTGCAATGATGGACACTGGGCAAGGCTGCAATGATGGACACTGGGCAAGGCTGCAATGATGGACACTGGGCAAGGCTGCAATCAGTGGCGGTGCGTCCATAGAGGGCGCCGGAGCGCCGCCCCCTCTCGCTCCCGCACCGCCACTGAAAGACAATACATAGATTCATGCATTGCATGAATCTGTGTATTGTCACCGCTGCCGCGCTGCCCACTATACATATGGCCGGCCTTCTGGTGAGCGCCGGCCATATGAATTAGAGTGGCGGCCGGCGGTGGGTGTAACTTGGAAGTGCCTATCAGAGCCAGCGGCTCTGATAGGCTTTCCGAATACAGCTCTCACGCTGTATTCGGCTTCCAAAAACTCCTCCCAGGTACGCACGGGGGTGCGTTCCTGGAAGAAGACTGTGTGGAGGTTTCAGCCAATCAGGTTCACCGGATCTGGTTACCGGTAACCTGATTGGCTGAAGCGACATCGAGGGCGGGAGAACACATCGAGGACGGCACGGACCGAGGAAGGTAAGTGCAGGGCTGGGGGGGGGGGGACAGGCTGCATTTAGGGGACAAACTGGCTTAATATGGGGGACAAACTGGCTGAATATGGGGCACAAACTGGCTGAATATGGGGCACAAACTGGCTGAATATGGGGGGAACTGGCTGAATATGGGGCACAAACTGGCTGTATATGGGGGACACGCTGGCTGCATTTGGGGGGAACTGGCTGTATATTGGGGACAAACTGGCTGCATTTGGGGGGAACTGGCTGTATATGGGGGACAAACTGGCTGCATTTGGGGGGAACTGGCTGTATATGGGGGACAAACTGGCTGCATTTGGGGGGAACTGGCTGTATATGGGGGACAAACTGGCTGCATTTGGGGGGAACTGCCGGTATATGGGGGACAAACTGGCTGCATTTGGGGGGAACTGGCTGTATATGGGGGACAAACTGGCTGCATTTGGGGGGAACTGGCTGTATATGGGGGACAAACTGGCTGCATTTGGGGGGAACTGGCTGTATATGGGGGACACGTTGGCTGCATTTGGGGGAACTGGCTGTATATGGGGGACGAACTGGCTGCATTTGGGGGGAACTGGCTGTATATGGGGACAAACTGGCTGTATATGGGGACAAACTGGCTGTATATGGGGACAAACTGGCTGTATATGGGGGCACACTGGCTGTATATGGGGGCACACTGGCTGTATATGGGGGCACACTGGCTGTATATATATGGGGGCACACTGGCTGTATATGGGGGCACACTGGCTATATATATATATGGGGGCACACTGGCTGTATATGGGGGCACACTGGCTGTATATGGGGGCACACTGGCTGTATATATATGGGGGCACACTGGCTGTATATGGGGGCACACTGGCTGTATATATGGGGGCACACTGGCTGTATATATGGGGCACACTGGTTATATATATATATGGGGGCACACTGGCTATATATATATATATATATATATATATATATATATATATATATGGGGGGCACACTGGCTGTATATGGGGGCACACTGGCTGTATATGGGGACAAACTGGCTGTATATGGGGGCACACTGGCTGTATATATGGGGGCACACTGGTTATATATATATGGGAGCACACTGGCTGTATATGGAAACAAACTGGCTGTATTTGAGGGGGCAAACTGGTGGCGTTTGGGCACAGTGGCTGCGTTTAATGGGCACAGTGGCGGCAATTGATTATTTTTTTTTTTTTTCAGTTTGTTTGGGCCCCCCCAAAAATTTTGAGCACCAGCCGCCACTGGCTGCAATGATGGACACTGGGCAAGGTTGCAGATGGACACTGGGCAAGGCTGCAGATAGACACTGGGCAAGGCTGCAATGATGGACAAGGCTGCATTTAGATGTAAGTTTTTTTCCTTAAAATTCCCTCCTAAACTTGGGGTGCGTGTTATGCGTGTTATATTATATGATAGTGCATATTTTTAGCACTGATCACTGTATTGGTCTTACTGGTCCCCAAAAAGTGTCAGTTAGTGTCCAATTTGTCTGCCACAATATTGCAGTCCTGCTATAAGTCGCTGATTGCCGCCATTACTAGTAACAAATAAATACAAATACCATAACTATATCCCATAGTTTGTAGACGATATACACTTATTGGATTTTTTTTTAACAAAAATAAGTAGCAGAATACATATTGGCCTAAACTGATGAGAAAATTAGATTTTTTTTTATATTTTTTATTGGATATGTTTTATAGCAGAAAGTAAGAAATATTGTTTTGTTTTTTTTCAAAATTGTCAGTCCTTTTTTTTATTTTTATTTTTTTACAGCACAAAAAAAAAAAAAAAAAACGCAAAGGTAGTCAAATACCACCAAAAGAAAGCTCTATTTGTCGGAAAAAAGGATAAAAAAATTATTTGGGTACAGCGTCGCATGACCGTGCGTTTGTCAGTTAAAGTAACGGAGTGCCGTATCGCAAAAAATGGTCTGGTCATGAAAGGGGGGTAAATCTTCTGGAGGTCAAGTGGTTGATAGACAGAAGTTTTTTTTTTTTTGTTTTTTTTTTTTACCTTACTGCATTTTCTGCATCAAACGAAAACACCTTTTAGGTGCAGGTCCTCCCCCACACCTTCACAAATACTTACCTGTGCCCAATCTTGATCCAGCGCTGTGCACAAAAGCCGTGGCGCTGCGCTCTCCCTCCTCACTGGACTGTAGCTCCCAATGGCTCCTGCTGCTGTCAATCAAATCCAGTAAAGTAGGGGGTCTTATGGATGCATAGAGCAGCAGCTCGGGAGCGAGGACGCAGCTGTGCCTCCAGGACAAGCGGCTTTCTCCGGGGATACTGCTCGAGGGGGAGGAGCCAGGAGTGCCAGTAGGGGACCTGAAAGGAAAGAAAAGGATCGGAGCTGCTCTGTGGAAAACCATTACACAGAGCAGGCAAAAAAAAATAAAATCTTTATTATCACTTTAATTAGTCTCTATACACATACTGAGATAAAAATAGGAACTGACCAACCAATCTCTGCTTGACATGTGCAAATATGGAACAGCGACTAAGTAAAAAGTGAACGTAAGCTAGAAAACCACTTTCAGTTAAATATTACAAAAAATCAAATCCTACAGTTTCAGTTTAGACCTAGTTCCCACTATTGTGGGTGGTTGGTGGTTGTGTGGAAATATCAGCGATTTAGGCCAATTTTAGCCGCTAGTAATAGTCACTGTCTTCAGAGACTGCAGACATACTACAGGAGATGGTCAGAGACTGCAGACATACTAAAAGATATGGTCAGAGACTGCAGACACAATACAAGAGATGCTCAGAGACTGCAGACATACTACAGGAGATGGTCAGAGACTGCAGACACAATACAAGAGATGGTCAGAGACTGCAGACACAATACAAGAGATGGTCAGAGACTGCAGACACACTACAGGAGATGGTCAGAGACTGCAGACACACTACAGGAGATGGTCAGAGACTGCAGACACACTACAGGAGATGGTCAGAGACTGCAGACACACTACAGGAGATGGTCAGAGACTGCAGACATAATACAAGAGATGCTCAGAAACTGCAGACATACTACAGGAGATGGACAGAGACTGCAGATATAATACAGGAGATGGTCAGAGACTGCACACATACTACAGGAGATGGACAGAGACTGCAGACATACTACAGGAGATGGACAGAGGCTGCAGACATACTACAGGAGATGGTCAGAGACTGCAGACATACTACAGGAGATGGTCAGAGATTGCAGACATAATACAGGAGATGGTCAGAGACTGCAGACATACTACAGGAGATGGTCAGAGACTACAGACATACTACAGGAGATGGTCAGAGACTGCAGACATACTACAGGTGATGGACAGAGACTGCAGACATAATACAGGAGATGGTCAGAGACTGCAGACATGATACAGATGATGGTCAGAGACTGCAGACATACTGCAGGAGATGGACAGAGACTGCAGACATACTGCAGGAGATGGACAGAGACTGCAGACATACTGAAGGAGATGGACAGAGACTGCAGACATACTGCAGGAGATGGACAGAGACTGCAGACATACTGCAGGAGATGGACAGAGACTGCAGACATACTGCAGGAGATGGACAGAGACTGCAGACATACTGCAGGAGATGGACAGAGACTGCAGACATACTGCAGGAGATGGACAGAGACTGCAGACATACTACAGGAGATGGTCAGAGACTGCAGACATAATACAAGAGATGCTCAGAGACTGCAGACATACCACAGGAGATGGTCAGAGACTGCAGACATACCACAGGAGATGGTCAGAGACTGCAGACATAATACAGGGAGATGTCAGAGACTGCAGACATAGTACAGAAGATGGTCAGAGACTCAAGCCTCGTACACACGGCCGAGAATCTCGTCAGGAAAAAACTTGTTGTTTTTCTTGACGAGATTCTTGGACAAGAAACTTGTCCCGGCCGAGTGTACACACGCTCAATTCAAAGAACCCGCGGTTCTTTGAATGGAGCGAACGCGGTGACATCATCGACTACGACGAGCGTTCGCTCGTCACATTCTATGCCGTCGCCGCCATCTTGCTACACCCTACCTATGTCTAGGAAGCTACCGCGCATGCGTCAAAGTCATTTCGAGCATGCGCGGGTTTCCACGGCGACAGGTAAGTGTACACACTCTCGGTTTTCTCGTCGAGAAACAGGGCGATGAGAAACCCGACGAGAAAATAGAGAGCAGGTTCTCTATTTTTCTCGTCGAGATTCTTGACGGTTTTCTTGACGAGAAACCTGAAAGCCACGTACACACGGCCGATTTAACTCGGCAAGAAAGCTCTGCCAGCAATTTTCTTGCTGGTTCTTGCAGAGAAACTCAGTCGTGTGTACGAGGCTTCAGAAGTCATCTGTTCCCTTTGGTATCAGTCTGTAGTGTTGGAGAGATTAGTCTCGAGTGAAGTGGGTAGTGTGGTTGGTGAAGGTTTCCTGTGTAGCTTTAGCCTTGTGTATTTTCTATGGGTGGGAGGGCAGAGAATATGCTAGCAGTACCCAGCTCTCTCACATTCTATGCAGCGGATGAATGACGGTAAAAGTTGTTTAGTGCTGATAGATGAGTCACTCTCTCCTTGCACCACACTGCTCTGCTCAGACCGCCAATAATGCCAGATTAGCACTTTTACTACATAGCCATCCCTCCTGACTTTGTAACATAGAAAAGGGGGGCAGCATTCAGATCAAAGATTTAGACAGAAGAACTTTACTCTCCCTCCCTATCAACTTTATATCATTACCTTCCTGCACCCCTCCTCTAAAAATATGGGGTGGGGGGGGGGGGGACCTTTCACCCATTTTCTTTTTTTTTTTGACCCACAGCCTCTTGGATACCCTTGTTATGGACACGGCACTGCGTTGCTTTAACTGACAATTGTCGTGCGACGTTGTACCCCAAAAAAATGTATGTCCTTTTTTTCCCACAAATAGAGCTTTCTTTTGGTGGCATTTTTTTATTTTTTTGCGCTATAAACAAAAAAAGACCAACAATTTTGAAAAAAATGTTTTGTTTTTTACTTTCTACTATAAAACATATCCAATAAAAAAGCTAACTTCTTGATCAATTTAGGCCAATATGTATTCTGCTACATATTTTTGGTACCCACTGATCAGCCCCCACTGTGTATAATCACAGTGTGAGAGCCGCTGGTGGCACGCATTCGTGTCTGCTACCCGGAAGTGCAGGATAACGTATACACTATATTGTCAAAAGTACTTTACGTGCACATTCATTTTAATGGCATCCCAGTCTTAGTCCGTAGGGTTCAATATTCATTTGGTCATTTGGTCCACCCTTTGCAGCTATAACAGCTTCATCTCTTCTGGGAAGGCTGTCCACAAGGTTTAGGAGTGTCTATGGGAATGTTTGACCATTCTTCCAGAAGCGCATTTGTGAGGTCAGGCACTGATTTTGGACGAGAAGGCCTGGCTCGATCTAATTCATCCCAAAGGTGTTCTATCAGGTTGAGGTAAGGACTCTGTGCAGGCAGGTCAAGTTCCTCTACCCCAAACTCACTCATTCATGTCTTTATGGACCTTGCTTTGTACATTGGTGCACAGTCATGTTGGAACAAGTAGGGGCCATCCCCAAACTGCTCCCACAAAGTTGGGAGCATGAAATTGTCTAAAATGCCTTGGTATGCTGACGCATTAAGTGTTCCCTTCACTGGAACTAAGGGGCCAATCCCAACCCCTGAAAAACAACCCTACACCGTAATCCCCCCTCCACCAAATGATTTGGACCAGTGCACAAAGCAAGGTCCATAAAGACATGGATGAGCGAGTTTGGGGTGGAGGAACTTGACTGGCCTGCACAGAGTCCTGACCTTAAAGCGGTTGTATACCCTATTTTTTAACTTTTACCTACAGGTAAGCCTATAATAAGGCTTACCTGTAGGTAAAAATAATATCCCCTAAACCTGTACAGTTTAGGAGATATTCCCCCCGCAATGAGCTGCTGACTGCAGCGGCGCATACGCAGCAGGGATTCTCGGCTAAAGCCCCACAGCCGCTGGACCTTGCCGACGCGCGGGAGTGACGACATCGCTGCTCCAGCCACTCGCAGCGCTGGAGCGACGATACCCGGAAGACACGCCGAGGCAAGATGACATCTCCCTTGGCGTGGACCAGGTGAGTTCCCAACGCCTCGTTCTAAGGTAAGTATTTCATAATGATCTAGTATGCCGTGCATACTAGCTCATTATGCCTTTTGCCTTTCAGGTATTAAAAAAAAAAAAGTAGAAGCGGGTATACAACCGCTTTAACCAGGTAGAACACCTTTGGGATGAATTAGAGCGGAGACTGCAAGCCAGGCCTTCTGGGGATGGTCAGAGACTGCAGACATGATACAGGAGATGGTCAGACTATTTTTGGTAAAAAAAATCCCCATAAGCGTATATTGATTGGTTTTGCACAAAAGTTATAGCGTCTACAAACTACGGGATAGATTCATGGAATCTTTATTTATTTTTTTACTAGTAACGGCAGCAAGCAGCGACTTATAACAGGACTGCGATATTGCGGCAAACAAATTGGACACTAACTGACACTTTTTTGGAGACCAGTGACACCAATACAGTGATCAGTGCTAAAAAAATACGCACTGTCACTGTACTAATGACACTGGCAGCGAAAAGGGTTAACATCAGGGGCGATCAAAAGGTTAACTGTTCTTGTGTTCATTCACATATTGAATAAAATCTTATTTTTCAAAAGGGGTGTACTCATTTATGCTGAGCATTGTATATAAAATGCACTACTTGTCTACCAAAAAGTCTTTCCCGATGCTAAACCTTCAATCCAGTTTCTAAATTGCTGCATTTGTAAAATTGGAAAGCCAATATAAAGGAATAGAAGTGGTAAAAAAAAAAAAAAAAAAAAAAAGCACTTGTGGGTTTACCTAATCCTTTTTTTTTTTTACAATTCTCTTTTAAGGGGGCGTGACAGGGGGTGTGTCCTGTGCCTACATACTTTTGCTAATAGGTGTCCCTCGTTCCCGTCTCAGGACGTTAGATGGTAAATTCTGTGTTGTCCAGTTTTAGTAAATCTCCCCCAATATGTAGAGATATCCTTGTACCTGGAAGACTTTTCTCCCATATTATCTGCCACCAGGGCACCTATCATTCGTAATGAGGACCCCACAGTACAAGACCCCATATAATAATCCAAACACAACCTTCCAAATCCTTCTTATGTCAGAAGCAAAGACAGATGTACACTGACCCTTATGCATAATCTCATTAAACTGGTATGGGGCCCTGAACTGAAAACAGCCCCGGGGCCCCGTGGTACAATTAATCCATCAGTGCCCTTTGGGAATGCTTTGCAATTCAATAACAAAAAAAAAAGCCTTGTGGATCAGATCTGGGTCTGGCCTGGGCCTCATACTAACACCTTATTCTTTATCTTCTGAAAAATGAAATTATTATAGAAACAGAAAAGCGATGGCAGAAAAAGATTAGTCCATCGAGTCTGCCCCCCCCTTTTTTTTTATCTTTTGTTTATTTTTTAATGATTATAAGTATATTGCTGACATTGGAAATCAAAGGCATCTTCAGTACTTAAAGTGTATCTAAAGGCATTATTCATTTATTTTGAATGGAGTAGGGAAGGTTTTTTTGTTTTTTTGCACATGTGTCCTACTGGAAAGATTTCCCTTCATTGTCCTAACATGCAAAGGGAAGTAAGAGGAAATGATCAGACTGCTACATTGCAACTTTGAAGCCAGACAAGGCAAGAGGATGCAGCAGGGGCTGATCTGTATCAGACATTTGTGAACACAGCCAAGAACAGCACAGGCACTGGAGTTTACATGGCTTCACTAGACCGGTATCTGATCTTAGGCTGTAGACATGTGCAATTAGTTTCGTTCCGAACTTTGACAAATTCGGAAATATCCGAATTAACAACGAAAACCTGTTTAACATTTTTTTCCCGAATATTTGTAAATTTGAATATTTGGAAAATCGTAAAATCTGAAATTCATAAATTCTAAAATCCGAAAACGTTGAAAATTCTAAAATCTAAAATAATAACTAACTAATAATAACTTGAAGCGGAGGTGCAGCCGGAAAAAAAAAAGTCAGCAGCTACTAACAGTGTACCTGCTGACTTTTAATAAGGACACTTACCTGTCCTACTCGCCCGCGATGTCGGTCCCGCCACGGCGATCGATCGCTGCTGGCAGGTCCCGGCTCCTCCATCCTGAGTAAGGGAAACAGGCTGTGAAGCCTTACGGCTTCACTGCCCGTTTCCTACTGCACATGCGCCACTCACACGGCGCATTGTGAATGGGCAGCTTGCCTCCTGGGATACACACAGTTCCCAGAAGGCAGCGCGCCCCATTCACAAGAAGAGGAAGCGGAAGGAGACCCACCGCGGACGAGAAGAGGAACATTAGAGGCAGATTAGGGGACTTCCGCATAGCAACAGGCATTTAGGGTGAGTATACATTTTTTTTTTTTAGGATTTTTAATGTCGAGATTTTTTCAGGGTGGACCTCCGTTTTAACTATTACTATTAAATTATAGGTATTGGAATTTCCTTTCAAATTTGGTTGTTTATGAACGTAACGAATACAAATTTATCTGAAGTTACGAATTATGCGAACTAACGAATGCCGCATCTAAACAAATGGAACGTAACAAATTAATTATAATAAATAATAATAATAAAAACGTATTATTATTTATAATAATAATAATATTCATAACTTCAGATAAATTTGTATTCGTTCCGTTCATAAACAACTAAATTTGAAAGAAAATTCCAATACCTATAATTTAATAGTTAGTTATTATAAGTTAGTTAGTTATTATTTCGAATTTTTGGATTTTCTCTCTTTTTTTTGTGATTTTCGAATTTTCGAATTTACGAATTGCGATCATAACGAATGACCTGAGAAACGAAAAAAACAAACAGAAAACGAATGAAATGAAAACGAACACATTTTTCGGCAGTGCACACGTCTATTAGGCTGCATTCACACCTACACGTTTACTAGACGTGTGTTTTGCTGTGCGTTTTGGAATTGCACTGCGAAAGCGCGCGTCGCGCTTGCAGTGGCATTGTTAATTCACTGTTAATTGCTCCCCAAGTGCAGGTAAAAGATGCGCGTTTTGTTGCCATGCGTTTATCACGTGACAAAACGTTCTACAAACATGCCAAATAGTGAACTGAAAAAAAAACAGCCGACGCTCCGCGACCGAATAGGTTCTGGAGCTACTTTGGGACATTTGAAGCGTGTCGTGCGGCCCATTCAATTGAGGTGCGACACGCATTAACGTGTAAAAAACATGCAAAGAAAAACACGAGTGGGATTGCACGTTCCCGCTACGCTGAGGTGTGAATGGGGCCATACCTAAGGATAAGCTTAAAGGGGATCATCAGTCCCCCCAAAAAAAAAAAGTAAAGTCAGCAGCTACAAATACTGTAGCTGCTGACTTTACCACTTGCCGACCAGCCGCCATCATTATACTGGGGCAAGGTGGCACGATCCCGCGAATCGCCGTAGCTGTACGTCGGCTCAGGATCTCGCTTTTGTGGGTGCGTGCTCCCATTGGCCAGCGGGGGAGCCAATCAGCGGATCCGGTGGACTCGATGTCTGCCCGCCATCGGTGATCGTTCCCCGCAGTAACATAAACGGGGATCTTCCTGTGTAAACAAGGCAGATCTCTGTTCTGACATGGGAGATCACACAGATCCTGTCTTTCTGCTAAGCAGAAAGATGGATCTGTGTGTTTCCCCAGTCACACCGTTGCCCATACAGTTAGAAAACGCTTTTTGATCTCCCCTGATGTTAACCCCTTACCTGCCAGTGTCATTAGTACATATTGTTAGCACTGATTACTGTAATGATGTCACTGGTTCCCAAAAGAGTGTAAAAAATTTCAGTAAGGTGTCCGATGTGTCCGCCACAATTTCGAAGTCCCGCTAAATATCACTGATCGCCGCTATTACTGGTAAAAACTAAAACAAAATAATAAAAATGCCATAAATCTATTCCCTGTTTTGTAGACGCGATACCTTTGCGCAAAGTCGCAAACCAATCAATATACGCTTATTGCTATTTTTTTTTTTTTTTACCAAAAATATGTAGCAGAGAAACATATTAGACTAAAATGATGAATACATTTGATTTTTGTAAAAAAAAAATTGTAAATGTTTAATAGCAGAAACGAATTTTTTTTTTTTTTTTTTAAATTGTCGCCCTTTTTTTGTTTATCTTGCAAAAAATAAAATCCGCAGAGGTGATCAAATACCACCAAAAGAAAGCTCTATTTGTGGAATAAAAAGGACGTCAATTTTGTTTGTGTACAACGTCGCACGACCGTCAGTTAAAGTGACGCAGTGCTGTATCGCAAAAAATGGTCTGGTCAGGAAGTGGGTAAATCCTTCTGTGGCTGAAGTGGTTAAATTAAAAGGACACTTACCTGTCCAGGGATCCGGCACCATCCTCATCCAGGCCCGTTCTTTGCTGGTTTTTGGGTCCCCAACACCGGCATATTTTCTATGGGAATCCGGCTGTGACTCCTTGTGGCTTCACAGCCGGCTTCCCACTGCACAAGCCGTGCTGTGCTTTGTGATCTGGTCCTGCAGCTGCCAGCAAAACTGGTACCCAACCTCCTCCCAAAAAACTAAATGTGTCCCAAAGTGGTAGAGGAGGGGTGGGAGGAGGCGGAAAAGCGTAATTTCCCCTTTTGGGTGAAGTTCTGCTTTAGACCCCTTTCACACTGCGAGCGCAGGCAGTTATCGCTAAAGCAGCGATTTTCGTCCGCTAGCGGGACGCTTTTAACCCCAAAGAAGGGGTCAAAAGCGCCCATCTTGCAGCGCTTCCGAAACGCTTTTCAGGCGCTTTGGAAGCGCTGCCCATTCATTTAAATGGGCAGGGTGTTTTGGGAGCGCTGTATACAGCGTTCCCGAACCGACCCAGAGATGCTGCTTGCAGCACTTTTCCTAACGTCCCACAAGCGCACCCCCCAGTGTGAAAAGTCACACTTAAATGAATGGGAAAATCGAACTTTGGTTGATTGGGTGTTTGGACGAATGCCCGAACATTTACTAGACGTGCAGAATGAGAAATTTGTTTCATTTCGATCTGTTAATTAACTTATTTTGTTTAGTTAAATTTGTTTTTGTAATTCGTTTATTCATTTTGAAATTCGATTGAAATTTTCCGAATTCAAAAAAATTGAATTTTTGATGTGAATGCAGCTGTTGATTTTTTTCACATTTAAGAATTGCAATATGTTTACATTTAATGTTTCCAGATTTGAATAGAATTGAATTTCAGTCGAATTTCGTTTCGTTATTTTGAAGGATTCGTTTACATTCTATTGTGATTCGAAATTCGAATACAGCTGAATTTCCAAATAAAGAAAAATTAGTACGAATTTTGATCTGTAAAGAAATAATTGTACGTCTAACGTTTACCTGTTTGTCAGGAGCCAAACATCATCTATACATACGGTATTCCTTCCATTTATGTACATATAAAATTCAAAATACTTACCACAACATACAAGACCATCCACAACATCACCCCCATCTACATCACCAACCTCATCTACAGATATCACCCAAATCATCCTCTCTGCTCCTCCCAAGACCTCCAGCTTTCTAGTACCCTTGTTACCTCCTCCCATACTCACCTCCAGGACTTCTCCAGAGCTTCTCCCATCATCTGGAACTCTCTACCCCTGTATGTTTGGTTAGCCCCTACCATGTCTACCTTTAGGCGATCCCTGAAAACTCACTTATTCAGGAAAGCCTATCCCACCTCCACCTAAGAACTGTGTCCGATTCATCTCCATCAGATCTTCCACTGCAGCTATTACCTTTTGTACCACCTCCCCCTCCCTTTAGATTGTAAGGCCCTTCTATTCCTTCTGTATTGAACTGTATTTTAATTGTACCCCCCTCTACATTGTAAAGCACTGTTGGTGCTATATAAATCCTGTATAATAATAATAATAATAATAATGTACTTGACAGCTTCCCACTGTCAATGGTTGTTGGGGACACTGGCAGGTACCTGCACTGCTGAGTCCCTAACAAATAGTGATGTCACCGGCCCTATTCACTTACATGGCTGGAAAAACCCAGCCATGTAATCAGTTGGGCTGGGAAAGTTTAAAAAATATTGTATGGGATTCCCCCATAATTCCTACAAGGCCCTTTGGGTCTGGAATGAATTTTAGGGGGAACCCAATACAAAAAAAGCATGTGGTCCCCTCAAAATCTCTGGATTTTAGGGGAATCCCCACACATGAAGCACAAAAAGCGTGTAGTACCCCCCCGAAAACTCTGAAAACTCTGAATCCCCACACAAGAATCACATTTACAAAAAAAAAGCGAAAGGTCACCTACAAAACCCATATCAGACCCTTATCTGAGCAGGCAGACTGGCAGGCCAAGAAAGGGGGTTAAGCGAGTGTATACTTCCCCCACATACCATCATACCATACCAGTCCATATGTCCTCAACATTGGGGGGGGGAGTACCTTGCCAGGGGGAAACACCTGGCAAAGCACCTGGTCCCCATGTTGCTGAAGACAAAGGCCTTATCCCCACAACCCTGGCCCAGTAGTTGTAGGGGTTTGCAGGTGGGGGGCTTGTTGAGGGCATGTGGCATAATCTGGATGGGTGGGGGGGACCTCACACTTTTTTATTTCTAGGTTTTTGCATGGGGTCCCAGCAGGGTCTGGAATCGAATTTGGGAAGGACCTTGCATCCATGGGCGTCCGCTGAACTTTGTTCAGGGGGGGGCATCATTTTAAGGTCATCCATGCTCGGTCCCTTTTTGACAATGTCATGAAGGGGAGGGGCTTAGTCATTATGACATAAAGCGCAGGCATGCAAAGGTTTGAGAAACCTGATGCAAAAGCTTAATAGAAGGATCAAGCTGCCATTGTCTGATACCTGTAGTTCTTCAGCGATAGGGCAGGCACTGGCAGCGTATTCAGTCTCTTGTCTTGGTCACTACGCGCCACGCACCTGTGGGAGGAGCCGGTGCCGTGCTGGGCGGATCGGCATAGGCACATTTACACAGGCAAAGGCAGGCTGAGGCAGCAGCCAATCACGGAACAGCCGGGTCAGGGTCACAGTGATGTTAAGCAGAGGCCCGAGCGGCAGAGCGGGGGTGAGAAGGGAGGGATGGATAGTTGGAAAAGACTGAGAGCAGCCCCAGCCCCCAGGCGAGCAGCAGTCTGCAGACTTAGAAAAAAAAGTCCACGGATGCCATTGCAACACAGGGGGCAAGTGTGTGTCTTCACAATGACTTCCAGGGGGGGGGGGCAATTGACCCCCCTTGCCCTATGGAGCGGACGCCCATGCTTGCATCGTTACTAATTTGTTCTTCTCTTGTGGGGCCTTGTTAAAATTCATATCAGATCTGAAGGGCCTTGCATGGAGTAAGGGGGAAAAGAACAAAAACATACAAAAATATATATATATATATATATATATATATATATATATATATATATATATATATATTATTTTACTTTCTGCTATAAGACATATCCAATAAAAAAAAGTGGGGAAAAAAAAAATCAAATTTCTTCATAAATTTTGGCTAAAATGTAATCTGCTACATGTCTTTGGTAAAAGAAAAAAACAAATACCTATACGTGTATATTGATTGATTTATGTGAAAGTTATAGCTTCTGCAAACTATGGGATATTTCCAACTCTATTAAACTAAAACTAAAAACTTTAGATGATCCCTGAAAACCCGCCTCTTCAGAGAGAAGCCTATCCTACCCACACCTAACAACTGTATGTCTATTTTCTCCATCAGCTCATCCCCCACAGCTATTACCTTTTGTATCACTTGACCCTCCCTCCTAGATTGTAAATTCTAACGAGCAGGGTCCTCTGATTCCTCCTGTATTGAATTGTATTGTAACTGTACTGTCTGCCCTCGTGTTGTAAATCGCTGCACAAACTGTTGGCAGTGCCACCTACCAGTGCCCATCCGTACTGCTAAGCAGTGCCCACTAGTGCCATCTATCAGTGCCCATCAGTGCTGCTCATCTGTGCCCATCAGTGCCTCACATAGGCGTGCGCAGCCTATTGCATTAGGGTGTGCACCCCAAAGCTTAACACATACTACCGATCACTCACGATGAAAGGGAAGGGGCCGGTAAGTTACATATTTACCTGCCCCTTCCCCCACTCATCCTAAAACATCCCCAGCAGCAACAGCTGATGGGAGAGGAGAGTAGGGAAGCTGGAAGCGCTGTGAGGGGAAGGAGGGGAGGAGCCAGGGCAGTAGGAGGAATCTGTGCTGCACAGTGTGATTAGGGTGTGTTTGGGCACACCCTGTGCGCACGCCTATGGTGCCTCATCATCGGTGCTGCCTATCAGTGCCGCCTGTCAGTGCAACCTCTCAGTTCCACATATCAGTGTCCTTCAGTACTGCCTACAGGCATACCCCACTTTTAAGTACACAATGGGACCAGAGCATGTATGTAAAACGAAAATGTACTTAAAGTGAAACAATACCTTTTTTCACTTCTAGGATGTAGTGGGGTGTTAGGAGCTGTAGTGGGGGTGTCAGGAGCTGTAGTTGAGGTGTCAGGAGCTGTATTGGGGGTGTCAGGGGCACACTGGAACAGGGCGGGCTATGCTCTCGGAGCTTCAGCTCCTTCTACTGCGGCTGCAAAATGTCTGTACAGTACTTGTGAGGCACTTTACATACACTCACGGGTATGTCCTTACTCGCGAGTGTATGTAAAGTGAGTGTACTTAAAGCGGAGTATGCCTGTATTAGTGCCTCCTCATCAGTGCAGCCTATCAGTGTAGCCTCATCAGCGCACATCAGTGAAGGTGTTTGTAAAATTTTATAACAAACTATGAAAACTGTTTTTTTTTTTTTTTTTAGGTCTTTTTTTGTTTGTTTAGCAAAAAATAAAAAATACCAGTGGTGATTAAATACCACCAAAAGAAAGCTTTATTTGTGTGGAAAACAAAAATCAAAATGTCATATGGGTACAGTGTTGCATGACCGCGCAGTTGTCATTCCAAGTGCGACAACGCTGAAAGCTGGCCTACACAGGAAGGGGGTATAAGTCCCGGTAAGAAAGTGGTTATTACCGCTACTTTAACATGAGTAAACAGACCTGATGCTGGGTTTACGGTAACAAATGGCAGTTACCTCCTAAGTTCTTGTAACTATGTAACTTTTTTTAAATTGTGTTCAATACTAAAAATGATTCCATGTGCAAATCCTTCTAGTATTGCAGACTGTACAGGAGTTTGACCCGAAGGCGGAGGAGGGGTGGGGGGTGGTATTATGCTGTGTGTATGAGGAATGTATGTCCAGGGCGGCAGAGGGATGGAATTACACGATGTCACTACAGGAGGGGAAGTAATGATGCAGCTTTCTGCCTTGTGTATGAGGAGGAGGAGGAGGAGGAGGAGGAGGGGGGGGGGTGTTCCTCTCTGGCCCTATCTGCTCCTTATTTCCTCCTCTTTACTTCTGTTCCTTATATGGGCAAAGAGAACTGACAAGGGTGAGGTCACCACGAGACCAGCGAGACCGCAGCGAATGCAGCGAGACGTCACAGCGCTTTATCTCCAAAGATAACAAAGTGTTGCAAACAATGAAAATATTTTGTTTAATTAAACTCACCTGGGAGAGACAAAAAGGAAAAAAACGCAGAACGTAAATGTAAAAAGTCAATCAAACGCGAAAACTTTTTTTTTTTCATTTTGGATAGGAACGATTAACCTATCAGGTTTTTGGGGGTTTTGCGATTTGCGTCATATTTGACTCTTTCTCATGGGTGGCTAGGGGGCTGTGAACACCGATGGCTGAGGGGTGATTTTACTGCCCCCCCCCCCCAGCCATCCACCAGAATTCCAACAACAAGGCCCAGTTCACATTTCGCGTTTCTGCCCGCAATTTTGTGTGGGCGATTTTCACACATTTCCGCCTGTCACGCATAGGGCAACCCATTCTCTTCAATGGGCTGCCCTATGCATATTTATCGACCTAAAGAAGCTTCTGTTCCTTTTTGGGCAAAAAGCTTTATGCGATTTTAAGGCCCCTTTCACATCAGAAACTGCAAGTGACTGCGCGTTTTTTCCTTGTACCTATGCATGCATTTAATGTGCGTTTTACATGCAGTTGACATGCGTTTTTCTATCTGCATTTGTTCTGTGAGGTGACTTTCTTCTTCTTTCTTTCCTTGGGCTTCTATGTGCACTATGATGCATTGCAGCGTGTTTGCATGTGTAGTGCGGAAAAATGCAGCATGCTGTACTTTTCTGCACTTTGCTGCAATGGTGTGAACTATGCCCATAGGATAGCCTGGATTTGTGGCTGTCTATGCAGTTGGAGTGCAGTCCAGAATGCAGCCAACTTCATCCCCCTGCGTTAGGATCAGTTCACATCTTGGCGCTCCGAATCACAGCAAATCGCGGGACGCCCGTGTGATCCCCGTCACTTCCAATGGCCCCCCGATTGCGGTGCGATTTTTCCACGATTGTCGCCTGACGAAACAGAATCACAAACAGAATCGCGGGACAGGCATCCTGTGATTCTGTTTGTGCGATTGTACCGCAATTCTTCAGGCCACAATCGCGGGAAAATTGTGCCGTAATTGGGGGGGCCATTGGATGTGATGGGGATCGCACGGGTGTCCCGCGATTTGCCGTGATTCGGGATCACGGGTAGAATTGCAGCGATTCCACCCACGAACCGGAATGCCAAGATGTGAACAGAGCCTTAGGTGTGAAAGGGCCCTTGAAGTCACGTTTTTTTGTGATTCTGTCATGTGACAATCACGGCAAAAGAGAATACATGGCAACCAAATGCGCATTGTGCGTTTTGCACCAGTTGCCACGTGGTTTGGAATCACGGGCAGAATCTTTGATTCCAAATCGTGAAGTGTGAATGGAGCCTAAGGGTGCGTTTTTGCTGCAGTTTTGCCATGTTTTCTGGACTCCAATCATGCACCTGAGAAACTTGGACATGTGGCTCAAAAAACGCACCAAAAACGCAAGGCGGGTGTTTTTTTTAATGCATTTTTTTATGTGTTTTCCATTCATTTCAACGGGGAGGTGCATTTTAGGTGCGTTTTTTAAACATGTACCAAAAATGCAGCGTCCAGGACTTTTAAAAATGCACCGCGCTGGTGTGAAGAGTTCCATAGGATTTAAAGGAATAAATTTTTCATGCATTTTTCTTCTTTCTTTTTTTTTTCTTTCTCGTACATCACGGGACACAGAGCGGCATAGTCATTACTATGTGGGTTATATAGTTTACCTTCAGGTGCTGGCACTGGCAACTTCCAAACCGGAAGTACCCTCCCCTATATAAGCCCCTCCCATCCGGGAGCACCTCAGTTTTTTGCCAGTGTCTAAGGTGTTGGCCAAGAAGTAACATGTGTTTTTCACTGAGCTTGCGTACAGGTTCTTTTGGGCCTCAGTAAGCTGTTCCGGATCCGACCAAAAAAGCTTCATAGCTAAACGGTCGGTACCCGGGCCTTGCAGAGAAGAGCAAGGTTTTGCCTGTAATGCTTCTCTTAGGAGAGCTGGACCCTGGGATCCAGAGCTCTGGTCATACCCACGACCAAGATGTTGTCTGTGCAGGGTGCTATACAGGTCCAGGGGAGTGGAATCCTTGGGAACCCGGTCCCTGAAGGTTTAATTACAATGCCTGCCGTGATAGGTGAAGTTTGGGCTTCTGTGGACCAAACAGAGTCCTGCGGCGGGGAAAAGGTAAGTGGGGGCCCCTCAGGGACTTGGTTCTATTGAGGGGACCCCCAAGCCTAATATGTCTTTCTGCCTGTTACCTAACGGTATTCCCGCTAAATATCTATGCATGCCTGTAACTACTAAAAAATTGAATATTTTTAATAGTGGTCAAGAAAAAAATATATATATATATATAGACTGCGGTACCTGTGTTAATCCACTAGAGGCCGCTGTGGAACGTTTCTTGTCATGTGGACTGGTTTCTTTTCATCAGAGCAAGTCCAGGCAGATGGTGAGTTCTCTTGTGGGAAACTGCTTCCTCTGCCATGTTGCCATGCTCGTCCATCCCCCGGCCTGCGGCAAAGGGCCCTGTCTCCTGTCCCTAGTTTCCCTTTTCAAAAAAGAGCGCCGAAGGCGCACGTGCCCGCGCGCGTGCACGCGCCTCTATATATAGAGGTGAGCTGGGAAAGTGGGCGGAGCTTGGGGGATGACGCTCTGTGCACGCCGCAGCGCTTCTGCGCATGTGCGGGCGTCCCAGCATGTTAAAAAGCACAATTATGTGTTGTGAGCTGGCTATGGAGTGCAGAGACAGAGCTGGCAACATTTAAAAAAGGCATACAGCAAGCGGTTGATGCAGGCATCCCCATAGAAAGGCACATTAGTAGACACCAACTGGTTTTATAGCAGCAATTGTGCTAGACTATTGTCAGTAAGTGGTGTATTTCGGCTGGAATACCTCAGCTTTGGGCTTAGGAATATGCCGTCTAAAAACTCCGGGACTAAAAATCCCAGGAAGCATAGGGGTCTCCATCGGGCTCTGAGGATCTTGGGCATGCTTCGGCTGCACCAATCTCCCCCGAAGAATCAGAGGTTAGTGACCGTAGAGCACCCTCAGGAGTACCTGGTACTGTGGCTGTCCTCAGTTCACCTGCTCCTGTGTATGTAACAGAGGAGGTTTTTTCCTCAGCTCTGGGAGGGCTGGAAGAGAGATTGTCAACATTGATCGCTGCTTCCCTGTCACAGGGAAAGAGCGCTCGATCTCCGTCTCCTCCCTCAGAGTACCTGTTAGCAGAGCAACAGTCCCATACAGGGATCGACCTACCTGAAGGGGATCAGGATGAGGTCGATTCTGTTGTAGAGGAATCAACAGTGGAAGAGCCATTCTCAGCATCACATGCTGAAAGATTATGGGTTCAGTCCCTGACTAACATGGTCCGATCAGCATTTAAAATGCCCCTTGCGGAGCCATCATCCACTTCTGTCTCCTCGTTGGGGTCGCTAAAAGCTCCCCAGACTGTTTGTTCCTTTCCGATCCATCCTTTACTGGAAGGGCTCATTTACCAGGACTGGGAGCATCCTGATAAAATATTTACTCCTCCCAAGAGATTTCAGGTGGTCTATCCCATGGAGGATAAGTTCATCAAAAAATGGAGGGTGCCTACAGTGGACGCAGCCATCTCTTGTGTGAATAAATCACTGACATGTCCAGTGGATAATGTCCAAATGTTCAAGGACCCAATAGATAAAAAATTGGAGTCCTTATTAAAATCTGCTTTTGCTACAGCAGGCTTGGTGACACAACCAGCAGTGGCAGCTATTGGGGTCTGCCAAGCAGTGAAGGATCAGTTGAAACAGGTCTTAAGGGACTTGCCAGATCAGCAGGCTCTTGCCCTAGCTGATCTACCTAGAGCCTTATGCTTTGCGGTTGACGCTATAAAGGATTCAATCCATCAGGCCTCCCGCCTTACGCTGTCTGTAGTACATATGCGCAGGCTTCTGTGGCTCAAAAACTGGTCTGCTGAAGCTCCCTGTAAAAAATTGCTGGTCAGCTTCCCATTTCATGGTGAACGCTTATTCGGGGAAGACCTGGACAAATATATCCAGAAAATTTCCAGCGGTAAAAGTACACTTTTGCCGGTTAAAAACAGAGTTAGAGGTCCCTCTTTTAAGAGGCCTGCTTCTCCAGTTCCTAGGACATCGGCTGTAAAACAGTTCCGACGGCCTCCTCGGTCAAATCCCGGGGGTAAAAATCAGGGACAATTGCAGGGTAACAAGAAACCCTGGATCAGGAGAGGTACAAAACCTCCCCCAAAGTCTAATGCATGAAGGGTTGCCCCCACTCAATCGGGTGGGGGGAAGACTTCAGTTGTTCGCAGAGACCTGGCGGGACACGATCAGAGACAGATGGGTGCTCTCCGCAGTAAGTCTGGGATACAAATTGGAGTTAAAAGACTCCCCTCCTTCCCATTTTATAAGGTCAAACGTGCCAAGGGATCCCCAGAAGAGAGGATCCCTCCTGTTGGCACTAGAACAATTATTGCTCCAAGCAGTAATTATAGAGGTTCCCCTGGAAGAATGGGGGTTCGGGTTTTACTCAAACCTCTTTACAGTCCCGAAGCCAAACGGGGACGTAAGGCCCATATTAAATCTAAAAGGGCTAAACAAATTCCTACATATCAGGACTTTCCGGATGGAGTCGATCCGATCGGTGGCCACTGCCCTACAAGGGGAGGAATGGTTAGCCTCGATCGACATCAAAGATGCTTATTTGCACATTCCCATCTTTCCAGTCCACCAAAAATGTCTATGCTTTGCGGTAGAAGGGCGCCATTTTCAGTTCAGAGCCTTACCCTTCGGTCTGGCCACAGCACCACGAGTGTTCACAAAAATTCTGGCCCCATTATTGGCCAATCTAAGAACACGAGGTGTAACGATAATGGCATATCTAGACGACTTGTTGCTGATAGACCACTCAGTGGAAAAACTAGAAGTGGTTGTTCACGAGACAATCGAGTATCTGGAATCTCACGGTTGGATTATCAACCGAGACAAGTCAGCCCTAAAACCAGTCAAAAGTCTGGAATACTTGGGGCTAAGGCTGGATTCAGACCAGAGAAAAATTTTCTTGCCTCAAGAAAAGGTGTCGTCTTTGAGAGATTTGATCCACCTAGTGGGTACAAAAAGACAGCCATCCATACGCCTGTGCATGAGGCTGCTGGGAAAAATGGTGGCATCATTCGAAGCAGTACCCTACGGTCAATTCCATTCAAGGAATTTGCAAAGGGCTATACTGTCAGCCTGGAACAAAAGAGTTCAGGCCCTAGACTTACCAATGTCCTTGTCCCCTTCCGTTTGCAAAAGCCTCCGTTGGTGGTTGGTTCCCCAGAATCTGGAATAAGGGAAATCCTTCAGTCCGATTTCTTGGAAGGTGGTCACTACAGATGCCAGCCTTGTAGGCTGGGGAGCAGTACTGGAGCAATGGTCTCTCCAGGGCAGATGGTCGGATGCAGAAAAGGCCCTGCCCATCAATCTCTTAGAGATACGAGCAGCCCGGTATGCCCTAGTAGCATGGACATCCAAACTCCAAGGGTCCCCTGTCAGAATTCAATCGGACAATGCCACGGCAGTGGCATATATCAATCATCAGGGTGGCACCAGGAGTCGTGCAGCCCAGAGGGAAGTAAATTGCATCCTGAAATGGGCAGAAAGCTATGTCCCAGCCATATCTGCGGTATTCATTCCAGGAGTGGAGAATTGGAAGGCGGACTTTCTAAGTCGCCAACAATTATGCCCAGGGGAATGGTCCCTTCACCCCGAGGTTTTCCGGACAATATGTCAGCGGTGGGGAACACCGGATGTAGATCTGCTAGCATCCAGATTCAACGCAAAAGTGGACAGGTTTGTCTCTTGGACAAGGGATCCCCTAGCTTGCGGCTCGGATGCCCTAGTGTTCCCTTGGGATCAGTTCAAGCTGATATATGCATTCCCACCGCCACAATTGTTACCTCGATTACTCCGCAGAATCGGGGTACAAAAGAAACCAGTGATTCTGGTGGCTCCAGCGTGGCCCCGAAGAGCATGGTACGCGGAGATTGTAAAAATGTCTGTGGGGAGTCCTTGGACCCTCCCACATCGTCCGGACCTGCTTTCGCAAGGACCGATATACCACCCTTCCTTACCAGCCCTAGGTTTGACGGCCTGGCTATTGAAGCCCACATTCTAAAAAAGAGAGGTCTCTCTAATCCTGTGGTATCTACCATGATCAATGCCAGGAAGCCGGTATCCAGGCAGATCTACTATAGAATCTGGAAGGCGTACATCGCCTGGTGTGAAGCCAAGAAATGGCATCCACGTAAGTACGTAATAGGTAGGATTCTGGACTTCCTACAGTGGGCTGTAGATAGGAAGCTTGCCTTGAGTACTATCAAGGGTCAGATTTCGGCCTTGTCAATATTTTTTCAGAGGCCCTTGGCTTCGCATTCACTAGTCAAAGCCTTTATACAAGGAGTGATGCGTATTAGCCCTCCGGTTAATATTCCCATATGTCCATGGGACTTAAACCTGGTTCTGTCGGTTCTACAGAAACAACCATTTGAACCATTACAGCATATTTCCCTGGTTCTTCTCACCAGGAAATTGATTTTTCTAGTAGCCATTTGTTCGGCTAAAAGAGTGTCGGAATTAGCCGCTATGTCCTGTAGGGAGCCATATCTGGTTATCCATAAGGACAGAGTAGTGTTACGTCCTCATCCAGCCTTTCTTCCTAAGGTGGTATCGAGGTTTCATTTGAACCAAGATGTGGTTCTTCCTTCTTTTTTCCCCAAGCCTAGTTCAGTAGAGGAAAAATTATTACATTCTTTGGATGTAGTAAGAGCAGTTAAAACTTATCTAAAAGCCACTGCTCAGATTCGCAGAACGGATACTTTGTTTATTCTGCCGGAAGGCCCCAGAAAGGGTCAGGCAGCGTCAAAATCTACTTTAGCCAAGTGGATTCGACAGGTCATTATGCAAGCCTATGGCTTGAGAAGGAGACCGCCTCCGTTCAAAGTTAGGGCGCACTCCACGAGAGCAGTTGGAACTTCATGGGCATTGCATCACCAGGCCTCCCTGGCTCAAATCTGTAAGGCCGCAACATAGTCTTCAGTACACACGTTTACTAGGTTCTACCAGGTGGACGTTAGAAGTCAGGAGGATGTCGCCTTTGGGCGCAGTGTGTTGCAGGCCACAAAAGATCCTCATGTCTGATAGCGCTCAGCTTATGTATGGTGTACCCCCCCCCCTCATTGGGCATTGCTTTAGGACATCCCACATAGTAATGACTATGCCGCTCTGTGTCCCGTGATGTACGAGAAAGAAAATAGGATTTTTATAACAGCTTACCTGTAAAATCCTTTTCTTGGAGTACATCACGGGACACAGAGCTCCCACCCCTCTTTTGGGGACACTTATTGCTTTGCTACAAAACTGAGGTGCTCCCGGATGGGAGGGGCTTATATAGGGGAGGGTACTTCCGGTTTGGAAGTTGCCAGTGCCAGCACCTGAAGGTAAACTATATAACCCACATAGTAATGACTATGCCGCTCTGTGTCCCGTGATGTACTCCAAGAAAAGGATTTTACAGGTAAGCTGTTATAAAAATCCTATTTTTTTTTACCCCCCAAAATGCTTCAAAAACAGATCAGTGTGAAAGGATCCTAAACAGTTCCATGTTTATAAGGGGGCAAAAGGGGAAACTGCCCTGGGCCCCTTGACCAAAGGGGTCCCCTCTGTACAAAAAGAAAATAAAACAATATACGGTAAGAATGTATATAAAATAATAATACAAAAATAATAATAAAACAAATATAATAAGAAAAAATTACTTTATTTTATTAAATGTATCTTGGGAAGAAATATTTTGCTGGCCATCATCTGCAAACATTTTCGCTCTGGGCTGGTATATCGTATCTCTTTTGAAAGCGGATTTTGGTAGCTCAAGTGAACCACATGTAGCACTGTCCCCATAGGAGCTGCTGGTTTAAATTTGGTCCTGCCGTTACCTTACTGTTCCGTATGCTCTTCTCAGGGGCTCTCCTTAAAGAGTTGTCCAGAATAAGTTTGCACCAACACAAAGTCTCTTTCAAAGGGTTTTATTGATTAAAGTTCCAACAGAGGGGATGAAGGGATGGGGAGGACTCAGGTACCTTAATTGCGGATCACAGGTATTCTCCTAGGTCCAGAGGAACAACTGTCTCCACGCTGGACTCAGCAACCACCGGATAGGCCCACTCTCACTGGCCTAGCAACCGATGCCCAGCTCGATCACAGATCGTCTCTGCCACAGACTTGGTGCAAATAGAACAGTCTCTGCCACAGACTTGGTGGAAATGGAACAGTCTCTGCCACAGACTTGGTGCAAATGGAACAGTCTCTGCCACAGACTTGGTGCAAATGGAACAGTCTCTGCCACAGACTTGGTGCAAATGGAACAGTCTCTGCCACAGACTTGGTGCAAATGGAACAGTCTCTGCCACAGACTTGGTGCAAATGGAACAGTCTCTGCCACAGACTTGGTGGAAATGGAACAGTCTCTGCCACAGACTTGGTGCAAATGGAACAGTCTCTGCCACAGACTTGGTGCAAATGGAACAGTCTCTGCCACAGACTTGGTGCAAATGGAACAGTCTCTGCCACAGACTTGGTGCAAATGGAACAGTCTCTGCCACAGACTTGGTGCAAATGGAACAGTCTCTGCCACAGACTTGGTGCAAATGGAACAGTCTCTGCCACAGACTTGGTGCAAATGGAACAGTCTCTGCCACAGACTTGGTGCAAATGGAACAGTCTCTGCCACAGACTTGGTGCAAATGGAACAGTCTCTGCCACAGACTTGGTGCAAATGGAACAGTCTCTGCCACAGACTTGGTGCAAATGGAACAGTCTCTGCCACAGACTTGGTGCAAATGGAACAGTCTCTGCCACAGACTTGGTGCAAATGGAACAGTCTCTGCCACAGACTTGGTGCAAATGGAACAGTCTCTGCCACAGACTTGGTGCAAATGGAACAGTCTCTGCCACAGACTTGGTGCAAATGGAACAGTCTCTGCCACAGACTTGGTGCAAATGGAACAGTCTCTGCCACAGATTTGGTGCAAATGGAACAGTCTCTGCCACAGACTTGGTGCAAATGGAACAGTCTCTGCCACAGACTTGGTGCAAATGGAACAGTCTCTGCCACAGACTTGGTGCAAATGGAACAGTCTCTGCCACAGACTTGGTGCAAATGGAACAGTCTCTGCCACAGACTTGGTGCAAATGGAACAGTCTCTGCCACAGACTTGGTGCAAATGGAACAGTCTCTGCCACAGACTTGGTGCAAATGGAACAGTCTCTGCCACAGACTTGGTGCAAATGGAACAGTCTCTGCCACAGACTTGGTGCAAATGGAACAGTCTCTGCCACAGACTTGGTGCAAATGGAACAGTCTCTGCCACAGACTTGGTGTAACCCTTCCCTGGGTTACCTTCTGAATAAAAAACACAGCTCTCAGTGCGAGGATCTTCCAGCTGTTCCAGCAGCACTGTGAGGTAGATTTTGATCCGGATGCATCCTCCAATTGAGTCCTGAATTGCATGGTCCCTTCCCGCAGGCAAGGCGACACAGGATCATCCCTGGATCAGTAGGCCCCAGCGACTCCTTGGCCTACATCTCAGTAACGGAGCCTCAGGCCAACGTAGCCCCGAGGCGGAAACTGCCAGCACCTCCCTGAGGCCATGAGGGCCCTCAGGTCGGGATCGGGCGGGCGGTGCCTACCACCAACGAACGACAACCCCACAAAATGGTGTCTGTCTCTTAAGTACCCTGTCCCAGAATGCACAGAGGGTTGACCACACCCCCTGAGCCACTTCTGAGAAAGAGATACCCAATGCATTCCGCCTGTTGCCTTTCCAATCCTGACCAGTGGTGACAGCGACACCCACCGTCAGGAGGAAAATCATGCAACCAGCTGAACTGAAACAGAGTATAATTTGTAACACAATCCTTCTGAGCCAAACTATTGCTCAGACAATTATCATTTTAACACATAACGCCCACTCATTGGGAGCAGGGCGCTACACACACATACAGCGTGTGTGTGCGTGCACCAATTACCTCAGAATAATGTTGTGTCATGCATTTTAAAAATGTGTGACTGTCATTGACTGTGCATGAGGGGCCTCCAGAACCTGAAGTGCCTTGAGCCCCCAAGGTCTAAATCTGGCCCTAGCCCTAAAGCCTGACAAGGCTGTACGCATGCCGCGGCCACAATGCTTTGTGAATGCGGCACTGCCTGTCAAACTTGCCCATTGAGACCACTGGGGCTGAACTGCCACCGCAAGCCAAACGTGTGGCACACATTTGCCGGTAGAATTGGGCGAACAGTTTGAGCCGAGGAAGTTTGGTCCCAACATCGCCTATTCGGTAAACACCCGAAATTGCGGAGCGAGTCATCAGCCCTCTTACAGCTGAGTGAAAAAAACAAACATTGCTGGCAATAGAAAAATAAAAAAAGCCATAGGGGTCCCTCCCCAATCCATCCATAGAAGATCTGTGCTTAGTTCTCCAAGATGTTTGGAATGACCTACCTGCCCAGTTCCTTCAAAAACTGTGTGTAAGTGTACCTAGAAGAATTAAAGCTGTTTAAAGGCAAAGGGTGATCACTCCAAACATTGATTTGGATTTCTCTTCTGTTCATTTTCTTTGCATTTTGTTGATAAAAATAAGGCCCCTTTCACACGGGACGGATCAGTAATGAATCAGCGGGGATCGCTCCGTTGATCCCTGCTGAGCCGGCGGATGACAGGGCGGTCCCCGCACACTGTGCAGGGACCGGCCTGTCAGATCTCCGCTCTCCCCTATGGGGGGATCGGATGAACACGGACCGTCTGTCAGTGTTCATCCGATCCGCTCCGCAGACGGATAGAAAAATAGGAATTTTTCTATCCAGAAAAACGGAGCATTGCGGACATGGAGGAGATCGGGTGTCAGCGGATGTTCATCCACTGACACCCGCGATCTCATAGGGACCAATGTATGTCCCTTTTTCATCCGTACACGGATGGATGAAAAAGCAGACATACGGTCCGCTGGTGTGAAAGGGGCCTAAGACTATTAACACTTCTATTTCTGAAAGCATTCTTCATTTACATCATTTCTCACACCTGCCTAAAACTTTTGCACAGTACTGTACTTTGGAAAGAGACAGCATCATGTGGACATGCAGGCCTGGTTCACACCTATGCATTTTTTTAGTGCGTTTTCAGCTTTGCAGAAACACACAACAGTCCATTTAACATGGTTTCCTATGGGTCACGTTCACATCTGTGCATTTTATGGAAAGGGCCAGCCTGGCCCTATGGAAAGGGGGGCCAGCCTGGCCCTATTGAAAGGGGGGCCAGCCTGGCCCTTTCCATAAAATGTACAGATGTGAACCAGGGACTTTTTTTTGTTTTTTGGTTCCATAGACTTCAATGGATGAAAAGCATGTATTGAAAAACGCAAAATGCACCTGCAATATGCAAACTGCAACCTGCATAAGTGTGAATCAGGCCGCAGAAACATACAGAAATGAAGGTCAAATATTTCTCCCTCCAGAGACTGCTACCTAATATAGATAGATAGTGACAGAGAGAGGGGCAACTAGAGCATAGAGACCGCTCAGCTCCCTTGGAGAGATTGAAGGGCTGTTATACACCTTTGTCTTGCAGTAACGCGCTTTACCGCAGCGCAAGATAGCGCAGAAACAACAGCGCTATTCAATTTAAATGCCCCCCCCCAATGCACATGCCAACAAGACAGGTGTGTTGCCAATCCAATTAAAAATTAATGGGCTGCCTTATCGCAACACACAAATCGCAAAGGTCTGCGCCCGGCCTAGTTGAGAATGAGATGAAAGCCCTGTACACACGATCGGATTTCCTATGGATTCTAATCCAATGTTTTTTCCATCGGAAATCTGATGAAGCTGACTTCAAATCAGTCTTACCTACACACCATCAGTCAAAAAACCGACCGTTCCAAACGCGGTGACGTAAAACACTCCGATGAGCCGAGAAAAATTACGTTTAATGCTTCTGAGCATGCGTCGACTTGATTCTGAGCATACGTGGGTTTTTTATCGATGGACTTGCCCACAGAAGATCGGAATTTGCTATCGGTTTTTGATCCATCGGAAAAATTTAAAACATGTTCTAATTTTTAAAACCGATGGAAAAAAAGACTGATGGGTCCCATACACGATCGGTTTGTCCGATTGAAAAAAGTCCATCGGACTGTTTTCATCAGTAAAAAACAATCGTGTGTACAGGGCTTAACACTTTTTGGGCAACTGTCTCATTTGTGCCACATTGAAATCAGCGTGTTGCAAATGAAGATTTTCTTTTATAAGGGGTTAATACCGCAAGACCACGTGATCAATAGCTGAGCAGAGACAATTTTCCCAATCAGAGACAGTCACACAGAGAAAGAGATGCAGAGACAACCATAGAGAGACAGTCATAAAAAAGTCATTCACAAAGAGACAATCATAGAGACAGAGACAGCCAAACGGAGACAGTCATACAGAAAGAGACATGTACAGAGACGGTCATAGAAAAAGAGACATATACAGTGACAATCATACAGAAAGAGACATGTACAGAGATGGTCACGCAGAGAAGGAGATGACCAGGAGACAGTTATACGCAGAGAGATAGCACAATCATGGAGGGATAAGTGCAGAAACATTCATACAGAAAGAGACAGTCATACAAAAAGAGAATAAATATATATATATATATATATATATATATATATATAAAGAGAGTCATACAGAAAGAGACATGTACAGAGACAGCCATCTAGAGACAATCATACAGAAAGAGACATGCACAAAGACAGTCATACAAAAAGAGACATATATAAAGAGAGTCATACAGAAAGAGACATGCACAGAGACAGTCATGCATGGAGACAATCCTACAGAAAGAGACATGTAGAAAGAGACATGCACAGACAGTCATTAAGAGACAATCATACAGAAAGAGACATGTACAGAGACAGTCATAGAAATAGAGACATATGCACAGACAGTCATACAGAAAGAGACATGCACAGAGACAGTATCTGGAGACAATCTTACAGAAAGAGACATGTACAGAGAGAGAGAAGAAAAGGACCAGCGAATAGTTATACAGAAAGAGATAGCACAATCATCCAGAGACATGTGCAGAGACAGTCCTACAGCAAGATGCATGCAGAGACAGCCATCAAGAGACATGCACACAGAGAAAGACATGCACAGAGACAGTCCTACAGAAAGAGACATATACAAAGAGGGTCATACAGAAAGAGACATATACAAAGAGGGTCATACAGAAAGAGACATGCACAGAGACAGCCCTACAGAAAGAGACATATACAAAGAGGGTCATACAAAAAGAGACATGCACAGACAGCCATTAAGAGAAAATCATACAGAAAAAGACAGGCACAGATTCTACCATACAGAAAGAGACATGTACAGAGACAGTCATAGAAAAAGAGACATATAAAGAGAAACGTATATAAAAAGAGAGTCATGCAGAAAGAGACATGCACAGACAGCCATTCAGAGACAATCATACAGAAAGAGACAATCACAGAGACAGTCCTACAGAAAGAGACATTCATAAAGAGAGTCCTACAGAAAGTGACATGCAGAGGGACAGCCATACAGAAAGAGACATGCACAGGGACAGCCATATAAAGACAATCATACAGGAAGAGACATGCACAGTTATACAGTCAGAGACAGCCTTGCAGAAAGACACAAGTACACAATCATGCAGAGTCAGAGCCTATTAGCAGCCATACAGGAAGAGACATGTAGAGTCAGAGACCTCCCTGCACACCTAGCATGTGAGCACAGTGCATGCCAATAGTGTGACTAAGCCAGCAGTCATGGTGTGGCCCCACCCCCTCCACACCCCCTGGGCAGTCTCAGGCACTCTCTGGCAGTCTCTGGCTCTCAGGGTGCAGTCAGTCTCTGCTATTCAGAGGTAAGAGGCATTGTGTGTGTCTGTGTGCTGTGCTGGGGGTGGGGGGGTCTCCAGGCTGGGTTGGGTGCTGTCTCATCCCTGGCTCAGTCTCATGTGGATCTAAATACTCTGATGTCTCTTTAATTTCTGCACAATGCTAGAAATCTTCTCTTCACAGCTGTCTCTTTTGTATCTTTCTGTGACCCCATTGGGTCCTGATCCTCTATATTATTAATGTCTCTTTGTGGAAAACAATCTCATTGTAGAGTGCTGTCTCATCTGGGGGTGTCTCTTCTGCATGGATTGTCCCTTTTGTGATTGTGATCCCAGGGAATTCAGGGGGTCTCATAGACTAACATGGAATAAACTTATTGTGTAGGAGAGCTGGGAACAGAGTGGAAGAACAATACATTGTAACATTTAATCCAAATATTTATAAATACATTGTAACATTTTATACAAAATAAAATTAAAACTTTGTATATTTTGTCATTATTTTCTTTTAAATGATATAATAAATGTTACCTTGTATTCTATTTCCACTCTGTGTTCCCAGATCTCCCTGTACATGGACTGTCTTCTCCCTGTACATGGACTGTCTTCTCCCTGTACATGGACTGTCTTCTCCCTGTACATGGACTGTCTTCTCCCTGTACATGGACTGTCTTCTCCCTGTACATGGACTGTCTTCTCCCTGTACATGGACTGTCTTCTCCCTGTACATGGACTGTCTCTTAGCCTGAACTCCTTTCATTGTACACCAGGCTGAGCATTTCCATACCTAGCTGTCTCTTTTGATGCCCTCCTCCACTGGATGTCTCCTTCAATTGTATTGCCTCTGATTTTTGTTTTATTTTGGCAGAATCTTGTTTAGAGATGTCTCATTGTAACTGTCTCTTTTCTTTGTTGGGATGTCTCTTTTTCTGCTTTTACATTTTAATAATGTAGCCGGGCTGTGGAATAAAATTAATATCATTGGGGAAGGGGGTCATGTCTCTTTTCTGCCTAAAAATTGCTGTTCATACATGGGAGTGCAGAGCAGTCTTTTTTTTTTTCCCCCTAATGTACACCCCGTGGTGGGTTGTCTCTTTCCCCAATGAATGGTCTCTGTCTTACAGATGTCTCTGGAGTGATGTCTCTTTTTGTCAATGTTGGCTGGGACTGTCTCTTAAACTCTAGCATGAAGTATGCAAAGCTGTCTCTGTGCCTTGCTGTTCATTCTCTGTGTGCAGGAATGTCTCTTTCCTTGTTCATACCTATTACTGCTGTCTCTTGTCTTGTAACATATGTTGGGCTGTCTCTTTCTTGGTTATAGCATATGGAGTGGTCTCTTCCAAGTCTTATTGTGTGAGCAATGTTTCACTCCTCATGTACAGTACACAGGGCTGTCTCTTTTCCCTTGTACAGTACACAGGGCTGTCTCTTTTGCCTTGTACAGTACACAGGCCTGTCTCTTTCCCCCTGTATGTTAAAAGGGCTGGCTTCACTGTTATAGTGTACAGAAATACATTTTCCACTGGTACAGTGCATTAGGCTGTTACTTCCCCTAAAAAAATAATGCAGAGGTGTCTTTTTCTTCTGTACTCCATTCTTGGGATGTCTCTCCAGGCCCCACTCCCATTCCTGGGCTGTTTTCCCCCTGCACTCTGTGCCTGGGCTGTCTCTTCTCTCCCCCCTGCACTCTGTGCCTGGGCTGTCTCTTCTCTCCCCCCTGCACTCTGTGCCTCGGCTGTCTCTTCTCTCCCCCCCCCTGCACTCTGTGCCTCGGCTGTCTCTTCTCTCCCCCCCCCTGCACTCTGTGCCTGGGCTGTCTCTTCTCTCCCCCCTGCACTCTGTGCCTGGGCTGTCTCTTCTCTCCCCCCTGCACTCTGTGCCTGGGCTGTCTCTTCTCTCCCCCCTGCACTCTGTGCCTGGGCTGTCTCTTCTCTCCCCCCTGCACTCTTTGCCTGGGCTGTCTCTTCTCTCCCCCCCGCACTCTGTGCCTGGGCTGTCTCTTCTCTCCCCCCGCACTCTGTGCCTGGGCTGTCTCTTCTCTCCCCCCCCCCCCCCGCACTCTGTGCCTGGGCTGTCTCTTCTCTCTCTCCCCCCTGCACTCTGTGCCTGGGCTGTCTCTTCTCTCTCCCCCCCTGCACTCTGTGCCTGGACTGTCTCTTCTCTCTCCCCCCCTGCACTCTGTGCCTGGACTGTCTCTTCTCTCTCCCCCCCCTGCACTCTGTGCCTGGGCTGTCTCTTCTCTCTCCCCCCCTGCACTCTGTGCCTGGGCTGTCTCTTCTCTCTCCCCCCTGCACTCTGTGCCTGGGCTGTCTCTTCTCCCCCCCTGCACTCTGTGCCTGGGCTGTCTCTTCTCTCCTCCCCCCTGCACTCTGTGCCTGGGCTGTCTCTTCTCCCCCCCCCTGCACTCTGTGCCTGGGCTGTCTCTTCTCTCCCCCCCCTGCACTCTGTGCCTGGGCTGTCTCTTCTCTCCCTCCCCTGCACTCTGTGCCTGGCTGTCTCTTCTCTCCCTCCCCTGCACTCTGTGCCTGGGCTGTCTCTTCTCTCCCCCCCCTGCACTCTGTGCCTGGGCTGTCTCTTCTCTCCCCCCCCTGCACTCTGTGCCTGGGCTGTCTCTTCTCTCCCCCCCCTGCACTCTGTGCCTGGGCTGTCTCTTCTCTCCCCCCCCTGCACTCTGTGCCTGGGCTGTCTCTTCTCTCCCCCCCCTGCACTCTGTGCCTGGGCTGTCTCTTCTCTCCCCCCCCTGCACTCTGTGCCTGGGCTGTCTCTTCTCTCCCCCCCCTGCACTCTGTGCCTGGGCTGTCTCTTCTCCCCCCCTGCACTCTGTGCCTGGGCTCTCTTCTCCCCCCCTGCACTCTGCGTCTGGGCTGTCTCTTTTCTCCCCCCCCCCTGCACTCTGTGCGTGGGCTGTCTCTACTCATCCCCCCCTGAACTCTGGGCCTGGGCTGTCTCTTCTCTTCCCCCCTGAACTTTGTGCCTGGGCTGTCTCTTCCCCCCTGCACTCTGTGCCTGGGCTGTCTCTTTTCCCACCTGCACTCTGTGCCTGGGCTGTCTCTTTTCCACCTGCACTCTGTGCCTGGGCTGTCTCTTTTCCCACCTGCACTCTGTGCCTGGGCTGTCTCTTTTCCCACCTGCACTCTGTGCCTGGGCTGTCTCTTTTCCCACCTGCACTCTGTGCCTGGGCTGTCTCTCCCCCCCATGCACTCTGTGCCTGGGCTGTCTCTTTCCCCCCCTGCACTCTGTGCCTGGGCTGTCTCTTTCCCCCCCTGCACTCTATGCCTGGGCTGTCTCCCCCCCATGCACTCTGTGCCTGGGCTGTCTATTTCCCCCCCTGCACTCTATGCCTGGGCTGTCTCCCCCCCATGCACTCTGTGCCTGGGCTGTCTCTTTTCCCACCTGCACTCTGTGCCTGGGCTGTCTCTTTTCCCACCTGCACTCTGTGCCTGGGCTGTCTCTTTTCCCACCTGCACTCTGTGCCTGGGCTGTCTCTCCCCCCCATGCACTCTGTGCCTGGGCTGTCTCTTTCCCCCCCTGCACTCTATGCCTGGGCTGTCTCCCCCCCCCCCATGCACTCTGTGCCTGGGCTGTCTCTTTCCCCCCCTGCACTCTATGCCTGGGCTGTCTCCCCCCCCCCCATGCACTCTGTGCCTGGGCTGTCTCTTTCCCCCCCTGCACTCTATGCCTGGGCTGTCTCCCCCCCTGTAGAGTGTTGCCCCAGCTCAGCCTGTAAATCTGGATAATGACTCCCATCTGGGGAAGGGATGGGGGGGCTCTCCTCCTCCTGCAATCCTGAGACATTGCTCACTCACCTCTTCCTCCCCCCTCCACTCAGTTACCTCATTTGGCCCCGGGGCCCTCAGCCTGTCTCTTACCTCATTCCTGACCTGCAGGCTATACACTCTCTGACCCATCCGCTGCCTGAGTGATTGCTGACCCCCCCCCCCCCCCCAATAGCTGGGACTCCTGAGGGGCTCAGACTCCTGCCGGGCTGCAAAACTCCAACTTTTCGGCCACTCTGCAGCCTCACCTCTGCCTGATTGTTGTCCAGACAAAGGAGGGGGGGTGGACTACTTCCATGGAGAAATCAATGGAATTATATTGTTCTAAATAATCTTATCAATGCAGAGAAGCTGACCATACACTATACAATCTCCTTTTTAGATCTACTATCAACTGTGTAGTGCAAGGGTATTCCTGATGTGAATGGATTGTTTAGGTATGTCCAAATGTAACATTGTTTTGGTAAATCTAAGGTTGAAACCTATACTATACAATCTGATTGTACAGAGATTGCCTTTTAGATTGACCCAAAGTCTGTAATACAAGGACAAGCCTTGAAAAATGTATCTTAATAGTATCCAATCAGGCAGGCCCTTGCACCTCAGGGGTGGGCAGGAGGGGCAGCTGCCCTGGGCACTGTGGTATCATGTGAGGTGGGTGGACACCACAAGGAGATTGGGGGGAGAAGATTTGTGTTGGGGGGGGGGGGGGTAAGAATTGTTCTATGAAGGGAAATTCTGGGAGGTGTGCTAGGAGTGGTGATTTGAGGGGACTTGTGTTTGGAAGGGGAAGAGGATTTGTACTGGGAGGGGGGATTTGGGGGGGGGTTATGCTAGAAAAAATGATGGGGGGGGGGGTGGAGATTTTTATTTATTTTTGGAGGGGATTTGTGCTAATAGAGATGAGATTGTTAGGAGGGAAAGTTTTGGGGGTAAGGGAGTATTATTGCTAGGATGGGGTATTGGAGGAGGGGAATTTGTGCAGGGAGGGGTTGCTCAGAGGGGAGATTTGAGGGGTAGAGGAAGGTGGGGGATTTTTTTTTGGGTGGGGGGGCGGTGGGGAAGAGAGGATTTGAGCAGGGGGGGCAAAGTTTTTTGCTGGGATAGGAAATTTCAGTTGAGGGGCAGATTTGTACTGGGAGGAGCATGCAGCTGTAGATGACCTTATCCCAACACTGATTTCACTACATAGTGGACATAGTGGATGGTGGATCTAAAGGAGATTGTACAATCAGACAGCGTAGTATATGATCAGCCCAAGGGTCACCATACAATCTTTGTAGAGTCAACTAGATTTACCAAAATAATGTGAGGACCAAACCTAAACTATTCAAGAAATCTATCCAAATTCCGAAGGGATTCCCTTCATTTGTGGGGATTTCCTCTCACTTCCTGTTTAGTCTATTGGACAGGAAGTGAAGGGAAATCTCCCCAATGGGACACACGGGTTATAATCGTCCTTTTCTCTAGCCAGAGTAAAAAGAAAAAAGTTTTCCCTATAGTTCTACTTCAGGTAATGATTTCCCTATGACAGCTAGGCAACCCTGATCACTCATTTCTCAGCAGCTGTGCCTGTCACCGCTCACTAATTCTTATCTCACGCAGTGACGTTACACATCGCCGTCTCGCACCGTTGCGTCACCTCCTTACTCATCGTTGTGTCAATGTCCCATCTTCCTGCACAGTCACTCCTTGTCCAGAGTTGACAGGAATTCCTGCTTAGTTTATTGAAAAGAAAAAACCCTCCCTTCCGGGCAGATGGTAACGAATGTTATGCAGGTCCTGACTGGCCTTTGTCCTGTAGGCATTGAAGAAGACAATTCCAGTGCACTTCCTGAATTCTTTGTCAGGGCTAAGCAAGGAGGTCCATCTGGTGAAATTACATAATCACATCCAGGCGTGGCAAAGTGATTGGGCCTACTGGGGGGGGGGGGGGGGGGGGGGGTCAGAAGTAGGCAGAACAGGGAAAGGGGATCGTTGCGTGGGGGAAGCAGTTACAGGAATGATGCCCTGTGTCTGTGTCTCTCCCTGCAGCAGCTAAAAGCTGGCGGGAGGGAGAGAAACCAGCTTTGCCCTGCTGTAGAGGGCATCTTTCTGTATTTGCCCCTCTGCCCGACCACACCGATTCCTCCTGCTGTTTGGGCCCCTACAGGAGGACCGGTGGTCCCCCCCTATCAGTGGCCCTAATCACATCCACTGAATAGAGAAGATCTAAACCCTAAGCCCTGGTTCACACCACTGCGATTTGTCAGTTTAAAAGTGCATGACAAGTCACACTTCATTTGCAGCAATGGAACCATTCAAATCATTGCGAAATTTTTTTCCTGCACTACTTTTCTGCTATTTCATTGCAACTCGCATTGACTTCTTTTAAATGAAGTTGCAAGCCGCAATGAAATTGTGCATCAAAATCAAACTGATCGCTGGTTTTGAAATCACGCGGAAGTAGTGCGATTTCAAAGCCGCACTGGTGTGAACCACGGCAAAGGGCTCATTCATAGGTGCGGCTATGCTGCCATCCTGCTGAAGAACGATTTACAGTGGATCGGTTTTCAGAGGGCGCTTGGCAAGTGGTGTCTAGGCAATATGTTGCCCCCTCGCTGCCTACGTTAACCCTCAAAACGCTGACCCAGTGTTCTGCAGCTGCACACATTGCACGCGGGTACATCTTCACTTGAATGGGTTGCAATCAGTGGCGGGGTACCGTCTGCCCAAAAAACACATGTAGTTTAATTTTGGTTGCATCCACAAAGCAAAGCATTAGAGCAGTAGCATGCGTTCAGTCCTGAGCATCTATATGCCCTAGTTTAAGTGGGTGGTCGTGGGGAAGGGGCAGTAAAACCGTGGCTCAATCGCCTGCTGTTGCCGCTGGCCGTGTGACTGAACCTTAAGCTTACACCATTGCGGCTTTAAAATCACGCTACTTCAGTGCGAATTCAAAGCTGCACATACGTGCAATTTTCACTGCCGATTTCATTGCGACTTCATTTAACAGAAGTCTATGCAAGTCGCAATAAAATCGGTAAAGTAGTGCAGGAACAGTTTCATAATCACTGCAACATGAACGGTTCCATTGCCAGCAATGGGGTGCGACTTGTCATGCGATTTGGAACTGTCAAATCACGACAAGTCGCACCGGTGTGTATGGAGGCTAAACCTAGGTCTATGCGTTTTCCATGCAGCTTTGTTTGCGCGAACACAGTAGTACATTCTGGGCTGCTGTACCTGCAGGAAATGCAGGGTAAAAGTCCCCGACCCCTTTCTGAAACCGCAGCGACACAGAAACTGCATTATTCTTTGGCACCATGTCTTTCCATTCATGGGAAAACATGCCATGTTTTCTGATGTGTGGGGGGCGACATTAAGAATTAATGGCACCCCTGCTCATCTGTTAAACAGCAGCGCATTTTACCTGCAGGAGCGTGAACGTGTGCATTTTACCCGCGCTCCCGAAACCCACATATGTGTAAATCTAGCCTCAAGTCTTGGTTAACACTTACAGGTGCAACTAAGCGCAGGTGCATTTCCACGTGCTTGGCAGACTGTCACATGTAGGGCAGCTCATTCATTTTAATGGGCTTCCCCACACATGAGAAACAAGGAAAATAAGTCCCTAACTTTTTCCGAAAATCACCGCGCTGAACCGCTTGGTGGTGCGAAAATGCAAGCATTTTCAGATGCATGGGGGTGTCGCTAACCATTAATGGCACTACAGCACATCTGCTTAAGGGCTACGCGTTTCTGTGCATGTCAGGAAAGCATGTGATTTTATGAGCGTTCCCACCAAACATAGATATGAACTTAACCTTACTGGATGATGGGGGAAAAGGGATCATTCCAGGTGCTGCACATCCGACAAAAAGGGGATGACCTCCGCGACTAAGTCCCATGGGCGAGGCGAAACATGCAAAAGGGACCCTGGATGGCAGGGGTACAAATGGGGGGGGGGAAAAAGGGCAAAGTGTTGTCACTCTGTAATAGGAAGTGCCTGAGCAAGGACCTTTATAAAAGGATCACTGGGTATTATATTTTTAAAAAAAAGCTGCAATTTTGAAGGATTAAAAATTACTTTTGAAATTACCTTAACGCGTTGGCTGCAGATTTAAAAGACTTTAAGATGATGAAATGAACATATTAGAATTTATGAAGTTTCAGTGGTTAGAGTTTGATTTACTGAAATAAGAAACGATGCAGCCCTGGCATGTCTCACCGTTTATTAACCTACATGCTGGGGATGCCATGTTACATGCCCTGGGTGTTGCAGTTGTCACAACAGCATCCTTATCTTGGGTTCACATTTTCACTCACTGCCTATCACAGGTCATCCTTCCTTCACCCTCCCTGGTTAGCACTGGAGTCCTCGACTTCAACCTCCTGCCATGGCATCATTGTGTAGTCACATGACCCATCTTGTAGGGTCACCTTAACATCCCCATTGTCGTAGCTCCATCACTTTGCTATCCTTCCTACACATTGCTGTCAATGCACCCTTCTCTGAGCGCCCCCCTCCCCCGCAGTCACCATGCTGCACCCACTCCCTGCTGTCACATCTCCTTCCTGCATCTGTCTTTTCTCTAAGATGTCACCTTCATCTTGCAATCACCCCCCACACAGTTGTCTCAGCAGCCTTGTCCTACGGTTTAATTTTACAGCACCCCCACACTTGTGCTCTACATACTAAAGAATGTTCTCTGGATGCCAGCAGTATCTTATTCAAACATTCCTATAGATACGTAGATTAAACTGATCTCCATGTAGGTCTGTAGACATTATATAGTCAAACATAAGTGGACACCAGACCCTCACCCATATTAAATGTCCAACATTAGGTTGACAGCCCTACCAATGATTGCGTTCCAGTGTTTCTAGTAACAGGTACTGTTATTACTACAGTACCTCCTCACTTGTGCTCTACATACAGAAGAATGTTCTCTAGATGCCACCAGTATCTTTTTCAAACATTCTTATAGGTGTGTAGCACTACCCCCCTTAGGAGCTGCTGGTTATATTATTGGGTCTTGCCGTTACCTGTCTGTTCCACCGTATCCGTCATAGGGGTTCCATTGAAGAGTTTTCACAGATGTCAGCACCAACACATAGTCTCTTTTCCAATGGTTTTATTAAAGAATGTCAATGGGAGGGATGGATGGTTGGGGGAGATTCAGGTACCTTGCTTTTGCGGATCACGGGTACTTCCTAATCCAGAGGACAAACGGCTTCCACACTGGATATAGCAACCACCGGATAGGTCTCCTCTCTCACTGACCTAGCAGCCGGTGCGGTCCTCGGCCAAAAGTCTCTGCCACAGACTTGAAGAACTCACGTAGTCTTTGCCACAGACTTGAGGAATACACATAGTCTAAGTACAGTCACACAGTACCAGTTTCTTTTAGCCGATCTGGCGATACCGTGAGGTAGATATGTAAGAATGCGTCCTCCAATTGAGTCTCCAGGCTCTTCCCGAGGCACCAGCCCTTTTTTCTTGGTCCTCTTCTGGGAAAAGTCCTCCCCTGGTTTCTTCAATTGCTCTGCTTCTTCCCGCAGGCAAGACAGCAAGGACCACCCCTGATTAGTAGGCCTCAGAAACTCCTGGGCCTACTTCCAGTAACGGGGCCTCGGGCCAGCCGGCCCCGAGGCAGGGAACTGCTACGGCACACCTTAGGCCAGGAGGGCCATCAGGTCAGAGCTTCCCGGAAAACACGGGGTCTGTCCCTTAAGTACCCTCTCCCAGAATGCACAGCGGGGGACCAATCCCACTGAGCTGCTTCTGGGCAAGAGGTACCCAATACATCCAGCCTGCTGCATTTCCAACCTTGACCTGTGGTGACAGCGACACCCACAGTCAAGTGGAAAAACGCGCAACACAACTGGACTGGAACAGAAACCAGTAATTTACCAGAATTATTCTGAGCTAAACTACAGCTCAGACAACTAAATTTACAACTAGCGTCTACCTAATAGGAGCAGGGTGCTACAGGTGCATTGATTAAACCGACATCCTTTGTAGTTGTAGACACTACATAGTCAAATGTAAGTTGACACCAGATCGTCACCCATATTAAATGGCCAACAGTAAGTGGACACCAGACCATCACACCTATTATATGGCCAACAGTAGGTGGACACCCCTACCAATGATTTAGTTCCAGTGTTTCTAGTAACGGGTACTGAATACAGTACAGTACCTGTACTACAGTACCTCCTCACTTGTGCTCTACATATAGAAGAATGTTCTCTAGATGCCACCAGTATCTTTTTCAAACATTCTTATAGGTGCATTGATTAAACCGACATCCTTGTAGTTGTGTGGACACTATATAGTCAAATGTACGTAGACACCAGATCATCACCCTTATTATTTGGCCAACAGTAGGTGGACACCAGACCAATCACACCTATTATTATATGGCCAACAGTAGGTGGACACCGCCCAGCAATGCTTGGGTTCAGGTGTTTTTAGTAATGGATGCTGTTATTACTACACCATACAAAGACATTATACACCGGCTTTTCTCAACCTTTTCAACACAGAGGAACTCTTGAAATAACTTTCCAGTCTCAAGAAACCCGTGCTAAAAATGCCTATATCTACAACTCGTGATACATTGATGTGTGATGGTCTATGGCAGGGATATGCAATTAGTGGACCTCCAGCTGTTGCAAAACTACAAGTCCCATCATGCCTCTGCCTCTGGGTGTAATGCTTGTAGCTGTCAGAGTCTTGCTATGCCTCATGGGATTTGTAGTTCTGCAACAGCTGGAGGTCCGCTAATTGCATATCCCTGGTCTATGGGAAGAATACTCCTTTACACTTGTGGTCATTGAGAAGAATTCCCCCCTTACAGATAGCTAAATGGTGTCAGTGGGAACTTATCTGAGAGGCAGAAATTGGTCATTGCTCAAGGAACCCCTAGAAAACTCTGCAGGAACCCTAGGGATCCATGGAACAACTGGTTGAGAAACCCTGTTGTAGACAATTGTGAACTTCATTCTGGTGAAGGGCCTTTTCTTTTCCAGCATGACTGTGCCCCTGTGCACAAAGCCAGCTCTATAAAGACATGGTTTGACCAGTAAGTTGTGGAGGAACTAGAGTGGCCTTCACAGAGCCCTACTAAACACCTTAGGATGAACCAGAATGCCAATTGTGAGCCAAGTCTTCTCAACCAACATCAGTACCTGACCTCACAAATGTTATTTTGGCCAAATGGGCATAAATTCCAAAAACACACTCAAAAATTAGGTAGAAAGCCTTCCCAAAAGAGTGGGGGCTGTTATAGCCATCAAGGGGATAAGGCGAGGGTACTTCCTATTAATGCCCGTGGTTTTGAAATGGGATATTGAACAAGGTGTGATAGCGAGGTGTCCACAAACAATTTAGTGGAAATTATTGTGCTCTTCCAACCACGTGAAAACCGTTTGTAGAAGACTCTTTTCTGCTCCAGCATGACTGTGCCCTCTGTGTACAAGGACAGCTCCATAAAGATATTGTTTGACCAATTTGGTGTGGAGGAACTTGAATGGCCTTCACAGAGCCCTGACCTCAACCCTACTGAACACCTTTGGGATAAATAGGAATGCCAATTGTAAGCCAGATCTTCTCACCCAACATCAGTTCTGACCTAAAAATATATATAAATAAACAGGTGCAAATTCCCACAGACACACACCAACATCTTGTGGAAAACCTTTCCAGAAGATTGGAGGCTCCTTAGCCGCAAAACAAGGTGGGAGAGGGGAGAGGAAGGGGTGTAAGTGTAAATGCCAAAATAATGGTTGTGGTTTTGGAATGGGATGTCCAACAAGATCATATACATGTGAAGGTCAGCATTCCAGACTTTAGGCCAAACAGTGTATCTGTACAGTGTTACCAACTGTGTTTCATATTAAGGGGCACTCTGGAGGGGGTGTGCTCCTAGTATTATTTGTTGGTCATTAAAGGGTTATTCCTGCAAGAGAAGAATAGGCATTGCTCCTCAAAATACTAATTGTCTGCTATGCTGCACCACCGGCAGTGGGATGGGAACTTCCCATCTTATTCCTGGGACAAAAGATAGCAGGCTGAGCAGCCATACCATTGAAGCTTTGTACAGTGCCATCTTAAAGGGGTTGTAAAGGTTCGTTTTTTATTTTCTAAATAGGTTCCTTTAAGCTAGTGCATTGTTGGTTCACTTACCTTTTCCTTTGATTTACCTTCTAAATGTTTTTTTCCTTTGTCTGAATTTCTCACTTCCTGTTTCTCCTCACTAAACTTCACACCATTATCCGAGCGGTGTGGAGTTAGCCAGAACAGCTTACTGAACAGCTTACTGAGGAGGAACAGGAAGTGAGAAATTCAAACAAAGAAAACAAAGAAAAAAAACATTTAGAAGGGAAATCTAAGGAAAAGGTAAGTGAACCAACAATGCACTAGCTTAAAGGAACCTATTCAGAAAATAAAAAACGAACCTTTACAACCCCTTTAATAACATCATGGGCCCCTGGGCACTGGAGCCCCTACCAGTCTACATAGGTGTCCCCATCCATCAGGTGTTTCCATCACTGTGGCCCCATGTTGCGCTCCCCCTTCCCCCTTGTACTTACAAATCACAAATGCTGCTCCCATCTGCACTGAAGTCAGCTCCTAGTCCCTACTTAAGTCTCAACTCCAGCTCTCTTCTGCCCCCTGCAGGAGGGAGGAGAATGCTGAAACCTTTCTCCTGCAGAAGCCAGCCGCGGCACCTTCTGACAGGAGTGACATTGCAGTTACTCCTGTCAAAGAAGAGCAGCAGGGGCGGCCAAATTGCCAGCACACCCCCACCCCAACACAGCGTCTGGCCCCCCTATGTTCTGGCTCTGATCATGGTGCTCCCATGTCCCTAGGGCCCCTGGGCAGTGCCCTGGTGTGCCCATTCATTAGGACGGTCCTGGCTTTGTATAATACGAATCGGCCAGCTTGGTCCTAATTATTTAAAGGGACATTAAGGGTGGTAAACTGTACCTATATCAGAGCTTCTCACGGCGCTCACATGACTCCTCAGCTCTCTCCTCTGCCCGACTGACAGCTGGGGAGGAGAGAGAGAGAGCCGAGGAGTCACGTGATAGCCGGGAGACACTCTGATATAGGTACAGTTCGCCATATTTTTTTTTTATAGAACACAGGCACAGGGACACATATATTATTATGTTACAGAGGGGATGGGAGGGTTTTCTATTAGATATGAGTGCAGCAGGAGGGGAGGGAAAATTTTGCAAGCTCCAGTTTTAGTAAATCAACCCCTTTTGTCTTTTTAAATCGTATTTATTTTTAACCTCTTTGCGCCCGCGCTATAGCCGAAAGATGGCTACAGCACGGGCCTAAATTTCCAGGAGGGCGTCCATGTTCATCCTCCCATGCATGTGCTGCCTGCGCGCCCTGTGATCAGCGAGTCCATGAGACTCGGCAGATCACAGATCGGAGTACCAGCCATTTACCACGTGATCAGCTGTCAGTGAATGACAGCTGATCATGTGATATAAACAGAAGCCGGTAATCGGCTGACAGCGTGAGGAGAATAAAAATGAAAGCAGATTACTGGCTTCTGTAAACGGGACATCAGTCCCACACACTCCACACCCACTGCTCGGTCCCGCACACTCCACACCCACTGCTGCTAAGCAGTGCCCATCAGTACTGCTAAGCAGTGCCCATCAGTGCAGCCTCATCAGCGCACATCAATGAAAGAGAAAAATTACCTGTTTGCAACATTTTATAACAAACTTTTTTTATTTATTATTATTTTTAAAAAAAAAAATCGGTCTTTTTTGTTTGTTTAGCAAAACATAAAAACCCCATAAGTGATTAAATACCACCAAAAGAAAACTCTATTTGTGTGGAAAAAAATGATAAACATTGGGTACAGTGTAGCATGATTGCGTGATTGTCATTCAAAGTGTGACAGTGCTGAAAATTGGCCTGGGCAGGCGGTTTAAGTTCCCAGTAAGCAAGTGGTTAATCTGCAGCTTTCATTACAATAATCCCTGCTGATCCTGCCATTAAGGTCCTTGTTTGGCCACTTCTGTCTCCAAATTGTCCTTTGGCGTTGTCACCCTGTCACGTGGAGACTACGGCCTCATGCACAAGAGGCGTAATAAAAAATAAAAAAAAACGCAGCTTTTACAGGCTTGTGACTTTTTTTTTTTTTTTTTTTGCCTGTAATAGCCCCTCTATGTTAGTCTATGTGGCCACTCACACATAAGCGTTTAGAGGCGTATTAAGAGAGGAATGTTTACAGGCTTCACAAAACACACCACCAGCGCATTCTGGACAGAAGATTTTGGGCAGAAAAAATACTGAACCTGCCTAAGCCCCTTTTCACACTAAAGCGTAGTGTGGGAAACCTGCGATCTGTGCGCTTTTCCCGCACTAAGTTCAAAATGCACTGCGCTTGCGTTCTGCAGCACGGAATCCTCGGTATACATGAGGATCTGCGCTCCTGTTTTCTTGTTGTTTGAGCTGCCTTGGATCATCCCGGATCTCCTCTGGAAGATGCAAGATCCTCCCATTAGATGCCCCTTAATCATTCTTCTGATTGAATTTATTGATGCTACTGACCCTGGACATTGCAAGCTGGGACTTGTAGTACTTTGTTGATTTTTGGATTGACTTTCACTTTTGGTTCTTGTGCTCTGCAGCGGGTGTCCGTGCAATGTTAGCAACACCTAAAACGCAAGTCGCAAATGCAGTGTGCATTTGCCTTCAGCGTATCGCATGGTACAAAACTACCATGCGATTTGGCTGCAGTGCGTTTTCAAAAGTAATGCATGCACTACTTTTGGTGCAATTTGAGCTTATTCAAAATGAATGGGTTCAAATCACACTGCACTGAATTGCATGTGAATTGTGGAAGAATGCGTTGTGCATTCCTGTGCGATTCATAGGCAATCCATAGTGTGAACCTTGCCTAAGGCTAGAATGTGATGCAATTTCATCCATTCAAACTATCGCACTGCATTCTTGTGCACATCACATGCGATGTCTGTGCGATTCACATGCGATGTCTGTATTGCACCAGTGTGAACCTTGCATAAATGTGTGTAAACGCATCTAAACGCTAGGCACGTTTAGTGACTGAGCATTCATTCCAATGGCCAAAATAAAAAAGGTTCTGGCCAATAGATTCAATAAATGCCCAAACGCTTGATGCTCCTAAATGCGTGCGCAAAAACGCGGCTTTAAGGGCATTTTTTAAGTTGCTTTTTTTTCCTGCCAGGAGCAAAGGCATATGGGGCAAAAAAAAAAAAAAAAAAGAGTCCTGTATGCATGAGGCCTACAAGTAATTTTAACACACATGGTCTACTGTTGTCACCATCAAGAAACCTGTCCTGAGAAATGCCATCAGGGTCAGTGCCAGCAGCAACAAAATGCACCTTTGCCTGTGTAGACAAAAGTCCCTGCACTGGCTCTAAATGCCATGCACCCATCACTGCTCTGCATGTAGACATGAAGTGGCTGCAAAGAGGCTGCAGGAGATCAGCAGCACTGAGATGCAACACAGGATGACAAAAGGTTAACTGTATTAACCTCTTGCCGACCGTATACTGTATATTTACGGCGGCAAAGGCAGCTCTCCTGCACAGGATCGCGTACCTAGTACGTAATCCTGCACGTCCGGGTCTGGGGCGCGTACGCGTGCTGCCGGTGACCCATTTTCGCTGTGATTGGACACAGCGGGAGCCAATCAGCATGCTCATTCAGAACACAGCGGTCTGCCTATGTAAACAAGGCAGATCGCTATTCTGCCAGTAGGGAAGGTATTGATCCTGTGTTCCTGCAAAGCAGAAACACTGATCCATGCTTTCCCATAGTACAAGCACCTCCCCCCCCCCCACAGCACACAAACGCTGGCTAGGCACACGGTTAACCCTTTGATTGCCCCTGATCTTAACCCCTTCCCAGCCAGTGTCATTAGTACAGTGATAGGTGCTAAAAATATGCACTATCACATTATTGATGTCACTGGTTCCTGTAAAGTGTCAGCGTCTGATTTGTCCACCACAATCCCGCTATAAGTCGCTGATTGCTGCCATGACTAGTAAAAAAAAAAAAAAAAAAGACAAATTCCATAAATATCCCATAGTTTGTAGACGCCATAGCTTTTGCACAAACCAATTTTAATATAAATTTTATTGAGATTTATTTTACCAAAAATATGTAGCAGAATACATATTGGCCTAAATTCATGTGGACATTAGATTTTTATTTTTTATTTTTTTTGTGTTGGATATGTTTTATAGCAGAAAGTGAAATAAATAAATGAATAATAAAAAAAAATGTGTGTGTGTGTGTGTGTGTGTGTGTGTGTATATGTATATATATATATATATATATATATATATATATATATATATATATATATATATATATATATATATATATATATAATATTTTAATTTTTTGTGCAAAAAATAAATAAAAACCGCAGAAGTGATATCAAATACCACCAAAAGAAAGCTATATTTGTGGGGAAAAAAAAAAATATATATATATATAAAATAATGTATTTATTTGGGTACAGCGTCGCACAGCCGCGCAATTGTCAGTTAAAGTAACACAGTGCTGTATCGCGGAAAGATGGCCTGGTCATGAAGGGGGGTAAATCTTCTGCACTGGTTAAAAAAATAAAGGCAATAGTTTATGCTACAAAGTTGTTTAGCAAATAAATGTCATTCCGTTGGGTTATACATCTCCCTTTAAGTAAATGTTCCATGATGGGATTTTAATGAGCTGCAGCTGTGGTGGAATACAAACACTTGGGGCTTCTGTACGATATTGTACGACCCTACGGCCTATGTTTCTTTATTATTATTATTATACAGGATTTATATAGCGCCAACAGTTTGCGCATCGCTTTACAACATTGGGGCAGACAGTACAGTTACAATACAGAATCAGAAGTGTCTTTTCTTTATAAATAAGATGTAACATTCTAATAACATGTAGGCAGTCATGCTACATTATTGGCCTCTATTAGAGATCCCGGACCACAATCCTCCGCTCTGGACGGCCTCCATAGGAGAGGGCCTGGAATAAAGTGCTGAGCTGTGCAGGAACCCCCCGGGAATATTGCCATGGAAACAGAGCGAGACAGACACAACCAGAGAGACGAAGAGAGGAAAGGCGTTCAACCTTGAGCTAGCAGGGATCTCTTCTGCAGGATTTGATCACAGTGAGAGTTACATTACACTTAACCGCCATTTATACGTATTTAACCCCACGCATGTTGCGGCGCCCGGATCCTATTGCAAAGAGGAGGCCGTGGCAAGCTGGCCATTGTGTCGCCTTGTCTCCGGCACTCAAGGGGTTACAGCATCCTGAACAATGTCCATTGGGATCCTGAACGCCGCTGCATTTTTATTTTTTAAATACGCCCTCCTGTACGATCTGTAGTCCGGTTACAATATTGTGTTTAACATCTCTGCCCTTTCTTTTTTCTTTTGTACAATAGACATCACAATGGACCCAGCAGCTCCCGCCACCCGCATGACCTCCTCCTTCACCATCAACATCTCCACGCCTTCGTTCTACAACCAGCCCAAGAAGTTTGCCCCCGTGGTGCCCCCCAAGCCCAAGGTGAACCCCTTCAGGGCCCCGGAAGAAGCAGAGCCCAAGAACGCCTCGGCGGGGTCCCTGGAAGGCCCCAGCATCAAGGCTTTCTTAGGAAAAGTTGGAGAGATCCCGCCCGCGGTGCCATCTAGCGGAGAGCAGGAAGGTAACGGAAACATCTGTTCGTAGTGTTCCGAGGGAGAAGATTGTTTGTGACATTTGTATCTGTTTACTGAGTGTGCTTTTCCCCCGAGGAATGCGTAGGAAGATGATTTGGGATTGCGTGTTTTCTGGAATGGGTATGACGTGTTGTGGTCGGGCTGCATTAACCCTTGGCGGAGTCAGCGGCACCACTTAGACGGGGCTGCTTAGCATGAGTTCAGAAAAGTCACACCTTGTTCTGCAGGTGGGGCAGTAAAAACAGGCGGCTGACCTAACATTCCTGGGGGAAATATCTGTGACACGGTTACATTGTGTCACAGCAAACATTTTATACAGCAAGTCTCTTATGGCAGGTGGTGCCACTCTTCAGGTAAATGCGAATGTCGTGCTGCAACTTCCTTTAATGCAGACATTTTCACTGTGAGTCCAGGAGGCAACATATGACTTCCTAGCCAAAAAACTATTCACAGCGCATAGCTTTTCATAACCATGCTTTTTCAGCCACCCCTGTGAATGAGGCCTTACTGTGTATGACAAGGAGTTTAAGCCAACTGTCACAAAAAAAAGCAGCCAACTGTCACATTTTTTTTAAAGCAGCCAACTGTCACTTTTTTTTAAAAAAAGCAGCCAACTGTCACCTTAAAAAAAGCAGCCAACTGTCACCTTAAAAAAAGCAGCCAACTGCCACCTTAAAAAAAGCAGCCAACTGTCACAAAAAAAGCAGCCAACTGTCACATTAAAAAAAAAGCAGCCAACTGTCACTTAAAAAAAAAAAGCAGCCAACTGTCACTTTTTTATTAAAAAAGCAGCCAACTGTCACCTTTTTAAAAAAAAAAACACCAACTGTCACTTTAAAAAAAAAAAGCAGCCAACTGTCACTTAAAAGCAGCCAACTGTCACTTAAAAGCAGCCAACTGTCACTTAAAAGCAGCCAACTGTCACTTTAAAAAAAGCAGCCAACTGTCACTTTAAAAAAAGCAGCCAACTGTCACTTTAAAAAAAGCAGCCAACTGTCACTTTAAAAAAGCAGCCAACTGTCACTTTTTAAAAAAAGAAGCAAACTGTCACTTTTTAAAAAAAGAAGCCAACTGTCACTTTTTTAAAAAGAAGCCAACTGTCACTTTTTTAAAAAGAAGCCAACTGTCACTTTTTAAAAAAAGAAGCCAACTGTCACTTTTTAAAAAAAGAAGCCAACTGTCACTTTTTTTTTAAAAAGAAGCCAACTGTCACTTTTTAAAAAAAGAAGCCAACTGTCACTTTTTAAAAAAAGAAGCCAACTGTCACTTTTTTAAAAAAGAAGCCAACTGTCACTTTTTTTTAAAAAGAAGCCAACTGTCACTTTTTTTTAAAAGAAGCCAACTGTCACTTTTTTTTAAAAAGCTGCCAACTGTCACTTTTTTAAAAAAGCTGCCAACTGTCACTTTTTTAAAAAGCAGCCAACTGTCACTTTTTTAAAAAGCAGCCAACTGTCACTTTTTTAAAAAGCACCCAACTGTCACTTTTTTAAAAAGCACCCAACTGTCACTTTTTTAAAAAGCACCCAACTGTCACTTTTTTAAAAAGCACCCAACTGTCACTTTTTTAAAAAGCACCCAACTGTCACTTTTTTAAAAAGCACCCAACTGTCACTTTTTTAAAAAGCACCCAACTGTCACTTTTTTTAAAAAAGCACCCAACTGTCACTTTTTTTTAAAAAAGCACCCAACTGTCACTTTTTTTTAAAAAAGCACCCAACTGTCACTTTTTTAAAAAAAACACCCAACTGTCACTTTTTTTAAAAAAAGCACCCAACTGTCACTTTTTTAAAAAAGCACCCAACTGTCACTTTTTTTAAAAAAAACACCCAACTGTCACTTTTTTAAAAAAAGCACCCAACTGTCACTTTTTTTAATTAAAAAGCAGCCAACTGTCACTTTTTTAAACACAGCCAACTGTCACTTTTTTAAACGCAGCCAACTGTCACTTTTTTAAACGCAGCCAACTGTCACTTTTTAAACGCAGCCAACTGTCACTTTTTTTAAAAGCAGCCAACTGTCACTTTTTTTAAAAGCAGCCAACTGTCACTTTTTTTTAAAAGCAGCCAACTGTCACTTTTTTTTAAAAGCAGCCAACTGTCACTTTTTTAAAAGCAGCCAACTGTCACTTTTTTTAAAAGCAGCCAACTGTCACTTTTTTTAAAAGCAGCCAACTGTCACTTTTTTAAAAGCAGCCAACTGTCACTTTTTTAAAAGCAGCCAACTGTCACTTTTTTAAAAAGCAGACAACTGTCACTTTTTTAAAAAGCAGCCAACTGTCACTTTAAAAAGCAGCCAACTGTCACTTTTTAAAAAGCAGCCAACTGTCACTTTTTAAAAAGCAGCCAACTGTCACTTTTTAAAAAGCAGCCAACTGTCACTTTTTAAAAAGCAGCCAACTGTCACTTTTTAAAAAGCAGCCAACTGTCACTTTTTAAAAAGCAGCCAACTGCCACTTTTTAAAAAGCAGCCAACTGCCACTTTTTAAAAAGCACCAAACTGTCACTTTTTTTAAAAGCACCCAACTGTCACTTTTTTTAAAAGCACCCAACTGTCACTTTTTTTAAAAGCACCCAACTGTCACTTTTTTAAAAAGCACCCAACTGTCACTTTTTTAAAAAGCACCCAACTGTCACTTTTTTAAAAAGCACCCAACTGTCACTTTTTTAAAAAGCACCCAACTGTCACTTTTTTAAAAAGCACCCAACTGTCACTTTTTTAAAAAGCACCCAACTGTCACTTTTTTAAAAAGCACCCAACTGTCACTTTTTTAAAAAGCACCCAACTGTCACTTTTTTAAAAAGCACCCAACTGTCACTTTTTTAAAAAGCACCCAACTGTCACTTTTTTAAAAAGCACCCAACTGTCACTTTTTTAAAAAGCACCCAACTGTCACTTTTTTAAAAAGCACCCAACTGTCACTTTTTTAAAAAGCACCCAACTGTCACTTTTTTAAAAAGCACCCAACTGTCACTTTTTTAAAAAGCACCCAACTGTCACTTTTTTAAAAAGCACCCAACTGTCACTTTTTTTAAAAGCACCCAACTCACTTTTTTAAAAAGCACCCAACTGTCACTTTTTTAAAAAGCACCCAACTGTCACTTTTTTAAAAAGCACCCAACTGTCACTTTTTTAAAAAGCACCCAACTGTCACTTTTTTAAAAAGCACCCAACTGTCACTTTTTTAAAAAGCACCCAACTGTCACTTTTTTAAAAAGCACCCAACTGTCACTTTTTTAAAAAGCACCCAACTGTCACTTTTTTAAAAAGCACCCAACTGTCACTTTTTTAAAAAGCACCCAACTGTCACTTTTTTAAAAAGCACCCAACTGTCACTTTTTTAAAAAGCACCCAACTGTCACTTTTTTAAAAAGCACCCAACTGTCACTTTTTTAAAAAGCACCCAACTGTCACTTTTTTAAAAAGCACCCAACTGTCACTTTTTTAAAAAGCACCCAACTGTCACTTTTTTAAAAAAGCACCCAACTGTCACTTTTTTAAAAAAAGCACCCAACTGTCACTTTTTTAAAAAAAGCACCCAACTGTCACTTTTTTAAAAAAAGCACCCAACTGTCACTTTTTTAAAAAAAGCACCCAACTGTCACTTTTTTAAAAAAAGCAGCCAACTGTCACTTTTTTTAAAAAAAGCAGCCAACTGTCACTTTTTTTAATTAAAAAAGCAGCCAACTGTCACTTTTTTAAACGCAGCCAACTGTCACTTTTTTAAACGCAGCCAACTGTCACTTTTTAAAACGCAGCCAACTGTCACTTTTTAAAACGCAGCCAACTGTCACTTTTTTTAAAAGCAGCCAACTGTCACTTTTTTTAAAGCAGCCAACTGCCACTTTTTTTAAAAGCAGCCAACTGCCACTTTTTTTAAAAGCAGCCAACTGCCACTTTTTTAAAAAGCAGCCAACTGTCACTTTTTTAAAAAGCAGCCAACTGTCACTTTTTTAAAAAGCAGCCAACTGTCACTTTTTTAAAAAGCAGCCAACTGTCACTTTTTTAAAAAGCAGCCAACTGTCACTTTTTTTAAAAAGCAGCCAACTGCCACTTTTTTAAAAAGCAGCCAACTGCCACTTTTTTAAAAAGCAGCCAACTGCCACTTTTTAAAAAGCAACCAACTGCCACTTTTTAAAAAGCAGCCAACTGCCACTTTTTAAAAAGCAACCAACTGCCACTTTTTAAAAAGCAGCCAACTGCCACTTTTTAAAAAGCAGCCAACTGCCACTTTTTTTAAAAGCACCCAACTGTCACTTTTTTTAAAAGCACCCAACTGTCACTTTTTTTAAAAGCACCCAACTGTCACTTTTTTTAAAAGCACCCAACTGTCACTTTTTTAAAAATCACCCAACTGTCACTTTTTTAAAAAAAGCACCCAACTGTCACTTTTTTAAAAAAGCACCCAACTGTCACTTTTTTAAAAAAGCACCCAACTGTCACTTTTTTAAAAAAGCACCCAACTGTCACTTTTTTAAAAAAAGCACCCAACTGTCACTTTTTTAAAAAAAGCACCCAACTGTCACTTTTTTAAAAAAAGCACCCAACTGTCACTTTTTTAAAAAAAGCACCCAACTGTCACTTTTTTAAAAAAAGCAGCCAACTGTCACTTTTTTTAAAAAAAGCAGCCAACTGTCACTTTTTTTAAAAGCACCCAACTGTCACTTTTTTTAAAAGCACCCAACTGTCACTTTTTTAAAAATCACCCAACTGTCACTTTTTTAAAAAAAGCACCCAACTGTCACTTTTTTAAAAAAGCACCCAACTGTCACTTTTTTAAAAAAAGCACCCAACTGTCACTTTTTTAAAAAAGCACCCAACTGTCACTTTTTTAAAAAAGCACCCAACTGTCACTTTTTTAAAAAAAAGCACCCAACTGTCACTTTTTTAAAAAAAGCACCCAACTGTCACTTTTTTAAAAAAAGCACCCAACTGTCACTTTTTTAAAAAAAGCACCCAACTGTCACTTTTTTAAAAAAAGCAGCCAACTGTCACTTTTTTTAAAAAAAGCAGCCAACTGTCACTTTTTTTAATTAAAAAAGCAGCCAACTGTCACTTTTTTAAACGCAGCCAACTGTCACTTTTTTAAACGCAGCCAACTGTCACTTTTTAAAACGCAGCCAACTGTCACTTTTTAAAACGCAGCCAACTGTCACTTTTTTTAAAAGCAGCCAACTGCCACTTTTTTTAAAAGCAGCCAACTGCCACTTTTTTTAAAAGCAGCCAACTGCCACTTTTTTAAAAAGCAGCCAACTGTCACTTTTTTAAAAAGCAGCCAACTGTCACTTTTTTAAAAAGCAGCCAACTGTCACTTTTTTAAAAAGCAGCCAACTGTCACTTTTTTAAAAAGCAGCCAACTGTCACTTTTTTTAAAAAGCAGCCAACTGCCACTTTTTTAAAAAGCAGCCAACTGCCACTTTTTTAAAAAGCAGCCAACTGCCACTTTTTAAAAAGCAACCAACTGCCACTTTTTAAAAAGCAGCCAACTGCCACTTTTTAAAAAGCAGCCAACTGCCACTTTTTTTAAAAGCACCCAACTGTCACTTTTTTTAAAAGCACCCAACTGTCACTTTTTTTAAAAGCACCCAACTGTCACTTTTTTTAAAAGCACCCAACTGTCACTTTTTTAAAAATCACCCAACTGTCACTTTTTTAAAAATCACCCAACTGTCACTTTTTTAAAAATCACCCAACTGTCACTTTAAAAAAGCACCCAACTGTCACTTTTTTAAAAAAAGCACCCAACTGTCACTTTTTTAAAAAAAGCACCCAACTGTCACTTTTTTAAAAAAAGCACCCAACTGTCACTTTTTTAAAAAAAGCAGCCAACTGTCACTTTTTTTTAAAAAAGCAGCCAACTGTCACTTTTTTTAATTAAAAAAGCAGCCAACTGTCACTTTTTTAAACGCAGCCAACTGTCACTTTTTTAAACGCAGCCAACTGTCACTTTTTAAAACGCAGCCAACTGTCACTTTTTAAAACGCAGCCAACTGTCACTTTTTTTAAAAGCAGCCAACTGTCACTTTTTTTAAAGCAGCCAACTGCCACTTTTTTTAAAAGCAGCCAACTGCCACTTTTTTTAAAAGCAGCCAACTGCCACTTTTTTAAAAAGCAGCCAACTGTCACTTTTTTAAAAAGCAGCCAACTGTCACTTTTTTAAAAAGCAGCCAACTGTCACTTTTTTAAAAAGCAGCCAACTGTCACTTTTTTAAAAAGCAGCCAACTGTCACTTTTTTTAAAAAGCAGCCAACTGCCACTTTTTTAAAAAGCAGCCAACTGCCACTTTTTTAAAAAGCAGCCAACTGCCACTTTTTAAAAAGCAACCAACTGCCACTTTTTAAAAAGCAGCCAACTGCCACTTTTTAAAAAGCAGCCAACTGCCACTTTTTTTAAAAGCACCCAACTGTCACTTTTTTTAAAAGCACCCAACTGTCACTTTTTTTAAAAGCACCCAACTGTCACTTTTTTAAAAATCACCCAACTGTCACTTTTTTAAAAAAAGCACCCAACTGTCACTTTTTTAAAAAAGCACCCAACTGTCACTTTTTTAAAAAAAGCACCCAACTGTCACTTTTTTAAAAAAGCACCCAACTGTCACTTTTTTAAAAAAGCACCCAACTGTCACTTTTTTAAAAAAAGCACCCAACTGTCACTTTTTTAAAAAAAGCACCCAACTGTCACTTTTTTAAAAAAAGCACCCAACTGTCACTTTTTTAAAAAAAGCAGCCAACTGTCACTTTTTTTAAAAAAAGCAGCCAACTGTCACTTTTTTTAAAAGCACCCAACTGTCACTTTTTTTAAAAGCACCCAACTGTCACTTTTTTAAAAATCACCCAACTGTCACTTTTTTAAAAAAAGCACCCAACTGTCACTTTTTTAAAAAAAAGCACCCAACTGTCACTTTTTTAAAAAAAGCACCCAACTGTCACTTTTTTAAAAAAAGCACCCAACTGTCACTTTTTTAAAAAAAGCACCCAACTGTCACTTTTTTAAAAAAAGCACCCAACTGTCACTTTTTTAAAAAAAGCACCCAACTGTCACTTTTTTAAAAAAAGCACCCAACTGTCACTTTTTTAAAAAAAGCAGCCAACTGTCACTTTTTTTAAAAAAAGCAGCCAACTGTCACTTTTTTTAATTAAAAAAGCAGCCAACTGTCACTTTTTTAAACGCAGCCAACTGTCACTTTTTTAAACGCAGCCAACTGTCACTTTTTAAAACGCAGCCAACTGTCACTTTTTAAAACGCAGCCAACTGTCACTTTTTTTAAAAGCAGCCAACTGTCACTTTTTTTAAAGCAGCCAACTGCCACTTTTTTTAAAAGCAGCCAACTGCCACTTTTTTTAAAAGCAGCCAACTGCCACTTTTTTAAAAAGCAGCCAACTGTCACTTTTTTAAAAAGCAGCCAACTGTCACTTTTTTAAAAAGCAGCCAACTGTCACTTTTTTAAAAAGCAGCCAACTGTCACTTTTTTAAAAAGCAGCCAACTGTCACTTTTTTTAAAAAGCAGCCAACTGCCACTTTTTTAAAAAGCAGCCAACTGCCACTTTTTTAAAAAGCAGCCAACTGCCACTTTTTAAAAAGCAACCAACTGCCACTTTTTAAAAAGCAGCCAACTGCCACTTTTTAAAAAGCAGCCAACTGCCACTTTTTTTAAAAGCACCCAACTGTCACTTTTTTTAAAAGCACCCAACTGTCACTTTTTTTAAAAGCACCCAACTGTCACTTTTTTTAAAAGCACCCAACTGTCACTTTTTTAAAAATCACCCAACTGTCACTTTTTTAAAAATCACCCAACTGTCACTTTTTTAAAAATCACCCAACTGTCACTTTAAAAAAGCACCCAACTGCCACTTAAAAAAAAGCACCCAACTGCCACTTAAAAAAAGCACCCAACTGTCACTTAAAAAAAAGCACCCAACTGTCACTTAAAAAAAAGCACCCAACTGTCACTTAAAAAAAGCACCCAGCTGTCACTTAAAAAAAAGCACCCAGCTGTCACTTAAAAAAAAGCACCCAGCTGTCACTTAAAAAAAGCACCCAGCTGTCACTTAAAAAAAGCACCCAGCTGTCACTTAAAAAAAAGCACCCAGCTGTCACTTAAAAAAAAGCACCCAGCTGTCACTTAAGAAAAAGCACCCAGCTGTCACTTAAGAAAAAGCACCCAACTGCCACCTTAAAAAACAGCCAACTGTCACTTTTTTATATAAAAAAAGCAGCCAACTGTCACTTTTAAAAAAAAAGGAAGCCAACTGTCACTTTTTTTGAAAAAAAAGCAGCCAACTGTCACTTTTTCTTCTTTCTTCTTTCTTTTTTCTTCTTTCTTTTACCTGTTCTTTTTTTCTTCAACCTGTCCTTTTTCTTGTGGCTCTAGAAATCCTGGATAACCCTCTGCACACTGCTACAGTATATACCCTTTCTAGCAAACTTTGCAATACAGAACAAGGATTTTAGCTCACACACATATTGCAGTACATGTTTAAGCTGGCCCACTGCGTCACAGTAATTTTCCAGTGTTAATATTAGACCCACCCCTTTAGCACCTGATGATAAATTATATGTATGTACAAGCTATTGGCACAGGTATATCTTGTTTTTTTCACGCAGCGCTGTACTTTCTTCTTGTGGCTCGGCGCTGTACTTTCTTCTTGTGGCTCGGCGCTGTACTTTCTTCTTGTGGCTCGGCGCTGTACTTTCTTCTTGTGGCTCGGCGCTGTACTTTCTTCTTGTGGCTCGGCGCTGTACTTTCTTCTTGTGGCTCGGCGCTGTACTTTCTTCTTGTGGCTCGGCGCTGTACTTTCTTCTTGTGGCTCGGCGCTGTACTTTCTTCTTGTGGCGCTGTACTTTCTTCTTGTGGCGCTGTACTTTCTTCTTGTGGCGCGGCGCTGTACTTTCTTCTTGTGGCGCGGCGCTGTACTTTCTTCTTGTGGCACGGCGCTGTACTTTCTTCTTGTGGCACGGCGCTGTACTTTCTTCTTGTGGCTCGGCGCTGTACTTTCTTCTTGTGGCTCGGCGCTGTACTTTCTTCTTGTGGCTCGGCGCTGTACTTTCTTCTTGTGGCTCGGCGCTGTACTTTCTTCTTGTGGCTCGGCGCTGTACTTTCTTCTTGTGGCTCGGCGCTGTACTTTCTTCTTGTGGCTCGGCGCTGTACTTTCTTCTTGTGGCTCGGCGCTGTACTTTCTTCTTGTGGCGCTGTACTTTCTTCTTGTGGCGCTGTACTTTCTTCTTGTGGCGCTGTACTTTCTTCTTGTGGCGCTGTACTTTCTTCTTGTGGCTCGGCGCTGTACTTTCTTCTTGTGGCTCGGCGCTGTACTTTCTTCTTGTGGCTCGGCGCTGTACTTTCTTCTTGTGGCTCGGCGCTGTACTTTCTTCTTGTGGCTCGGCGCTGTACTTTCTTCTTGTGGCTCGGCGCTGTACTTTCTTCTTGTGGCTCGGCGCTGTACTTTCTTCTTGTGGCTCGGCGCTGTACTTTCTTCTTGTGGCTCGGCGCTGTACTTTCTTCTTGTGGCTCGGCGCTGTACTTTCTTCTTGTGGCTCGGCGCTGTACTTTTCTTCTTGTGGCTCGGCGCTGTACTTTCTTCTTGTGGCTCGGCGCTGTACTTTCTTCTTGTGGCTCGGCGCTGTACTTTCTTCTTGTGGCTCGGCGCTGTACTTTTCTTCTTGTGGCTCGGCGCTGTACTTTTCTTCTTGTGGCTCGGCGCTGTACTTTTCTTCTTGTGGCTCGGCGCTGTACTTTCTTCTTGTGGCTCGGCGCTGTACTTTCTTCTTGTGGCTCGGCGCTGTACTTTCTTCTTGTGGCTCGGCGCTGTACTTTCTTCTTGTGGCTCGGCGCTGTACTTTCTTTTTGTGGCTCGGCGCTGTACTTTCTTTTTGTGGCTCGGCGCTGTACTTTCTTTTTGTGGCTCGGCGCTGTACTTTCTTTTTGTGGCTCGGCGCTGTACTTTCTTTTTGTGGCTCGGCGCTGTACTTTCTTTTTGTGGCGCGGCGCTGTACCTTTTTCTTGTGGCTCAGCGCTGTACTCTCCTGTTTTTTTTCTGGTGCGGCGCTGTACCTTTTTCTTGCCACAGTGCTCTAATCCTTCCACATTTCACATAAGCCTAGTGTGCCATTGTTGAACTCCCCCTGACCGTTCCATGACTTGCTGGCTTCCGTAGTTTGAGTCAATAGCTTACAACAAGTATACAGATTAGAATAAGGTCAGCAATCCTTATCTGCGTACTCGCTTCAAGTCAGTGACTCAAAAGAGTTGATTCAAGAGGATCAACATGACAGCCAGGCAACTAGCATTTGCAGAATGAGAATTGACACAGCCTCCCTAATGTTAGGAGGCTTCATATCCAATCTCTGAGGGCTGGCTGGTCATGTGTTTAAACGGAAGATCTGTTTTAGAAACTTCTGTTTAGAAGCTGCAAATCTCAGATCAACGTACTAGTTCTGATGTCCTCAACCAGAATATTTCTTTGTCTAGGCCAACAGCTCCCATCTGAGAATTTTGACACAGGTGTTCTTCTCCCCTGAAATGTGACCTGTTTTCTTTGTGGCTGTGAACAATCTGATTCTAAATCGGTTTCTTGTGCCTGACACCTGTTTGGTTTGGGAGGGGCCCTATTTCCTGGAATGTCTCAGTTTGTTGAAGAAATTCTTGTCATAGCAGTAAGGGGACGGGCATTTCTGGCCATTTAGGCCATTCAGTTGGTGTCTGACCACAGTAAACAGACTTGGCTCAATGGAGGTGTAGCGCTGGAAGCCTTGGGTTACCCCCTTAGTATAGGGATTGGGTTACCCCCTTAGTATAGGGATTGGGTTACCCCCTTAGTATAGGGATTGGGTTACCCCATTGGTGTAGGAATTGGGTTACCCCATTGGTGTAGGGATTGGGTTACCCCATTGGTGTAGGGATTGGGTTACCCCATTGGTGTAGGGATTGGGTTCTGCCATTAATGTAGGGATTGGGTTCTAGCATTGGTGTAGGGATTGTGTTCTAGCATTGGTGTAGGGATTGGGTTCTGCCATTGGTGTAGGGATTGGGTTCTGCCATTGGTGTAGGGATTGGGTTCTGCCATTGGTGTAGGGATTGGGTTCTGCCATTGGTGTAGGGTTTGGGTTCTGCCATTGGTGTAGGGATTGGGTTCTGCCATTGGTGTAGGGATTGGGTTCTGCCATTGGTGTAGGGATTGGGTTCTGCCATTGGTGTAGGGATTGGGTTCTGCCATTGGTGTAGTGATTGGGTTCTGCCATTGGTGTAGTGATTGGGTTCTGCCATTGGTGTAGGGATCGGGTTCTGCCATTGGTGTAGGGATCGGGTTCTGCCATTGGTGTAGGGATCGGGTTCTGCCATTGGTGTAGGGATCGGGTTCTGCCATTGGTGTAGGGATCGGGTTCTGCCATTATCCCCTCTAGTGCAAGGGTTGGGTTATCCCCAACTGAAACAGTGCTCTACATATTGTGCACATCAGTCTCTACCCCCAACCAAGGAGCTTACAATCTATAACTGGACATACACTATACAATATGGTTTTACATTCGCCTTCAAATTTACTAAAACTATGTAATTGAAGGAAGATCTGTATAATCAGTTTGTTCAGTGACCAATCTCTCATGTAAACATGGGGCCAATTTAGACAGGAGCCATTTGACCTACCAGCTTGTCTTTGGGGTGGGGAATGAAAGTAGGGTACCCAGAGGAAAACCCATGCAAGCACAGGGAGAACATGCAAACTTCATGCAAATCATGTCTAGCCAGGATTTGAACCGAGGACTTGATTGCTACAAGGCAGAATATCTACCCCCTGTTAAAGTTACGCCACGGCTGGACAGGAAGATGTGAAATGAATTAATATGCATTTTCGGCAAGTGCAAATTATGAGTAAAGTTATAGTACAGTGTCCCACTTTGCTGTAACTTTACTCATAATTTGCACTTGCCGAAAATGCATATTAATTCATTTCACATCTTCCTGTCCAGCCCTGCCGTAGCTTTAACTGGACTGTTATGCTTGAGGGTGGGAAGGTCTGCCTGATCACTGTGATTGGCTGTCACAGTGGTCAAATGATCAGAAGCCAGTCCTGCCAGCTACTGGTCATTACTAGAGACCAAAAGCTCGGGTGCTGTGCTGGGAGCATGCAGTGACCATGCTTTCAACATGGAAACATTGGTGGCACATTGGTGCATGGGCATCAAAGATCAAAGCCCACCCTTTTTCCACCGCAAATATGCGTTACATGGCCAGCAAGAGGTTAATAGAAGACGTGTAATTACTCGCATGAGGCGGCCCCATGCTGAATGAAGTTATTTTGTTTGCATGACATCCGGCTGTTCATGTAAACTGCGGCTCAGCCGCACTCACCGTATTATGACAGTAATATTGTAATCAGGGGGTAGGGGAGCCATGCAGCCGGATAATTAAGATTCATTGTCTCCCGGAGAAAGCTAAAGAGAAAATTAAAAGGGCCATTAAACCGGAAACACCAGTGACTCCAATACGAGAGACCTTCCAGTAACTGCAGGAACATTTAGAAATTGCGTGCTTCGGTAACGTCAACTAAAATTCAGTGCGACTTTGTTTGGTGAACGGCGTAGTCCTCATTCCATTAAAAACATTGTCAAGGTTTGACAAGTTCACAATAATCGATTAAAATTGGCGAACTTTGTTGTGTTCCTAGGCAGCTTCAAAATCCTTTGCAGACGACGGGAACTGTAGACACACATAGGCGTGCGCACAGGGTGTGCCGGTTGTGCCCAGGCACACCCTAATCACCCCATGTGCATTAGTGTTATCTCTCTGTGTAGCAGCAGGAACATAGGAAAGATCTCCCTCTTACCGGCTCTGCCATAAGAGAAGTGTTTATGCTCTTCTCTTTCACTGTGCCGGCAGGGAGAACAATGTGGCGGGGTCATATGTATGCATGCATGTGTGTTTGAGCTTAAGGGTGCACACCCTAATGCAATAGGCTGCGCACACCTATGTAGACACATTTTCATTTTTATGCCTTTTGTGATCTTTGGTGTTTGAGGAACTATGAGGCTTTTGCCTGTGAGTATGCTGGCCCGACTCACACCTTCTACAAATTCAATAAGGACTTGCAAACCGCAGTGGCGAAAGTTCCAGTTTTAAAGCTGAACTGTAGCTCTAAATAATACATAAAGCATTAAATGCAGTAATTTTAAAATGCAGGCAGTGAAAGTACCTACATTTGACCTGGTATCAGCCACTTGCGTACAACAGAGCTTAGACTGGGGGAGAGAAGCAGTTCAAGTAAATTGTGCTGCAGTGGAAGGAGACTGCTGATAGAAAGAGAGGGCAGAGTGACGGAGAGATACGCTTATCGTGGTGCTGCTTCTCCTCACAAACTGGGGTAGGGAGAAGACCTGTTAGTATTGCTTAAAGGCATAATCTGCTTTTTGATAAATGAAACATTAATAAATTCACCTATGTTGCATTTTATAAATTGTTTTCATTGGAGTCTGGAAACCAATGCTACTACAATCAGGGCAATACACGGGCTCCTGCAGATTTTCCCACCAGCCTCAGGTCCGTACAGAGGTACAGACCTTTGGTTTTTGTAGCTGGATGAAGTAATCAATGGACTATGGGTAGGGTGACCTTACCACACGTGTGTTTTATTGCGAACCATGAGTCCCTCTACTGCAGTGGAAAATGGGACTTGTAGTTTTTCCATTCACAGATCCTGGAATGGACCAGTAGTTGGATGGCACAGGGGTGCGGATGGAGTCATGTACAGGCACACTGAATTCAAAAATATACAGGATGAGGGGTGTGAGCAGTTTGAGGGAGGGGGCTGCAGAATGGCATCATGTTCCATGTTGCACCCTAAATATGGATGTAATATGCAACATGGTATGAAAGGAGGAATTGGCCATCAGGTCTCCTCCCCCTGCCGGACAGGAATGTTATCTGGCAGAGGTGTGTTGACCTCAGAACTGGATGGACAACAATAAAAATCTATTGGCAGATAAAATGTTTCCCATATATGTATATCATCTGTGTATTTGTCTTGTTGCATGGAGTTCTGAATCCCAAGCTGGTAGTGGATATCTGAACAAAGATGGACATGTGGTCAATGGCTTTTGGTCCAGAAGCAATTGGTTGGCATATTTGCTATGGAGTGGCGAGAAGTGTAATTTTTTTTATTTTTTTGATTTAGTACTTTTTTTATTCATTTCATAATGTAGCAACCACGCCACTCTTTGGCTCGTTCACTGGAGAGGAAGGCGCATAGTCTCCACCATGCCCATACCCCCTGGTTTGCAGAGGTTAAGCACACTTAGTTTCACTTACGTGTCTTTGCAGCAACTCCCCTCAGTGTTGGTTTCTGTCCCTAGAATGTAAGGACAAAAGTCTCTATGCCCCAAGTAACTCCAAGGTCCACACCAGCATCAACTCCAACATAGAGTTTATTTCTTTATGCACGAACATCCACAAATGAGGAGAAGAGAAAGTTAGGAAGACAGATCAGTTCAGGCACTCTTGTTTCTTCGCCACTCAATCCCGAGTGGGTATAGCTCACCCGGATAGTCACCCGAAGGCATTAGCAGCCGGCGTGTAACTCGAACAGTCTATTTGATTCCCTGATGGATGCGTTCAGGAGATCCTCTGCCACAGGATCTATGGTGCCCCAAACCTCCTACTGGTCCTTTTGGTTAGATCCTTTTTTTTCGGGTGGATGACATCCCTCCAGAGATTTACTGGGCCCCTTCCTTCACTGTGATCTCTCACCAGTCCTTCGGAACGGTCCTCCCCCAGCCTCCTCTTCTAGAAACGGGTTCCCTTGCAAGGCGACACCCTGGGATTCCTCCTCCCGAAGTGGGCTCCAGCTAAAGGTGCTGGGCCCAGGGATGAAGTTGCAGTCCCAGGACTAAAGGTGCCTGGGACTGAAGTGCACGTGGCCCCATGGCCTGGAGGGCCAAGCACCACGCACCAGGACTCCGACTCTGGAAGCAGGAACGAACAGAAGACCCCTCCTTGGCGGCGTCTGCCCCTTATGTATCCTCTCTCGGCATGCCCAGGAGGTCCACCACACCCACTGTACGGCTGCCAAGAGAGAGGACACCAAATCGCTGCCCTGTTACATGTGGTTCAACCCCGAGTATAGGTGACAGCGCCACCCACACTTCTAAGGGGAACTGCACACCAGGCAAAACAGCAAGGCAGAGTCCAGCAAATTGAAAGATTCAAGCCAACTACCACTCGAATCACCCTTAAATTTGGCATAGCAGTCCCTAAATTTGGTACCCCGCTACAATAACAATACAGGTTATACATTTATACATACAATTATCCAGATACATTATCTTACTTCTTACATTCACCCACCCAAAAGAGAGAGAGAAAAAAAAAAAAACCCGCCGCAAAATCTCCAGCGCTGGCTTATTGAATCAATTAGGTGTTCTACATTGTCCAATCAATAATTTCTTCACACCCAACATGATTAGGGTTCTACAGACAGGACACCAAATGTTCTTGGGATGTCCTTGTATGTGTGGCCCCTAACCGTAAAGATGTGTTTGCCAACCACCACCTGCTGATGGATCTTGTTATTGCTTAATGAACCCCCCGCCAAATACAACAGACATAAATGCAGGGGAAACCGTGCAAAATGTTATCTTGTTCAATGTTGGTCAAGGGCACTTCCATATTGGTTGCCACAGGGGGTCCTAAATCAACCTGTTATCTGTGGAGTTACAGCCTCTGGGAGTTCAAATCTTGTTTTACTCTTTTCCCAAGTGTTTCATTAAGAAATATATTTTCAAGTGTTCTTGAAAGTCTACTGATGACGGAGTCTTTGGTTGCAAGCAAATGTGCAGAATTCAGTCTAGTGTTGTGAAGGTGCACATTGCTATCTTGAGAAAATAGCAAATCAGTATTCTTCTTCTAGTTTCTATACAATAATGTTACATTTGAAAATGATCACTGTAGAAATTGGGGGATATGCCAAGTGTGTGCTGCTGGATTCATTGGATGCTGTCGCATTACGAAAAGAAGTACATCATTTCCAGAAACCATAAAGTACAAATGATCTGGAAACCATGGCATGGAGCTAATGATGGCCTACACATTAGTAACAATATACATAAGGATATCGTTCTAAATGGTCTCCTTCAGCTGGCCATATGTGGATTGTATTTCATCTGATTCCTGCTCAATCGACCAACGTTTGTTCCCTAGTTGGCCCTACCAGCAACATGGAAATCCCTCTATCCATGCTGTTTAGCGTAGATGAAGGAATCAAGTATATGGCCAGATTTAGGGGTTGATTTACTAAAGGAAAATCCACTTTGCACTTGCAAGTGCACTGAAAGTGCACATGGAAGTGCAGATGCTGTAGTTCTGAGGGGGACATGCAAGGAAAATAAAAAACAGCATTTTAGCTTGCACATGATTGGATGATAAAATCAGCAGAGCTTCCCCTAATTTCAGAGCTTCCCCTCAGATTTACAGCGATCTACACCGACTGCACTTCCATGTGTACTTTCAAGTGCAAAGTGGATATTCCTTTAGTAAATCAACCCCTTAGAGTGCACCTGTACCTCACCATACCCAAAAGTTGTATTCAGGGGTTTTGCTAGACCCTGGCACCTGGGGCACTGGGCCCTGGTCTCGAGTCAATAGCCCCAGGTCTCAGGTCTGCAGTCACTACAAGGTGGGTAGGAGCACTTACGGCTTGTGTCTAGCTGAGCATAAAGTGGTTGAATTATCTGGACATATTTAAAGTGGGTCATTATCATTTACCTTACTGGATCCCAGTAGTGTATTTAGGTTTTGTGCTGCCCTAGGCCTGACTAAACTTGTGCACTCCCTAATTTAAATATGACCCACCCCTTCCTGTCAAAGCCTCACCCCTTTCAGTTTAAGACCCGCCCTGAAATTTTCAAGTGGGGACATTAGTTCTTAGGGCCTGGGGGGGGGCATTGGATTCCCTTAATTTGCATAGATTTCCTCTCACTTTCTGTTTGGCTATGGGGCAGGAAGTGAAGGGAAATCTCTGCACTGGGACAGGGGTGGTAAAAAATAAACTTACAGGGACTATAACCCTCCCTTACTCTATCCAAAATGAAAAAAAAAAGTGTTGCCTATAGTTCTACTTTAAGCACAAATTTCGGATAATTTTATGGAGAGGACTAAGAAGATATAACCATGCCAATGGTGCAGCAGAAAACAAATAGCCCAGTGAGTAAGGTTTGCTGTCCAGGATGATAGGACAGTCAAAATTAGAAGCAGCCTGTGTTACACTAACAGTGTATCGCAAGCCGGCGGGGACTCTTTCCATGCTGCCCCCCTGTAAAGTGCTGCCCTAGGCCTGGGCCTTGTTGGCCTATGCCAGGATACAGCGTTTCTGGATCCTAGTGGCTAAGCTTATATATTCTACTATTGTTGCGGTTGTGCATGTATAGCATTTATATTAAAGTAATAGTCGCTTTAATTTATATAAATGTATTTGAACACGTTGGAGTACTGTCATTCCTCATAGGAATCCTTTTATTTTGCTTTTTGTTTGCCTCATTAGTTTCTCTTTTTTCCTTTTAGAATTTGTCCTGCCGCCTCCCCCTCCCAACGATGACTCCATATTGAGCCCAGGGTCTTTTCCACCTCCTCCACCTTCCTTCAGTGACGATGTTCTTGGCTCCCCCACGTCTACTTTCCCCCCTCCTCCACCTCCTGAGTTTGCGGAACCCTTCCCGCCCCCTGTGGAGGAATCCTTCCCATCACCACCTCCGCTGGAGGAAGCCAGTGATATTCAGGTAAGAAAACCAAATAGGATTTGTTGAAAATTTTTATGCAATATTTTGGAATAATTTCCTCCACCCCTTTTTGGTTTCTAGAAGCCAATTAGTACCATTTTTTTTTTTTTAAAGCATTGCCTTGCCACCAAAGTTTGCGCTTTTGTTAACTGACCAATAAACTATTCTTTTTATTTGAAGATAAGTTGGATCAGGATTTTGGTAGATATTTAGATGCTGCCCTTTTAGTTAGGAGGCTGCTTTCTAAGATCCAATGGATCAGAAGAGGAGGTCCCCAGAATGACAATTAAGTTTGGTAGAATGAAGGTAACAGTAAACGTATGGTCAACAGTCCAGCTCAATTTTTATTTGTCATTCTGGGACAAACTATAGACAATGCATTTTGAGGGTTCTACTGATTCCTCTTGATCAGGGCTACAAATAACCTTTGGGGGGCACTATCCATTCTAATACAATGGGACGCCATTCTTTCAGTTCACACCAATAATGAGGCAGATTTCATCTTATTGACATCAATGATGGGGCATTATTTCTCCCACTGACATCTAACGATGGGCACAATTATTCCCACTAACACCATTGATGGGGCACAATGCCTTCCACTGACACCCCTGGTGGGGCAAAATTCCTTCCACCAACACCATTGATGGGGCTCTATTCCTTCCACTGGCACCAATAATGGGGAAGTATTCCACTGACAGATGCCAATTATGGGGTACTAGCGCCTCATTTGACACCAGTGATAAGCAGTGCTGGATTACCAATTAGGCCATTGTCTACTCTGCCCATGGGCCCCACACCGTTTCAGGGCCCCACGACAATGGTTCACAATAATATTAATTTGATCTTGAATGGAAATTTTACAATGAAGCATTCTTAAATTGTTCACAAAAGATAGAAAAAATAAATCAACTCAAAGAAACAAAAAACTTTACATTAAAGACACTAGAGAGAATCCTGTATTAACGTAAAGTACCCTATAACAACGTAAAGTCCTTAAACCGTAGACATCAGGTTCATGTTATTTTTTTCTCTTAAAGGCTCATCCTCTTTCAGCTGTCAGTTTGTAAAAAAAATTGATGCAACCTACATCTGTGTAATGTACAGTTGTGATGGTCATCTCCATCTAGCGGTCAACGTGCACGTTACTTAATTCAATGTTATCCAACTAGATAGAGAACACAAACGAGAAAGCTCCAGGAACCTGTGAGGGAGGGCCCAAGGTTTTGACTGCCTAGGGGCCTCCACAAAGTTTAATCCAGCACTGGTGATAGGGCATTATTCCTCCTCCCGCGGACCACAGACGCTAGATCATTTATTTCCACTCCCACTAACCACTAAACCATTGGTGCATTTTTTTGCTTCCTCTCGCCACCAAACCTAAGGTATTGTTTACTTCCACTGACATTGGGGAATTTTTCTAAACCCACTGGTCACAGTCTAGCCCCTTCTAAAGTCTGAAGGATGGAGAACTGGCCCTTTGTTTGAAAAGTTTAGAGATCCCTGTTTGATGATGAACAACAAAAAAAAATGTCAACCATACATCTGGAGCTTTCTTCATTCCACCCAACTTACTGCTGTTCTTTCAATTTGGAACACTACATTGATCAGAGTATTTATAATCTACACAGCCTGGATTGCTTCTATTAATTATGCAGGACAAAATTGATGTTTTGTGTTTGATGCTGCCTAAGTATTTATTGATTATTTTATCTGTTTTATTATTGATGAAAATAACCCAATTGAATCCAATTTTTTTTATTGCAATTGCGTCTTTACCTTTTTTCTATTTTTGAAGCGTATGTAAAAACAATATTTTTGTCGTTTTGTAGACAGGATATGGAAGGTTTAAACCCCCAACCCCCCCATCAAGTTTTAATCGGCTCTGTGTCCCTGTTGGGGGGCTCTACCTTGTTTATCCTGGTGACTATTGTCACTGAGACGGCAAATGGGGGGGGGGGAATCCAAAATTGTATACCAAAGCAAGGGGTAAGAGCAAATTTTCAATGGGGACAAATTCTCCAGGGACATCTAAGATGAAAATTACACTCCATTTGGGGGGGATTATCTCTCATTTGCTGTTGTGTCAAAAGGAAAATCCCCCCCCCCCGACAGGGGCACAGAAAGCACAAAATACCCTGCTAGGGGCTTTAACCACCTCAATACAGGGCACTTTCACCCCCTTCCTGCCCAAGCCATTTTTCAGCGCTGTCACATTTTGAATGACTATTGCGCGGTCATGCAACACTGTACCCAAATTAAATTTTTATATTTTTTCCCCCAAATAGAGCTTTCTTTTGGTTGTATTTGATCACCTCTGCGGTTTTTATTTCTTGCGCTATAAACAAAAGAAGAGGGACAAGTTTGAAAAAAAAACACTATTTTTTACATTTTGCTATAATAAATATCCCAATTTTTATTTTTTTATTTTTTTTCCTCAGTTTAGGCCGATATGTATTGTTCTACATATTTTTGGTAAAAAAAAAAATCTCAATAAGCGTATATTGATTGGTTTTCGCAAAAGTTATAGCGGCTACAAAATAGGGGATAGATTTATAGCATTTTTATGAAAAAAAATTCTACTAGTAATGGTGACGATCTGCAATTTTTTTTTTTTTTTTTATCGTGACTGCGATATTGCGGCGGACATATCGGACCCTTTTGACACATTTTTGGGACCATTCACACTTATACAGCGATCCGTGCTATAAAAATGCATTGATTACTGTATAAATATGACTGGCAGGGAAGGGGTTAACACTAGGGGGCGATCAAGGGGTTAAATGTGTTCCCTAGGAAGTGATTCTAACTGTGGGGGGAGGGGACTGAATGGGGGAGGTGACCGATCGGTGTCCCTATGTACAAGGGACACAGCATCGGTCTCCTCTCCCTGACAGGAAGTGGATCCGTGTGTTTACACACACAGATTCACGGTCCTGCTCTGTTACTGGGCAAACGTGGGTGCCCGATGGACATCGCGGCCGCTGGGCACGCGCATCGGGTCCCCAATGACGCGGCGCGCGCGCCCCCTAGTGGCTCGGGAAGGCGAAGACGTCATGATGTCCGCCCAGAACGAGTGCCTCATCGTCCCGCCTTCTTTTTAATGCGGGCGGTAGGCTAGTGGTTAAAGGGTAACTCCACTTTTGTGTGGGAAAAAAAATAGAAAATAACGAAAAAATAATATAGCGTATACAATTGCGACACAAGTCAAAAATGTAATTGAATGTTTTTAAAAATTACCTTTCCTTTTCAATCTGCAGTTCTGTAATTTTCTGAAAATGCAATATGGCAACTTGGAGGTGTTCTGTACACAGAATGTGTACAGAACGCCCCCAAAAACATAATTTCCTGCTTGTGTGATTGGCTCATCAATTTTCTCCAGAAGTCTGCACTAAGATACTAATCCGATTTCTTGCAACCCCCTGCAACAAAATTAAATTTTGGGTGAGATACTTTCAATAGGAAATCACAACTAAAGGGATGCAGGCCCAGCAGCTTTCCTTATTAGTGCCCTGCAGGTGCAGCAGCTGACTGATAATTATGAAACCACTCCCATTAGACTCCATTTCCCAAACGGAGACAGACAAACACCCAGTGATTTCTTCAGAATACCAAAAGGTAGAAATCTGCAACAAAGCTTCGTAAAATCTTTGATCACCCATGTTTTTTTTCTCAACAAAAGTAGAGTTACGCTTTTAAGTCTTCCCTACTCTATGAAAAAATGGCTATACCTTTAGCTATACCTTTAAAGTATAGCTAAAGGTAAAACGTATTTTTTGGGTTTTGAATAGAGTGGAGAGGGACTAGAACCCCCTGTCAGTTTTTTTAGCTGTCTGTGCCCCCGTTAAGGAGATTCACCCTTTTTGTCCTGTTTACCATTATCATTAAAGGTGAAAAGTAAAAGAAAACTCGAAATTTTGGGTTGCCCCCAGAGAAGTAATAGAGGGGAAATCTTCCAATGGGGACACTAGTTCTGGTGAGCTAGGGATCCCCAAGGACTTTAATTTGCAGGGATTTCCTCTCACTTCCTGTTTAGCTATGGGACAGGAAGTCAAGGGAAATCTCTGCAATGGGACACAGATGGTGAAAAAAAATATGACAGGGGTTATAACCTTCACTTGCTCTATCCAAAATAAAAAGAAAATGTTTTGCCTATAGTTCTACTTTAACTTTGGTGGATTTTACTTTTTTTCTTGAGCCTACCGTTTACTTTTTTACTTACAGCTTTCCATTTTGATCTTCTGTGAACTGTGAACAGATTAAGTCCTGGTACAGGATGCAAAAACAAAAATGTAATTTATTGTCCATCTTTACAGTTACTGAAAGTACCGTAATGGAAAGTTGTGTTTGGTAAATTACTTGAAAAATGCAAAGTGCAGATATTGCTCTTGAGTTTTATGTGCACCCCTTATATTATAATGTTTTGTTTCCTTTTTGAGTGATGGTAGGGTTTTCCTCCGTCACACTTTGGCGGAGCGGAGCGGAGCGGATGTCAGCGGACATGTCTCCGCTGACATCCGTGCCTCCATAGGGGTACATGGAGGATCCGTTTCAGGTCCGCCTAAAAAACTGACAGGCGGACCTGAACGGACCTCCGTGTGAAAGGGGCCTTACAAAGATTGTTTTTTCACTAGCTTGTCATCTTTTTTTCTTTCACCCCTCTAATTTCTTCCTGTCGGAAGTCCTGTTTGTGTATCCTTTCATCTCTCCACCAGTCATGGAGAGTCTTGTTTCAGCAAAAGAAGGCTGTTCTCTCTTAAGCCCCGTACACACGACCGAGTTTCTCGTCGTAAAAAACCTGTCGATTTTCTCGACGAGATTCTTGTCAAGCTTGACGAGATTCTTGTCAAGCTTTCCTTGCATACACACAGTCAATTCAAAATCTCGTTGTTGTTCTGCGCGGTCACGTACAGCACGTACGATAGCAGTATAAAGGGGAAGTTCGATTCCAATGGCGCCACCCCTTGGGCTGCTTTTGCTGACCTTGTGTTACTGCGTGTTAGGAAAAAATTTGGTGAGAGACGATTTTCGCTTTTCAGCCTCGTGCTTTTCGTGCGTTCAGCATGATGAATGTGCTATCTCCATTACGAACTCTAGTTTTACCAGAAGGAGCGCTCCAGTCTCATACTTGACTCTGAGCATGCACGATTTTTTAAGACTCGGACAAGCATACACACGAACGGTTTTCTCGTCGCAAAACAGGCCGACGAGAAACTTGACGAGAAAAACGAGAATCCTGACGAGAAAATAGAGAGCAGGTTCTCTATTTTTCTCGTCGAGATTCCCGGCAGTTTTCTCGACCAGAAACCATACACACAAACGGTTTTCTCGGCAAGAAAGCTCTCTCTGCAGTTTTCTTGTCGTTTTTTGACGAGAAACACGGTCGTGTGTACGAGGCTTGAGTCTCCAATTTATCCAATTTTCACCCCTGCAGGACCATTAGTTTTTTTTAAAGGATGTTTCTTTATAGGCATGCCTTCTAACATATATACTGTATGCGTGGGGAAATCTGAATGATTTACTTTAAAACCTGACTTTGATCTACAAAAGTACTTCACTCTTGGTTCACAGGTTCTACCACCACCTCCTCCGGCTCCACCTATTCAACTAGTATCTGCACCGAAACCTGCGGCACCAGTTCCTTCCAAGCCCACTCCCCCATCAACATTTTCTCCAAAAACTCCTCCTACATTTTCCCCCAAGCCCGTTGGCCCGTCGTCTTTCAGCCCTAAGCCCGCCGCTCCTGCACCAGTTGCTCCAAAGCCTGCTTCTCCATTTGTTCCAAAAGTCTCTGCTCCTCACACATATTCCCCCTTACCACCTGCCGCTAACCCTCCGCCAGCTCAGATCTTCTCCCCAAAGCCAAGCGCGCCATCGTTTTCTCCAAAACCGACTCCATCTCACACCTTTGCTCCGAAGCCTTCTGCTCCACACACTTTCTCTCCCCGGCCAGCAGAGCCAAGTTCAGAGGCCTCGCGACCACCAGAGCAAAAGTTTCCACCACTGCAGCCTGCAGTGTCTGAACCTCCAGCATCCTCCATACCATCATCTGTACGGTCACCAGGATTCAACTATGCACATCAACGAGAAAAGCCTCAAGTACTTGAAAAAGCCAGACCGGATGAAAATATCAGGGTTCCAGCCCCGCAGATGGAGTTCAGCAGAAATTTTGTGCCACCAGAGAGTGTTAAAAGCGGAGTGATAAAAGCCAATGGGACCTCTGTCCCTAAAACACAACCGGAATATTTTCAGTCGCCAAGGCCGCAGTCAGATGGCGTGCAAACCAGAGGACCTCAGTCAAGCCTGCAAAGACCTTCTGAGCCAGTAAGGAACTTTAATATAAATGCTTTCAATTTAATGGTGGGCAAGCCTGTAAGGTAAAATCTACAGAGAAGTGAGGCAACAGTGGTTGTGGCAAGTTGTTTAAATTGTCCAATCTCCTGTTTATCTTACAGTAGGTGGCCAGTCATCCCAGGAGATCCAACCATAGTTCGCTCTATCTGGATAAAACTGTCTGGATTGGTTGGGCTTCTTGGGTTTAAATAGTATTTAAACCAAAAATGTATTTATTTTAATTTTGGGTAGTGTAGCAAAAGTTTAGCTTTGTTGGGTTTTTACTGCTTCCGGTTTGTCCTATTGACCATTGTCCCCAGGACTATAAGTGAAGGAAAATCCAAAATGTTATCTTATTACTAAAACAAGAATAGATGGGACACTTGTTTCAGAGACAACTGTTTGGAGGGGATGTCTCCTATGTGAGATTTGCTCACTTTCTGTGGAGAAATCGTACCAATTGGATTAATTTTTTTTCTATGTAGAGCTGCAACAGATTTTGCAATCTCTAGTTTTAGTAAATCAACCCTGATGTGCCACTGTATATGGCCATGTGTGCTCTTGTGGTTGTCAGCCAGGAGAAATATCATTGGGCAGATGAATGTTTGTTGAGGGTAGGCAATTATTCCAATGTATTGTTATTCTCTTGCAGAATCGGACTGCTGGCGCCACTACCCTAAACATGAAGGAAGTGGAAGAGCTGGAAATGCTGACTCAGCAGTTAATGCAGGAGATGGACAAACAGCCCACAGGAGAAGGACACGTCATGGGTACATTTTCTTTTTAATCACTAAAGCTTCATGGTGTAGGAGTGTCTTGTCTTCCAGTATTACTCAGGCTTTAAAAAGAAACCTGACCCAAGAAAAATATGAAGGCCACTGCTGACAAATGTTGGAAGTGACCCTTAGGCTTTAGAACATTCTAAATCACTCAGTTGGAGTAAAGCTTGCAACTAGGACCTTCAAACCGCCTGCTGGGCTTGCTTATTTAGGGTCAAAGTCGAAAGCTGGCCATACACTTAGTCAATCTCGGACACTTTTTTGGTGGAAGAAGACATTTTGGGCTAAATAAAACTTGCTAGATACTGCCAACAATGTTACTGGTTCCAAAGAAATCATGGTGATAGTCTCCAAAATTATTACAGAGTTTTATTCCCCATATTTCACATCCAAGATAAATTTGAGTGGCTCTCAAGGTGACCAGAATTTCTTCTGTAGTTTGAAGGCAAGCCCAGTCGGTCTCCCGCTTGGCACAAAATTACAGGTGACCCTTTTGCGTGTTGGACACTGGTTTAATACTGTATGCTGTGTTTAAAGTGATTGTCAATAGGTGAGGTTTGTCTGTTGTAATGTAAACTCTTAAGAGCATAAAGTGGAAATCGTAAGTGTTTAACCCCCCCAGGGTCACCAGTGAAAGCTGGAGCCCTGCCGGAATAGTGAAACAGGGTCAACTGTCAGCTTAATTTATGTAGCGTGAATATTTTTGGTCTTTTTTTGGATGTTAGTCACCATTTCCATCCATTTCTGAGCTCATATCCTGTTATGAATACAGGAAAACTCACCAGCTTCAACATGGGTTGCAGTGTCTGCTAGCATGGATGTTGCATCTATTGAAGGCTTCAGTGTCCCCCTTAGTGGACACCTCTACCTAGGGGAGTATTGACGTTCGGGTAAGGGTGCAAGTTTTGAAGCATTAGAATAAAATTCCAGGATTCAATTCTGCTTTACTTAATTTCAGTTTCATTCTAATTTTATGTTATTTTAATGGTAAAAATGTATCTAGTGATGCCGAGGCTCCATAGTTGAAAGAACTGAAATACAGTAAAACCTTGGATTGCGAGTAACTTGGTCTGTGAGTGTTTTACAAGACAAAATTTTTGAATAAATTTTAACTTGATATACGAATAAGGTGTTCCTATACGCGTAGCGCCACATCACAACTGTGTATAAAAAAGAAGAGAGGCGCCTCTAAGTGTAGCAATATGGTTACATTTAATGAAGGTACAACATTTTAGGCTTGGTTCACACTTCCGCGACTTGGGATCCGACTTGTGAGACTCCAAGTCGCGTGACATGTGAAATCCCATTTTAGTCAATGAGAGCTGTCTCAATTAGCACTACTGAAGTCACTCCGACTTTAGAAAAGGTTCCTGTACTACTTCAAGGTGACTTCTATTTGAGTTGTGCCCATAGACTTTAATGGAAGTTGCCTCAAAGTCACATTGCTTTAATCTTTTTATATGGACTATAGACTGAAGGACTTATGAATAAATGGTTTCCATTATCTCCTATGGGGAAATTCGCTTTGATATATGAGTGCTTTGGATTACAAGCATGTTTCCGGAACTAATTATGCTCGCAATCCAAGGTTTTACTGTAGAAGGATTGAAAGGGTCAGACCGGAACAATAAGGCTGGGAAGGAAAAGGTTGGATGATGCTAGGCATTCTCCAGCTAGGAAGGCGGGCTCTATCGGACTAACTGCAGCTTCTTATGCACATTTTCAGAAACTCACGTAAGCAATTTCAGTACAGGAGAGGATCCCGTGCAACTGTGTAAGACTGAAGGAAGGCTGGGAGTCAACATTAACAGTACCCTTATCTGAAAACACCTGAATATAAGCATTCTGAGGGTAACAAAAAACATTTGGCCATATAGGACATCACTTTTTGGGAGCACTGTCCCTTTAAGGACTCTGTTTGCAAAAGTCAGTGATTTAGTGATGGCGGTATTGTTGTCTGTGGTCATTTGCATGGTGCTGTGTGCTGGTTTTGTTGGTATGTCAAAATTAAATTTATACTGAAGGATATAAATGGTATTTGTAGACACGTGAATTAGATCTGGAGTCCTTTAATTAAATCTCCTTCTAATTTGTTTCCAGAATAGAAATCTGTTTACTGGTTCTCACGCAGATTAGCCGCTGTAGACCTGCTGTCAAACTTTTTAATCTGAACCTGACAAGTATTAGTGGGCCCAGATGGAAAAGGAAGCCCTAAAACTTTATTTTGATATTCATTAGAAGTAGGTAGTGTTAGGATTTATGTCAGAATTGTACAGTTGTACAATCTTCCGTTTTGATTTCTAGTAAGCTATACATTGTGTGGGCCTGTCTGTTCTACTAATAGATTGTATTACATGTGGTCATGTTAAAGAAGAACTCAAGCCTCACCTGTATCCACTGGCTTCTGCCTCTGGTGCTTGTTAGAATTCTGTGCTGCTTGTAGGCAGGTGCAGGCTATTTTCCAGCCTGTAGGTGGCATCACGCTGCTATTACAGGTGGGGTGTGGTTCGATGAGGAAAAGTGTCTTCCCTTACCCCACTGGCCCTCTTGGGGAAGAACATTGTCCGATTGGACGCTGAAATCTTACAAGACCTTGGTGGCCATCTTGATGGGGAACCTGATGATAAATGAGATGCCCCACGTCATTCAGGCGCACTTGGAGCGAGTGTCAGGTTAGGGACAGGAACCCACTACTAAGGTAAAGCATTCAATGTAGGCAAATGTTCTGGTGAGTAGGGATGAATCAGGGAGGTTTCCTGCAATTTGGAACCCTGTACAGTGCCCAGGTCTTTTTTTCTCACAGAATAGGTGCAGGAACTCCCCCTTCTGAGTCACCTCTTGTCTTCGCCCCCTACTCACCTCCGAGCACTGTCCCTTGGTTCCACCTCCCAGTACTGCCCCTTTTAGAGACTACAGAACCAAGTATCATTTTGTGGTGCTAAGTAATTTGTATAGAGTTTGTTACTGATAACAAGTTAACAATAGACCCCCCCCCCGCCAGCAACAATAGAACTCACGCAAGCAACAATAGATCCACCCCAGCAATAATAGATCCCCTAGCAATAATAGATTCCTCACACATTATCACCCCTCCCCAAGCAACAATGGTCCCCCTGTTTATAAAATACATCCCCATCAACAATACAATAGACCCCCAGGAAAAATAACAGATTTCCCAGCAGCCAGAATCGATAGATCCTCCAGGTACCAGCAACAATAGACGTCTCCCTCAACAGTAGACATGTGCACACTGAAATATTTTGTTTCAGAATTTCGTTTTCGTCCGAAAAATAAATTAATTTAATTACTCCCGAAATTCGTTTTTATTTATTTTGGTTCGTTAAAAAATGCATTCGTCCGAAAATCCAAATTAATTAAGGTCAAATCTGTCATTGAAGGCTTATGGTGTCTGTTGAATGTTATAAGAAGATTCGACAAGCAGCTAAACTGTACGACGCTGCAATCGTACATTTCCGGTCGAACGTTCCGCCTACAAGCTATAGAAGAATTCTAATGTTGTATGTATGACACTAGTAATAATTATATTTATAAATTATTATTACTAGTCAACCAACATTCAAATTCTTCTATAGCCTATGGGCAGAGCATTTGACCAGAAATGTATGATTGCGGCGTCAGATTCTGTGCGTTCGTTTTAGTTTGTTAAAACGATAACGAAAATACCTGAAATTTGGACGAAAATGCATTCGGACGAAAACGAATGCACATGTCTACTCAACAGTAGATCCTTCCCAGCAACAATTGGTCCCCACACAAAAATATATCCCCACCAGCAATAATAGATTTCCCAGAAGCCAGCATCAATAGATCCTCCAGCACCCCTTGCCATTACATTCATTCAGTGTTGGAGGTGCCGGAACTGCGTTCCCTCATGTTCCCGCTGAAAAAAAAGCCCTGCTGGTGCCTAAACCAGGAAAGTGAAGTCTTCCCCATACATGTCAATGTATATCTAGTAGAATTAGTCAGATTCAATTGGACTTGTTCTGCAGTGTTTTAGATGTTTCATAGCTTACCCCAGCCGTTCTCAACCAGGGTTCTGCCAGAGGTTGCAAGGGGTTCCTTCAATGGTGGTTTATTGTTCTCCCATTTTGATGATGCCTGCATAGTTCCTGAGCAACACCACTTGGCAAAGCCAGCAGAATGACACCAGTGATCTTTTAAGCTGTCTGTATTGGTGGGTTTCTAGCTTTAAGGGTTGCATTGTTCTTACTGACTACCAATATGAGAGGCATTTTCCCATTGACCCCCAATGAATTGGTTGCAATGAGGGCTCCTCGAGGCCTAAAAATAATTTTAGTGGTTTTTCTAGAGCAGGGGTCTCAAACTGGCGGCCCTCCAGCTGTTGCAGAACTACAATTTCCATGAGGCATTGCAAGGCTGACAGTTACAATCAGGATTCCCATGGGCAGAGGCATGATGGGACTTGTAGTTTCGCAACAGCTGGAGGGCCGCCAGTTTGAGACCCCTGCTCTAGGGTAAAAGCTTTTCAAAAGGGTGGTCTATCCAGACCACTTCTTCATTTTTATTGACTGGCAGAAATATACCTGAGTATTTATATCCATACACCTTAATCCAACCACCATGGAAAGGCAGATGATGTTGTCAAAAAACAAGATGGGAGGTGTGAAAGTTATGGAATGCATGTAGATTGGGGTACACTGGATAGACTTGGCAACCTCTCAACAAAAAAATGGCCCAACCTTGGAGGGAAAATTCTACAGGTCAAGACTTGGCAGTCTACCTACTGATTAGGGAAAAGGGATATCCATTTGAGGACAGTGAGGTGTGCATCTTGGACAATGAGGACAACTAGTTCACAAGAGGCATGAAACAGGCCAGCTATGTCTAACTGGAACAACCATTGCTGAACAGGGATGTTGGGCTGTGACCCCATCTGTCTTCGACATATACCTACTCTTCTTCTAACATCTCTACTTTGGCAGCAATTCACACCTTCAACCGTGTAAATCGAATGATTAACACCTATGCAGACTCCCTTGCCCTAAAACGGGATTATGCAACTAAAACATGGTGGTTTCACACCTCCCATCCTGTTCTTAGACAATAATATCTGCCTTTCCATGGTGATTGGATTGATGTATTTGCTACCTGTGAGGCTATAAATGTTGGAGAATGTTCCTGACTCATTGGAACTGAAGAATTGGCTTGGGGAAGCTACAAAACGTCTTCAATGTTACAGACAGTGGCGGCCGCTCCATTAGGGGTACAGAGGCACCACCCCCCTAATCCATGTGCCCGACCCCTAATCTACATGCGGGGTGCTGGACGCATGTTTTGTTTTATTTATTTTTTTAAGCACATGATTAGAGCCTGAGGCTCTAATTGGCTTAAAAAAAGGGTGGACTCGGGGCGCAGAGAACTGCACCCTGAGCCCACCCAGTAGTGTGACATTAGAAAATTAATATTCGCTAATGTCTTCCTGCTTCTCCTCCCGGGCCAATCAGGAAGCGGGTCGGGTCCTGAGACCCGATTGGCCAGGGAGCCAATTGGGTCTCAGGACCCACTTCCTGTTCAGCCGGGAAGAGAAGCAATGGCCCTTGCTCTTCCCTCAGCAACCTGGAGCGGGGAGCAGCAGTAACAACCTCTTTAAACTTCCAGGAGCCCTAACCCGGATCCAGCACCTCCTCGTCATCGGCCTCCTAAGATAAGGCTACTGATTGCCTCCTTCCCATCCATCTCCCACGCGTGTACAGAACAAGTCCAGCTGAATGTTGTGACTGACTACTTCTAGATGTTTGATGAGAATATACTATATGATAATAGTGGGTTATATTGAAAAGGGCCATTTAGGGACTGGTTGTTGACTGTCAATTGATGGTTATTCTCTCCTCCTCTCAGATCTCTGCGGATTCTGCGGTAAGGGTCTTTCTCGGACAGAGACGGTGGTGCGAGCTGGGGAACACCTATACCATGTACATTGCTTTACATGCTCCAAGTGTGAGCAGCAGCTCCAAGGTCAGCAGTACTACGAGAACAAGGGACGTCCACTCTGCGAGGACTGCTACCAGGTAAGTGCATCAGTTGCCACCAGGATGTTGAAGGCCAGAAGAAAGGGGGTTTACTAAACAAATTCAAAGTGTAAATACAGCTTTGCAGAAAGCAGCCAGGGAAAGCAATTGGTTAACTACTAATGCTATCCAATAAACAATATACTGTGACTGTGCTGAGGTCATTGTGTTTAACTGAATGTTTTTTCTAATTCCCTGCAGCAAGAATGCACATGCAGAGGCGGCTCTTTAATTAGGCAAATTAGGCGGTCGCCTAAGGCCTCGCGCCAACAGGGGCCTCGCGGCCGTCTAATTTGCCTATGATTAATCACCAGGATGGTGTGCCACCCCCTCCGGGGCTGGCCTGTGTTTTCTGTTCCCTGCTGTCATCTTGCTGGGTCCCAGATGTTGTATTGGCTGCATATATCTGATGGGTGAGGAGGATGCTGATCACCAGTGTGCTAGATTCGTGCATCTTTCTGCAGCCATTTTTCTTGCTTGAATTTTTTTCCCATTTTGGGGATTTAAGTAGGTCCTCGTGTCCAAATTCTGCCTAAGGCCTTACAAAGCCTAGAGCTGCCTCTGTGCACATGGCACCTCACAGGGTCACCGAGAGGATACTTTCTGTGTAATTTCTTCTCTCTACTTCTTATATTACCAATCATTTTGGAATTAAGGTGGTGGAGTGGTGGAGTGGTGGACTCCAAGCTTGAGGATGGTTCCTAATAATGACTGGTATACTATGACAACTTTCTTATTGCCCGATCGAGACCTAACAGTTCACATGTATGGAGTAAAAGAATGAGAGTGCCAAGATGTGGTTATATGTCCAAATATGAAATTTTATTGCTTGAACCTCTAAGTGCCCATGTAACGCATATGTGCGGTTGCAAAGAGGGTGGGATTTAACGTGCCATGCCACATATATGCGTTCATGGATGCCAGTGACTGTTCTGTCAAAGTCAGGTCTCGGTAATGATCGTTACCCAGCGGGACCGGCTCCCGATCATGTGACCACTGTGACAGCCAGTCACAGTGGTCACATGATCGACCGATTCTCCCCCCGATTATTACCTGCTATCTGCCTCTTGCAATCCTCTGTACAGTAGAGCTCAGAACGGGAAAGGAAAGGGCATGACTCGCAGTAAATCGGGTTTTCGAAAAAAAAAAAAGATTTTGGACACTAATAAATATTATTGTTCATTGCGCTACTGTGGTTGTGTAAATTGACACTACATTTGTTTTCACATTTTTGTTTTAATTATTTATTTTTTTAAAGTAGCAGCACATTTATTTAGTTCATTAGCGCAGTGCTTATATGAGAATATATTAAATAAGTAGACAACATATCATCTGTGATTTAACTTGCCACAATCCTGTACTTGACCTGCCGTAATTCTCAGGTGCAAGTCAGCCATCCTTCTGTGCAGTAATTTTCCTCTGTAATTCATCCCCAGTTCAGCCTGTTCACTCTCGCTAATTGCCTGATTCTGAGCAGATTATTTTTTAATTTTTAATTATTTTTTTTACGTTCCTCGTCCTCTTCAGAAATATTCCATCGTCGGCGCTGTGAGCCGGACTGTGATGATGAAACGCTTATCTCCCCCTCTAAGTGGATTATATTAGAGAGCGTTAGCGAGGCGAGATCACAGGGAGCCATTATATTACATCTCCCAGTGTTACAGTGTAGACGCTCTTTGTGAACTGTTGTGGTGTTCAGATCTGGGCCATTGTGAGGATTGAATGCCCCGCCGAGCGCTGTTTACCTGCCGAAAAGATTTATTTCAAAGGCGATTGTTTGTGGGGGGGAGAGGAGTACATCTCTGCAATAAATTGACATCCCCATGTTTTATCCCTTTCAAGGCGTAATTCCAGGAATTTAATTTTTATCCCTTTAATTGAGCCAATAGCCCCCCTTAATAGCGGACCTCCACCCCAAAAAACAGCTCATATTGGAGCGCGTGTGTGTATGTATATGTATGATACACACACACACACACACACACACACACACACACACACACACACATGTATGTATGTGTGTGTGTGTGTGATTTATATGCATATGGGTATATATATGTAGGTGTATGTGTGTGATAGAGATCTAGAAATATAGATAGATATATTATATAATATTTATACAATACTAGTGTGTGTGTGTATATATTATATTTTTTTAACTGTATTTTTGTATTTAAATTTATTTAATTTTTTTATTTATGTGGCGGGCAGCCCTTTTTGCCTGAGCAAGACGTTACGTTGCACATGCATGTGAAGATGAGCTGAAGGGCTCTGCCTAGCCCCTGGGACCTGATAGGGACTTTTCTCACGTCTGCACATGCTCGGCTTTTCTTTCTCGTACATCACGGGACACAGAGCGACATAGTCATTACTATGTGGGTTATATAGATACCTTCAGGTGCTGGCACTGGCAACTTCCAAAACCGGAAGTACCCTCCCCTATATAAGCCCCTCCCATCCGGGAGTACCTCAGTTTTTTGCCAGTGTCTAAGGTGTTGGCCAAGAAGTAACATGTGTTTCACTGAGCTTGCGTACAGGTTCTTTTGGGCCTCAGTAAGCTATTCCGGATCCGACCAAAAAAGCTTCATAGCTAAACGGTCGGTACCCGGGCCTTGCAAGAGAAGAGCAAGGTTTTGCCTGTAATGCCTCTCTTAGGAGAGCTGGACCCTGGGATCCAGAGCTCTGGTCATACCCACGACCAAGATGTTTTCTGTGCAGGGTGCTATACAGGTCCAGGGGAGTGGAATCCTTGGGAACCCGGTCCCTGAAGGTTTAATTACAATGCCTGCCGTGATAGGTGAAGTTTGGGCTTCTGTGGACCAAACAGAGTCCTGCGGCGAGGAAAAGGTAAGTGGGGGCCCTCAGGAACTTGGTTCTATTGGGGGACCCCCAAGCCTATTTTGTCTTTCTGCCTGTTACCTAAGGTATTCCCGCTAAATATTCTGTGCATGCCTGTTACTACTGAGAAAATGTAAAAATTTTATAGTAGGCAAGAAAAAAAAAATGTGTAAGACCGCGGTACCTGTGTTAAACACTAGAGGCCGCTATGGTTCTTTTTTCTTGTAATGTGGATTTTTTTCTTCTGAAGTCAAATCCAGGCAGTTGGTAAGTTCTCTGCTGGGAAGCTGTCTCCTCTGCCCTGTTGCTGCGCTCATCCATCCCCGGGCCCTGCGGCAGGGACCCTGGCACCCATCTAGCTCCTTGTTTTTTCAAAAAAGGCGCACGTGCCCGCGCGCGTGCGCGTGCACGCGCCTCTCTATATAGAGGCGATCTGGAAAAAGGGGCGGAGCGGGTGGATGACGCTCGGTGTGCGCCGCGGCGCTACTGCGCATGTGCGGGCGTCCAGCATGTTTAAAAACAATCAAGCTGGCTATTGAAGTGCACAAACAGAGCTAGCAACAGTAAAAAGGCACACAGAGGCGGTTGATGCAGGCATCCCCTAGAAAGGCACTTTAGTAGACACCAACTGATATATAGCAGCAATTGTGCTAGACTATTCTCAGTAAAAGGGGTGTATTACGGCTGGAATACCTCAGCTTTGGGCTTAGGAATATGCCGTCCAGAAGCTCCGGAACTAAATCTTCCAGGAAGCGAAAGGGGTCTCCATCGGGCTCTGAGGATCTTGGGCATGCTTCTGCTGCACCAGTCTCCCCTGAAAATTCAGAGGTTAGTGACCGTAGAGACCCTGCAGGAGTACCTGGTACTGTGGCTGTCCTCAGTTCACCTGCTCCTGTGTATGTAACAGAGGAGGTTTTTTCCTCAGCTCTGGGAGGATTAGAAGAGAGATTGTCAACATTAATCGCTGCCTCCCTGTCACAGGGAAAGCACGCCCGATCTCCGTCTCCTCCTTCAGAGTACCTGTTAGCGGAGCAACAGTCCCATACAGGGATCGACCTGCCTGAAGGGGATCAGGAGGAGGTTGATTCTGTTATAGAGGAATCAACAGTGGAGGAACCTTTCTCAGCATCTCAAGCTGAAAGATTATGGGTTCAGTCTCTGACTAACATGGTCCGATCAGCATTTAAAATGCACCTTGCGGAACCATCAACCACTACTGTCTCCTCGCTGGGGTCGCTAAAAGCTCCCCAGACTGTCTGTTCTTTTCCACTTCACCCTTTATTGGAAGGGCTCATGTACCAGGATTGGGAACATCCTGATAAAATATTTACTCCCCCCAAGAGATTTCCGGTGGTCTATCCCATGGAGGATAAGTTCATCAAAAAATGGAGGGTCCCTACAGTGGACGCAGCCATCTCTTGTGTGAATAAATCACTGACATGTCCAGTGGATAATGTCCAAATGTTCAAGGACCCAATAGATAAAAAATTGGAGTCCTTATTAAAATCTGCTTTTTCTACAGCAGGCTTGGTGACACAACCAGCAGTGGCAGCTATTGGGGTCTGCCAAGCAGTGAAGGATCAGTTGAAACAAGTCTTAAGGGACTTGCCAGATCAGCAGGCCCTTGCCCTAGCTGATCTACCTAGAGCCTTATGCTTTGCGGTTGACGCCATAAAGGATTCAATCCATCAGGCCTCCCGCCTTACGCTGTCTGTAGTACATATGCGCAGGCTTCTATGGCTCAAAAACTGGTCTGCTGAAGCTCCCTGTAAAAAATTGCTGGTTAGCTTCCCATTTCATGGTGAACGCTTATTTGGGGAAGACCTGGACAAATATATCCAGAAAATTTCCAACGGTAAAAGTACACTCTTGCCGGTTAAAAACAGAGTTAGAGGTCCCTCTTTTAAGAGGCCTGCTTCTCCAGTCCCTGGGGCATCGGCTGCGAAACAGTTCCGACGGCCTCCTCGGTCAAATCCCGGGGGTAAAAATCAGGGACAATCGCAGGGTAATAAAAAACCCTGGGTCAGGAGAGGTACAAAACCTCCCCCAAAGTCAAACGCATGAAGGGTTGCCCCCACTCAATCGGGTGGGGGGAAGACTCCAGTTGTTCGCAGAGACCTGGCGGGACACGATCAGAGACAGATGGGTGCTCTCCGCAGTAAGTCTGGGATACAGATTGGAGTTAAAAGACTCTCCTCCTTCCCATTTTATGAGGTCAAACGTGCCAAGGGATCCCCGGAAGAGAGAGTCCCTCCTGTTGGCACTAGAACAACTATTGCTCCAAGGAGTAATTATGGAGGTTCCCCTGGAAGAATGGGGGTTCGGGTTTTACTCAAACCTCTTTACAGTCCCGAAGCCAAACGGGGACGTGAGGCCCATATTAAATCTAAAAGGGCTAAACAAATTCCTGCATATCAGGACTTTCCGGATGGAGTCGATCCGATCGGTGGCCACTGCCCTACAAGGGGAGGAATGGTTAGCCTCGATCGACATCAAAGATGCTTATTTGCACATTCCCATCTTTCCAGTCCACCAAAAATTTCTACGCTTTGCAGTAGAAGGGCGCCATTTTCAGTTCAGAGCCTTACCCTTCGGTCTGGCCACAGCACCACGAGTGTTCACAAAAATTCTGGCCCCATTATTGGCCAATCTAAGAACGCAAGGTGTAACAATAATGGCATATCTAGACGACTTGTTGCTGATAGACCACTCAGTGAAAAAACTAGAAGTGGTCGTTCACAAGACAATCAAGTATCTGGAATCTCACGGTTGGATTATCAACCGAGACAAGTCAGCCCTAAAACCAGTCAAAAGTCTGGAATACTTGGGGCTAAGGCTAGATTCAGGCCAGAGGAAAATATTCTTGCCTCGAAAAAAGGTGTTGTCTTTGAGAGATTTGATCCACTTAGTGGGTACAAAAAGACAGCCGTCCATACGCCTGTGCATGAGGCTGCTGGGAAAAATGGTGGCATCATTCGAAGCAGTACCCTACGGTCAATTCCATTCAAGGAATTTGCAAAGGGCTTTACTGTCAGCCTGGAACAAGAAAGTTCAGGCCCTAGACTTACCAATGTCCTTGTCCCCTTCCGTTCGCAAGAGCCTCCGTTGGTGGTTGGTTCCCCAGAATCTGGAAAAAGGGAAATCCTTCAGTCCGATTTCTTGGAAGGTGGTCACTACAGATGCCAGCCTTATAGGCTGGGGAGCAGTACTGGAGCAATGGTCTCTCCAGGGCAGATGGTCGGATGCGGAAAAGGCCCTGCCCATCAATCTCTTAGAGATACGAGCAGCCCGGTATGCCCTAGTAGCATGGACATCCAAACTCCAAGGGTCCCCTGTCAGAATTCAATCAGACAATGCCACGGCAGTGGCATATATCAATCAACAGGGTGGCACCAGGAGTCGTGCAGCCCAGAGGGAAGTAAATTGCATCCTGAAATGGGCAGAAAGATATGTCCCAGCCATATCCGCGGTATTCATTCCAGGAGTGGAGAATTGGAAGGCGGACTTTCTAAGTCGCCAACAATTATGCCCAGGGGAATGGTCCCTTCACCCCGAGGTTTTTCGGACAATATGTCAGCGGTGGGGAACACCGGATGTAGATCTGCTAGCATCCAGATTCAACGCAAAGGTGGACAGGTTTGTCTCTTGGACAAGGGATCCCCTAGCTTGCGGCTCGGATGCCCTAGTGTTCCCTTGGGATCAGTTCAAGCTGATATATGCATTCCCACCGCCACAATTGTTACCTCGATTACTCCGCAGAATCAGGGTAGAAAAGAAACCAGTGATTCTGGTGGCTCCAGCGTGGCCCCGAAGAGCATGGTACGCGGAGATTGTAAAAATGTCAGTGGGGAGTCCTTGGACTCTCCCACATCGTCCGGACCTGCTTTCGCAAGGACCGATATACCACCCTTCCTTACCAGCCCTAGGTTTGACGGCCTGGCTATTGAAGCCCACATTCTAAAAAAGAGAGGGCTGTCTAATCCTGTGGTATCTACCATGATCAATGCCAGGAAGCCGGTATCCAGGCAGATCTACTATAGAATCTGGAAGGCGTACATCGCCTGGTGTGAGGCCAAGAAATGGCATCCACGTAAGTACGTAATAGGTAGGATTCTGGACTTCCTACAGTGGGCTGTAGATAGGAAGCTTGCCTTGAGTACTATCAAGGGTCAGATTTCGGCCTTGTCAATATTTTTTCAGAGGCCCTTGGCTTCGCATTCACTAGTCAAAGCCTTTATACAAGGAGTGATGCGTATTAGCCCTCCGGTTAATATTCCCATATGTCCATGGGACTTAAACCTGGTTCTGTCGGTTCTACAGAAACAACCATTTGAACCATTACAGCATATTTCCCTGGTTCTTCTCACCAGGAAATAGATTTTTCTAGTAGCCATTTGTTCGGCTAAAAGAGTGTCGGAATTAGCAGCTATGTCCTGTAAGGAGCCATATCTGGTTATCCATAAAGGACAGAGTAGTGTTACGTCCTCATCCAGCCTTTCTTCCTAAGGTGGTATCGAGGTTTCATTTGAACCAAGATGTGGTTCTTCCTTCGTTTTTTCCCAAACCTAGTTCGGTAGAGGAAAAGTTATTACATTCTTTGGATGTAGTAAGAGCAGTTAAAGCTTATCTAAAAGCCACTGCTCAGATTCGCAGAACGGATACTTTGTTTATTCTGCCGGAAGGCCCCAGAAAGGGTCAGGCAGCGTCAAAATCTACTTTAGCCAAGTGGATTCGACAGGTCATAATACAAGCCTATGGCTTGAGAAGGAGACCGCCTCCGTTCAAAGTTAGAGCGCACTCCACGAGAGCAGTTGGAACTTCATGGGCAGTGAATCACCAGGCCTCCCTGGCTCAAATCTGTAAGGCCGCAACATGGTCTTCAGTACACACGTTTACTAGGTTCTACCAGGTGGACGTTAGAAGTCAGGAGGATGTCGCCTTTGGGCGCAGTGTGTTGCAGGCCGCAAAAGATCCTCATGTCTGATAGCGCTCAGCTTATGTATGGTGTATCCCCCCCCTCATTGGGCATTGCTTTAGGACATCCCACATAGTAATGACTATGTCGCTCTGTGTCCCGTGATGTACGAGAAAGAAAATAGGATTTTTATAACAGCTTACCTGTAAAATCCTTTTCTTGGAGTACATCACGGGACACAGAGCTCCCACCCCTCTTTTGGGGACACTTATTGCTTTGCTACAAAACTGAGGTACTCCCGGATGGGAGGGGCTTATATAGGGGAGGGTACTTCTGGTTTTGGAAGTTGCCAGTGCCAGCACCTGAAGGTAATTCTATATAACCCACATAGTAATGACTATGTCGCTCTGTGTCCCGTGATGTACTCCAAGAAAAGGATTTTACAGGTAAGCTGTTATAAAAATCCTATTTTCCTGCACACGCCTGCAAAGGCGGTGCACTTACAGAGGCCCAGGACCTCCCATCTTGTCTGCGCATGCACGCAAAACTTGACACGTGCACAGATTTGCCACAAGGCTCTACCAGGACCTGAAGGCAAGGCAGAGCCCTTCAGCACATCTGCCACATGTGCTGGACATTAAAGTATATGTGACCCTTCACCTTGTAAAACAACCCATTCAGTTTAACCACTTAAGGGCCGGAAGATTTTCCCCCTTAATGACCAGGTCATTTTTTTGCAATACGGCACTGTGTCGCTTCAACTGACAATTGCGCGGCCCTGCGACGATGTCCCACAAATAGAGCTCTCTTTTGGTGGTATTTGATCACCTCTGCGTTTTTTTTTGTTTTTTTTTTGCGCTATAAATAAAAAAAGACCAACCATTTTGGAAAAATAACAATATTTTTTGCTATAGTATCCCCAAAAAATTAAAATTGTGAATGAATGGTGTTTCTTTTTTGGCATGTGAAGTCAGCCAACCCACATCCCAATTTACAGAATGAATCACTCAAAAATTAACTTTCCTCTAAGTGGGACTTTAAACGGGTCGCTGCTTCACCAAAGATCAAGTAATAATTATCAAAAAATATATATAAAGAATTAAAGATAAATTTTATTAGAAAAAAAAGATGTTTAGTATACAAAATAGATTTAAGATCAAATTGTACAGGATGCACAGAAGGCAATGCGAAAATTTAATTACACGACACTGCATCCTGTACAATTTGTTGTTGCATGTATTTTGTATACTAAACATCTTTTTTTTCTCTAATAAAATGTATCTTTATATATATTTTTTGATAATTACTTCTTGATCTTTGGTGAAGCAGCGACCTGTTTAAAGTCCCACTTAGAGAAAAGTTAACTTTTGAGTGATTCATTTAAAAAAAAAAAAAAAAAAAGTCTTTATCCGTTTAGGCTAATATATATTCTTCTACATATTTTTGGTTAAAAAAAAACACAATAAGTGTATCTTAACTGGTTTGCGCAAAAGTTATAGCTTCTACAAAATAGGGGATAGATTTATGGCATTTTTATTACAATTTTTTTTTTTGTTTTTGTTTTTATTACTAGTAATGTTGGTGATCAGCGATTTTTAGCGGGAATGCGATGGACAGATTTTTGGGACCAGTGACATATTTATACAGCGATCTGTGCTATAAAAATGCACTGATTACTGTATAAATGACACTGGCAGGGAAGGGGTTAACACTAGTGGTGATCAAGGGGTTAACTGTGTTCCCGGAGAGGTGTTTCTAACTGTGGGGGGAGGGGACTGACTAGGAGAACAGAGAGATTGCTGTTCCTAATCACTAGGAACAGACAATCACTCTATATGCCCCTGTCAGAATGGGATCTGTTTGTTTACATTAACAGATCCTCATTCTGGCTCTATGAGGAGCGATCGTGGGTGGCCAGCGGACATCGTGGCCACGCGCATCAGCCTCCTCTCCGAGCAGCGGGCGTGCGCCTGCTATAGCTGTAAAATGGACCGACGTGCAGCTACGGCGAACGAGCCGACCTGCCGGAGTATAATGGCGGCTGGTCAGCAAGTGGTTAAAATAGAGATGAATGGCAAAACATATGCGTTATAGATATAAAAAACAGTATCAATGAATGTTTTTCCTTTTTTATAAGTGATCACATTCCTTAGGTTCTCGGCTGCATATGGAGCTTAGAGAGCTGGAGGAGGAGAAACGGCAGGACACTGGTTTTGCCAATGAATGACTGTGCAGGAGGGGTGTGTCAGCACAAATCTGATCATTGGAGGAGAGCAGGCTGAGTTCCCAGCACCGCTAGAAAACTGACCACGCTATGCTGTCATGCCTGGTGTGGTCAGTTTTTTTTTTTTTATAACTGGAAAGCTGGGAGACTAGAAAGAACATCAGGGATTTCACATAAAGGAAGCAATACAAACAGAACAGGATACTTTTTCTTACAAGTACATGGTAGCGCAGGCACATATCAGGAATATGAAATGTTGGGGTAAAATATTCTTTAAGGGGACAGAAAGTTCCTCTTTAAGGCTCTGATGCTCTCCCCGACTTCCTCTTTGTTTCAGTGTTTGTGGTCTTCTTCAAGCAGAATAATCCACTATCATTCTACCCATTTACAGAAGCCCAGCTTGTCATTTACAACCCCCTCCCTTAGGGGGCGCATCGTCACAGTGGCTGGTATCACAGCCCTCAAGAACTGACTGGTGCTCACACATCATTATGTGACCACTGCTAGAAGATGCTGCTGACATCAGAGGACTATTAAGTCTGCAACATAAATAAGTATAGGGGCCTAAAAAAAACAAAACAAAAAAAACTACTAAGGTTTATGAAATCCTGGCATTCTGCTTTAATGAGTGCTCTGTAAGTACAGAGCAATAGCTCTTGACCTGCCTGAAATCCAAAACATCCAGAGCTGATAACGTGGCCTCTGCTGCACTGAAATCCGAAGCAGTGTTGTCACCCATTCCCAGTTCTCCCCTGCTAGATTACAGAACCCCCCTCCTTATCTCCAGAACATAAGGGAGAGGTGTTCTGTAATCCAGCTGACTTTGTTTTTTAAATCAGATTTTTTTTTTATTCTTATTTTTTTTAAACCCACTTGGGATTTCAGTGTAGCAGAGGGAGAGTTATCCATGTACTATAGGCGTACATTTGGGTGCTCACTGGATTTCTGGAAGATCAGCAAGTATTTTTTTTTGTACTTGCAGTGTTTTTATAATTATTATTATTTTACTATACAAGGTTTATATTGGTGCCACTGCCAACCAGGGCTGCTGTTAGAAGCCGCAGGGCCCCATACACCCAACCTAACAGGCAACCCCCCCCCCCCCATAAAGCACAGTTTACTATGCTTCAGTTATGAATGAACACAGTGAGTGAACAGTACTGATCACTCATCTGGTTCATTCAGAAAAGGAAGGGGCTGGTAAATGTGACATAATTACCGGAGAGCCATACAGAGGATCGGTTCCAGTTTTTAGACTTGCCTGTTTTATTATTCTTGGAATCCCTGCTTTCCCGAGAACTATGGTGGCTAAAAAATCTTCTGCCTCACGGGACTTCTGGATGCCTATTCCCCTGTCTCATGCTGTGGTTTCATCTGCTGACACCCTACATCGCTACTGTATCTTATAGTGATGCAGGAGCTAGTGGATGGAACCACAGTGTGTGGCAGGGGGTGCAGGCATTCAACATAACTAGAAATAAGTCAGGTGTGAAGATTTTTCTGGCGGCTCTGCTCTGCAAGAGAATGAAGAATCCAGGAATGTGCAGCTGGAAGGTATGTCTAAAAGTCTCCTTTTTTTTTTTTTGCAGGATATTTTGTCATTAAATAAAAAATAAAAAAAAAGTGACCATTAAACTTTTATCCACTAAAATAACATACTTTATTGGTATCGAATTCTCTTTGCTTCAGGCTGAATACAATAATTCTAAGCATCCTGCACTATAGCCAAATGATTTTTTGGTTTTTAAGAGCTCCATCTAGTGGCCATCTCTGTGCTAGACAGTACAGTCCTTGTGCTTACTGAATGACTAGTGAGAGTCAATCAGTTACAGGAAAAAGTTGCATAAAATGGGAATAATCCCTAGTTGCCTAAAGAACAGGTATTGAAGAAAAGTTTTTTTATTGTGAACTTCAAAGTTAGCTTTCAGACCATGATGCAGTCTTTAGATAGATAGAGATTTACTGTATGTATGTAAGATGTACCACTAAGCGCTGACATATATATATTTTTTCATTTATTTTTATTACAAGATGATTTTTTTTTATAAGCTGAATGTTACTGGGTAGTGATATGTTGTCACTGTTTTAATAAAGAATTAAGAATAATGTAATAAAATATAATTGGCTGCCATAAGGTTGTAATAATGCTGAACATGATTTTAGGACACATTGGAATGTTGTGCAGTTTGCCAAAAGAGGATTACTGAACGTTTGCTGAAGGCGATGGGCAAGGCTTACCACCCAGAATGCTTCACCTGTGCCGTGTGCCACCGTCCTCTGCAGGGCGAGCCTTTTATAGTGGACCAGAACAACCTGCCACATTGCGTGGCAGATTACCACCGGTAAGCTTAGTCTTCTCATGGTGGACATGGACTTCCTCAACTTCTTTTTGTCCTCCATTCCTCTAGATCAGTGGTTCTCAAACTTTTTGATACCAGGGCCCAGTAAATTTTTCCATGCCCCAATGAAAAAAATAAAGTTGATGCTCATGCAAAAAAATATGGGAATGCAAAACATGCATTGGAATGCTATTGGAGGGATGGAGGTTGTGAAGTGGATTAAGCAACTCTGCAGCTGACTTGGTGGCCATGTGGGGGATGAGGTTTCTAGAGGAAGCTGGGGGCACTGTGGGAGACTGTGTAGCAATAGAGGCTGAGGCCTCTAAGGAGGCCTAGGACACTGTGAGCCCCATTGGGAGGTTGGGGGCACTATGGGAGCTGGGAGGTTAAGGGATATGCAGTTGGCTGCAGGCTCAGGAGAAGGGAGTCCGCAGCTTCTTGGAGACCACGGTCTGGTGGTTGACAACCACTGCTCTAGAGCTTTTTCCATTTATAATCCTTGCAATGTGTTTATTTTGTAGGCGATATGCCCCTCGCTGTTCAGTTTGTGGGGATCCGATTGCCCCTGAGCCTGGCCGAGATGAGACGGTACGGGTGGTGGCTCTGGAGAAGAACTTCCATATGATGTGTTACAAGTGTGAGGTGAGATTATGTAACTTTTCTATTCCCATTTTCCAACTCGGAAAGTTATTTCAAGGGTTTCTCTGTGTTGAAAAGGTTGAGAGGCTGCACTATACCATGTTAGTGGAACATTTAGAATTTTGGTGATACACCTTTTTGGCTTGATTTTTTTTGAAGAAGACGACGACCACCAAAGAAACCTGACATGTTTTGAAAATGTCCATTTTTTTTTTTTTTGAGATTGCCAATAAAGGGCTTACATGCCCAACATTTTTATAGTTGCTAGCTGGTCCTTCCCATGACCCTTTCCTTGTTATGCCATCTAGTCTTTATGAGCTTTGCCTCACAGCCTGCCCTCTCTAATGCCTTGGACATTTGGTTTGGTCTCACCCTAAAGCTGGCAGTACACTAGAAGAATATTGTTCGAAATTTTTTCTTCTTAAAAACTTTTGTTTAATTTTCTAACCGTTAGGCTACTTTTACACTGAGGCGCTGGATGCGCTGGCGGTATAGCGGCGCTATTTTTAGCGCCGTTATACTGTATTTTTTGCCGTGATTTGCGGGCGCTAGCGGGGGGATTTTAACCCCCGCTAGCGGCCGAAAAAGGGTTAAAAATGCCCCCAATAACGCCTCTTTGCGGCGTTTTGGAAGTGCTACCCCATTGATTTCAATGGGCAGGGGCGCTATAGGAGCGGTATTTTTACCGATCCTATCGTGCCTCAAAGATGCGGCTTGCAGGAGTTTTTTGACCCTCCTGCAAGCGCAACGATCCAGTGTGAAAGCCCTCAGGCTTTCACATTGGATACAATTAAGCGGCTTTTTTGGGGCGCATTGCAGGCGCTATTTTTAGCGCAATAGCGCCTGCAAAGCGCCTCAGTGTGAAAGGGGCCTCAGTGGGATCATATCAACATATGTTTTTGACCACAATGATGATGAGCAGGATGGAATTTTTTTTCCCAAGTGCACACATTTTCCAACATTTCGAACCAGACGAAATTCGCAGTACATGGCCAAATTTATCTTTGCGCAAAGTATGAGAATAGATCTCATAGTCAACATGCATACACAAGATGATCTTGGCTTCTTTCTGATGGAAATTCAAATGTTTTTGGGTCAATTTTATTAGATTAAAAAAAGTTTATTGTTTTAACTCTGATCGTAAAAAGAAAATTTACAAAAAAAAATAAAAATACACACAAAATACCATGCCTTGTCCAAGGTACTTGTGAAAACAATTTCCTCACTTCCCCCCCCCCCCCCCCCTTTTCTTTCTTCCAGGAATGTGGTTGCTCTCTCTCTGTCGATGCTGATGACTCTGGCTGTTTCCCATTGGATGGCCATGTTTTGTGCAAGAAGTGCCACATAGTGCGTGCTCGGGCTGTTCACTGATGCCACCCTCGCAGCCACCTCTTACTACAAGTACTAGCCTTGTCCACCAAAGACTCTTGGACCTTCTTTCTGGCCACACCCGTCCATGCTGCTGCTTCTACTGTAGTTCAGTGTTATGGATATTAACCAGTTTACAGCTTCTGCCGAAACTGATAGTTAACTGCTGGTCAGCCGTCACTTAGCTGCTAACCACTAGTTAGTAAATCTTTGCTTTTAGCCTGCCAGAGAAAAAAAAAAAAACGTTGTCTATGTCTTAGTTCCAACATATTCTCTATATAATTTTTTCTGTGTTTCTGAACTTTTTTCATCTCATGATCTGAGTGAGACTATCAATGGACAGGTTTTTGTTTTTAACCTGCAATTTCTTTTAGTTTATCCTAATTTTGTTTTTGTATTTTATTCCTAAGTTTTTTTAGAAGGCCTCTTGAGACCATTGAATCGCCATGTGCTCTTCCTTTAATTCTTTAGATTCCAAACTTTTTTTTGTTTTCACAAGTTATTTTCTCACTAACCCATTTATATGTGTTACTGATTATTTGCACATGATTTTTATAACCAAAATTAGGTTTGATGTGACAAAAAAGTTCTGCCAAAACAGATTCTCATGATTAATAGTTCCAAGCCAATGAAAGTGTACAGAGACCGTAATATGGAATAAGACCCCTCCGAAATACTTTCAAATGTGTCAGAACTTCAGAAGTATATAGGACCATATTTTTTTAATAGTGACCTTTTTTTCCTTTTTTTTACGATAAACTATCATATTAAAAATAAAAAATAAATAAAAAACATGAAAAGGAACAGTGGCTTGCTCATTTAAGTCTTCGCTTTAGTATTCTTTTGTAGGCTCTGTTGTAAGGGTTTGATTGTTGTTTATTGATGAAAAAAAAAATGGATGAGTGCTTGAAGTGAACAAGTAGACTCATTTTAAAAATGATCATGTTCAAAACTGCACTAATGGAGTTATGGATGATGGGGCTCTGGGAGGTCCATGTAATGGGGCTCTGGGAAGCTCCAGGTAATGGGGCTCTGGGAAGCTCCAGGTAATGGGGCTCTGGGAAGCTCCAGGTAATGGGGCTCTGGGAAGCTCCAGGTAATGGGGCTCTGGGAAGCTCCAGGCAATGGGGCAGTGGGAAGCTCCAGGCAATGGGGCTCTGGGAAGCTCCAGGCAATGGGGCTCTGGGAGCTCCAGGTAATGGGGCTCTGGAAGCTCTGGGTAGTGGGGTTCTGGGATATGGCTCTTTGAACTGTGGGCGATGGGGCTCCGGGATCTTTGGGTGATGGAGCTTTGGAAGCTTCAGGTTTTGGGGCTCTGGGATTTCTGGGTGCTGGGGTTGTGTGATCTCCAGATAATGGGGCTCTGGGTTCTGAGGCTCTTGGAGCTTTGGGGAATGGGGCGCTGGAAACTTCAGGCTTTGGGATCTCTGGGTGATGAAATCAATTTAGAGCTGTGCCCAACCACAAATGAACATTCCAAACAAGCACTCTATAAGTTACATTTCCAAACCCAGATAATTTCAAGATGTAAATATAAGAAAGGGATGATAATACTATGTAAGTAATAACTATGTATAATTCTTTATCTTGAAAGTTTCTTTGTCATTTTAATAATCCCGATCCCAGAAAAATACTTGCCTGTGTAAGCAAGGACTTTTAAAGTGGATCTGAACCTAATCAAAAAAGCCCTCATATAAGCTGTATATATGGTAAAGCCATTTCAAAAGCTGTTTTCTATTATTTATTTATTTTAATCTGCAATTTAAAAAAATAATAATATCTGATGATCCTGCTATGAAGGTACTTTCTCTTATGAGGCGACCACCACCTTCCTTCCATCTTGTGCTTCCCTGGTAAAGATTACAAGTGTCTGTGCTGCAACACATTGCACAGGTATGGTCCAACTATGTCACAATCAGAAAGCCGATGCACAGCGATAATGCACAGGTGACGCTGGAGCGAGCGCATCTAGACCAGAAGTAAATAAAAGAAGCTGGAGGAGATCAGCAGCACTGAGATACGAGGAAGAAAGAAACGTACAGGGCACTTATTTGATACAATGGGGTCGATTTACTAAAGGCAAATAGACTGTGCACTTTGCAAAGTGCAGTTACACTCTGCAAGTGCAGCTGCTCCAGAGCTTAGTAAATGAGGTAAGGTTTCACTTTGCAAAGAATACCCAATCACGTGCAAGGAAATTAAGAAAAAAACAGCATTTTTGTTTGCACATGATTGGCTGATGGAAGTCCAGCTTCACCACATTTACTAAGCTCTGGAGCAATTGCAAAGTGCACAGTCTATTTGCCTTTAGTAAATCAACTCCACAGTCCTTTAGTAAACTATACTACTCTCTATACTCTACTATAATATCTGCCTGAATAAGACCCTTTAATACTATGAATGCTACAAAACCTCAGAAAAGTCTCTGATAAACATGACACCATCTCCCTCCCCCTCTCTGCTTGTATTTGAGCTCTGGAAAGCTCCACGTCCGCAGGGAACACAGCCTGCACCATTGATTGCAATAAATCTCTGGGCTGCGGCCATTCCAGAAAACAACATGCAGATGTCAGACACAAGAAGACATTTCTGGTTTTTATGGGGGGAAAAATCTGTAACGCCGCAGCAACATGATACTGGCTTTACAAGCCTCCCGAATGATGTCAGAAGAACATGTACTGTAATCTGAGAGCGTGTTCGCACAGAACACAGATGTGCCTGTACAGTATATATAATATATCAAATAGCAAGCCTTAAGTCAAATTCCCTTTCTGCTAGGCCTAGCCGTATTCCAATGTCTTGCTGTAGGAGGTGTTGTTATTGGTGGCTTTGGGCAAGTACAATGGTCTTCTGCTACAGCCACCCTCCATCCCATGGCATAACTTGTGTCTGCTATGGGGCCCAGGGCTCTCTAGCTCCAATAGTGTTTGGCGAATACATTTTGGTAAAAATTAAGCTGAAATCTAGTTAAACAGAAAAAAAAAAAAAAACATATCCTAACAAAGAATGGGTGCAACCATCACTTTCCTACCAGAGCTATCCGCCATGTAATTCTTCTCCACCAGTGGATGTCGCCAGTATTCTGGGTTAAATGATAGTCAGAGTTATTTAATTCAATTTCTTCGAGCATGGACACAGCCCTAGGGTGGGTGTCATGCTGGCCCTAAGCTCACAGCACTGAACTACAGAACATTTGCTTACATGCCCTTGAAGTACACGAGCGACCACCTGTGCTGCAGCAAGAACCACCCAGCTCCAGAAGGAGTATTCAACTACTGACATTACCGGACTGACCAGAAGATCCTCAGAGGGAAGATATGGGTTAGCACCATATAATGCCAACCGCTGTTGAACACGTTGCTGAAACAGGTCTTCTCTTCAACTGACCGGGGTCCTGCATCACCAACCCTCTTCTGGTCCATCTCGGCTCTCAAGTAGGTCTTTCAGCGTGACTTTCCTGCAGGCTGCATAGCTGGTCATTCACTGTGGTGGTTTGGAGTGTCCCAGGAACTGGAGGGAAAATCCCGCTGCTGCCAACCAATGTAACGGCACCCCAAATATAAAAGGGGTTAACGCCGTTTCCTCTGTCCCCTCTCCTGGACACACATCCACTCGCTACCAATCTTCCACAGCCAAACGACCCCTTCCCATAGGAATTAATCCTTCTGAAGAAACGAGACGCACTCTGTATCCTTCTGGGGTAGAATGACTTTATTGGGAAACATTGTAACTTTTATATATATCCAATACTGCATTAGTTTAACATGAACAATGGCCCAGCTCCACCCACACATCACAAGACTCAACACATCATCCTGACGTCTGCTAGGCTTCAAAAGATCCCTCACAATAGAATATAACGATCCCCAATACACATCTTATCACAAAGTGTTGGCAGCCAGTCTGTCTGCCGGATACCATACACACAGGCATAGTGTTAATTATCTCTATTCACACCAGACCTTCCCAAGTCATAATGAACAATAGGATGCAAATCACCTTAATTCCTCCCAGCAATGATTACACAAAGGCAGGGGCTGATGACATTAGCATCTAACATTATGTGTCCCAACATCATGAAGGCGTCACTTTTCAATTACCCTGTTGAGGTCATAATCAAACAGTAAATAGTTCTTTGCAGATATCCTGAGGAATATGGTGGATCAATATTACAGACCCAATCTAGATAAAATGTATGTACAGCATTGAATATGGCTATCATAGACCATATTGGGGTTTTTCCATTCACCCTGTGTCCAAAGTGACCCCCTTGTCACATATACCTTTTAAAAAAAAAAAAAAAAAGTGTGGAGGACCCCTCCCTTCAGCAGGGTCGGTAGCTTTGTGAGGTCAGGTCCTGATGTTGCATAAATAGGCCTGGATCTGGATGAGTTGAGGTTAAAGCTCTGTGCAGGCCGCTGAGTTCCTCCCCACCAGACTCCTCAAACCATGTCATTATGGAGCTGGGTTTATGCACCCAATAACATTGACAGGTGTCCAATAGTGATGAGCCGAACACCCCCGGGTTCGGTTCGCACCAGAACCCGCGAACGGACCGAAAGTTCGTACGAACATTAGAACCCTATTAAATACAATGGATGCGAACGTTCGAATTCTAAAGTGCTAATTATAACAACTATTATGCATGTTATTGTCCTAAAAAGGGTTTGGGAACCCGGGTTCTGCACCAGGGGACATGTATCAATGCAAAAAGAAGTTTTAAAAACGGTCGTTTTTCGGGAGCAGTCATTTTAATGATGCATAAAGTGAAAAAAAAAAAGTCAAATATTCCTTTAAATATCGTACCTGGGGGGTGTCTAAAGTATGCCTGTGAAGTGCCACGTGTTTCCCGTGTTTAGAACTGTCCCTGCACAAAATGACACTTCTAAAGGAAAAAAAAGCCATTTAAAACTGCTTGCGGCTTTAATGTAATGTCTGGTCCCGGTAATATGGATGAAAATCTTTAAGAAAAATGGCATAGCTACCCCATGACCCCCCCCCCCCCCTACCCCAGCCCATTACCAGCCCCTTTGGGTCTTGTATGGATATTAAGGGGAACCCCGCACATAAAATAAAAAAGGCCCTATATACTCTGAACAGCCGTATACAGGCGGTGCATACAAGACAGGGACTGTAGGTTTGTTCTTATGTAGAATCTGTTTGTAATTTTGAACAGGTACATTGTTGAAGTGTAGCTCCAGCCCAAAAATCTATTTTTAAACTTTTTGGAAAACATAGGTAAGGGTTATCACCCCTGTAACATTTGTTTTGCTGTCTGTGCCCCTGTTCAGAACATTTCACCTCACTTTCCGTCCCAATGTCAACTGTTTTTGAAATGTGGTGTTTTTCTTGAAACAAGGATTGCTGATAAAGCATCAGTACAGAGGAGACACCTTTCTCCCATATTAATTCTTACAGGAGAGAATTTTCCTTCCTAGGGGTAGATTTCCTCTCACTTCCTGTTGTCTTCTTGCGTTTGCAAGTAGGAGTCGTTTGTAAGTTGGATGTTTGAAAGTAGGGACCTGCCGTATATACTCTGCAGAAATAGGCCCCTTAGTTGTTGGTGTTGGCACAACACTGTAAGCACTCACAGTTACTCTTGGTTGGTGCTGGAACGCCCTGCTGTCAACTATTATATCAGGAATTTTAATTACATATAATTGTTGAACAGTGGTAGTAAAAATTGGGCCTTTGATGGTGGTGCTGGTGCCACAACACTGTAAGCCCTGACAGTTACTCTTGGGGGGTGCAGGAATGGGCCCTGCTGTGAATTATTAGATCAAGAATTGTAATTACATGCCCCTTTTGAACAGGGGCTGAAAAATTGGGCCTTTCGTGGTGGTGGTGGTGGTGGTGTTGCCACAACACTGTAAGCCCTCAGAGTTACTCTTGGTGGGTGCAGGAATGGGCCCTGCTGTGAATTATTAGATCAAGAATTGTAATTACATGCCCCTTTTGAACAGGGGCTGAAAAATTGGGCCTTTCGTGGTGGTGGTGGTGGTGGTGGCGTTTCCACAACACTGTAAGCCCTCAGAGTTACTCTTGGTGGGTGCAGCAATGGGCCCTGCTGTGAATTATTAGATCAAGAATTGTAATTGCATGCCCCTGTTGAACAGGGGCTGAAAAATTGGGCCTTAGGCACTGGTGGCACAACACTACAACCCCTCACAGATACGTTACTTGGAGCACAGCAATGAGCCCTGTTGCAAAGTATTGCTTCAAAAATTGTAATGACACGCCCCTGTTAAACAGGGGCTGAAAAATTGGGCCTTAGGCACTGGTGCCACAACACTCCAACCCCTCACAGATACTGTACTTGGAGCACAGCAATGAGCCCTATGGCAAATAATTGCTAAAAAAATTGTAATTACACGCCCCTGTAAAACAGGGGCTGAAAAATTGGGCCTTAGCCACTGGTGGCGGCACCCATAAACAAAAATGATCTTCCAAGCTATCATCATCAATCGTATCATTGAGGACTCGGAGGAGGAGGATAGCCAGTCAACATAACAGCACAGGCACTCAGCATCAGCATCAGTCTTGAAGGGATGTGACATGTTAAAATCAATTAGTCTGTTATATCAGCATCAGGTGTGTGGTAGCTGGTGGTGATCCAAGACTGGTTCATCTTGATGAAAGTCAGTCGATCAACCGAGTCGGTGGACAGGCGCACCCTGTGATCCGTGACAAATCCTCCAGCAGCACTGAATGTGCGTTCCGAAAGAACGCTGGATGCAGGACAGGCCAGTAGCTCAATTGCATACTGTGCAAGCTCTGGCCAGTGATCCATCCTCAAGACCCAGTAAGCCAGAGGATTTTCGGTGGGGAAGGTGTCCAAGTCTGACCTTGCCCCTAGATATTCCTGCACCATGTTTATCAGACGCTGGCGATGGTTGCTGGAACCGATCATACTTTGGGGCTGCGGACTAAAGAATTGTCTGAACGCATCGGTCAGACGGCCACCTTCCCCACCGCTCCTTCTTTGACTGGCCGAAGCCTCAGCAACTCGTTGTCCAGGACCAGGAGTTTGTAACCTCCCAGTCTCTGGGAACGCGTTGCACAGACCTTTCTGCAAGGCCTCCCGGAGTTGTCTCATCCTCTGCGACGGTAACATAAGGTCCGCAACCTTACCCTTGTACCGTGGATCAAGGAGAGTGGCCAGCCAGTAATGGTCCCTCTCCTTGATCCGAAGAATACGAGGATCCTTCCGCAGACTTTGCAGGATCAGGGAGGCCATGCAGCGTAGGTTTGCTGAGGCATTCGCTCCGGAGTCCTCTGGGTCACTAAGGACGACATGATCCGCAGCCACCTCCTCCCAGCCACGTACAAGTCCACTGGTTTCTTGGGACTGTAAATCATCCCTAAAAGACTGCTGCTGATGATGCTGAGTGCCAGCCTCCACCTCCATGCTGACACAATCCTCCTCCTCCTCCTCCTCCTCCTCTTCCTGTGCGATGGATGGGACAGAAGGAACACTGTCTGGGTAAAGGGGGCCTTGAGAGGCAAGGAAGTCCTCCTCTTCCTGCCTCTGTTCTGCCTCAAGTGCCCTGTCCATTATTCCACGCAGCGTGTGCTCCAACAGGTGGACAAGAGGTACAGTGTCACTGATGCATGCACTGTCACTGCTCACCATCCTCGTGGCCTCCTCAAATGGTGCCAGGACAGTGCATGCATCCCTGATCATGCCCCACTGGCGTGGAGAAAAAAAACCAAGCTCCCCTGACCCTGTCCTGGTGCCGTAGTCGCACAGGTACTCATTGATGGCCCTCTGCTGCGTGTGCAGTCGCTGCAGCATGGCCAACGTTGAGTTCCACCTGTTGGGCATGTCACATATAAGGCGGTTCTTGGGCAGGTTCAACTCCTTTTGCAGCTCAGCCAGGCGAGCACTGGCATTATAAGATCTGCGGAAATGCACACAGACTTTCCTGGCCTGCCTCAGGACATCCTGTAAGCCCGGGTACCTGCCCAAGAACCGCTGCACCACCAGGTTAAGGACGTGAGCCACACAGGGCACATGGGTCAGTTGTCCCTGTCGGAGGGCGGAGAGGAGGTTGGTGCCATTGTCGCAAACCACCATTCCTGGCTTAAGCTGGCGTGGCGTCAACCACCTCTCGGCCTGGCCCTGCAGAGCAGACAGGACCTCTGCCCCAGTGTGGCTTCTGTCCCCCAAACACACCAGCGCAAGCACGGCATGGCATCTTTTTGCCTGCGTACTTGCGTAGCCCCGTGAACGGCTATGGAGCACCGCTGGTTCATAGGACAAACCACAGGAAGAGGCCATGGAGGAAGAAGAAGAGGAGGGGGTGGAGGAGAGAGGTGTGTCACAACCAGTAGTAGCATTTTGGAGGCGTGGCGGTGGAACAACCTCCAACACTACTGCACCTTGTCCTGCATCCTTCCCAGCTGCCAAAAGAGTGACCCAATGGACCGTGAAAGAAAGGTAACGTCCCTGTCCATGCCTGCTGGACCATGAGTCATCGGTAATATGCACCTTACCGCTGACCGCCCTGTCCAGCGAGGCCAAGACATTGCCTTCCACATGCCGGTAGAGAGCCGGAATAGCCTTCCGTGAGAAAAAGTGGCGTTTGGGAACCTGCCACTGAGGAACCGCACATTGCACAAACTCACGGAAGGGGGCCGAGTCTACCAACTGAAAAGGCAGCAGTTGAAGCGCTAGCAATTTAGCCAAGCTAGCATTCAACCGCTGGGCATGTGGATGGCTGGGAGTGAACTTCTTTCGACGGTCCAGCAGCTGGGGCAGGGAAATTTGCCTGCTAGAATCGGACGTCGGTGTACTGCTAGCAGAGTGGCCGCAAGTACTTGGCTGTGACACACCTAATTCTACACCTTCATTCCTCTCAGTGCATGTTTCAGAGAGGACTGAAGTTATAGTGGGGTTGGAGATCCCAGCTGATGCGGTGCAAGGAGAGGTCCGCTTTGTTCTTTGGTGTGGGTCTTTGAGGTAGGCTTGCCAACGAGCTGCATGGCAGGTCAACATATGTCTGGTAAGGCATGTGGTACCCAAGCGGCTGATGTTTTGGCCACGCGATATACGCTTGAGACATATGTTGCAAACAGCAGCTGTGCGATCTGATGCACTAGCCTCAAAAAAGGCCCACACCAAGGAACTTTTTGAATGACGGGCAGAGGCAGCGCCCTGCACAGGCGGAGCTCTGCGGTGTGATTCCGTCGGTGTACTGCCCTTACGCTGGCCACCAAAGGGCATCCTGCCTCGTTGGAGATGTGCCTCCTCATCCTCCTCCTCCTCCTCTCTCCTATTAGGCACCCACGTGGAGTCAGTGACCTCATCATCCCCTCCCTCCTCATCACTGGAGCCAATCTGGCAGTATGCTGCAGCTGCTGGAACATGACTGCCAGATTGGTGTCCTTCTTGAGCATCCCCTCTGTCTGCTCTCACGCTACTGCCTTCCTGTAGCTGGGTTTCATCATCAGACCCTTCGAAACGCTGGGCATCCTCCTGGAGCATGTACCCAACACTGTGCTCAAACAGTTCGGGGGACTCCTCAGGAGGAGGACATGGTGGGTCTAGGGAAGGAGTGACTGATGATGAGTCTGACATTGATACCAGGGAAGAGGACGCTTTGGCAGCTGCTTTGCCAGTACCCTGAGCCTGGGTGAGAGAGGATGAGGAGGAGGAGGAGGGCTTGGTCATCCACTCTACCAAGTCTTCGGCATGATGTGGCTCAACATGTCCAGCTGCCGAAAACAAGGACAAGCGTGTCCCATGGCCATGTGCTGATGACAATGCACCGCGTCCACGACCAGCACTGTTGCCCCCAGACACAGAGCCTGCTTGCCCTCTTTTATTGCCTCCTGACTGTCTGCCTCTCCTTGTTTGCCTTCCAGACATTCTAATAGATGGCCTGCAGGGAGATGGGAAAAAAGCAATAAGGGCTACCTTCAGGTGTCCTTCTCTGTCCCTTTACTTAAGGATTTCTAAATATGGTTGAGGATTATTGCTTTTGCACAGAATAGCACAACGACAATTTCCCTGACTGTCCAAAAAACAAGGATTTCAAAGATGGTTGATGAGGAATGCTTTGGCACACTATAGCACAAGGAGAATTCCCCTCACTTTCCTTCTTTGTCCCTAGAAACAAGGACTGGCACAGTGAAAGAAACTGACACTCTCCCTACCTACAGTTTTCTGTCCCTATAAAAAATGTTTTTTTAAAGCACACTATAGCACAAGGAGAAATCCCCTCACTTTCCTTCTTTGTCCCTAGAAACAAGGACTGGCACAGTGAAAGAAACTGACACTCTCCCTACCTACAGTTTTCTGTCCCTAGAAAAAATGTTTTTTTAAAGCACACTATAGCACAAGGAGAAATCCCCTCACTTTCCTTCTTTGTCCCTAGAAACAAGGACTGGCACAGTGAAAGAAACTGACACTCTCCCTACCTACAGTTTTCTGTCCCTAGAAAAAATGTTTTTTTAAAGCACACTATAGCACAAGGAGAAATCCCCTCACTTTCCTTCTTTGTCCCTAGAAACAAGGACTGGCACAGTGAAAGAAACTGACACTCTCCCTACCTACAGTGTTCTGTCCCTAGAAAAAATGTTTTTTTAAAGCACACTATAGCACAAGGAGAAATCCCCTCACTTTCCTTCTTTGTCCCTAGAAACAAGGACTGGCACAGTGAAAGAAACTGACACTCTCCCTACCTACAGTGTTCTGTCCCTAGAAAAAATGTTTTTTTAAAGCACACTATAGCACAAGGAGAAATCCCCTCACTTTCCTTCTTTGTCCCTAGAAACAAGGACTGGCACAGTGAAAGAAACTGACACTCTCCCTACCTACAGTTTTCTGTCCCTAGAAAAAATGTTTTTTTAAAGCACACTATAGCACAAGGAGAAATCCCCTCACTTTCCTTCTTTGTCCCTAGAAACAAGGACTGGCACAGTGAAAGAAACTGACACTCTCCCTACCTACAGTTTTCTGTCCCTATAAAAAATGTTTTTTTAAAGCACACTATAGCACAAGGAGAAATCCCCTCACTTTCCTTCTTTGTCCCTAGAAACAAGGACTGGCACAGTGAAAGAAACTGACACTCTCCCTACCTAGTTTTCTGTCCCTAGAAAAAATGTTTTTTTAAAGCACACTATAGCACAAGGAGAAATCCCCTCACTTTCCTTCTTTGTCCCTAGAAACAAGGACTGGCACAGTGAAAGAAACTGACACTCTCCCTACCTACAGTTTTCTGTCCCTAGAAAAAATGTTTTTTTAAAGCACACTATAGCATAAAGGAGAAATCCCCTCACTTTCCTTCTTTGTCCCTAGAAACAAGGACTGGCACAGTGAAAGAAACTGACACTCTCCCTACCTACAGTGTTCTGTCCCTATAAAAAATGTTTTTTTAAAGCACACTATAGCACAAGGAGAAATCCCCTCACTTTCCTTCTTTGTCCCTAGAAACAAGGACTGGCACAGTGAAAGAAACTGACTCTCCCTACCTACAGTTTTCTGTCCCTATAAAAAATGTTTTTTTAAAGCACACTATAGCACAAGGAGAAATCCCCTCACTTTCCTTCTTTGTCCCTAGAAACAAGGACTGGCACAGTGAAAGAAACTGACACTCTCCCTACCTAAAGTTTTCTGTCCCTAGAAAAAATGTTTTTTTAAAGCACACTATAGCACAAGGAGAAATCCCCTCACTTTCCTTCTTTGTCCCTAGAAACAAGGATTGGCACAGTGAAAGAAACTGACACTCTCCCTACCTACAGTTTTCTGTCCCTAGAAAAAATGTTTTTTTAAAGCACACTATAGCACAAGGAGAAATCCCCTCACTTTCCTTCTTTGTCCCTAGAAACAAGGACTGGCACAGTGAAAGAAACTGACACTCTCCCTACCTACAGTTTTCTGTCCCTAGAAAAAATGTTTTTTTAAAGCACACTATAGCACAAGAAGAAATCCCCTCACTTTCCTTCTTTGTCCCTAGAAACAAGGACTGGCACAGTGAAAGAAACTGACACTCTCCCTACCTACAGTTTTCTGTCCCTAGAAAAAATGTTTTTTTAAAGCACACTATAGCACAAGGAGAAATCCCCTCACTTTCCTTCTTTGTCCCTAGAAACAAGGACTGGCACAGTAAAACACACTGACACTCTCCCTACCTATCCTTCTCTTTCCCTAAACTAAAGGAATCCAGGTTAAGCAAGAAAGAAAGAAATGTCACTGTCCCTGCCTATGCTTGTCTTTCCCTGCTCCGGAACACACTACACTAGGCCGCCGTGCTGGCGGCCTTTTATAGTGTGGGGCGTGTACTAAACACCCTCAGCAATAATTGGCCACAGGCATCCTGCCTGTGGCCAATCATTGCTCTCCTCGCTGCCGGCACTGTGATTGGCCAAGCATGCGGGATCACAGTGCATGCTTGGCCAATCACAGTGCCTGGATGACACTGCGATGGCGTAGTGCATTGTGGGCCGTTCGCGTCACTCGAATTTGGCGCGAACGGCCCAAATCGTTCGATCTTCGTCGAACGATCGAACAGCCGATGTTCGAGTCGAACGTATGTTCGACTCGAACACGAAGCTCATCCCTAGTGTCCAAATACCCTTGGCCATATCATTTTCAAAAGAAGATCAGCAATGGTGGCAGCCCCCATGCTTCTCCTATGAATAGTTTGCTATAGGAAACACTTCTCTGGAGCAGTCAGCTCTTCACCTATCACCTATTCACTATACTGCTCTGTAAAGAGCTGTAAGATGCCTATTTATTAAAGCAGATCTTCACTGCACCTGAGGATCACAAAAACACTATTTAATATTTTTTTTATATTCAATGCAAACTCCCCCATCCATACATGGATTCCATCTACATATAGCATAGAGACATCTGTCCTTAGCTCATGCATGCAGGCAGGAGGATGTGCTTAGCTGAGAAAAACCCTCCTTCCCTACTGAAGACTCCTGACATTGAGTGACATTGGTGAAACCAGTCAGGGAACAGCACTGCTGGAGCTGAGGGACTCTCCTAGCTGCCGGGGGAAGAACTCCTCCAGTGAGAGTGGGGGGGGGGGGACGAAGGGAAAGGAAAGACAGATTCTGGTGGTAGGGGACTCAATTCTTAGAAGGACAGAGAGGCCAATCTGTAACGAAGACCTGAAGCGCCGAACGGTATATTGTCTACCGGGCACTCAGGTTCGGCACATCACGGATCTGGTGGACAGATTACTGGGAGGGGCTGGGGAAGACCCAGCTGTCATGATGCGCGTTGGCACCAATGACAAGGTCAGAGGCAGATGGAGTGTCCTAAAAAAGATTTTAGGGACTTGGGAGCTAAATTGAGGAAAAGGACCTCCAAGGTAGTATTCTCAGGAATACTACCGGTACAACGAGCCACACCAGAAAGGCAAAGGGAGATTAGGGAAGTAAACAAGTGGCTGAAGAGCTGGTGTAGTAAGGAGGGGTTTTGGTTTCTGGAGGACTGGGCCGACTTCTCAGTCGATAACCAGTACTATAGAAGGGACGTACTGCACCTAAATGAGGAGCGTGCAGATCAGCTGGGAATGAAGATGGCCAAAAAGTTAGAGGGCTTTTTAAACTAGGCGATGGGGGGGGAGGGTCCAGAGATAGAGTAAGCATGGAACATATTCCAGAGGGTAGTATTAGGGGCATTAGTGGTAGGGTAACCAAAGCACATAAACCCAAGGTAAGTATAGTGGCAAGTCCTAGTTGCAATCTCGGAACACCAAAGAGGATAATATATGACCGGTCAAAATATATTAATGCATTAAAGTGTTTGTTCACCAATGCCAGAAGTCTGCCAAGCAAAATAGGTGAGTTGGAAGATCTGGTGCATCAGGAGAGCTATGATGTAATCGGTATTGCTGAAACTTGGCTTCATTCTTCACATGACTGGGCTATTAATATTCCTGGCTATGCACTCTTTCGGAAAGCCAGGGTAAAAAGGCAAGGTGGAGGGGTCTGTCTCTATGTGAGACGTGATCTCAAAGCGAGTGTGAAAGAGGACCTGGTGGATGGAGAGTGTGATGAGTCTGAAGCATTATAGGTAGAACTGCATACAGATGTGCGTAGTTCAAAGTTAATCATTGGAGTTTGTTATAGACCACCCAATGTTAATGAGGAGGTGGAGACTCGGCTCCTTGCACAGATGGAAAGGGCTGCAAGGGCTGGGACGGTGATAATAATGGGGGATTTTAACTACCCAGAAATTGAGTAATGGCACTGCTGGGACAGTTCAAGGGCAAAAATGTATAAACCTATTACAGGACAATGTTATGGTCCAGTTTATTGAGGCCCCAACTAGGAATGATGCTCTGTTGGACCTGGTAATCTCAAACCATGCAGAGCATATTACTAATGTTCAGATAAAGGAACACCTGGGTAGCAGTGACCATAACATGATTTCATTTGATGTTAGTTGTAAGCAGAAATCACATACGGGAAAGATAAAAACACTTACAGTAATTTCAAGAGAGCAAATATTCCAAGGATGAGGACTGCTCTCCAGGACTTAGACTGGGAGAGAATATTGGCATCAATGGGCACAGAACAGAAATGGGAATTCTTCAAAAAGACTGTTTGTGAACTCGCTGCAAAGTATATTCCCATGGGCAATAAGTTTAAAAGGCTAAAAATAAAACCTATGTGGCTCACGGCCAAAGTTAAAAAAGCTATAAACTATAAATAAAGAGCTTTTAAAAAATATAAAAATTAAGGAACACTAGTGTCATTTAAATGTTACAAAGACTATAGCAGAATATGTAAAAAGAAAATCAAGGATGCAAAAATTCTAAACGAACGGCAGATTGCAAAAGATAGTAGGACAAACCCCAAAAAATTCTTCAAATATATTAATAGTACTGTAAAAAGGTCAAGCCTGAGCATGTAGACCCTTTACGAAATAATCTAGAGTGGGTGACTAGGGACAAAGAGAAGGCCAATTTATTAAATACGGTACTTTCTTCAGCTCTGTGTATACAAAGGAGCTCATGTCCATAATGGGGGTGGTAGTGACACAGCCCCAAATCCACAATGGCTCAAAAGTGATATGGTCCATAAATATTTAGAAAGAATAAAGGTGGATAAAGCACCTGGACCAGATGGCATACACCCACGGATCCTAAAAGAATTGAGCTCTGTAATTTCAAAGCCATTGTATCTAATTTTTAGGGACTGATTAATGACAGGAATAGTACCACTGGATTGGCGCAGGGCCAATGTGGGGCCTATATTTAACCGCTTGCCGCCCGCCGGCCATTAAATGATGGCTGGATAGTGCGGCTCTTGTTCTAGACGGGCGTCATATGACATCCTCGCGCTCCTGCCGTGTCACTGGGAACCCGATGCGCGCACCCACGATGTCCGCTGGGCACCCGCGATTGCCCAGTAACGGAGCAGGACCGTGGATCTGTGTGTGTAAACACACAGATCCATGTCCTGTCAGGTGAGAGGAGACTGATGGTGTGTTCCTTATACAGAGGAACACCGATCGGTCTCCTCCCCTTGTGAGTCGTCCCCTCCCCCTACAGTTAGAATCACTCCCTAGGACACACATTTAACCCCTTGATCGCCCCTAGTGTTAACCCCTTCCCTGCCAGTCACATTTATACAGTAATCAATGCATTTTTATAGCATGGATCGCTGTATAAATGTGAATGGTCCCAAAATAGTGTCCGATATGTCCGCCGCAATATCGCAGTCACAATAAAAATTGCAGATAGCTGCCATTACTAGTAAAAAAAATTATAATAATGCTATAAATCTATCCCCTACTTTGTAGACGCTTTAACTTTTGCGCAAACCAATCAATATATGCTTATTGCGATTTTTTTTTTTTTACCAAAGATATGTAGAAGAATACGTATCGGCCTAAACTGAGGAAAAAATTTGTTTTAAAAAAAAATTGGATATTTATTATAGCAAATAGTAAAAAATATTGTGTTTTTTTTTCAAACTTGTCACTCTTCTTTTGTTTATAGCGCAAGAAATAAAAACCACAGAGGTGATCAAATACCGACAAAAAAAAGCTCTATTTGAGGGGGAAAAATAATAAAAGTTTCATTTGGGTACAGTGTTGCATGACCGCGCAATTGTCATTCAAAGTGTGACAGCGCTGAAAGCTAAAAAATGGCTTGGGCAGAAAGGGGGTAAAAGTGCTCTGTATTGAGGTGGTTAAAAAGGGAACAAAGTCTTTACCAAGTAACTATAGACCTGTTAGTTTAACTTCTATAGTTGGGAAGATACTGGAGAGATTAATAAAAGACCACATAGACGAGTGCTGGAAAAAAATATTTTAAGAAACAGACAGCATGGATTCATGAAAGACAGAAGTTGTCAGACAAACCTGATTTATTTTTATGAAGAGGTAAGTAAAACCTTGGACAGAGGGGTGGCGGTGGACGTGGTATACTTGGATTTTGCAAAAGCGTTCAATACACTTCCCCACACACGGCTCATGTGTAAGGTAAAGTCTACAGGATTGGAAATATCAGTTTGTAAATGGATAGAAAACTGGCTAAAAGACAGAATTCAGAGAGTCGTGGTTAATGATTCTTACTCTGAATGGTCCAAGGTTATCAGTGGTGTACCCCAAGGTTCAGTGTTGGGACCCTTACTTTTTAATATCTTTATAAATGATATTGGGTCTGAGATCAAAAGTAACATTTCTGTCTTTGCAGATGACACTAAGCTATGCAGTGGAATAACGTCCTTACAGGATGTCACCAATTTACAAGCCGACCTCAATGCTCTGTCTAATTGGGCGACTATGTGGCAGATGAGGTTTAATGTTGATAAATGTAAAGTTATGCACTTGGGGGCTAAGAATAGGAATGCATCATACAGGCCTGGACTGGGACAAAAAATAGGCCCGGGCATTTTAGACTGAGCAGCCGGGGGGGGGGGGGGGGGGGGCGGTGGTGCCTTGCGGCGGCGGTTAATAATGGGATGTGGGGTTCCAGCACCTTGTACCTCTGGACCCCTTTACATTACACAGCACCCTGCACCTCTGGGCCCCTTTACATTACACAGCACTCTGGACCCCTTTACATTACACAGCACCTTGCACCTCTGGACCCCTTTACATTACACAGCACCTTGCACCTCTGGACCCTTTTACATTACACAGCACCCTGCACCTCTGGACCCCTTTACATTACACAGCACCCTGCACCCCTTTACATTACACAGCACCCTACACCCCTTTACATTACACAGCACCCTGCACCTCTGGACCCTTTTACATTACACAGCACCCTGCACCTCTGGACCCCTTTACATTACATAGCACCGCACCTCTGGACCCCTTTACATTACACAGCCCCCCACAGCTTGTTACACAGACACCCCCTAACAGTTCTGGACCCCCTGCATGTTACACAGACCCCCTACAATACAGAACCCCCTACAATACAGAAACCCCCCTACATTACAGAACCCACCTACATTAGAGACACCCACCTACATTTCAAACCCCCCTACAATACAGAACCCCCCTACAATACAGAACCCCCCCTACATTTCAGACCCCCCTACATTTCAGACCCCCCTACAATACAGAACCCCCCTACATTACAGAACCCCCCCTATGTAGTGACATGTGCAGCAGTAACTTACAGCATGCCTGGAGATGAAGACACTCTGGCTGCTGTGTCCTCCTTTCTTTCTCCTTCAGCTGAGTGAACGAGTCTGTGGGAGGAGTGGAGGGGGCAGCCACACCCCCAGCTCCGCCCACCAACCCTGGCTGCCTCCAGAGACATTGGAGATGATGGGGAGCAGGGGAGGGCTGGCAGCCTTAGGCCTGGGGGGCAAGTCCAGTCAAGTGGCACTTTGAAACACCGAATAAGCTCACCATCCCCAGTGCCCATCAGCGCAGCCTCACCAGTGCCCATCAGCGTAGCCTCACTAGTGCCCATCAGCACAGTCTGTTCAGTGCATGGGGATTAGAGAGGAGAGTAGCCGGATTACACAGAGCAGAGATCTCCCACTTGCCCAGCGTGGCCTTGATGGAAGTCATCAGTGTGCTGTCTATCATAAGAGCCAGTCCAGGAGGCGGGACTTTGTATGACAGTGGCCACCAGGTAAGTGGGAGATCCCCGCTCTGTGAAATCTGGTGGCGCTCCCCCTCCGAGGCAGCCCAATGGGCACAGACCCTGGGCGCCCTCTCACTGCCCCATCTCGCAGTGCACCCGCTCCCAATTGGCCATACTTGGTCCAGGGACAGTGTCCTCAGTCCGGGGATGTCTGGTCACCCTAGGCTAGTGGCCAGCAGGACCCACAGGTCAGTGGTCAGCAGGACCCACAGGTCAATGGCCAGCAGGACCCCCAGGTCAGTGGCCAGCAGGACCCCCAGGTCAGTGGCCAGCAGGACCCCCAGGTCAGTGGCCAGCAGGACCCCCAGGTCCGTGGCCAGCTCCCAGCAGGACCCACACATGTGGGTCTTGCTGGGATCTGCCTGTGCACCTGGGGGTCCTGCTGGCTGCGGAACTGTGGGTCCTGCTGGCTATGGCCTGTGGGTCCTGCTGGCCATGGCCAGCTCCCAGCAGGACCCACAGTGTTGAGGGCGATTTTTAAGTTACTGGGTGGGCACTTGCCTGGGGCAGGGTAAATAGGGTGTATGGGGGGGGGGTAGATGGGATGTGGGGTTCAGCTGTGGGTGTCAGGGTCTCTCACCTCAGTGATGGCAGCTGCCCTTACCAGTACCAGCTCAGCAGGTCCTTGCATGGCCTCCTCCGATCCTGAGGGTGTGAAGTGATGCTCCTGTCCTGGGGTCAAGTAAACTTGCAGCCCAAGCCAGTCATGTGGGTCCCAACTCCCTTGCTGCCCAGGGGTAGACTGACAACACCCAGAGCCCCCAGACCAAATAAAGCAAGGGCCCCCTGTCAGACCCTGCCCATGACCCATTCCTGGCCCTATCATGACCCACCCCTGGCCCCGCTCCTTCAATTTGTACAAAGTACTACCTTTTAAAAAAAAAAACACTGTTTAACAACAGAATCTAATGGGACCTGGAGGGGGGTCTTTTTCTAACAGTGTCCCATGGACAGTCTGTTAGAAAGTGTCCCCTCCAGGCCCCATTAGGGACTAGAACAGAGTCTAATGGGACCCCCTCTTTGTGCCATGACTCTAACCCCTGCCCCAACCTCTCACAAAGTAGAAATAAAATTGTAGCACTACTCTTACCTTAACTATGGGTGCTGTAGCTGTGGCTGGCTCCTGCATCCCCTGAGGCTGGTTCCTGTGGGTGGCTAGCTGGCACCTGTTGGTGGCTGGCCGGCACCCTGCTGTGGCTGGCTGGATCCCTGGTGTGGGTGGGTAACCGTGGGTGGCTGGCTGGCATCCTGCTGTGGATAGTCACCGTGGCTGGTTTGCTTCTGTGGGTGGCTGGCTGGCTCCCTGCTGTGGGTGGGTCACCATGGCTGGCTGGCTCCTGTGGGTGGTTGGCTGGTTTGCTGGTATGGGTGGGTCACCGTGGATGGCTGGCTGGCACCCTGGCCCTGCTGTGGATGAGTCACCATGGGTGGCTGGCACCCTGGCCCTGCTCTGGGTGGGTCACTGTGGGTGGCTGGCTTCTGTGAGTGGCTGCCTGGCACCCTGCTGTTGGTGGCTGGCCTGGCTCTCTGCCGTGGGTCAGTGGGTGGGTCGGTGGCTGGCTGGCACGGTGCAGCATGCTGTGGGTGACTGGCCTGGCTCTCTGCTGTGGGTGGCTTGCACTGTGCAACCTGCTGTGGGTGACTGGCCTGGCTCCCTGCTGTGGGTCAGTGGGTGGGTGGCTGGTTGGCACAGTGCACTCTGCTGCTGGTGGCTGGCCTGGCTCCCTGCTGTGGGTCAGTGGCTGGCTTGCACGGTGCACCCTGCTGTGGGTCAGTGGCTGGCTTGCACGGTGCACCCTGCTGTGGGTCAGTGGCTGGCTTGCACGGTGCACCCTGCTGTGGGTGGGTGGGTGCTGGCCTGGCTCCCTGCTGTGGGTCAGTGGCTGGCTTGCACGGTGCACCCTGCTGTGGGTCAGTGGCTGGCTTGCACGGTGCACCCTGCTGTGGGTGGGTGGGTGCTGGCCTGGCTCCCTGCTGTGGGTCAGTGGGTGGGTGGCTGGCTGGCTGGCACAGTGCACCCTGCTGCAGGTGGCTGGCCTGGCTCCCTGCTGTGGCTGACAGAGAGGGGGTGGGCTGACAGAGGGGGGAGTGAGCTGACAGAGGGGGGCTGGACTGACAGGAGGGAGCTGATAGAGGAGGGGTGGGCTGAGAGTGGGGGTGGGCTGACAGAGCAGGGCTGACGGGGGTGGGTTGAGATGGGTGGGTGGACTGACAGAGGGGGGGCTGACAGAGGGGGGGTGGGCTGACAGAGGGGAGCTGATAGAGGAGGGGTGGGCTGACAGAGCAGGGCTGTTGGGGTGGGCTGAGATAGGGGGTGGGCTGACAGAGAGGAGGTGGGCTGACAAAGGGGGGGTGGGCTGACAGAGAGGAGGTGGGTTAGCAGTGAGGAGGCTAGGGGAGGGAGAGGGGGGGTAGATGAGACTTAGAGACCTCAGAAACATGCAGAGAGGCAGGACTCCAGCAAGTGGTCACGACCAGCCCCGCTTAGCCACAAACACACGTGACCAGCTCCGCCGATCCATTTGCAGGGCGCGCGCAACACAAACGCCCTGTGATTGGCCGAACAGGGTCATGTGCGGCCGCACGCTGTGGAATTCTGGGACTTGTAGTCATGATGCGAGGCTCGCATCATGACTTATGATGCGAGTCTCGCATCATGACTACAAGTCCCAGAATTCCACAGCGTGCGGCCGCACATGACCCTGTTCGGCCAATCACAGGGCGTTTGTGTAGCCTGCCGCCTACAAGTCCCAGAATGCCACAGCATGCGGCCGTGCATCTGGCCGACTTCATTAAAAAAAAAATGGCAGCGAGGGCCCCTTGCATCCCGCCCAGCCCGCCCCTGATGGGGAGACGTGACATGCTGTCCGGCGGCCAGTCCGGGCCTGGCATCATACATACTAGGGGGAGTACAACTGGGGGAATCCGTAGTGGAGAAGGATCTGGGGGTTTTGGTAGATCATAAGCTCAATAATAACATGCAATGCCAAGCTGCGGTTTCCAAAGCAAGCAAAGTCCTTTCTTGTATTAAGAGAGGTATGGACTCCGGAGAGAGAGAGATATCATTTTGCCCCTGTTCAAATCATTAGTAAGACCTCATCTGGAATATGCAGTTCAGTTTTGGGCACCAGTTCTCAAAAAGGATATCGGGGAAGTGGAGAAAGTGCAGAGAAGGGCAACCAAACTGATAAGAGGCATGGAGGAGCTCAGCTATGAGGAAAGATTAGAGGAACTGAATTTATTCTCTCTTGAGAAGAGGAGATTAATGGGGGATATGATCAACATGTACAAATATATAAGGGGTCCATATAGTTATTCACTTTACGGTCGACACAAAGGACAAGGGGGCACTCTTTACGTCTAGAGGAAAAGAGATTTCATCTCCAAACACGGAAAGGTTTCTTCACAGTAAGAGCTGTTCAAGGAAAATTAACCTTTACAATCACTTTAGGTAATGTATTGATACAATTGCTTTGAGAGCAATTATTATTCTGTATCACACCAGAAGAATTGCAATTGAGATAAGGGAAGGGCATTGATTTTTCTATGGGATCCCTGCTTTCTATAATAATAATGAACAGAGTAAGGTAGAACCCAACAAGATCACCTGCAGCCTTACCAATGAAAGCACAAAGTCTTTTAACTGAGGTTTTCCATACACAAGGCTTTTGAAGGCGCAGAGGAATGGACGAGACCTCCTAAGTCTTCTGATCTAAGCTTTCAATACATGAGGCTTTTTCAGGTGCAGAGGAGTAGATAAGCAATTAAAAAAATATTAAAGCGGAGTTCCACCCGCAATTTTTTTTTTTAAAGTCACCAGCTACAAACACTGTAGCTGCGGTCTTTTAATAAGGACACTTACCTGTCCTAGTCGCCCGTGATGTCGATCCTGGCAGGTCCCGGCGCCGCCATCCTCACTAAGGGAAACAGGCAGTGGAGCCTTGCGGCTTCACTGCCTGTTTCCTACTGCGCATGCGCGAGTCGCACGGCGCTTTGTGAATGGGCGGCTGCTCTCTGGGATACACACAGTTACCAGAAGGCAGCGCGCCCCATTCACCAGAAGAGGGGGGTATTTTCAGAAGGAGATGGGCAAAGACCTCCTATGTCATTTATTTAACCTGAAGAGCAAAATGACCTGCACTCGGATTGTGCATGTATCTAATCCCAGAAACAAAAATGGAATAGACTGCAGCTTACCGGTCCTTAGATGCGTTGGCTGCATTTGTTTTTTCTTTTCAAGTTTTTTTCTTTTATTTTTACCTGGTAATCCTGCCAGTAAGATATTTTTTGTCCTAGAGTGAGCTACTGAGCTGTGTCTGTGGAGGGACAGCATTGTTACCCAGAGATAGGAAGTATTTTAGAACTACAGAACACCTACCTCGCTCCTTAAGATAGGGGCAAGCTGTTCTGTAGTTCAGAGGTGAATCGGGTATGGCTGATAAGAGTAAACTGCACAGTGTACAAGACTCAGGCACCAACTCTTATCCACATTGATGCACAGCAGGCTCAAGATAAGATTCCAGGTTAAGCACAAATGGAGTTCATCAAACCCCTTTATAAATAAAAGACGAAGGTTCTCTGTCCTGTAGGATAATGCCTTCATGTTGCTGTCACCAGTGTTTCCATAATTCTTCCATCATGGACTTATTTTGGTTTGTTCCCAAGAGCCTAGCTTGAAAAAACCTCATTGATCATGAAGTTTTCTCTTACACCTGCAATAAATCAATATTGTTGGTCTACTGACATTTATAGCTAGGGAATGGGTCAAGCTATGGAAGAACATTAAATGGATTCAAAGCTAAAGCTAGCAACACAAGTCCTTGGTGTGGACATTATATATAATATTCACATTTGATATTTAGTCTGATGAATGTGCAGCCAATTACCTGCTCTGCTGAACTTCAATAAATGTTTAAGCACACTTTATTGTATATTACTCTCTGCCAACTGGACACATCAGTGCATATTATTTTTTAACTCGCTCGTTGTTTGATAATGATGTATTATAATTCTGCAATGGGTCAGTCTATACAAAAATATTATTGTCATGGATATGCAGTAGTGTTTGTCTGTCAGCTTATCTTCCTTCCCATGTGTTCATCTTAGAGGCCAGAACCCTTTCACCTGGCTTCCTTTATAATCTCCTCCCAGCCAGACTCCACCCCAGGCCCTATCACAGAACACTATATTAACCTGTGCACTGCAAGCCTGCTTTGCTGATCAACGTGTTTGTTAGGCATTGTGTGTTTGGGTTCCTGCCTGCCGTGTGCTACGTCTGTCTCTCTGTTACGTCATTGGCTTGTCCCTGACTATCCCTGTCTGCTCGTGACCCTTGACCTTCGGCTCGTTCTTCGTTATCCTTGTCTGCTTGTGGCCCCTGACCTTCAGCTTGTTATTCGGTTCTCTCTTATCGTGTGCTGCTGCTTCCCCTCTTTTCCCCTTATCCTACGGGGCGTGAGCTAGGAAACTCCAGGGGCCGCGACCTGGTCCCAGCCTGCAGCTAACATCCTCACCACTAGAGGCCCTGGAGAAGACCAGCTGGGTCTTAGACTCCGCGCCCTGGGGAATCTTGGCTCTAGCTTCCGTTTGGATCCCGGTTGTGCTCCTCTGGTCCCGCTTTCCACAACCACCCAGTTCCCTATCTGCAGAAGCCAGCCATAGGGTTCACTACCTCGCGGTGCACTCCTGTCCCCCTACGGTGTGCATCTGTCACCTGGCCACAGGTGACCCTGACAATTATTTTAGTTATAAGAGGAGTCTAGTAGGCTGCCAATCCCTGGCTTCCTTTATGTCTCGGATACTCCAGCAGTGAGATCTCGCCACAATTCCCTGCGCTCTTCCTATCTATCTGTCCAGGATTTGGGTGTTCCTGCCCACCGGTGTTTCAGCTTCTCCTGTTACATTCTCCATAATATGAAATGTAGCGCCCCCTGACCCCTGGCATCAGGGAGGGCTGACATTTCACCTCAGGGTGCTGGTTCTTTGGCATGGTGGATGTGTACGGCTGCAGAAAAGATAGGCAACAGTCACTTTTAGGATGAACCATGGGAGTTTATTGCTCACAACAGGAAAAAAAATGCAGGCAAGAGGGCTAGGGCACAGGACACCCTAGGACAGTAGGCAGATAGATCAGCAGACTCCAAAAACAAAACAGCCAGGTAGACAGCAATACAGATCAAGGGCCCTAGGTGTAAGGAAAGGTTCCACCCGCTGGTAATATCTATCATTCGGCGTGCAGTACTGAGGTCCACCAGCAGGTGTCTCCTGGCAGTTTGGAACTGTCAGGGGAACTTCTCCCTGCTGGTGTTATGTCATCTTTGGGCCGCAGTACTGGCGTCCACCAGCAGATGGATCCTGGCAGTGTGGTGCAGATTTTACCTTCTGCAATCAGGGGTCACCTGAGCTTATTAGCAGGTAATACTATAAATATCCGGAAAGTGCACACACACTCGTCCTTGTGCCCTGACCTGCAGCCTGTTTACCTGAACCCTGATTCCTGTGTAGCGGGTTTATGAATTTAAGGGAGGCATCTGGGTGGTAGTGTAACCCAGATGCACAAATTGCTAGGGGACCTGGTTCTTGGAGGACTCTGGTGGTGTGAGGTTCCTTGCGGTCCACGGGTGGCGCTGTTGCCCTGGGCCAGAGCTGAACTCACACCGCAAGACTGTACCTTTTTGTCCTCCCCTGGAGCTGGTACAGCGGGGTGGGGAACCCACTGTGACGCAAAGGGAGAGGGGATAAAAGGGGCGGACGCCCTTACCATGGGGTTCAGAGTTTGGAGTGGGAGTCGGAGGACTCGGCCGCACCCAGGCACCTTCAGCTTGGGTGCTGGCGTTCCAGTGCTCCAGGCCTAGGTGCCCTTGGCCTGGCCGGAGCGGAGATGGAGTCCATCCCAGGCACCTTTAGCCTGGGGTGAGGTACTATGGCGGATGCCTGGGGCTCAGTACCTTCGACGGAGTTCCGCGAGGGTGGAGGAATCCGAGAGGGGCCCTAACTCTTGGGTGCCCATGTCTGAGTTTGTGAGGACTGGTGTGCGGAACTTCTCTGAAGAGTCCAGCGCAGCATTGCTGGTGACAGAGGGGCCTCCTGTTTCTCCCTTGGACGGATCTCCTTCCCCTGACAGGGGCCGTGCTAGCGAAGGTAATTCACGTTCTACCTCACATAGTCAGTGGCAGTGACTATTCGCCACTGGTGATACCACAGTGGTTAGCAGGAGAAGGGAAAGGATTGTGCCTCGATCTATCCCCATTACTACTCAGTAGAAGAAACTGTTTGTTGTTTGCCAAGAAGAATAAAATGAAGTTGGACCTATTCACTGTGTGGAATTCTGGTTACTAGGAGCAAAGGAGTCAGGGACGAAGTACTGGACTTGACTCTAGGACACCCACACAAGACCCAATCTTCTGGCCTTCACCTCTTAGCTATGGAGGACATGGGCTGTGGTGTATCTCATCCCTCCCCCCAGCACTGAGACCCCTAGACGAAGAAAGACAAGCCGAGTATGAGAAGGGGAGAGAGGGGTGAGGCCGCTACACCTGTATCCTGAAACCTCTTGTATCTGTTCCTGCATTCCAGGATCCCTGCTCTGCAGCCTGACTGCTTCCTTCCTGTCCCTGTCTGTCTACTCCTGGCCCCCCATCTGCTGATCTCCTGTTAATGATCCTGGCCTGGCTTGACTACGATTCTGGTTCCCCATTTGCTACATAAGCTGGTTGGTTACTGTCACTGTTTGGTTGTTTGGCCTTTCACTTGTTGTATTGGTGGTGTATTCACATTTATATTTATTTACCTTAAATAAACAAATTTACTTATACCTATTTCTGTTTGCGGTTTCCTCTGTTGCAGTCCACATAGTTCTGATCACTCCTGATACATGACACAGGCCTGCACCCAATGTTCTGTACCTATGTAGCCACAGCTGTCTCCTATAGCAACCAACAACTCCCAAATCCAAGCAGGGTTTCCTTGGAAAAGTTCCCCCTACACTTTCCCAGCGTCTCCACAGTCCCCGGCTCATGAAGAGTAACCTCTGGTACTTCATCTCAGAACTCCATCTTTCTCTGCATCATGCCCACCAGGCAACAAGAAGCTCTCACTCTGGCAGAGCCTCTCCCCTGCCCCCAGGCAGCAAACAGGCTCTCTCTTTCAGAGCCCCTAAACACATGGCCAGGCCTCACCCAACGCAATTGTTCTTCACACATCCACATCAGATCAAGGTCTGGGTGGGAGGACCTCGATCACCTGACTTCCTTCAAGTATATACTCTCTCCCAGTATGCTCAGTGGCCTGAAACTCCTACCGATTGGCTGAAAGAGATATGCTAATTTATAACTCAGTCCCACTGCTGTTCATCATACTAATGTCAAAAGCAACAGTGCCATCTTTTGAAGGAAGGAACCACAGTTAAACCAGGCTTAGGAGAAAACCCAAATGATCAAAAAAACTATAAATCACCCAAATTAGTTACCACCTAGCACAGCTAAATTTACAAGTAGCCCCTGTTTAAGACAAGGGTGCTACACAAATAAATATAAACTATATCATGGATGGTGGAAGCTCCTTATAATGGGCACAGCAGGTGAAGAGAAAGATCTTTTCAATCAAGTGCTGAGGGATAGAATAACCTGTACCCAAGACTGAGATAATAATTTTAGGTGGATTGATTCTTGGCTTTCATTATTCAAATAATATTCTCCATCACTCACAATGGTAATGAAATTCATAGCCCTCTGCTATACAGACTAATATCTTCTACAACAATGGAAAATAAACACTCTTTTATCATTAAATACAGATTCCTGTCAATAAATATTTCATGTGAATGTTCAGAACACTAAAAGATTATGAAATCTAAACCCGTACATGCAGAAAAATAGATATTTGATATTCCTCTAGATTCACGCTAAAACCAAAGTGACATTCCTAAGGGACAGAGGATTCTGCGGACAAATCCTCAAAGCCTGTCCCCAGCCTTGAACATTGGTGGCAATTTGTCCGAGAGAATTAGGACTTTTGCTCTTATACAGAGATCCTGAACGGACAAGCAAATCATACTGTATGTATCAGAATGTACTACGCATTCAATATCTACATGAACATGCATACATATAGCATACAGTATATAAAGTACATAGAAATTACCAGCAAGGGAGGTTTGAAAATGAAATGTGCATACCAGTGCCTGAACAGATGCCAGCTAAGTCTTGGCATCCGTAAAATAGAATGTGATTTTCTTTAATTTATTTTGGTCTATCCAGCCATTTTATTTCTATGTCCATAGGTTGTGAGATATGAGTGTAGCGGCCTCCACTCTCTCTCCCTGATATCACATCATCTGTCTTGTTGTCTGTAGTGCGGCCGGGGTAGATGGTTCTTGGCTTTTCGATGACCAAATCCACCTCGAATAAGAACTCCCCGCAGGCCTCGCATCACCCGAACGGCTTTAGCTGACACACCAGTCCCGAGCAGCCGGGACAAATCACACCCAGGGCCTCAACGTCCATGCACGAATACAAGGCGAATCGTCCCCGGGGCTTTAGCCGAATCCTCGTATCGGTCATTGGAGCAGCAGCAGTCAAAGTCGTGGTAGAAGGGTGAAGTGGAACCCACGATGTATGTCCGAACATGGTGACTTGCTGCTGATCCATTGCGCACTGCAAGTTTTGCGCCAAAGTCCCATGTGTAGTCCTTCACACGTATTGGACTCCTCCCCTCTTGCACTCTAGTTCGCGGGCTTTCTCTTTTTCTGAGTCACGCCCACGAACTGAGCAGGGAGGGTGTGCCTGATGGCGCAGTGCAAATAGAAGCCCCCACGTGTAGTCCCTCACATGGCTGGGCTCCCCCCTCTTCTCGCTCTTCTGCGCGGGCCTTTCCCTTCACTGGGTCATGTCCACGACTTCGAGCAGGGATGCACTTTGGCCAAAGATATGGCCGACCTACTCGGAACTCCTCTGGGCAGACACGTCCAAACTCCGTAGTAGCACGAACACCATCCCAGACCCGAGCCCCCACGTGTAGCTGATATCACATCATCTGTCTTTGGCTTTTGTCTAGGGGTACCTTGGTTGAGAGAGTGCGGGGTCACCATGCCAAGTTCCCACCACAGATGTGTGTGTGGTGTGAGAAGATCCTCTTTACCTTCGGGTCGGTGTTCTGCATCAGAGCCTCCTCCTCCTTTTGCACAGTGTCTGCCAGAAAACGAGCCCCACACCATTAAAGTCCAACACTCCTTTATTCTTCCAATATCAGAGTAAAACACAGTCAGTTGGACTCCCTCAACGAGTAGAACAGACAAGGGGGGTGTGGATACGAGTAGGCCCAGACACAATGAACTCTTCTTCTCTCCTTCCTAAAAGTGTATTGCGGTCCCTTGGCGAGGGATATATCCCTCCGGGCGGTCTCCGGAGGCTCACCCGTCACTGGCAATATGCTGCACCAGGTCTTCATGCGAGTATCCCCTCCGGTCCCTTACGCCAGGGTTCCCCAACCCCCGATCCGCGGCCCACTGCCGGGCCGTGGCCTATTTCCAGATGGGCCGCGAAGGCTGCACTGTGTGAGATGACATCTCTCACCGCCCGCCCGGATCACGGCACTTCCGCCCACACAGCGGGGCTCCTATGCTGCGGTGAGGCATGGGAGCAGAGAGATGAGATCATCTCTCGCCGCCCGCCCGGAACGCGGCACTTCCGTCCACACAGTGGGGCTCCTATACTGCGGTGAGGCACGGGAGCAGAGAGATGAGATCATCTCTCACCGCCCGCCCCGCATTACCGCTGTTCTCCCTCACCTGCCTGTGCTGCCACCATGGCAGGTGACAAAAAAATCTACTGGCAGGTGGCAAACCACGTCCGGTGGCAGGTGGCAATCCACACCTGGTGGCAGGTGACATGGCAAGTAGCAATCCACACCTGGTGGCAGGTGACGTGGCAATCCACACCTGGTGGCAGGTGATGTGGCAAGTGGCAATCCGCACCTGGTGGCAGGCGACGTGGCAATCCGCACCTGGTGGCAGGCGACGTGGCAATCCACATCTGGTGGCAGGTGTTGTGGCAAGCGACAATCCACATCTGGTGGCAGGAAAGGTGGCAAGTGACAATCCACATCTGGTGGCAGGCGACGTGGCAATCCACATCTGGTGGCAGGTGTTGTGGCAATCCACATCTGGTGGCAGGTGACATGGCAATCCACACCTGGTGGCAGGTGACGTGGCAAGCAACAATCCACACCTGGTGGAAGGCGACGTGGCAAGTGACAAACCGCATCTGGTGGCAGATTCTGCATTATGGTGAGTTTGAACTATTTCATTTTATATTACAAAGCAATGACATCCCAACACCATATCAGCCATTGTTCTATGATGATTGAGGCGCTAACACCAGCCATTACTCTTTCGTCCATGGACTGACACAGCTTCTCTATTGACAAAGTGGGTATTATCCGTTAATTAGGAGTGACTAGGCAGAAAAACTTGTAAAAAGTGTTGCATCACACCTTCTACAGTACCGCCCAGGGGGCGGACCCTCTGGGTATAACCTCTCAGTCTGCATCTCGCAGATCAGTTTTTTTCTGTCTAGCAAGGAGTAGGACATGGCTCCCTTCGGGCCCATTGGTCCGGGGGAAAAAATATATATATATTTTTTTTTTGCTACATTTGTTGTTTCCTGCGATCTTCGATCAACTGCCGACTGGGTGACAGGCTGGATCCTCGATCCTTGTAGTCGCCCTAGTTTCGGCCATCGAGCGTGTGCCGACCCTAGCTACGCGCTGGGTTTTCCACGACATGCCCGTCGCTCCACGGGTGGCCGGTGAGCTTACGCTCCAGGGCCTGCATCGGACCGCTTAGCTTTGGCTGACCTTACGGCCGAGTCGCAGCAGCCTGGCCGGTGAGCTTACGCTCCAAGGCTTGCATCGGACTGCTCAGCTTCGGCTGACCTTACGGCCGAGTCGCAGCAGCCTGTCCGGTGAGCGTCATGCTCCAGGGCATACATATGATCGTCCCTTTTGGGTCCAATCACAGCATGCCTGGCCAACAGTCACCTTCCGTGCGCGGACGATGATCTGTTTGGAATATCTTCCAGCATAATACATGCAGGATAGGTAAGTAAAACTCCCCTGCCTCGGCTGGGTGATTTAGCTGGACATTCCTGGAGAGATCAAGTAAGTGGTTGTGGCCCCTTTCTTCCCTCTCTCCCTGCCTTTCCCTCCTCCCTGGGATTCTAGCTAAAGGTTGCTGGGTGCTGGGGGTCACCTAAGGGGTCCCACTGGAGCGGGGCTGGCTGTAACTAACATTTAAAAGAAATGTCATTTCTGCGTACCTGTGTGTGTGTGTGTCCTTCCTCCTCCATGCTGTCGGCGGCCATTTTGAGCTGGTCCATGCCAAGTTTGGCCTCTTGTGACTGCCCGGCGGCCATCTTCCTGTGGTTCGGCCACACCCACTGGCCCCTATCAGGTGATCGGCGGCCATGTTTGTCCACCCTGTATGTATAGATTGCCATTCGGCGGCCATCTTTTTGTGGGCTACGGCTGCTTGACCTCTATCTTCGGCTCCGCGGCCATTTTCTTTGAGCCCACATTATCTTCCATACGGACGTTTTTGGCAGCCATTTTGTGAGAGCCTCCGGCCTCTAGGGTGCATTACACTGGCGTGAAAATTTGCACAGGAAGTGCTGATAAAAGAAGCAGACTGACACAGCAGCAGTGGGACAGCATCACAGGCGCAGCACACGGCAGCATAGCAGTACCTATCCAGGGTGGTGAGTCCTCTGGGTGACCCAGCCTCTCTGCAGCACAGGAGGGTGGCCTATTGATATCTTGCCTGGAGCCCTGTGGGTGTCAGCGTGTGGTCAGCATGGCATCTGAGCCAGATGTCTTCTCCCCTGAAACACCAGATTTAGCAGCTGGTGTCCCTGAGGTGTCTATGTCGGCAATCCTAGAGGCGTTTGCTGCCAGGGTGGAAGCAGCACACGGGAAAACAAGGGGTAATAAACGCCCCCGTCCCCTGCAATCTTCTGGGGATATTTCTGATGCAGAACCAGGTCCAGCTACGGCTCATGGCCCAGATTCTGATGCATCAGAGACTGCAGACCGTGACCGATCGGACAGTGAGGAGGACTCCAAGTCCAGGTCAGTACGCGAGACGGCTTTGGTATCTGACCTTATTACTGCAGTGCGGGATACGCTAAAGTTGGAAAATACTGCAGAGGTAGCAGATACTCCAGTCCCCTTTGGGTTTCGTAAACCTGCCCGCACTGCTAAGGTGTTCCCTTGTGTGTCTTATTTTGACAAACTCTTATACAAGGAATGGGAGAACCCACTGAGGGTCTTTACAGCCCCAAAGAGGTTTGCAGTACGGTACCCCTTTGAGGAGAGTTTTCTGAAGATATGGACCTCTCCCCCTATAGTGGACCCTTCGGTGTCCAGACTTAATAGAGCCACCACTATTCCAGTAGAAGGGGCTCCTGTTTTCAAGGACCCTGTGGATAAGAAGGCTGAAGCACTCGCTCGCTACCTATACTCAGTGGTAGGCTCGGCAGTATGCCCGGCATTGGCGGGGGCCCTAGTGTCTCAGACACTTACTGAATGGGCAAAATTGCTACTCCAGGGGTTAAAGGAGCGAGATGCTCCTCCTAATGAGATAACTTTGGCCGACCAGTTGGTCCAGGGCCTTAAGTTTGTCTGCGAGTCAGACATGGATACTATTCCCCTGCTGTCAAGAGCTTCGGTTTATGCAGTAGCAATACGCCGCCTGATCTGGCTAAAGGGCTGGTCTGCGGACCAGACTTCCAAGAAAGCCCTGTTGGATCTGCCTTTTAAGGGCGACAGACTTTTTGGGGCTTCTCTGGATGACATCATCAAGGATGCCACAGGAGGTAAAAGCACTTTGCTTCCCCAAACTAGCAAGGGTAAGGGACAACGCCAAGGGCAAGGGCCCTCCTTTACTGCACGCAAGCGTTTTTTTCGCCCCCTTAAGGCGACAGGGAAAAGACCCCAGGCCGATAAAGCGCCTGCCCAAGGACAAAAGCGTCCTTGGTCCCGCAGACCCAACAAGCCTGCGGACAAATCTGTGTCCACATGAAGGTCCGCCCCCACCCAGCTCTCGGGTGGGGGGACGTCTTCGCAAATTCGCGACTCAGTGGACTGCTCTAGTCTCTGACAGGTGGGTTTGCGAAGTAATCTCCTCAGGCTACAAGATAGAATTTCTCTCTTGTCCACCGGACAGATTCATCACCTCCAATCTCCAGCTACTACCGACCCGTCGGGAGGCCCTGTATGGGGCGGTCCAGGGTCTACTGGAACGCGGGGTAGTTATTCCAGTTCCAGAACAGGAACGGGGTCAGGGTTTTTACTCAAATCTGTTCATTGTGCCGAAGAAGGAGGGGGTTCGGCCAATCTTGGATCTCAGAGCCCTCAATTGCTTTGTGAAATTACAAAGATTTCGGATGGAGTCGGTTCGATCTGTAGTCACGGCTCTCCATCCGGGGGACTTTCTGGCCTCCTTGGGCATCAAGGATGCATACCTGCATGTCCCCATATACTTCAGACACCAGAGGTTTCTGCGATTTGCTATTGGGAAGAACCACTACCAGTTTGTGGCCCTCCCGTTTGGCCTTGCCTCAGCACCCAGGACGTTCACCAAGGTGCTCGCTCCGATTCTGGCACTTCTAAGACAGCGGGGTATCGCTATCACAGGTTACTTGGATGACCTTCTGCTGAAGGCCCCTTCAAGCTCAGAATTAGAGGTAAGCGTGTCCATTACCTGTCAGACTCTTCGAGTCTGTGGTTGGATACTAAACACGCAAAAGTCAGTATTGGTGCCCACTCAACGCCTAGTGTACCTGGGGTTGATTCTGGATTCCTCAGAGGCAAATGTATTCCTCCCTGTGGAGAAGTTGCAGACCCTCCGGGCTGCAGTACGGCAGCTGACTTCCAGGAATTGGTCGTCACTCAGTTTTTGCATGCGAGTGTTGGGCCTCATGGTAGCCTCCTTCGAGGCGGTCCCATATGCTCAATACCACACTCGAGTGTTACAGAAGGAAGTTCTGTCCAGATGGAACAGATGCCCTTCATCTCTGGATTATCAAATCTGAGTGAGCCACCTAGTCAGGAGATCCCTGGTATGGTGGCTGACAGCACCGGCTCTAATGGCCGGGAAGTCATTTCTTCCGGTTTACTGGATAGTGATCATGACGGACGCCAGCCTTACAGGTTGGGGGGGAGTCTGGGGTGTCCAGTCGGCGCAAGGTCGCTGGACCCCAGAGGAAGCCCTCCTGCCGATCAATGTCCTGGAGATCCAGGCGATCAAGCTGTGCCTCTTCAAATGGTCTCAGAGACTGCAAGGGCGTCCAGTCAGGATCCAGTCAGACAACGCCACATCTGTGGCATATGTTAATCATCAAGGAGGAACAAGAAGCTCAGCTGCAGCATCGGAGGTTGCTCGCATCCTGAAGTGGGCAGAGAAGAGCGTACCGGCACTATCGGCCGTGTACATTCCGGGTGTGGAAAACTGGCAGGCGGACTACCTGAGCCGCCAGATGCTGGACCAGGGAGAATGGTCCTTACACCCGGAGGTGTTCCAACTCCTCTGCCAAAGATGGGGCACACCAGACGTAGATCTTCTGGCTTCCCGACTCAATCGGAAGGTATTGAGATTTGTGGCCCGGTCAAGAGACCCATGGGCAGACGCAACGGACGCGTTGGTAGCATTGTGGGGTCAGTATCGGCTAATCTATGCCTTCCCTCCCTTAAGGCTTCTTCCTCTTCTGCTCCGCAGAGTGGAGGCAGAGGGAATTCCAATGATCCTAATCACTCCAGATTGGCCTCAGCGTCCTTGGTACGCCGATCTAGTACGTCTGGTAGCAGACGTCCCCTAGCGCCTACCACTACGAAAGGACCTGCTATCGCAAGGTCCCATATTCCATCCTGCTTTACAGTCATTGGCTTTAACGGCATGGCTGTTGAGAACCAGGTACTGAGAGACCGGGGCCTGTCAGACTCAGTAATCTCTACTATGAGAAGTGCTCGAAAACCGTCCTCTAGGAAGGTTTATCACCGCACTTGGAGGGCCTACATCTCCATGTGTGAGGAAATGAAATGGCATCCACGTACCTATTTGGTTTCCAGAATCCTGCTGTTTTTACAGCATGGGGTGGACCAAAGGCTTGCCCTAAGTACGATTAAGGGTCAGATATCTGCCCTGGCTGTCTTTTTTCAGTGACCCCTGGCGACTCACTCTCTCGTGAGTACATTTGTGCAGGGGGTTCGACATGTGGCCCCTCCGGTCCGTCCCCCGTTACCTCCGTGGGACTTGAACCTTGTCCTCTCGGTGCTTCAGAAGGCACCGTTTGAGAAGATTAGAGATATTCCCCTGTTGACACTTTCTCAGAAGGTGGTCTTTTTGGTGGCTGTTACGTCAGTTAGACGAGTCTCTGAGCTGGCAGCCTTGTCCTGCAAGGCTCCCTATTTGATTTTCCACAAGGATAAGGTGGTGCTGCGGCCGCAGCCTTTCTTTCTTCCGAAAGTCGTTTCGGCTTTTCATCTCAACGAAGACATTGTACTTCCATCCTTGTGTCCTCATCCTTCGAATCCTAAGGAGTCGGCGTTGCATTCCTTGGACGTTGTCCGAGCTTTGAGAGTATACCTATCTGCTACTTCCCTGTTCCGGAAGTCAGACTCACTGTTTGTTTCGGTGGCTGGTCCCAAGAAGGGCCAAGCAGTCTCATCGGCCACCATCTCTAGGTGGATCCGACAGATAGTAATCCAGGCTTACGCCTTAAAGGGTCAGGCGCCCCCCTTTCCTGTCACGGCGCATTCGACCAGGGCAATAGGTGCCTCTTGGGCTTTCCGACATCAAGCGTCTGTTTCCCAACTATGTAAAGCGGCGACTTGGTCGTCCGCTCACACTTTCACAAAATTCTACAAAGTTGATGTAGGTGCATCTTCGGATGCCTCTTTCGGTTTTGCAAGCGGCTGTTTAGAGTTGCAACTCCTCCGTTGGAGGAGTGCTGTTTTGTGTTTTGGGTGAAGTTTGTTTTCATGCTGTTACCACCCCTCGTTTTTTCTCTGACACTGCTTTGGGACGTCCCACTTTGTCAATAGAGAAGCTGTGTCGGTCCATGGACGAAAGAGTAAATAGGATTTTTTACTCACCGTAAAATCCTTTTCTCTGAGTCCATGGACTGACACAGCACCCACCCCTCCTTTTTAAATTTGTACTGCTTTTTGACGAACTGATCTGCGAGATGCAGACTGAGAGGTTATACCCAGAGGGTCCGCCCCCTGGGCGGTACTGTAGAAGGTGTGATGCAACACTTTTTACAAGTTTTTCTGCCTAGTCACTCCTAATTAACGGATAATACCCACTTTGTCAATAGAGAAGCTGTGTCGGTCCATGGACTCAGAGAAAATGATTTTACTGTGAGTAAAAAATCCTATTTTCCCAGACAAACTGCCCGCGAAAAGCTACATAACAACCCAACCCCCCCGGGCCTTGGCATGATTCTATTCCACAACGCCGGTCCTCGGTGCCAAAAAGGTTGGGGACCACTGCCTTACGCCACTGGATTCGGGGAGCCCACTCCCAGGGTTCCCCTAGGAAATCCATCCCTCGCGGAACCCAGTGAAGGACAATGGGCCCCAGACCTCCATCCGAGTACCTCACCCCAGGCTGAAGGTGCCTGGGATGGAACACGACCTCCGAACGTCCTCTAGGCCTAGGCCGCCTAGACTCCCGACACGAACCACCGCCCTCAGGCTGAAGGTGCCTGGGACTCGACCCCGTGACAAAGATGGCCGGCCACCTTTATACCCTCTCCCAGCAAGCACGGCGGGTTCCCCGCCCCACCATACAACCGCTGAGAGAGGACAAAAAGGGGTACGGCACACAGCAATGGTTCAACCCCAGCCCAAGGCGACAGCGCCACCCGCTGGGCTGCAGGGAACTGCACATTACTGGTGTCTCTGCCAGTTTTAAATACACTGGGAAAGTGCATGCCCGCTACACTCTCCCCCTGGTGGTTTGACACTGGTCCCCAGTGTCTGGAATAAACTATGTCCTCAATGGCTGACATAACCCAGTCCAGAAACCAACTATAAATTTTACAAAAATAAAACCTTTGGAACTAACTAACTGGAGCAGTTGTGTCTGAGCCTCACATGAAAGGAGAGGGAAGGGAAACAACAGCACTTAACCATAACACTGAAAATCACATTTTCACATAACACTTCTCCCCACCCATCCTGGCTAAGACCCACCCTATTCTCAGTGGTCTTGATGGGATGCTCTCCTGCAGAAGGGAAAAGAAAGGTTAAACACACAAATCCCTGACACATATGTTTGTGTGAGAACGAAAAAACTTCTCCGCAGAGAAATCCTTTCCTTCTAAAAGTGTATGTGTGAAAAGTGAATGTTGATGCACGACACTGCCACCTGGTGACAGCGTCGCGGTAACTGCACTTGTAGAAATTTCCTTCTTCTTTGGGCCCTATCTACCCCAGAGTCCATGATTGCTTGCTGGAAAATTGAAGAACAAACAGGAACAGTCCTTCAACTCCTCTGGGTAACGAGAACAACAACCCCGGAAAGTTCAGCAGTGTAAAGACAACAAGAACGGAGTCTCTTTTCTCCTACAGATAGAAACGAGGGTGCGGCAGGACAAGGGGTTTCAGATGCTGATCCAGAGTCTCTATTTGGTAATCGGCATCTTCCCCTTCCTTGCGTCGAATCAGCACTTTGTCCGCGTGAACATGCCGCCCCAACATCCACTCTGCCTTGCAATCTTTGAAACGCTGAGATGCCTTGGGGGAGCACGCAAGGTTCCTGCGGGCGTGTGGGACCTGAATGTGAGTCCACACAAAGTCATTGTACCAGCGCTCCCGGCAAACTTCCATTTCGTATAACAGTTCTTTGGACAAGTATGGGTACTGCCACCCATATTCAGCAGCAACCTTCTGGCAAAATAGGCGTTGTAGTCTCGCCAGCGGAGGCATAGTGGCTTTGCCCCCTTCGCCTGGCAAGACTATAGCATCTGGGTGACGAGGGACCTTGGCCACATCCAATCTGGGCATAGGTGCCCGCAACAACAGTCTCTTCTCCCCGACACTGGCTGCAGGTAGCACCGGGGATGTGAGAGTAGGCTGGGAACGGGACCCCTCCTCAGGCGCTGGTGCCTCCACCCGGGGTGTACTGTCCCCTGTAGACATGGGTGGGTCTCTGGTTCTGCGGGATGAAGCAAGAGGTACTTTGTCCCAGCCCTTTTGAGTAAACAGCTTATCTATGGCCACATCGTCTCCCAAATCGGAGAGCGACTCCAGGTCGGAGGTGTCACACTCCTCCCCGGGCAGGTAGCCTGCAGTAGAGACTGAACTGCCACCTCCACCCACACACCAAGTCCCTCCGCCCGGCTTACCTCGGCCTTTACTTGAGAAGGGATGTCCGGAACTTCTCTCAACGGATCCATCCGGGCCGGGCGTAGGCGGGCGGGATGGTCCACCGCAACCGCTGGACGGGGCTACCATGCCGGTCTTTCTCTTCGGCGGTGGACGCTGTGAGACCGTGGTGACCGAGTCAGCATCCTCGAATCTCTCCCGTATTTGAGTGATCGCGACCTCCCCCGCGGTGGCTGCAGTGCGCACAGGGATGGCTGTCAAAGCGGTGATTCCTCCAACTTGAGTGGTGTTGTCTGTAGTGCGGCCGGGGTAGATGGTTCTTGGCTTTTCGATGACCAAATCCACCTCGAATAAGAACTCCCCGCAGGCCTCGCATCACCCGAACGGCTTTAGCTGACACACCAGTCCCGAGCAGCCGGGACAAATCACACCCAGGGCCTCAACGTCCATGCACGAATACAAGGCGAATCGTCCCCGGGGCTTTAGCCGAATCCTCGTATCGGTCATTGGAGCAGCAGCAGTCAAAGTCGTGGTAGAAGGGTGAAGTGGAACCCACAATGTATGTCCGAACATGGTGACTTGCTGCTGATCCATTGCGCACTGCAAGTTTTGCGCCAAAGTCCCATGTGTAGTCCTTCACACGTATTGGACTCCTCCCCTCTTGCACTCTAGTTCGCGGGCTTTCTCTTTTTCTGAGTCACGCCCACGAACTGAGCAGGGAGGGTGTGCCTGATGGCGCAGTGCAAATAGAAGCCCCCACGTGTAGTCCCTCACATGGCTGGGCTCCCCCCTCTTCTCGCTCTTCTGCGCGGGCCTTTCCCTTCACTGGGTCATGTCCACGACTTCGAGCAGGGATGCACTTTGGCCAAAGATATGGCCGACCTACTCGGAACTCCTCTGGGCAGACACGTCCAAACTCCGTAGTAGCACGAACACCATCCCAGACCCGAGCCCCCACGTGTAGCTGATATCACATCATCTGTCTTTGGCTTTTGTCTAGGGGTACCTTGGTTGAGAGAGTGCGGGGTCACCATGCCAAGTTCCCACCACAGATGTGTGTGTGGTGTGAGAAGATCCTCTTTACCTTCGGGTCGGTGTTCTGCATCAGAGCCTCCTCCTCCTTTTGCACAGTGTCTGCCAGAAAACGAGCCCCACACCATTAAAGTCCAACACTCCTTTATTCTTCCAATATCAGAGTAAAACACAGTCAGTTGGACTCCCTCAACGAGTAGAACAGACAAGGGGGGTGTGGATACGAGTAGGCCCAGACACAATGAACTCTTCTTCTCTCCTTCCTAAAAGTGTATTGCGGTCCCTTGGCGAGTGATATATCCCTCCGGGCGGTCTCCGGAGGCTCACCCGTCACTGGCAATATGCTGCACCAGGTCTTCAGGCGAGTATCCCCTCCGGTCCCTTACGCCACTGGATTCGGGGAGCCCACTCCCAGGGTTCCTCTAGGAAATCCATCCCTCGCGGAACCAGTGAAGGACACTGGGCCCCAGACCTCCATCCGAGTACCTCACCACAGGCTGAAGGTGCCTGGGATGGAAAACGACCTCTGAACGTCCTCTAGGCCTAGGCCGCCTAGACTCCCGACACGAACCACCGCCCTCAGGCTGAAGGTGCCTGGGACTCAACCCCGTGACAAAGATGGCCGGCCCCTTTATACCCTCTCCCAGCAGGCACGGCGGGTTCCCCGCCCCACCATACAACCGCTGAGAGAGGACAAAAAGGGGTACGGCACACAGCAATGGTTCAACCCCAGCCCAAGGCGACAGCGCCACCCGCTGGGCTGCAGGGAACTGCACATTACTGGTGTCTGCCAGTTTTAAATACACTGGGAAAGTGCATGCCCGCTACATGAGCAAATTGCCAGGGGGTGTGTTACTGACATCCTGGGATCACAGGAAGGGGTTGGATAATGTTGAGCACTGGGAGTGTGTTACTGACAGCCTGAGATTTCAAGAAGAGGGGTTTGTCACTGACAGTCTGGGATCACAGTTAGGTGTGTGTCACTGACAGCCTGGAAACATAGGAAGGGGAGTGTCACTAACAGCCTGGGATCATAGGAAGGGGAGTGTCACTGGCAGCCTGGGATCACAGGAAGGGGGTGTGTCACTGACAGCCTGGGATCACAGGAAGGGGGTGTGTCACTGACAGCCTGAGATTGCAGGAAGGGGGTGTGTCCCTGACAGCCTGAGATTGAAAGAAAAGGGGTGTGTCACTGACAGCATGGGATCTTAGGAACAGGGTGTATAACTGAAAGCCTGGGATCAAAGGAAGAGGGTTGGATAATGTTAAGCCTAGCAGGGTGTCATTGACACCCTGGTCTCTCGGAAGAGGTTGGATGATATGGAGCCCAGGTGGTGCGTTAATGACAATCTGGGCTCACAAGGATGGATGATGTTGAGCCCAGAAAAGGGGGGGGGGCATTGACAGCCTGGGATTGCAGGAAAGTATTGGAGGATGTTGATCTCAAAGGGCAAATCCCTGACAGCCTGCGACCAAAAGAAGGGGTTGGATGATGTTGATGATGATGTTGCATTGTGTAACTAACAGTTTTGGAATACAGGATGGGTTTGGATGATGTTGAACCCACATGGGATGTATCAGTGATAGCCTTGGATCATAGGAAGGGATTTAATGATGCTGAGTCTAGGGGTGCCATTGACAGCCTAGAAACACAAAAGAATAAAAAAATAAAATAAATCTAAATGTATAAAGAAATTCTTTATTGGATATGGTTTATAGCAGAAAGTAAAAAAAAATGGTTTCAATGGTGAGCAAATATAAAAGTTCTATTTTTGCAAAAAAAAATTATATAAATTTTGTTTGGGTACAGCGTTACATTAAAGTAGCGCAGTGCTGCATAGCAAAAAATGGACCAGTATTGAAAGGGGGGAAAACCTTCCAGAGCTGAAGTGGTTAAGGCAGAACTCCAGCTTTACCTTCAGTCTTGCAGAGTTGTACCGGCTCCTCTACTGTACTTAAATTGCTTACTCTGATTTCACTGCATTTCCGTGAACTTCTCACAATGTGCATTAGAAGCTGCAGCAAATTAGACAGAATAAACCTTACTTCCCAGAGGATGTCCAGCATCATATAACCCTTTTCTCCTCATCTTTGCATTGAGGACATGGGGGACAGTTGGAGGGGGGCACAGTAAAATTCACAGCAGATTTTGACCCCCGATGCTTGGTAGAGAAATGTCCAGCATCTGCAGCCCAATAGCAGAGCAGATAATACCACTTGGATGTGGACTGGGTAATGGAGGCTGAGAAGCCTCCTAAGTTATCCTGGTGGCTCAGCTCTGTACAGTCTGAATCTCTGTTGTCAATGTAAAAACAAGATGTTCTTGTTCTTAAATGACTCATAATGAAACGTCCTTGCTTCCTGTGCTTTGCCTAAGACAGATAAACATACTTTTGCCTATGACAATATTTTATATCCGTATTATCATGTGCTCAGCCTTGTAAGTCTTTTATTAAAGGCCGCATCCCCTCCTCCTGTCTGTGCTCTGTTCTCTGCTATTTATTCTCTCTGCTGTTTGTTCTTTTTACTGCTGGCCCATTTTTTCACTTTTTTTTTTTTTTACAGTTCTGTACAGGCACGATGCTGCAATGCGTACAGTGCACAATAGCTCATGCAGTGGTCCAAATACACTCATCGGCCACTTTATTAGGTACACCTGTTCAATTGCTTGGTAACATAAATTGCTAATCAGCCAACCACATGGCAGCATCTCAATCCATTTAAGCATCTAGACGTGGTGAAGACAACTTACCGAAGTTCAAACCGAGCATCAGAATGGGGAAGAAAGGGGATTTAAGTGACTTTGAACGTGGCATGATTGTTGGTGCCAGGCGGGCTGGTCTGAGTATTTCAAAAACTGCTGATTTACTGAGATTTTCACATGCAACCATCTCTTACAGAGAATGGTCCGAAAAAGAGAAAATATCCAGTGAGCATGTGATCGGGTCAGATCGGCTTCTGAAAAGGTATGTATACTGATTTCTTCTTTACAGGGCTAGATAGGTTGGTGTTAGATCGCGGATGTCTATAGATGCAGCAATTTTAGTGTTAGGCCTTCTTCTTTAATAAAAAATACAGCAGGGATGGTCGGAACTCCTCAGATTGGACACAGCAGGTGATATTTTTGGATTATTTGTAAAATATACAATGTGTCCCTCATACTGAAAAATTTGGAGACAAGTGATATCATCACTGAGCTGTACATAACCCGCACAGAAAGCAGAGCTGTGGGAGGGCCAGCAGGCTCCACCCATTACAGAAAACTACAGGAGGGGCAGAGACAAGACCAACCACCCTGCACAAGGAGAGAGAGAAGCAGTGAGAGGTCTTTATTACAGGAAAAGTCTCACTGGATTACTGCACAGATCTGGAAGAAATACACAAAGCACGCCAAGATTCAAAGAAGAACACACATGACTCTTGTTGTATTCAGATAAGTTCACCTTTAAATATATTTATGGTCTCCTTGGAGACTCTCTCTATTGCAATGCTTCTACTTCTACACCCATGTGAGAGCACGTCACAAGAGCGTTGTGAGCTCTGCAGAGACAGAAAGAAGGTCTGAAAGAATATTACGAAAAAAAATTTTTTTTGGATGAAGCAACACATTAACAGAAAGAGTGTCTTGAATCACTTTAAAATAAAATATCTGTTATACAGCATGCCAACCAGCAGGACCGCATGCAAGGCAGTTTACAGTATTTGCCAACTCTAAATGCTGAGAGTTACTAGGTATTTTTATGTTAGAAGGATGCCAGACTCAGAAGCCCTGAAGAAGTGAGGTGAACGATAAGACTCGTGTCGGCACATTTATTGAGAAAGTTAAAAGAAGGAAAGAAAGCAAATTTTTGTCTATATAAAATAAATAAGGACACAATAAGGTCAATAATAATAATAATAATAAGGACATAATAAGGTCAAAGGACACATTTTTTTTTTTTTTCCGTTAAACATGTTTTTATTGAGAGTTTACAAATACATGGGTAAAACAATAAACGTCAAGTAACCTTGTATAACAGCATCCAATATCATTGACAATAGTCTGTACAAACTATAGTAAGCTATTGTGAGATAAAATAAAAGGTAAGGAGGGAATAAGGGGAAGGGGATAAATTCCAACAGAAACTTATTTACATTATTATCCATAATGAGGTGCTCCTGGTCACGTTACCCTGTCCAGCCACTTGCGGTTTCGGCACTCTGAGGCGGTGGAACGCACGCTATACCCACGCAAGTGAGACCTAGTGCGGCGAATGCTCAACGGCATATCTGGCTTTAATTACGTTTGTTACCTCAGTGCCAAGGCCTCGGCTATTCTAAAAGTAAGCAGCCATTTGGCCTGTGTTTTTTATCTATTATTTTATTAAGTCGCGGAATAATACTATGGTTCGCTTCTCTTCATTTTCTTCCTGACAACCACTTTGGCGGATTCTATCTCTTGGCTTGTCCCTCCAGGTATCAGTACGGACCTCAGGACTAAAACTGTACTAAAGCCCCACATGACCTTTCTTTAAACAAGAGGTCATGGTGGTTTGGTAAGTAGGCACTTACCTCTATTTTCCACTGGGTGTCGCTAGCTCTTCATTGTTGCAGTGGTGACGGTGTTCAGCATCAAGGAATTGAATTCAATGCATGGACATTCAATTGTTTACAACTGGTCGATTTTTGCTGCCCATTGGATCTGTTTTGTTAATTTAATACTGGTGTGTCAGTATTGAGCACATGCACTTTATTGCAGGTTACACACTGCATTATTGTATGGTTTATTTACTATTTATTTTTTGCTTTCAAAGTTACACAGGTATCATATGATTTCATTTATTATAGATTATTCCACTATAGTTCTTTTTTTTTTTTTCATTAGCGCCCCTTTCTCACCATACACCCCCCACAATACTAAGGTTGTCATTCACAACACTTCAGGGGAGCTGCTTTATTTAATATTGCACATTGACCGTAGCGCAGAGTTCTTCTTTTTTCACTATTATCCATAATAAACCCCTTACTAGTGTTGCTTTTCGAGGTGAGAGATGATGGTCGCAATAACCCCAGCACTCCTAATGGGTGCTAACTGTGCTGGAGCTTAGGCCATCAGTCCCAACAAGAAGATCATTCCATAAAGTTTCATTGGGGCTATGGGAGGTGAGAACCCCGAACAACATAGGTGCGGGCACAACCACTACAGTAGCCCAAAGTGAGGTAGGGGTGTCTTGTTGGAAGAGAGCATTGATAACACTGACCTGTTTTATTTGGTGCCCCTGGACTTCAATGAAAAATGAAGGGCACCTTCTGTACATTTTTTACTTCTTTTAAGAAAAAAGAAACTCCAAGCAAAGTCCAACAATCAGTAAACAAAACACCCTTCTCTACATATTTGAAGAAATAAAAAATAATGTTCTATACAATTTTTTATCCTAAATCGTGCCTCTATGGTCACTTTCATAGACCCTATGATCGAGCCCCCCCCCCATCCGCTATGTTTTGGGCCCCCGTTATCTCACCTGGTTTAGGAGAGGGAGCATATAATGTGCAGGATTGACTTAACAGTTTAACAGTTTGGGTTTTGCTTTAAAATTATTTATGAATGAAAGGTACTTTTATTTGTAAATAACTAAAAAAGTACACTTTTTGAAAACAACATTTTAGCCCCGTATTAACCCATAGTGGACACTAATTCATTTGTATTCATTCCATCATTCTCTTCTTCCCTTAGAATTTTTTTTTTTACATCTTTCGTATGTAAAATTTTTCAAACTGCGTTGGTTTGTAGCACCAAATAAAATGCTTTGTACCAGAAAAGCGATTCTAGTGCTTCAGAAAAAGGACAAATCACTGAATAAAATTTGTAGTTATTTAGTTATTACTTATTATGTTTAGCCCCAAAATTTATGGTTACAATTTTAATTAACCCTTAGTGGACACTAATTATTTTTATTCACTCCTTCATTCTCTTCTTGCCTTAGTATTTTTTTTTATTTCAATTTTTTATCTTTTTTTATCATTTTTATGTAAACATTTAAAATTTATGTTTGTAGCACCAAAGAAAAAAAAAAAAAATCAGATACACGATTCCATTGCCTTTTTAAAAGGGGCAAGTCACCAAATAAAATTTGTAGTTATTTAGTTAGCGCTTATTGATTTTTTAAACGTAAAACTTTTAGTTACAATTTTAGTTAACCATTATTATTTTTATGAACTAGTCTTTCCAGCGCACAGAATAAAATTTGTGATTAACCCTAAATATTTTTTAATCCTAAAATTTGTAGTTAAACGTCTACTTCACTAAAATAAAGCATTTTTAAATATGCCTGTGTTGCTGTTGGAGAGTTCCCCTCATTTCCTGTTTGGTAAAACGTTGTCAGCAGGACAGGCTTGTCTCTGTGCTGTTTGGCGTATTGTAAGCGGGATACTTTGTGGCATTTGCGTAGTAATGGCTTTCTTCTGGCGACTCGACCACACAGCCCATCTTTCTTCAAGTGCCTCCTTATTGTGCATCTTGAAACAGCAACACCACATGTTTTCAGAGAGTCCTGTATTTCACCTGAAGTTATTTGTGGGTTTTCCTTTGCATCCCGAACAATTTTCCTGGCAGTTGTGGCTGAAATTTTAGTTGGTCTACCTGACCGTGGTTTGGTTTTAATAGAACCCCTAATTTTCCACTTCTTGATTAGAGTTTGAACACTGCTGATTGGCATTCTTAATTCCTTTGATATCTTTTTATATCTCTTTCCTGTTTTATACAGTTCAACTACCTTTCCCCACAGATCCTTTGACAATTCTTTTGCTTTCCCCATGACTCAGAATCCAGAAACGTCAGTGCAGCACTGGATGAAAGATGCAAGGGTTTGTCAGGAGTCCAGAAACTCATTGACCTTTTATACACACACACTAATTACAAGCTAACAGATCACAGGTGAGGATGGTTACCTTTAATAGCCATTCAAACCCCTTTGTGTCAACTTGTGTGATTTTGGGCCATATTGACCTGATAGCATCATGCAGTTGCTGCAGATTTGTCTGCTGCACATCCATGATGCAAATCTTCTGTTTCACCACATCCCAAAGGTGCTCTATTGGAATGAGATCTGGTGACTGTGGAGGCCATTGGAGTGCAGAGACCTCATTGTCATGTTCAGGAAACCAGTGGTGAAATGATTGGAGTTTTGTGACATGGTGAATTATCCTGCTGGAAGGAGCCATCAGAAGATGGGTACACTGGAGTCATAAAGGGATGGACATGATCAGCAACAATACTCAGGTAGGCCGTGGAGCTTAAACGATGCTCAGTTGGTACTAACAGGCCCAAAGTGTGCCAAGAAAATATCCCCCACACCATTACACCACCACCACCATCCTGAACCGTGGATACAAGGCAGGAAGGATCCATGCTTTCATGTTGTTTACCCCAAATTCTGACCTTTCCATCTGAATGTCACAGCTGAAATCGAGCCTCAACAGACCAGGCAACATTTTTCCAATCTTCTATTGTCCAATTTTGGTGAGTCTGTGCGAATTGTAGCCTCAGTTTCCTGTTCTTAGCTGACAGGAGTTGCACCCGGTGTGGTCTTCTGCTGCTGTAGCCTATCTGCTTCAAGGGCTAGATGTGTTGTGTGTTCAGAGAGGGTATTCTGCATACCTTGGATGTAAGGAGTGGTTATTTGATTTACTGTAGCCTTTCTATCATCTGGAACCAGTCTGCCCATTCTCTGACATCAAGAAGACATTTTCCTCCACACAACTGCCGCTCACTGGATATTTTCTCTTTTTCGTACCATTCTCTGTAAACCTGAGAGATGGTTGTGTGTGAAAATCCCATTAGATCTGCAGATACTCAGACCAGCCCGTCTGGCACCAACAACAATGCCACGTTCAAAGTCCCTTTCTTCCCCATTCTGATGCTCGGTTTGAAATTCAGCAAGTCATCTTCACCTCATCTAGATGCCTAAATGCATTGAGTTGCTGCCATGTGATTGGCTGATTAGCAATTTGTGTTACTAAGCAATTGAACAGGTGTACCTAGTAAAGTGGCCGGTGAGTGTATGTGCTCAAGCTTTGGAGACTCTCAGAATGTGTAGAGTTAGGACTGCAGTACACTGGAGGGGCTCTGCAGCTTATGCATGTGTTTGCAAATGTGTGCAAATTAAATCCCTTGGTTTTAACGTGAACTGTTGAACAGGATAATTTGGTTTGTTGCAGGCTGGCAAGTGAGCTGGGAATTTTTCTTTGTTGTTTCTTGATCCTGCTAACATATGTAGCCAATGAAGAATTGTTCTAATGGATGTTACCAAGTAGCCGGCTTCATTGTATTAGAGGATTATTGCTACATTTCAAAGGCATTTGGGCCAGAGCACCGGTTCCCAGTCTCCCGGGTAATCCACGGTAGAGCATGCTTTCTTTGTGGACTATGTTTGTTGTCCATCAGAGTCCCCCTTACATCAATACGGGAGCTACAATAGAAAATAAAAAAACACCCGCAGCCATCACTACCATCTGTACCTCAAGTCAAGAGTTAAAACAATAGGTCCCGACCCCCACGACTGTGGAGGCCGGGATAAATATGACATTGTGAATTTGTCATCTTGTTCCCTATCAATAGATCAAGAAACAGTAGACTCAGGAGGAACTTTTCATGGGTTTCTATGATTACTCAGGTACTACCATAAAATTTGCATTATACAAGATTTGATGTTAAGTATTATATACCTATGACATTTTTTTTTTTTTTATAATTATGTATTTATAAATTGTTTATACTTACTTACTAGATAAGAGAGTCCACATGGGTTCCTGAAGAAGCCTGAACAGGCGAAACATGTAGAACAGCAATTTTGTAACTCTTTATATGGAAGAAATGTATCTTGTTGTACCTCTTTTTTCCTTATTCTGCTGCTAAAATTGTAATAAAATATATGTCATGCCTTCAGCAAAGTGTTCCTTATTTGCCTTTTGTTTAACTGTTGAATATGCTAATTGTTGTAAATACATTGTAATATCGCCATCTAGTGGCTCTTTTGCATATTTAGTATCTGTTAATATTTCACCAGAAGGTAGATAGAGATTGTTGCTTATAAGCCACCGTAGCTTCCCATAATTCCACAGGACTATACTATGAGGCTTGAGAGACACTCCCACAGTATCCATCTTCCCTTCTTCATACATGCATCTGCTCCAGAGCAATCCACCCCTGTTCAGATGCAATTCTATGTCAGCCTTATGGAAACATCGCTGGTATGATTATAATCCCTTCCCCTAGCTAGACTAGCGTGTTAGGACTTTATATTTTGTATATTGTGTATACTCATTGTATGTCATTTCTTTTGCTTTTAGTTTTACTCTAACTCCCCTGCAATAAAAGTTGGAAAAAGGACCTTGCGCCTGCTGCAATGAATTGTTAAGGGATTAGGATTAGCTGTCTGTCTCATTATACCTCCTCATCCACGTATAGTGAGGGCAGAACAACATATATCTTTTTAACTAATATATTTTTGACTTGTTTCTAAAATTATTAATAAGCACTCAAAAAGTCCCATACATTCCCCCACTCTGTTTTTTTCTTTTCATTTCCCTTACATCAAAGTTCACCTTACATCACAGTCCTCCTTGCATCAAAGTCCACCTTACATCAGAATCCACATCATTGTCCCTGTTTCATCAGCAGAAAAAGGGGGCAGGAAGCAAGCAGGTCTGAATGTAAGAAGTGCTGTCCTCTTCTGAGTTCTGGGGCAAACACACCATTGGTTGCCAAGATGCTGGTGGTCCTAGGGTGAGGGTTGAGTGGGGAGAAGCAGAGACCTTAGGCAACCTCTGCTGTCCTGAATCCTCAACCTGTTCACAGTGAGGATATGATACACCACTGACTCTAACTGCAGGCCAGATAAAGTGTTGTAGAGGGCCAGATGTGGCCAACTGGCCATAGTTTGGGGGCCCCTGGTCTTTGTATCCTGTAGCATTAACAGTACTACTCACTGGAAACACTCCATCATTTTAGAGGAGTGTTCATGTGTTTTTGTCCTAAAGTAGTGGCGGTGGTCCATATATGAAGTTTTCCCCTTGGATGTGTTGTAAATGGTGCTGACCTACATCAGATTCCTGCTTAAAATATTCAACTAAGCCTACCTTTCACATTAAAATAACTATGGGCTATTTAAAGCTCACTGCAGCAATTCTAATTTGCTCCAGTGGTGGACGCACCCAGATACCTCTATTGCAATGGAAATTAGGTTTATGCTTAAGCCCTGTGTAGCGCCCCCCCCCCAATATTTCGGGCGCAATGTGGAATTTTAAGGGTAGTCTGAGACGATAATTGGGCTCAGACCAGTTGTGATTCAGTTGTTGTTCTGCTCTGGGTGTGATACTGCCCGGCAGTGGTGTTCTCCGTTGCCTGCATGTGGCACTGTCCCTGCCGGCATGGGTTGGACTACGGGGGGTGTCGCAGCGCCTTGGGTGTCCTCTCTCGGCGGCCATGCGGTGTGCGTGATCTGGGAGAGGGTACAAAAGGGGCAGATGCCATTTGGCATGAGGCGATTCCAGGGGGACCCCAAGGCGTTCAGGGGGACCTCTGGTCCAGTGAGTGTGCCTCGTGGCCCGCATGGCACGAGGTGCGCGAGTGTGTTTAGGCCTCGGGCACCTTCAGCCTGAGGTCCTGTTGCTGCATTGTAGGCCCAGCTCCGCTGACTCGGGCCTACACTTCAGGGAAGGATCCCAGGCTGCCCGCTTGAAGGGGGCCCATCTTTAGGAAAGGAGTCCAGGGGAGGATCAGTCCCGGCGGAGATTAGCGACGGTACTGCTATCTCGGGGAGAGGTCTGGAGACTTACCTAGAGGGGATTCATCGTCTCTGATGTCCGTGCTCCATCCCGGCTGCTAGGACCGCTCTCATAGGGACTATCTGGGTGAGCAATACCCACTCAGGCTTGAGTGGCGACGAGTGTAGATACTGAACTTAAGTGTTGCGTGCCTGAACCTTCCCCTACTTCTTTCAACTTCTGCTTTTCCTCTGTTTGAGTTGAGTTGAGTTGAGTTGACTCAAAAAGAATAAAGCCTTGCTGATTAGGTTTTACTCAAGTGTGGACATTGGCCTTATTCCTGGAGATTATTGTTTGCCTAGACAATGGAGCTAAAGGATCCAATCGGGGGAGGTAATTTGCTGTAGACCCAGGAAAAAAAAAAACAGTCCGGTCCCTTAAACTAAGGGAGCGGGACCCGGTGCTACACCTAAAAATTCAACTGGGAGGAGGATTGGACACTCTTTTGCTCCTCAGGTGAGAAGGAGCTATAAATCCCAGCAGACATTAGTACCTAGATGAGCTGGCATTTGTATTTTCCCAAGTGGTTAGAAGGGTCATGGTCTGCCTATGCTTTCTGTAATGTAAACTCAGCATGAAGAATAATGTTCACAGCTCTACCGATGACTTATAATAGCCAATGCCCTATGGATTATGTGTTCAGTATTATACAGCTAGCTTTTCCATCAAGGTATGAATCACTGGTGTTTCTTTCCCTGCAGTGCTCGCCGCCCTCTGTTCTGACTCTGCCAGTATAAAGAATGGAGAAAATGTTTTATTCAGGGACAAGCACTTGCTAAATAATTGATCATAATTTGATACTGGCAAAGCAAAGAATATGAGGACTGTACTGCAGGGTGACACTCCCCTCTAGTGGCTATTCAGGTAAAGCACAAAATATAATCTTGTAACACCACCATCTAATGGCAACCTGCAATACAATCAGAATTTATTTTTATTTTTTATAACTACTATTTTTCTAATAAAATACATCATATTTTTGGTAAGATCAATGTCTTACTTTTGTTGAGGTCATTGCAGTAGATTGTTACTCTCAAGCTCCAATTTTGTTGTATTTGTCACACCAGTGAACAGGCAATCCCACTCTTTCAGCATATACTAGCAAATGAGTGCCTGGGAAACTCCCTGTCATAGTTCCCTACTCTTCTACTGCCCACCTGAGAGATTTGGGTGGTCTAGCTTTCCCTGCTCTCCATAATATAAACTTTAAATTAAATGAGAGAGGGTGGGAGCATTGATCAACGATGGTGACACTGAACTATTCTGATAACAGTAAGAAAAAAGAAAAAAAAATGTAAAAAATACTGTCACCAGTCAGTATCCCTGATCATCACCACACCGGTCATATGATGATACTGTACTGGTGACAGTATGTAAAAAGATAATTGTGAAAAAAAAAAAAATTATTTAATTTCTTCATTTTTACAAAAATGTGACAAGAAAATTACAACTTCAAAAAACTTGCCATGCCTCTTACTAAATACATTGGACTGTCTACTTTAAAACAAAAAAAAGTGTACATCAGGATTGATCGATTTTAAAATATACAGTTTGTATAGAAAATAATCACCTTCCTAAAATAATCAAATTTTGTTGCTTTGCAGCCTAAAATATGATTACAGACACAGTTTTTTTTTTATCCAGCTGTATTTACTAGTGCTTATAACATCCAAGTGAAAGATGTAACACCAACATGTCAGAAAAAAAAATCAAAAATTCAAATCCAGAATCACCAAGTTGGAAAAAGGATCACCCCCCTTATGTCAGTATTTTGTAAGACCACCTTTTGCTTTAATTCCAGCCTTTAATCTGTTGGGATTTGTCTCTACTAACTTTGCACATCTAGACTTTGCAATATTTAAATAACAAAAAATGGTTATACTGCGCCAGCACTCAAAATAAATAAAATACAACTGCTGGCACTGCAATAGAACTGATTGCATTAGTAAGTGTAATATAAAGTGCAACGCTAAGATGTGCAAACAAAAATGAAAATGCGAGAAAGTGAAATTAATTGAATAAAATCTATCAAAGGTGTATATATGAATCATACAAACATGATACTGACAACAACATATTCATAAATCATAATGTCCATGTGAAAATACACGTGAAAAAACACAAAAATTCCTGGGGACAAAGGTGAGTGACTGAAGTGAAAAAAACTGTTCAAACTTCTGCTTCTGGAAAGAAGTTAGATGTGCTTTTGTGAAGAAGACCATAGAGAGTGGAAATTGAAAATCAGACGTGTAGTCACCACCAAACACAGTGATCAGGTACTCTTACCAGATCAAATGGGCCACTAATGATCAGCCAAATGCGCAGAGAGACCAGGACCAATTGGATTCCACAGGAACCGGCATATACAGGAACCTGCATACACGGAACCACCACAAACGGTACCAACCCAAAAGGGATGCTACCACTCCAACTCAGGGTTCAAAATAATCCAAGGCTCAACCAGGCATAAGCATATGTGTATCCAAGGGAAAAATAGGAGAGCTTCACTTGTGTGCTCCTTAAAGATTGCTATCTTGCAGCTTGGCAGGGAGTGGAGCTCAGCAGGAGATTGCACACTGGAGCTCTGGGAGAGTGCTAGCTCAGTGAAGGTGATGGGATTCAGTGAGGGGTTTAATATTTGCCCACTCTTCTTTGCAGAACTGCTCAAGTTCAGTTAAATTTGATGGTGACCGTTTGTGGACTGCAATCTTCAAGTCATTCCACAGATTTTCAATGGGGTTTAAGTCTGGGCTCTGACTAGGCCATGCAAGGACATTCACCTTTTTCTCCTTCAACTACTGAATGGTCATTGTTGCTGTGTGCTTTGGGTCATTGTCATGTTGGAAGGTAAATCTTCTTCCCGTTGACAACTTTCTGGCAGAGAGCAGCAGATTTTCCTCAATAATATGACAGTATTTTGCCCCATCCATTTTTCCTTCTATCATGACAAGTGCTCCAGTAACTGCTGCAGAGAGACACCCCCATAACAGGATATTACCACCTCCATGCTTTAATGTAAGAATGTAGTTATTTGGATGGAGAGGAGATAGAAGGAAAATGGATGGGGCAAAATATCATAAAATTCTTGCGGAAAATCTGTTGCCCTCTGCCAGAAAGTTTTCAATGGGAAGAAGGTTTACCTTCCAACATGACAATGACCCAAAGCACACAGCAAAAATGAGCACACGGTGGTTGAAGAAGAAAAAGGTGAATGTCCTTGCATGGCCTAGTGAGAGCTCAGACTTAAACCCCATTGAAAATCTGTGGAATGACTGGAAGACTGCAGTCCACAAACAGTCGCCATCAAATTTACCTGAACTTGAGCAGTTCTGCAGAGAAGAGTGGGCAAATATTGCAAAGTCTAGATGTGCAAAGTTAGTAGAGACATATCCCAACAGACTCAAGCAGTGGTCTCCAAACTGCGGCCAGAGGGCCAGGTGTGGCCCTTTTCTTGCCTTTATCCAACCCTTGGGATACTGTCTATCCAACTGACACCAATGATGAGGAACTATTCCTCCCACTGACACTAAAGATGCAACATTATTTTTCTCACTGACACCATCGATGGGACACAATTCTTTTCACTTGTACCATTTTCTACTCCCATGGGCCACAGTCAGACCCCCTAAGGTCTAAGGGGTAGGAAACTGGCCCTTTGTTTAGAAAGTTTGGAGACCCCTGGACTAAAGGCTGGAAATAAAGCAAAAGGTGGTCCAAAAAATAAAAACTACTGACACCGTCCATCGTCCTACTGACACCAATCTCTGTCTTTCTGACACCGTCCATTGCTCTTCTGTAGGGATGAGCTTCGAGTTCGAGTCAAACTCATGTTCGACTCGAGCATTGCCTGTTCGCCCGTTCGCCGAACAGCGAACAAATTGGGGTGTTCGCGGCAAATTCGAAAAGTCTATGGGAGAAATCTAAAGTGCTAATTATAAAGCCTAATATGCAAGTTATTGTCCTAAAAAGTGTTTGGGGACCCGGGTCCTGCCCCAGGGGACATGTATCAATGCAAATAATTTTTTTAAAAACGGCCGTTTTTTCGGGAGCAGTGATTTTAATAATGCTTAAAGTGAAACAATAAAAGTGAAATATTCCTTTAAATTTCGTACCTAGGGGGGTGTGTATGATATGCATGTAAAGTCGCGCATGTTTCCCGTGCTTAGAACTGTCTCTGCACAAAGTGTCATTTTTGAAGGAAAAAAAGTAATTTAAAACTCACTCGCGGCTATTAATGAATTGTCGGCTTTTATCAATACATACAAAAGTCATTGATAAAAAATAAAAAAAAAGCGTGGGGGTTCCCAAAAATTCAATTACCAGGCCCTTTAGGTCTGAAATGGTTATTAAGGGGAACCCCGCCGCAAATAAAAAAAAAATGGCGTGGGGTTCCCCCTAAATTTCCATACCAGGCCCTTCAGATCTGGCATGGATTTTAAGGGGAACTCCACCCCAAATGTAAAAAAAAATGGCGTGGAGTCCCCCTAAAAATCCATACCAGACCCCTTATCCGAGCATGCAACCTGGCCAGCCGCAGGGGAAGAGGGGGGGACGAGAGAGCGGCCCCCTCCCTCCTGAATCGTACCAGGCCACATGCCCTCAACATGGGGAGGATGTCCCCATGTTGATGGGGACAAGGGCCTCATCCCCACAACCCTTGCCCGGTGGTTGTGGGGGTCTGCGGGCGGGGGGCTTATCGGAATCTGGAAGACCCCTTTAACAAAGGGGACCCCCAGATCCCGGCCCCCCCCTATGTGAATTGGTAAGGGGTACATTGTACCCCTACCATTTCACGAAGAAAGCGTAAAAAAATGTAAAAAAAAACACACAAACACCTTGAAAAATTCCTTTATTAAAAAAAAACAAAAACATTCCAGCGGTGAAATCCAGTGTCCCGCGGCGATCCCGATGTCCAGCGCTGTCCGTCATTGGTTTTGCCTGAGCGGACCTGATGGGGAACTCCCTCTCAGTGTTTTAAATGTATAGACCCGCCCCTTCTAAAGTTCCCCATCAGGTCCGCTCAGCGGACCAGATGCGGAACATGAGAAGGGGCGGGTCTATACATGTATTACCAAAGTGAGAGAAGTTCCCCATCAGGTCCGCCCCCTTGGTATGTCGGACCCGCCTACATCATTGGCTTGAGCGGGGAACTTCCTTCACTGTGTAATTTAAATTTACACAGTGAAGGAAGTTTCCCGCTCAGGCCATTCCAGACCTGAAGGCCTGGTAATTGAATTCTGGGGGACCCCCACGCTTTTTTTTTTTATCAATGACTTTTCTATGTATTGCCGGGAGCCGACAATTCATTAATAGCCGCGAGTGAGTTTTAAATGACTTTTTATCCTTCAAAAATGACATTTTTTGCAGGGACAGTTCTAAGCACGGGAAACATGCGCCACTTTACATGCATATCATACACACCCCCCAGGTACGAAATTTAAAGGAATATTTCACTTTTATTGTTTCACATTAAGCATTATTAAAATCACTGCTCCCGAAAAAACAGCCGTTTTTAAAACTTCTTTTTGCATTGATACATGTCCCCTGGGGCAGGACCCAGGTCCCCAAACACTTTTTATGACAATAAATTGCATATAAGCCTTTATAATTAGCACTTTAGATTTCGAACGTTCGAGTCCATTGTATTTAATAGGGTTCTAAAGTTCACACAAACATTTTGTCTGTTCGCAGGTTCTGGTGCGAACCGAACAGGGGGGTGTTCGGCTCATCCCTGCTCTTCTGCCACCGTCAGTATACTGTACATCGATCAGCCATATCATTATGACCACTTAATATTGAGTATGGCCCCCTTTTGCTGAAACAGCCCTGACCCATTGAGGCATGGACACCAAAGTAACATCCACATGAATGGCAGGAGCAGGAGCCAAGGTTTCCCAGCAGAACATTGCCCAAAGCATCACCCTGCCCCTGCCAGCTTGCCTTCTTATACCGCATCCTGGTGCCATCTCTTCCCCATCCACATGATGTAAAAGAAAATGTAATTCATCAGACCAGGCCACCTTCTTCCATTGCTCCGTAGTCCAGTTCTGATGTACAAGTGACCATTGTAGAAGCTTTTGGCTGTGGACATGGGTCACCATGGGCTTCACAGCCTCATACACAAAAAACTGCGGTGCCCATTTTTTCTGCTTTGACCACATCAACTTCATAGACAATAATGTTAGGGCTAATCAGTGTATATACACATACACGCAAATATGTTTGAGCTTTGGGGTGTGCACCCTAATGCAATAGACTGTGCACACCTTTGGTCTGATCATCTGCATCCCACTCCTCCTCCGCCTTACGTTCGATTCGAACATCGGGACCATCCCTACTTAGTACCAGCCTCCAACAACCTGAGATATGACCAGGGCTGCCATCAGGAATTTTGGGGCCCCTTACACAGCTTTAGGCATGGGCCCCCTGGAGCAGAGGAGAACCTGGGGGGGGGGTTCTGCCGCAAATTGAGAAGCGGGGGGCTTCCACGAATTGAGAAGCGGGGGGTGCCACGAATTTAGAAGTGGGGGGTGCTGCCGCCGCGAATTGTTGAGGTCGGGGGGGCTTTGGGTGCTGACGAACAAAAAAGAAGACCAAAAAAAAAAAGGGGGGTTGCCTTCCAGGGCCCTGGGGACCTCTGGGCCCCTTACAAAAAAGTTTTTTATAAAAAAAAAAAAGGGTTGCCATCCGGGGCCCTGGGGACCTCCGGGCCCCTGGGGACCACTGGGCCCCTTACAAAAAAAAAGAGGGGGTTGCCATCCGGGCCCCTGGGGACCTCCGGGCCCCTTACAGGTGTACTGCCTGTACCCCCCTGATGGCAGCCCTGGATATGACCATGGACCAAGGATGGAGTCAATGAGTAACTAATGGCTGATTGTAATGCAGTCAGTTGATGGTCCTGATTGCATAGACTCTGCAGTCCAAGATACCTACAGTAGATGGTTTGCAGGATTTTCACATGCTGGGTTCAATCCTTCTATGGCACTCTGATCCACATTGTCACTTCATCCTTTCCTCTCCCAGCAACCATTAATCCTTACTGAGAGAGGGAGGGTTTCATGTTCCTTAGCAATAGTACAACACTCCTGGGCATACTGGGAGATGTAGTCCCTTACTTTCCTGCAGCCCAGTAGAGCACACAGCAGCACAGTCCCTCCTGCTAATCCCCATGTGGCTCCTTGAGGTCTCTCACCCTTTACTTCCTCCTTCCTTCCTGGTTTCCTACTCCAGACCACAGGGGCAGGAGGTGATGTACATAATTATACATAAAACTGTGATATCAGCAGCTAACAGTAGATGGCAGTAGATCCCTACACACATGGGAGCATTTTTCCAGCTAAACACGTGTCTAATGAGTGCTAAGCCACGGAAGTAATGCCAACATCATACATTGTCTGATGGATAAAACTGTGACAGCGTTTCATTATCCTTCATGTGTCTTCAGAGGGGACAACAGACCACTGCTCATCTAGATCAGTGGTTCTTAACCCTGTCCTCAAGTACCCCCAACAGGTCATGTTTGCAGGTTTTCCTTTTTTTTGCACAGGTGCTTTAAATCAGAGTCAATGGCTTGGTATTTTGGACAGCTATTTTATCTAATAGGTACATGGGTTGAATTTCGGAGGAATTTTCTTTTGAAAATCTTATCTAAGAATTTTCGTTCATATTTCGCACCATTAGTGGGCTGCAGCAACAGACGATTTTCATGCGGCCATCAAATTCGAGTAATCGGACATGTTGGAAATTTTTTGAAAAACAAACGATTTTCTAATCAATGGTGGGAGAATTGTGCGAGAAATGTAAATCGAAAAAGAAATGCGCATGTGCAAGAAAAGAAAATTCCCAGGAAAGAAAAGAAGATTCCCAGCCACGAAAATTATTTTCTGTAGGAACATGAGGCGAAACTGAAGGCTTGGTTGGTCGAATTTCGAAATCAATGGTGGCACCATCGGATCACAAAACGCACAAATTTTCTTATTTTCTAAAGAAAATTCCTTCGAAATTCAACCATGTATGGCCAGCCTAAGAGTAATTCCAAAAACATGACCTGTTGGGGGTACTTGAGCACAGGGTTGAGAATCACTGATCTAGATGGTCTCGCTGATGGTGTTGAGGTCCTTACTCTGGATCCCCAATCTGGATGTCTAATAGCCCTAGGACTGTAGCTGATATACACCGATCAGCCTGAACATTATGACTAATGACAGATGAAGTGAATAACATTGATTATCTCATTACAATGGCATCTGAATGTGGGTGGGATATATTAGGCAGCAAGTGAACATGTTGTCCCTGAAGTTGATGTTTTAAAAGCAGAAAGAATGAGCAAGCGTAAGAACTTTAGCAACTTTGACAGGGACCAAAATGTAATGGTTAGACCATCGGGTCAGTGCAACTCCAGTACTGCAGCTCTTGTGGGATGTTCCCGGTCTGCAGTGGTCAGGACCGACCAAATATGGCCCAAGGAAAGAACACCAGTTAACTGGTGACTGGGGCATGGGTGGCAAAGGCTCATTGATCCATGTGGGGAGTGAAGGCTGTCCTGTGTGGTCTGATCCAATAGAAGAGCTACTGGAGCTCACATTGCTGAAAAAGTGAATGCTGGTTCTGATAGAAAGTAGTCAGAACACGCAGAGCATCACAGTTTGTTGTGTATGGGGCTGTGTAGCTGCAGACCTGTCAGGGTGCCCATGCTGCACTGTGTCCACAGCCAAAAGTGCCTACAATGGGCACATTAGCCTCAGAATTGGACCATGAAGCGATGGATGAAGGTGGCCTGGTCTAATGAATTCAAGAATGGTTTGAGGAACCTAACAAAGTGTTTGAGGTGTTGACTAGCCCTCCAAATTCTCCAGAACTCAGTCCATCAAGCATCTGTGGGATATACTGTAAAAACAAGTCCAATCCATGGAGGCCTCACTTGGTGGACTTTGTCCCAGATCCCACAGCATAACTTAAGAGCTCCTGCGCCCGTCACTCACAACAACAATACATAGGTTCATGCATTGCATGAACCTATGTATTGTCGCCGCCACTGCCGCCCACTATTCAGATGGCCGGCCCCCTGTTGAGCGCCGGCCATCTGAATAACAGCGGCTGGTTAGTGTTTGGAAGCCAGCGGCTCTGATAGGCTTCCCGATTACAGCCTGAGGGCTGTAGTCGGCTTCCAAATAGTTAACCAGAGGATGCACAGGGGTGCGTTCCCTGGTTAACACTGACAGGCGTTTCAGCCAATCAGGTTCACCGGGTCTGGTTACCGGTAACCTGATTGATTGAAGCGACATCGAGGGCGGGAGAAGACATCGAGGATGGAAGAAGGACTGCGCTGACCTGAGGAAGGTAAGTGCAGGGCTGGGGGGAAACTGGCTGCATTTGGGGACAAACTGGCTGTATTTGGGGACAAACTGGCTGCATTTGGGGGGAAACTGACTGTATTTTGGGGGAAACTGGCTGCATTTGGGGACAAACTGGCTGCATTTGGGGACAAACTGGCTGCATTTGAGGAGGAAAACTGGTGGCGTTTGGGCACAGTGGCTGCGTTTAATGGGCACAGTGGCGGCAATTGATGATTTTTTTTTTTTTTCAGTTTGTTTGCGCCCCCCCAAACATTTTGAGCACCAGCCGCCACTGGTGGGTGGTCTGAATGTTATGGCTGATCAATGTACTGTATATAACAGTGTTCCCTGGGGAGTCTGGTGGGCCTAGTTTTATTTTGTTTTGTACCATGGTAATTTTATACTTTATATTTTCTCTATAATAAAAGAAGGAACATGGATCACGACTGTTGAAAAACAATTTTTTCATGTACAATTGTTATCTCTTTTAATTTATTCTATTATTTATTTATTTGTATCTTTATTTATTTTTTTATTTAAATATATTTATTATATTAATTTATACATATTTATGTATTAAATAATATTATTATAAATAATAATACATATAATAAATAATTATAATAAATTCTATTTTCCTTATAATAAAAGAATGAGGCTGGGTTCACACCGAATCAGGGCCAAAGTTTTGCCTGAATTCGGCCCTGAAACTCAGCCAAAGACGTACAACGTTCCTGTGCAAGCCGCTACGCTCCATAGAGAGCCGGTCACAATCTCCTGTCATGCGAATTGGATGCAGAAAATCCACATCCAGTTCGCATAGGTGTGAATCCAGCCTGATAGTGGATCACATGGCTTTATTTATTATTTTTATTTATGGATTAATTTCATCTCTATGTATTTTTTTATATATTCATTGTAATATTATAACAATTTATTAATATGTATTTCTTAAATACTAGAATAATAAATAATATAAATATCAGTATTCAATAATATCATAATAACATTAAATAAACACTATTTATAGATTTTAATATTTAATAATTATTTAATATATTAACGCTAATATTAATTATACTTATTATATGTTATTAATATTACCATCAGATGAGTCATCAGCTGTCAGCTGACAGCTGAATCTACATAAAAGAATTGGTGGCAATAAAAAAGAATTGAAGAAAAAAACGTTGTGGGGTCCCCCCAATGCATACCAGGCCCTTTGGTTCTGGTAAGGATTTTGAGGGGGACCTCCCCCCCCCAAAGCACCTTTTGCCCATGTTGATGTGCACATATTTCAACCTAGGGTAAGACATGGGAGGCTAAGGATGCCTGTGGCCAATTATTGCTGAGGGTGTTTAGTACACGCCCCACACTATAAAAGGCCGCCAGCACGGCGGCCTAGTGTAGTGTGTTCCGGAGCAGGGAAAGAGCAGCATAGGCAGGGACAGTGACTTTTATTTCTTTCTTGCTTAACCTGGATTCCTTTAGTTTAGGGAAAGAGAAGGATAGGTAGGGAGAGTGTCAGTGTGTTTTGTGCTTGTGCTATAGTGTGCTTAAAAAAAACATTTTTTCTAGGGACAGAAAACTGTAGGTAGGGAGAGTGTCAGTTTCTTTCACTGTGCAAGTCCTTGTTTCTAGGGACTGGGAAGGACAGTGAGTGAATTCTCCTTGTGCTATAGTGTGCTTAAAAAAACATTTTTTCTAGGGACAGAAAACTGTAGGTAGGGAGAGTGTCAGTTTCTTTCACTGTGCAAGTCCTTGTTTCTAGGGACTGGGAAGGACAGTGAGTGAATTCTCCTTGTGCTATAGTGTGCTTAAAAAAAACATTTTTTCTAGGGACAGAAAACTGTAGGTAGGGAGAGTGTCAGTTTCTTTCACTGTGCAAGTCCTTGTTTCTAGGGACTGGGAAGGACAGTGAGTGAATTCTCCTTGTGCTATAGTGTGCTTAAAAAAAACATTTTTTCTAGGGACAGAAAACTCTAGGTAGGGAGAGTGTCAGTTTCTTTCACTGTGCAAGTCCTTGTTTCTAGGGACTGGGAATGACAGTGAGTGAATTCTCCTTGTGCTATAGTGTGCTTAAAAAAAACATTTTTTCTAGGGACAGAAAACTCTAGGTAGGGAGAGTGTCAGTTTCTTTCACTGTGCAAGTCCTTGTTTCTAGGGACTGGGAAGGACAGTGAGTGAATTCTCCTTGTGCTATAGTGTGCTTAAAAAAAACATTTTTTCTAGGGACAGAAAACTGTAGGTAGGGAGAGTGTCAGTTTCTTTCACTGTGCAAGTCCTTGTTTCCAGGGACTGGGAAGGACAGTGAGTGAATTCTCCTTGTGCTATAGTGTGCTTAAAAAAAACATTTTTTCTAGGGACAGAAAACTCTAGGTAGGGAGAGTGTCAGTTTCTTTCACTGTGCAAGTCCTTGTTTCTAGGGACTGGGAAGGACAGTGAGTGAATTCTCCTTGTGCTATAGTGTGCTTAAAAAAAACATTTTTTCTAGGGACAGAAAACTCTAGGTAGGGAGAGTGTCAGTTTCTTTCACTGTGCAAGTCCTTGTTTCTAGGGACTGGGAAGGACAGTGAGTGAATTCTCCTTGTGCTATAGTGTGCTTAAAAAAAACATTTTTTCTAGGGACAGAAAACTCTAGGTAGGGAGAGTGTCAGTTTCTTTCACTGTGCAAGTCCTTGTTTCTAGGGACTGGGAAGGACAGTGAGTGAATTCTCCTTGTGCTATAGTGTGCTTAAAAAAAACATTTTTTCTAGGGACAGAAAACTGTAGGTAGGGAGAGTGTCAGTTTCTTTCACTGTGCAAGTCCTTGTTTCCAGGGACTGGGAAGGACAGTGAGTAAATTCTCCTTGTGCTATAGTGTGCTTAAAAAAAAACATTTTTTCTAGGGACAGAAAACTCTAGGTAGGGAGAGTGTCAGTTTCTTTCACTGTGCAAGTCCTTGTTTCTAGGGACTGGGAAGGACAGTGAGTGAATTCTCCTTGTGCTATAGTGTGCTTAAAAAAAACATTTTTTCTAGGGACAGAAAACTCTAGGTAGGGAGAGTGTCAGTTTCTTTCACTGTGCAAGTCCTTGTTTCTAGGGACTGGGAAGGACAGTGAGTGAATTCTCCTTGTGCTATAGTGTGCTTAAAAAAAACATTTTTTCTAGGGACAGAAAAATGTAGGTAGGGAGAGTGTCAGTTTCTTTCACTGTGCAAGTCCTTGTTTCTAGGGACTGGGAAGGACAGTGAGTGAATTCTCCTTGTGCTATAGTGTGCTTAAAAAAACATTTTTTCTAGGGACAGAAAACTCTAGGTAGGGAGAGTGTCAGTTTCTTTCACTGTGCAAGTCCTTGTTTCTAGGGACTGGGAAGGACAGTGAGTGAATTCTCCTTGTGCTATAGTGTGCTTACAAAAAACATTTTTTCTAGGGACAGAAAACTGTAGGTAGGGAGAGTGTCAGTTTCTTTCACTGTGCAAGTCCTTGTTTCTAGGGACTGGGAAGGACAGTGAGTGAATTCTCCTTGTGCTATAGTGTGCTAAAGCATTCCTCATCAACCATCTTTGAAATCCTTGTTTTTTGGACAGTCAGGGAAATTGTCGTTGTGCTATTCTGTGCAAAAGCAATCATCCTGAACCATATTTAGAAATCCTTAAGTAAAGGGACAGAGAAGGACACCTGAAGGTAGCCCTTATTGCTTTTTTCCCATCTCCCTGCAGGCCATCTATTAGAATGTCTGGAAGGCAAACAAGGAGAGGCAGACAGTCAGGAGGCAATAAAAGAGGGCAAGCAGGCTCTGTGTCTGGGGGCAACAGTGCTGGTCGTGGACGCGGTGCATTGTCATCAGCACATGGCCATGGGACACGCTTGTCCTTCTTTTCGGCAGCTGGACATGTTGAGCCACATCATGTCGAAGACTTGGTAGAGTGGATGACCAAGCCCTCCTCCTCCTCCTCATCCTCTCTCACCCAGGCTCAGGGTACTGGCAAAGCAGCTGCCAAAGCGTCCTCTTCCCTGGTATCAATGTCAGACTCATCATCAGTCACTCCTTCCCTAGACCCACCATGTCCTCCTCCTGAGGAGTCCCCCGAACTGTTTGAGCACAGTGTTGGGTACATGCTCCAGGAGGATGCCCAGCGTTTCGAAGGGTCTGATGATGAAACCCAGCTGCAGGAAGGCAGTAGGGTGAGAGCAGACAGAGGGGATGCTCAAGAAGGACACCAATCTGGCAGTCATGTTCCAGCAGCTGCAGCATACTGCCAGATTGGCTCCAGTGATGAGGAGGGAGGGGATGATGAGGTCACTGACTCCACATGGGTGCCTAATAGGAGAGAGGAGGAGGAGGAGGATGAGGAGGAGGCACATCTCCAACGAGGCAGGATGCCCTTTGGTGGCCAGCGTAAGGGCAGTACACTGACGGAATCACACCGCAGAGCTCCGCCTGTGCAGGGCGCTGCCTCTGCCCGTCATTCAAAAAGTTCCTTGGTGTGGGCCTTTTTTGAGGCTAGTGCATCAGATCGCACAGCTGCTGTTTGCAACATATGTCTCAAGCGTATATCGCGTGGCCAAAACATCAGCCGCTTGGGTACCACATGCCTGACCAGACATATGTTGACCTGCCATGCAGCTCGTTGGCAAGCCTACCTCAAAGACCCACACCAAAGAACAAAGCGGACCTCTCCTTGCACCGCATCAGCTGGGATCTCCAACCCCACTATAACTTCAGTCCTCTCTGAAACATGCACTGAGAGGAATGAAGGTGTAGAATTAGGTGTGTCACAGCCAAGTACTTGCGGCCACTCTGCTAGCAGTACACCGACGTCCGATTCTAGCAGGCAAATTTCCCTGCCCCAGCTGCTGGACCGTCGAAAGAAGTTCACTCCCAGCCATCCACATGCCCAGCGGTTGAATGCTAGCTTGGCTAAATTGCTAGCGCTTCAACTGCTGCCTTTTCAGTTGGTAGACTCGGCCCCCTTCCGTGAGTTTGTGCAATGTGCGGTTCCTCAGTGGCAGGTTCCCAAACGCCACTTTTTCTCACGGAAGGCTATTCCGGCTCTCTACCGGCATGTGGAAGGCAATGTCTTGGCCTCGCTGGACAGGGCGGTCAGCGGTAAGGTGCATATTACCGATGACTCATGGTCCAGCAGGCATGGACAGGGACGTTACCTTTCTTTCACGGCCCATTGGGTCACTCTTTTGGCAGCTGGGAAGGATGCAGGACAAGGTGCAGTAGTGTTGGAGGTTGTCCCACCGCCACGCCTCCAAAATGCTACTACTGGTTGTGACACACCTCTCTCCTCCACCCCCTCCTCTTCTTCTTCCTCCATGGCCTCTTCCTGTGGTTTGTCCTATGAACCAGCGGTGCTCCGTAGCCGTTCACGGGGCTACGCAAGTACGCAGGCAAAAATATGCCATGCCGTGCTTGCGCTGGTGTGTTTGGGGGACAGAAGCCACACTGGGGCAGAGGTCCTGTCTGCTCTGCAGGGCCAGGCCGAGAGGTGGTTGACGCCACGCCAGCTTAAGCCAGGAATGGTGGTTTGCGACAATGGCACCAACCTCCTCTCCGCCCTTCGACAGGGACAACTGACCCATGTGCCCTGTGTGGCTCATGTCCTTAACCTGGTGGTGCAGCGTTTCTTGGGCAGGTACCCGGGCTTACAGGATGTCCTGAGGCAGGCCAGGAAAGTCTGTGTGCATTTCCGCAGATCTTATAATGCCAGTGCTCGCCTGGCTGAGCTGCAAAAGGAGTTGAACCTGCCCAAGAACCGCCTTATATGTGACATGCCCACCAGGTGGAACTCAACGTTGGCCATGCTGCAGCGGCTGCACACGCAGCAGAGGGCCATCAATGAGTACCTGTGCGACTACGGCACCAGGACAGGGTCAGGGGAGCTTGGTTTTTTTTCTCCACGCCAGTGGGGCATGATCAGGGATGCATGCACTGTCCTGGCACCATTTGAGGAGGCCACGAGGATGGTGAGCAGTGACAGTGCATGCATCAGTGACACTGTACCTCTTGTCCACCTGTTGGAGCACACGCTGCGTGGAATAATGGACAGGGCACTTGAGGCAGAACAGAGGCAGGAAGAGGAGGACTTCCTTGCCTCTCAAGGCCCCCTTTACCCAGACAGTGTTCCTTCTGTCCCACCCATCGCACAGGAAGAGGAGGAGGAGGAGGAGGAGGAGGAGGAGGAGGAGGAGGATTGTGTCAGCATGGAGGTGGAGGCTGGCACTCAGCATCATCAGCAGCAGTCTTTTAGGGATGATTTACAGTCCCAAGAAACCAGTGGACTTGTACGTGGCTGGGAGGAGGTGACTGCGGATCATGTCGTCCTTAGTGACCCAGAGGACTCCGGAGCGAATGCCTCAGCAAACCTACGCTGCATGGCCTCCCTGATCCTGCAAAGTCTGCGGAAGGATCCTCGTATTCTTCGGATCAAGGAGAGGGACCATTACTGGCTGGCCACTCTCCTTGATCCACGGTACAAAGGTAAGGTTGCGGACCTTATGTTACTGTCGCAGAGGGAGCAGAGGATGAGACAACTCCGGGAGGCCTTGCAGAAAGGTCTGTGCAACGCGTTCCCAGAGACTGGGAGGTTACAAACTCCTGGTCCTGGACAACGAGTTGCTGAGGCTTCGGCCAGTCAAAGAAGGAGCGGTGGGGAAGGTGGCCGTCTGACCGATGCGTTCAGACAATTCTTTAGTCCGCAGCCCCAAAGTATGATCGGTTCCAGCAACCATCGCCAGCGTCTGATAAACATGGTGCAGGAATATCTAGGGGCAAGGTCAGACTTGGACACCTTCCCCACCGAAAATCCTCTGGCTTACTGGGTCTTGAGGATGGATCACTGGCCAGAGCTTGCACAGTATGCAATTGAGCTACTGGCCTGTCCTGCATCCAGCGTTCTTTCGGAACGCACATTCAGTGCTGCTGGAGGATTTGTCACGGATCACAGGGTGCGCCTGTCCACCGACTCGGTTGATCGACTGACTTTCATCAAGATGAACCAGTCTTGGATCACCACCAGCTACCACACACCTGATGCTGATATAACAGACTAATTGATTTTAACATGTCACATCCCTTCAAGACTGATGCTGATGCTGAGTGCCTGTGCTGTTATGTTGACTGGCTATCCTCCTCCTCCGAGTCCTCAATGATACGATTGATGATGATAGCTTGGAAGATCATTTTTGTTTATGGGTGCCGCCACCAGTGGCTAAGGCCCAATTTTTCAGCCCCTGTTTAACAGGGGCGTGTAATTACAATTTTTGAAGCAATACTTTGCAACAGGGCTCATTGCTGTGCTCCAAGTACAGTATGTGTGAGGGGTTGGAGTGTTGTGCCACCAGTGCCTAAGGCCCAATTTTTCAGCCCCTGTTTAACAGGGGCGTGTCATTACAATTTTTGAAGCAATACTTTGCAACAGGGCTCATTGCTGTGCTCCAAGTACAGTATCTGTGAGGGGTTGCAGTGTTGTGCCACCAGTGCCTAAGGCCCAATTTTTCAGCCCCTGTTCAACAGGGGCATGTAATTACAATTATTGATCTAATAATTCACAGCAGGGCCCATTCCTGCACCCACCAAGCAAGAGTAACTCTGAGGGCTTACAGTGTTGTGGCAACACCACCACCACCACCACCACCACGAAAGGCCCAATTTTTCAGCCCCTGTTCAACAGGGGCATGCAATTACAATTCTTGATCTAATAATTCACAGCAGGGCCCATTGCTGCACCCACCAAGAGTAACTGTCAGGGCTTACAGTGTTGTGGCACCAGCACCACCATCAAAGGCCCAATTTTTACTACCACTGTTCAACAATTATATGTAATTACAATTCCTGATATAATAGTTGACAGCAGGGCGTTCCAGCACCAACCAAGAGTAACTGTGAGTGCTTACAGTGTTGTGCCAACACCAACTAAGGGGCCTATTTCTGCAGATTATATACGGCAGGTCCCTACTTTCAAACATCCAACTTACAAACGACTCCTACTTGCAAACGCAAGAAGACAACAGGAAGTGAGAGGAAATCTACCCCTAGGAAGGAAAATTCTCTCCTGTAAGAATTAATATGGGAGAAAGGTGTCTCCTCTGTACTGATGCTTTATCAGCAATCCTTGTTTCAAGAAAAACACCACATTTCAAAAACAGTTGTCATTGGGACGGAAAGTGAGGTGAAATGTTCTGAACAGGGGCACAGACAGCAAAACAAATGTTACAGGGGTGATAACCCTTCCCTATGTTTTCCAAAAAGTTTAAAAATAGATTTTTGGGCTGGAGCTACACTTAAACAATGTACCTGTTCAAAATTACAAACACATTCTACATAAGAACAAACATACAGTCCCTGTCTTGTATGCACCGCCTGTATACGGCTGTTCAGAGTATATAGGGCCTTTTTTATTTTATGTGCGGGGTTCCCCTTAATATCCATACAAGACCCAAAGGGGCTGGTAATGGGCTGGGGTAGGGGGGGGGGGTCATGGGGTAGCTATGCCATTTTTCTTAAAGATTTTCATCCATATTACCGGGACCAGACATTACATTAAAGCCGCAAGCAGTTTTAAATGTTTTTTTTTTCCTTTAGAAGTGTCATTTTGTGCAGGGACAGTTCTAAACACGTGGCACTTCACAGGCATACTTTAGACACCCCCCAGGTACGATATTTAAAGGAATATTTGACTTTTATTTTTCCACTTTATGCATCATTAAAATGACTGCTCCCGAAAAACGACCGTTTTTAAAACTTCTTTTTGCATTGATACATGTCCCCTGGTGCAGAACCCGGGTTCCCAAACCCTTTTTAGGACAATAACATGCATAATAGTTGTTATAATTAGCACTTTAGAATTCAAACGTTCGCATCCATTGTATTTAATAGGGTTCTAATGTTCGTACGAACTTTCGGTCCGTTCGCGGGTTCTGGTGCGAACCGAACCCGGGGGTGTTCGGCTCATCACTATCTACAAACTATTTAGACCCAAAGGACATTTTTGATGGTCTTGGGAGGAACTCATAGATCTGAGATCGTAGCTCGATCTTTCCCAAAAAATATACTCTATTACCCATGGGTAGCTTTAGACTGACATTCCCTATGGGATGGGATTCAGGAAGATCTAACTAATAAGATTGGTATAATGGAGACATTCATGGCTGTGATCTTAGCTGGACAACAGTCATTTCATTAGTACTTACAAACCATAACTTCATAATGAAAATACCGGTACATAAGAGTTTGTTTTATTGCAAAATAAGCAAAATACATATAAAAAATTGGAATACCCTTATGGCAATATTTTATTAAAATGATTTAGCAAATTCCAACATGTCTTCAAAAATATACCCATTTCCTGTAGCATTAGAATTGGATAATGTTAATTGGGGACCAAGATTACAATATGACAATATAATATAATATGACAATATAAGTTTATCACTAATACATTTCATTACTTCTTTTCCATTTATTGCTGCAGAGCTGCTGTGTGGCCTTCAATTTCTTCATTCCAGAGGCATCATGCATGGGTAAGTATTTGAGCCAACATATTTTGTTCCAGCTCATTGGTCTCCAAACTGCAGCCTACAGGCCAGATGTGGGCCCCTTGCTTGCCTATATCCAGACCTTGGGTAGCTATTCTTTCCTCGGACGCAAGGCACTATTCCTCCCATTGACACCAATAATGGGGCACTATTCCTCCCACTGACACCAGTGATGGGACACTATTCCTCTCACTGACACCAATAATGGGGCACTATTCCTCCCACTGACACCAGTGATGTGGGACTACTCCTCTCAGTGACACCAATGATGGGGCACTATTCCTTCCATTGATACCAATGATGGGGCACTATTCCTCCCACTGACACCAGTGATGTGGGACTATTTCTCTCACTGACACCAATGATGGGGCACCATTCCTTCCATTGATACCAATGATGGGGCACTATTTCTTCCATTGATACCAATGATGGGGCACTAATCCTCCCACTGACACCAGTGATGTGGGACTAATTCTCTCACTGACCAATGATGGGACACTATTCCTCCCACTGATACCAATGATGGGGCACTATTACTCCCACTGATACCAATGATGGGGCACTATTCCTTCCACTGATACCAATGATGGGGCACTATTCCTCCCACTGATACCAATGATGGGGCACTATTCCTTCCATTGATACCAATGATGTGGGACTATTCCTCTCACTGACACCAATGATGGGGCACTACTCCTTCCACTGACACCAGTGATGTGGGACTATTCCTCCCACTGACACCAATGATGGGGCACTATTCCTCCCATTGACCCCAATGATGGGGCACTTTTCCTCCCACTGACATCAATGTTGAGGCACTATTTCTACCACTGATCTCAATCATGGGGCACTATTCCTTTTCCTACTGACCACAAACACTATAAAATATTTATACTTCCAATGCAATGACCACCAAGCCTGGGGCATTGTTTTCTCCCACTGACAGTGGGGCATTTTCTACTCCCACTGGGCCCAGTCTGCCCCTCTCTAAAGTCTAGCAAACTGGCCCTTTGTTTAAAATGTTTGGAGACCCCCCCTGTTCTAGTTGATAACAGCCTGCTTACAATTTTTTCTTCTTTACAGTGACCTACATGTCAACAACATCTTCATTGACAGTACCGGACATGTCAAGATTATCAATTTTGGTTTAGCAAAGATGAGAAAAATTCCTTTCTGCTCCGACACTTTATCTAATAATCCTGACAAGGTAAGGTCCATTTATTGGTGGTGCTGTAGTGTTTTTCTGGCCACAAAGAGGTTCTTAAAGCCCAACTTTAGGCAAAAAAGTTTTCCCTTGCAGTGGGGCTGTGCCTGAACTGCAAGGGTTAACTGCTCATTTTTTTCATGGGGATTGGAGATGGTAGATATACTTACCTAATCCTCTTATTCTCCCAGCACAAGACTGATCCCTGCAGCCCCTGCCCCCCTTGGTCTAGCGGTCTTGTGCAGTGGACTGTTCCTAATATCATCACACCCATACACCTGCTTTGGACATAAGGATGTCAGGAACAGTCCACTGCTGGATCATGGGGGAGCGCCATTTGCTGCTGAAGTGGAGGATCGGGTGAGTATTAGCTTTCTGTTTGCCCCTGGACAAAACAAGAAGTTAACCCATGCACAGCCCCACTGTTTGGTGAGAAATTAAACTTTGCTTAGACCCCAGGAAGGGGGTTGGACCTCTGCTTGTTGTTGTAGAATCATGATACAGCTAATTGCTGTTATGATGTATACTGTATATATTAATTTCTATAGGAGTTGAATGAAATGTATTGTATTTTATTATGTTCTGGGCTATAATAATATTTTTTAAATTTTTCCAGGCCCTTTATGAACCATGGTGCAGCTATGGCAACGACTACTTAGGCTTTTGACATACACTCTTTCTTATGGAAAGTATCCACGTCCGATGCAAACACAGTGAGATCGGTTTTCAACTCCAGGACTTAAGAAAGGAGGTAAGAAATTGCTCTACCCTTGCAGAGATAGAAAAAGTTTACTTATTAGATTTTTGCTATAAAATTGGCTAAATTAAATTGTTTAATTATTGATTTTATGATGTTTATGATCTATCTTTTTAATCCACAGGCCATGTATGTACAAATACATTTCTGGCAACACCCATTCTTTGCAGGAATACACTGGGATGAATTGGAAGCTGGAATACGTCATGGAACCTGTAAGTATCTGAAATCACGTCTGTGCTATGTCTGCTGTTTTGCTTTTTCTATTCTGCCCCTACTGGCTGGTATCGGGAACATTTTGGGTTGCGCAAGCGCCTTGACCTATTGCTATCCAATAGATTGCACTTTAAAGTGGTTGTAAACCCTCCATTACAACTTGCACCTACAGGTAAGCCTAGATTAAGGCTTACCTGTAGGTACAAGAAATATCTCCTAAACCTACACAGTTTAGGAGATATTTGCCAAAAAGTTTTACAACGTTGTCTAAGGCGCATGCGCGCCGTAGACAACGGTGCATTCATAGGGTTAATCCCCATTCACAAATACGGCTTTGCCAGGTTTGACGGCTCCCGTGCGCCGTCAAAATAAAATATATTGGTGGGGTGCTGTAAAGCTTCTTGGTGGTATAGATAAGGTGGGTTCAGTCTAAGGTCCGAACACGCCCGAGCTCACCCCAGCTAATTAGTTGTCAAAAAAGTTTTAAAATAAGACATCTCTGCTGCTTTATGATAGTGTGAGTGAGTGAGTGAGTGAGTGAGTGAGAAACTTGTATAGCGCTACAAATGCGAACTAAATCGCCTCAAGGCGCTTTTCCATTCAATGTCGTCCTGATCCTTCAGAAGAGGTGGGTCTTAAGTTTTTTCCTGAAGGCCCGTGTAAAAAGTTTAGAATAATAATGGTTATTAAAGGTTCACCTTTTGGAACATGTTACATGTTTCAGCTCCTGCCGCCATTCCCACAGATTTCATGACAGCATGGGGTCAGGGGCGGAGCCAGGGGTGGGGTTGTGGGCGGGACCAGGGGCCCTGTTAGGTACGCTGCACGGGGCCCCATGATTTCTAACAGCGGCCCTGACGCTATTGCTGTTTCACCTTTTATTTGCATATCCTGATCTGAGCCTCCATGAGGCGGGGGTTCACTCCGGTAACATCATCTCCATCTATATCAGCAAGTGATATCTTGCTACAAGCGCATTTGACCTCTTTTTTGACTAAAAGGGTCAACTACTTTTGGTAAGCTGCCATCCTCTCTTTGAGCACGTTTGGGTGATTGTTTTTGCAGTTGGTAAAGGTGGACATTGCTAGCTGTCACTTCTGGATTCCGTTCTCACAAGATGTCTTCAGATTTTATCACAAGGACTGTTGGAATGCATTTTGCATTGAATTTAAGGACTTTTTTCAGCAATATCTTTTTTTTTTTTTCTTATTTAGGACATGTGAATTCACTTAATGTTAAAGGTTTCATACTTTGCACTTGGGGGCCCTTGTTGCTTGGTTTTGTATTGCTTATTTAGGTTATCAACCACTCCAGCACTATTTTTGTTTGAGCAATATTCAGTACATCATGATTTTGTTATTGTATGCATAGGCAGGCTGGTGTTTGTTACACATTTTCATATGTTTGCTTATTAGCTTCATTTATATCTATTTTATTATTTAGGTATTGCACTTAGCGCCCCCACCAATATATTTTATATATTTCTTCTCATCTTCTGGAACAATGCCTCTGGAATGCATATATCCTGTACAGAGCAAAGAGTGACAAGCCTCTTGTTCATTCTGAGTTTATCCGGAAGGTGGCTGAGCAGATTTTTGTCAACCACCAGACGCCATCAGAAGCTGTGAACAGACCTGGATGTCATGCTGTTGACGTTGTCAACCCAGAACGCCTGACTGGTCGTCACTTTATGGACTACATCCCGCCAACCGCAACCGCCAACCGCAAAAAAGGCAGCACCTACCAGGATGTGCATGGTTTGCTTCTCAAAGAGAGATGGCAATGGAAAGAAAGTCTGAAAAGAAACCAGGTTCCATTGTCCTGATTGTGACGTCGGACTTTGTGCAGTCCCATGTTTCAAAATGTATCACACTCAGGATGTTTATTGAATTTTCTTTGTTTGACAAATTTCGTTATTTTTTTATTACATTATTGAATAAAATTATATTATTTATTAGATTATAATTCATGATTTTGTGTTTCAAACTTCATCACATCTGGGATGTCTACTAGAGTCTTGTTTGGTCAGGTTTAAGTAAGTAATTACTAAGAATTGCAGGCCTACAATACATAACACCAAATTTCCATGCAAAAAATTGTACCGCTTTTGGTACAAAATTCCTGACATAATCATACTGCCAGGGAGGTTAAACTGTCAATGCTCCCTGCTGAGACCACCACATCCTGGCCGCTCTTACAGTAAAGAACCCTCTACGTAGTTTATGGTTAAACCTCTTTTCTTCTAATTTTAATGAGTGGCCACGTGTCTTGTTAAACTCCCTTCTGCAAAAAAGTTTTATCCCTATTGTGGGGTCACCAGTACGGTATTTGTAAATTGAAATCATATCCCCTCTCAAGCGTCTCTTCTCCAGAGAGAACAAGTTCAGTGCTCGCAACCTTTCTTCATAACTAATATCCTCCAGACCCTTTATTAGCCTTGTTGCCCTTCTTTGTACTCGCTCCATTTCCAGTACATCCTTCCTAAAGACTGGTGCCCAGAACTGGACAGCATACTCCAGGTGCGGCCAGACCAGAGTCTTGTGGAGGGGGAGAATTATCGCTTTATCCCTGGAGTTAATCCCTTTTTTAATGCATGCCAATATTCTGTTTGCTTTGTTAGCCGCAGTTTGGCATTGCATGCCTTTGCTGAGCCTATCATCTACTAGGACCCTCAGGTCCTTTACCATACTAGATTGCCCCAGAGGTTCTCCCCCAGTGTATAGATTGCATTCATATTTTTGACACCCAAATGCATTATTTTACATATTTCTACATTAAACCTCATTTGCCATGTAGTGGCCCACCCCATATCCAATCACTGGCTAAATCCTGCCGCCTTAACCTCTGCAACATCTCCAGAATTCGACCCTTCCTCACTAATGACACCACAAAGCAACTTATTCACTCCTTGATTATTTCCTGCTTTGACTACTGCAACTCTCTCCTTAATGGCCTACCCTTAAGCAGGCTATCCCCCTTCAGTCTATTATGAATTCTGCTGCTAGACTAATACACCTCACTAACCGATCCGTGACTGCTGCTCCTCTCTGCCAATCCCTTCACTGGCTTCCCCTACCCCACTGTGTAAAATTCAAAATGCTAACCATAATGCTAGAAGGGGGCGGTATGCTAGGTGGGGGGATTGGGGTGATAATTGCAAGGAGGGGGGTAGAGGGGGGGTATGTGCTAGGAGGTGGATATTTGCTAGGAGAGGGGATTAGAAGGGTATATGTGCTAGAAGGGGGGAATAGGGGCATATGTGCTAAGAGGAGGATGTGTGTTAGGAGGGGGGTTAGGGGTGTAGCACCCTCTAGTGTGTGCTACTAGAGTTGAGAGTAGGTAAAAGCTTATTCTGGCCAAGAATAACCTGAGTCATGGAATTGGGTCAGGGTTACTAGAGTGCCTACCCCTAGTGTCTGGAAGGTAGAAGAACCTTTCAGGAGCTAGTGGGTAGGGATTAGGAGGAGCTGCTATGAATATTTATGGTGCTGGCTGGGGGGAGATAAGCTAGGAGGGGGGATTGGAACAGCTGGAGGGGCCCAACCAAATATTGGAACTAATCCCCTTGTGTGTCCCCCTGTCGCACAACTGGTAGGAGGTAGATGGCACTGCAGAGGAAGCTACAGGGAGATCAGTTCCAGCGATACAGGGCAGCATGGCAGGTGCCCGGGCTCCTCTGTTGAACTGATGGTGCCCGTTGCTGTATATTAGTCTCTGCAGACTGGACAAATTGGCATGTATTAATTTCAAATCACTTGTTGTTTTATATGATAAATCATAATTCTGCAATGGACCAGCCTAACCAAAAGGGAAACTTTAGATCTGAGTGGTCTAAGTCACTCCCTGGCTTCTTTTATACCTTGGGTAGGGATGAACCGAACACCTCCCGGTTCGGTTCGCACCAGAACCTGCGAACAGCATGAAAGTTCACGTGAACTTTCGAACCCCGTTAAAGTCTATGGGACTCGAACGTCAGAAATCAAAAGTGTGAATTTTGAAGGCTAATATGGAAGTTATTGTCCTAAAAAGGGTTTGGGGACCCGGGTCCTGCCCCAGGGTACATGTATCAATTTTAAAAACTAACGTTTTTTCGGGAGCAGTGATTTTAATGATGCTTAAAGTGAAAAAATAAAAGTGAAATATTCCTTTAAATATCGTGCCTGGGGGGTGTCTACAGAATGCCTGTAAAGTGACGCGTGTTTCCCGTGTTTAGAACTGTCCCTGGACAAAATGACATTTCTAAAGGAATAAAAGTCATTTAAAACTACTTGCGGCTTTAATGTCATGTCTGGTCCGGGCAATATGGATGAAAATCATTAAGAAAAACGGCATGGGTACCCCCCCCTCCCAGCCCCTTTGGGTCTTGTATGGATATTAAGGGGAACCCCGCACCCAAATTAAAAAAAGGAAAGGCGTGGGTCCCCCAGGCCCTATATACTCTGAACAGCAGTATGCAGGCAGTGAAAACAAGACAGGGACTGTAGGTTTGTTCTTAAATAGAATCTGTTTGTAATTTTAAACTGGTACATTTTTAAAGTGTAGCTCCAGCCAAAAAATCTATTTTTAAGCTTTTTGGAAAACATGGGGAAGGGTTATCACCCCTGTAACATTTGTTTTGCTGTCTGTGCACCTGTTCAGAAGATTTCACCTCACTTTCTGTCCCAATGACAACTGTATTTTGAAAATGGGGTCGATTTCCTCTCACTTTCTGTAGTCTCCTTCCGTTTGCAAGTAGGAGTCGTTTGTAAGTTGGATGTTTGAAAGTAGAGGCCTGCCCTATATACTCTGAAGAAATTTGGGCCTTAGGTGTTGGTGTTGCCACAACACTGTAAGCCCTCACAATTACTCTTGGTGGGCGCAGGAACGGGCCCTGCTGTGAAATATTAGATCAATATTTCTAATTACATGCCCCTGTTGAACAGGGGCATACAAATTGGGCCACAACACTGCAACCCCTCACAGATACTCTAGTTGGAGTGCAGGAATGAGCCCTGCTGCAAAGTATTGCATCAAAAATTGTAATTACATGCCCCTGTTAAACAGGGGCTGAAAAATTGGGCCTTAGCCACTGGTAGCGGTGCCCAGAACCAAAAATGTTCTTACAAGCTATCAGCATGAACATTGGGGAGGAACAGGATAGTCACTCAGCATCAGCATAGGCAGTTTTGAAGGGATCTCACATTCAAAAAAAATTATTTGGTTACATCAGCATCAGGTGCTTGGTAGCTGGTGATCCAAGACTGATTAATTTTTATGAAGGTCAGCCGAACGACCAATTCGGTGGACAGGCACACCCTGTGATCGGTTACAAAGCCTCCAGCAGCACTGAATGTGCGTCCTGAAAGAACGCTGGATGCAGGACAGGCCAGTAGCTCAATTGCATACTGTGCAAGCTCTGGCCAGTGATCCATCCTCAAGACCCAGTAACCCAGAGGATTTTCGGTGGGAAAGGTGTCCAAGTCTGATCTTGCCCCTAGGTATTCCTGCACCATGTGAATCATATGCTGGCGATGGTTGCTGGAACCGCTCATACCTTGGGGCTGCGGACTAAAAAATTGTCTGAATGTATCGGTCAGATGGCCACCTTCTCCACCGCTCCTTCTGTGACTGACCATAACCTTCCAGGCTCTGGAAACGCATTGCACAAACCTTTCTGCAAGGCCTCCCGAAGATGTTTCATCCTCTGCTCCCTCTGCGACGGCAAGATAAGGTCCGCAACCTTACCCTTGTAACGTGGATCAAGGATGGTTGCCAGCCAGTAATGATCCCTCTTCTTGATACCACAAGTACGAGGATCCTTTCGCAGGCTTTGCAGGATCAGGGAGGCCATGCAGCGTAGGTTTGCTGAGGGATTCGGTCCGGAGTCCTCTGGGTCACTAAGGACGACATGATCCGCAGCCACCTCCTCCCAGCCACGTACAAGTCCATGGGTTTCTTGGGACTGTAAATGATCCCTTGAAGACTGCTACTGATGCTGAGTGCTAGGCTCCACCTCCATGCTGACACAATCCTCCTCCTCCTCCTCGTCCTCTCCCTGTGTGATCGGCGGGCCAGCAGGAACACTGTCTGGATAAAGGGGGCCTTGAGAGGTAAGGAAGTCCTCCTCTTCCTCCCTCTGTTCTGCCTCAAGTGCCCTGTCCATTATTCCATGCAGCGTGTGCTCCAACAGGTGGACAAGAGGGACAGTGTCACTGATGCATGCACTGTCACTGCTCACCATCCTCGTGGCCTCCTCAAATGGTGACAGGACAGTACATGCATCCCTGATCATGACCCACTGGCGTGGAAAAAAAATCCCAAGCTCCCCTGACCCTTTCCTGGTGCCATATTGGCACAGATACTTATTGATGGCCCTCTGCTGCGTGTGCAGCTGCTGCAACATGGCAAACGTTGAGTTCCACCTAGTGGGCATGTCACAGATTAGGCGGTTCTTGGGCAGGTTAAATTCCTTTTGCAGGTCAGCCAGCCGAGCACTGGCATTATATGACCGGCGGAAATGCACACAGACTTTCCTGGCCTGCCTCAGGACATCATGTAAGCCCAGGTACCTGCCCAAGGACCGCTGCACCACCAAGTTAAGGACGTTAGCCAAACAGGGCACATGGGTCAGCTGTCCCTGACGGAGGGCGAAGAGGAGGTTGGTGCCATTGTCGCAAACCACAATTCCTGGCTTAAGTAAGCTGGCGTGGCGTCAACCACCTCTGAGCCTGCCCCTGCAGAGCTGACAGAATCTCTGCCCCAGTGTGGCTCCTGTCCCCCAAGCACACCAGCTCAAGCACCGCATGGCATCTTTTTGCCTGCGTACTTGCGTAGCCCCTTGAACGCCTACGGAGCACCACTGGTTCCGAAGACAAAGCACAGGAAGAGGCCATGGAGGAAGAAGAAGAGAAGGGGGTGGAGGAGAGAGGTTTGTCAGAATCACCAGTAGTAGAATTTTGGAGGCGTGGTGGCAGAACAACCTCCAACACTACTTCACCTTGTCCTGCATCCTTCCCAGCTGCCATCAGAGTCACCCAATGCTCCGTGAAAGATAGGTAACGTCCCTGTCCATGCCTGCAGGACCATGAGTCAGCAGGAATATGCACCTTACCGCTGACCGCCCTGTCCAGCGAGGCCAAGACATTGCCTTCCACATGCCGTTAGAGAGCAGGAATCGCCTTCCGTGAAAAAAAGTATCGTTTGGGAACCTGTCACTGAGGAACCACACATTCCACAAACTCACGGAAGGGGGCCGAGTCTACTAACTGAAAAGGCAGCAGTTGAAGTGATAGCAATTTAGCCAAGCTAGCATTCAACTGCTGGGCATGTGGATGGCTGGGAGCGAACTTCTTTCGGCGGTGCAGCAGCTGGGACAGGGAAATTTGCCTGGTACAGTCTGACGTTGGTGTACCGATAGCAGATTGCCCGCAAGTACTTGGCTGTGACACACCTAATTCTACACCTTCATTCCTCTCAGTGCAGGTTTCATAGAGGACTGAAGGTATAGTGCGGTTGGAGATCCCAGCTGATGAGGAGCAAGGAGAGGTCCGCTTTGTTCTTTGGTGTGGGTCTTTTTCTGTACGCTTGCCAACGGACTGCATGGCAGGTCGACATATATCTGGTCAAGCATGTGGTGCCCAAGCGGCTGCTGTTTTGGCCACGCGAGATACGTTTCAGACATATGTTGCAAATAGCAAAGGTGCGATCTGCTGCACATGTCTCAAAAAAGGCCCACACTAAAGAACTTTTGGAATAACGCGCAGAGACAGCAGCGCCCTGCACATGCGGAGCTCTGCGGTGTGATGCAGTCGGTGTGCTGCCCTTAAGCTGGCCCCTGGAGGGCATCCTGCCTTGGTGGAGATGTGCCTCCTCCCCCTCCTCCTCCTCTCTCCTATCAGGCACCCACGTAGAGTCAGTGACCTCATCATCCACTCCCTCCTCATCACTGGAGCAAACCTGGCAGTATGCTGCAGCTGGGGGAACATGACTGCCAGTTTGCTGTCCTTCTTGGGCACCCCCCTCTCTCTGGGCTCACAATACTGCATTCCTCTAGCTGGGTTCCATCATCGGAGCCTTCAAAATGCTGCGCATCCTCCTGCAGCATGTACCCAACACTGTGGTCAAACAGTTCGGGGGACTCCTCAGGAGGACATGGTGGGGCTAGGGAAGGAGTGACTGATGCCATTGAGCCGAGGGAAGAGGCCGCTTTGCCAGACAAGGTACCCTGAGCCTGGATGAGAGAGGATGAGGAGGATGAGGACGGCTTGGTCATCCACTCTACCAAGTCTTCGGCATGTTGCGGCTCAACACGGCCAGCTGCCGGAAAAAAAGGACAAGCGTGCCCCACGGCTAATGAGGATGCACCGTGTCCACGACCAGCACTGTTGCCTCTAGACACAGAGCCTGATTTTCCTCTTTTATTGGCCTGTGACTGTCTGCCTCTCCTTGTTGGCCTTCCAGACATACCTTATTTGATGTATTGGAATAGGAAGGTACACAAGGAATTGTCTGCAGTCAGCTTTAGCTGCACACTGTGGCCAGTATACAGTACACTGACTGAAAATACTGCAGCTGCCTGCCTGTGGTATTATTAGGAAGAGAACTCCAGCAATTGTCTGCAATTAGCTTTAGTTGCACACTGTACACAGGAAACAGTATACTGACTGAAAATACTGCTGCTGCCTGCCTGTCAGTATATTAGGAAGAGAACACCAGCAATTGTCTGCAGTTAGCTTTAGTTGCACACTGTGCACAGGACACAGTACACTGACTGAAAATACTGCTGCTGCCTGCCTGTCAGTATATTAGGAAGAGAACACCAGCAATTGTCTGCAGTTAGCTTTAGTTGCACACTGCGCACAGGACACAGTACACTGACTGAAAATACTGCTGCTGCCTTCCTGTCAGTATATTAGGAAGAGAATAACAGGAACGGATCTAGCTAAACTGAATACAGTGTATATTTATACAACTCCTAGGATGCATATATATACTGCATACACTGTAACTGCAGCTAACTGACTCGCCTGCCTGCTCTATCTAACTCAAATGAAATGACTCTCTCTCTCTCTCTCTCAGCACCCAGAACACACTACACAAGGCCGACACGCAGGCGGCCTTATATAGTATTGGGCGTGTACCTACTCCCCATGAGCCATGATTGGCCAAAGGCACCCTTCCTTTGGCCAATTACGGCTCTCTGTACTGACGGCGCTGTGATTGGCCAAGCATGCGGCTCATAGTGCATGCTTGGCCAATCATCAGCCAGCAATGCACTGCGATGCCTCAGTGAATTATGGGCCATGACGCACCACTCGAATTTGGCGCGAACGGGCCATAATGTTCGAAATTCGACGAACGGTCGAACAGCCAATGTTCGAGTCGAACATGAGTTTGACTCGAACACGAAGCTCATCCCTAACCTTGGGTACTCCAACAGTGAGATCTCTCTGCCATAATTTCCAACTGTTCCTGTTTATCTGTCCAGCTTTTGGGTGTTCCTGCTCACCTTTGTATGTTCCAGCTCCTGTTATATTCTCCATAATATCAAATAAATAAAAAATATATCATGGATGGTGGACACAGCAGCTGAACTCTCTTGAATCAAGTCCCTGAGGGATAGAAGAAACTGTACCCAACACAATGTTAATAAAACTCATAGCCCTCTGCTATACAGTCATATATTATATATTTTACTACAGGAAAATAAATACTCTTTTATCATTAAATACAGATTTTTGTCAATAAATATTTCATGTGAATATTACGAACACTAAGGAAATTTGAATCCATACATGCAGAAAAATAAATATTTGATATTCTTCTAGATTCATTCTAAAACCAAAGTGGCATTTCTAAAGGACAGGAGATTCTGGGGACAAACCCTCAAAGCCTGTCCCCAACCATGAAATAGGGAGCATTGATGACTATTTCGAATTGTGTTATACAGAGAGTCCCCAGGTCTCTTGGGGTGACATCATCGACTTTTATTTCAAGGTGTCCTGTCAAAAAGAAGAAAAGGTGAACGTCAAGAAATGGATTAGATCCTTATAAATGTAGCATTTATCATTTATAGCAAATCTGCCAACAGACCACAGCCGAGACATTGGGGTGGATTTACAAAAGGATTTGTGCATATAATCAGACATTGACACTGCACAGACAAGCAAATCATATGCACATGAACAGTTGCGGCTGGTGGTATATTTTATGGGAGGGGGCAAACAATCCACCTGCCGCCAAATGCCCCCCTCCATTGGTCAGGTCACAGGCATGGCACCCCCCGCGGTCGGTCACCACCCCAGCACTTACCCCATCTAGGTCATAGACAGTGCTTCCTCTGGGCAGCGTCTCCTCCTCCTGGTGCTTCACGTGGCTTCCCCTGCGTCTCCTCCCTCCTCCTCCTCGGCGGCCGATAGGATCGCTTCTCCTCTCGGCCAATTGGGTGACGGGTCTCAGGCCACGCTTCCTGACTGGCCGGGAGGAGAATAAGGAAGACTGATTATTAATTTGCTATTGTCACACAAGTGGGTGGGCTCGGGGCAGACATGTACTGCCCATCGGGACTACCGGGAGTTTCCCGGTGGGCCGATGACTCAGTGGGCCGTTTTTTTATGCAGAGTTCGTGGCAGCGGGAGCGTGGCAGCAAACAGCGGTGGGGATTCGGGGAAGGTGGCCAGCGAGGAGAGGAGTTTGATGTAAAAGCTGAGGAGGGAGAAGAGCTCCACCCCCTCCCTGACCACCGAAGAGTGAGAGAACCCCCCAGATCAAGAGGGAGACTCGGCGCTGCCACTGCTGGCCATCAGGTACCCAGCATGCTGTACATACATGCCAGCACACTGAGAGGGGGAGGGGGGGTGAGCAGAGGAGGGACTGCAGGAAGGGACAGTGCTATGTGGTCTCTCAGCCCTCCCCTCGGTCTCTCAATCCCCCCTCCTCTGTCTCTCAATCCCCCCTCCTCTGTCTCTCAATCCCCCCTCCTCGGTCTCTCAGACCCCCCTCCTCGGTCTATCAGACCCCCCTCCTCGGTCTATCAGACCCCCCTCCTCGGTCTCTCAGCCCTCCCCTCGGTCTCTCAATCCCCCCTCCTCTGTCTCTCAATCCCCCCTCCTCTGTCTCTCAGACCGCCCTCCTCTGTCTCTCAGACCGCCCTCCTCTGTCTCTCAGACCCCCCTCCTCTGTCTCTCAGACCCCCTCCTCTGTCTCTCAGACCCCCTCCTCTGTCTCTCAGACCCCTCATCTGCCTCCCAGACCTCCTCTGTCTCTCAGTCCCCCCTCCTCTGTCTCTCAGACCCCCTCCTCTGTCTCTCAGACCCCCTCCCCTGTCTCTCAGACCCCTCATCTGCCTCTCAGACCCCCTCCTCTGTCTCTCAGACCCCTCCTCTGTCTCTCAGACCCCCTCCTCTGTCTCTCAGACCCCCTCCTCTGTCTCATTCATCCCTGACTCTTAGGCTGCTTTCACACTGGGGCGGGCAATGACGGTAAAACACTGCTAATTTTAGCGGAACTTTACTGTGATTTTAGCTGCGCTATTCGGCCTCTAGTGGGTGCTTTTAACCCCCACTAGCGGCCGAATTAAGGGTTAAATGCGCCCGTGTATCGCTGCTGCCGAAGTGCTTTGCAGATGCTTCAGCAGCAGTGGCCATTCATTTCAATGGGCAGGAGCGGTTTATACACCGCTCCTCCACCACCCCAAAGTAGCTGCTTGCAGGACTTCTTTTTAACGCCCTGCCTGCGCAGTGTGAAGGGTCTGGTATGGATTTTGAGGGGATCCCTACGCCATTTTTTCTTAAAAATTTTGCGCAGGGTTCCCCTTAATATCCACACCAGACCTGAAGGGCCTGGTGTGGAATTTGGGGGGACCCCCACGCAATTTTTTTTTAAATGTTGGTTCGGGGTTCCCCTTAATAATAATACCAGACCCAAAGGGCCTGGTAATGGAGGGAGGGGGGGGAGGGAAACCCATGCCATTTTTTTTCAATGACTTTTATCTGTATTGCTGGGACCCAACAATTCATTATAGCCGCGAGAAGTTTTAAATTACTTTTTTTCCTTTAGAAATGTCATTTTGTGCAGGGACTGTTCTAAACACGGGAAAAATGTGCCACTTTACAGGCATACTATAGACACCCCCCAGGTATGATAAAAAAATATTTCACTTTTATTGTTTCACTTTAATGCCGCGTACACACGGCCGTTTTTCTCGTCGAAAAAAACGTCATTTTTCCCATTCGACGAGAAAAACGATAGTCTGTGGGCTTTCTGTCGTTTTTTTCGACGAGAAAAACGGCATTAAAAACGACGAGAAAAATTAGAACATGTTCTAATTTTTCTCTGCGTTTTTTTCGACATGTTTTCCGCGGCAGTGTTTCCCATAGGGAAACACTGCCACGGAGCCCACGGACGGTCGTTTTTCTCGTCAAGAGAAAAAATGACGTGAAAAACGACCGTGTGTGGGGAACTAGCTGTTCCCCCGTTTTAAATGACATTATTCACGGCGGTTTTTTAACCGCCGTGAATAATGATCGTGTGTACGCGGCATAAGCATTATTAAAATCACTGCTCCTGAAAAAACAGATGTTTTTAAAACTTTTTTTTGCATTGATACATGTCCCCTGGGGCAGGACCCGGGTCCCCAAACACTTTTTATGACAATACCATGCATATAAGCCTTTAAAATGAGCACTTTTGATTTCTCCCATAGACTTTTAAAGGGTGTTCCGCGGCTTTCGAATTTGCCGCAAACACCCCAAATTGTTCGCTATTCAGTGAACAGGCGAACACCCGATGTTCGAGTCGAACTTACGTTCGACTCGAACATCGGGCTCATCCCTATTGTCAATATATTGTAGCCAGGTGCCTGGATAAGAATGGAGAGTGAGAGAAACATTGGCTGCAGCTGCTCTCTGTAGCTGCTGCTCTGCGGTGCTGAACTGGTTAACAGCTATATCAGCAAGGGGAGGGAGCTGCTAAGGAGGAAGAGTTCAATAGGCCTAGTCAGGCAGCACTGTACTGTAGGAACTGTAGTCCATAGAAGAGAGACTCTACTGTAATCAAGAGCTTTGAACTGCATTTCCCACAGGAAGATTGCCAGGAGGAGGGAAAAGAGCTGTATTTTCTCAAGCTAAACAGGACACAGCTTTCTATTGCCATGAGGGAATTTGGAAAGTGCATATTGCTGTCCGGGGTGCACTATTGTTGCTGCATAATTGCCGGCCTGAGTAGGGGTGACCAGTTGTGCTGTCAGCCAGAGTTACCTGGGTGCAGAGCAGAGAGTGGACTAATCACTGTGTGGGATCAGATGGTGAGCTGCAATATTGCTGGGACTGGTGAGCTGCTGCTGTGGGAATTTACTATCTGCTGCTAAAGAGACTGAGAACTTTAGGAACTGACCATCTAGTAGTCTTATTGCTACCTGCAGACTTGACTGAGACTGTTCTCATGCGCATCAATGGTACACCTGGGCCCTAATGCTAGCCGGATAAAGAGTAAGGACTAAAGACCGTCCTTTTACAGCTGCTACACAAAGAGCTTCACCTATTGCTTATGCTAAGAGGTACCTCCCAAGGGGCATTGTACCATATTATAGCCATTCTCCTACAGTGCAATCTAGATTAGTTATAGTATTATTATTCACATTACAGTTAATGTTTATATGCGCTCTTTATTGCTAACTTTGCCGATTTATAAGTTGATCCCAATCATGTGACGACTAGGATTGACTGTCACAGTGGTCACTTGATCATGAGCAGTCTTTGTGCTTGGAGTTCACAGTGAGCGCGTTGTCAGAACAGAAACCTCTGCCAACCAAGGATGCATATTTGCTGGTTGTGAGCATTAAAGCCCACCCTCTTTGAATCACACATATGGGTTACATTAGTGGCAAGAGGTTAATGATTACAGGACTGCGTGGATTTGTGTCTTTTATTTTAGCTATAAAGGCAAACTTCATCCAAAACTTTTTCTTTAGCTTTGGACAGTATGGACAAGGGTTAGAACCTCCGTTAAGTTCCTACTGCTGTCTGAGTCTCCATTATGGATAATTATTCTTACTTCCTGTCTATCTTACAGATATTAAAGCAGGGAGTGGAGGGAAATCCTCCCAGTGGAGACACAGTTGGGGTTTTGGGGGAGTCAATAGGGGGTCTTGGTCCCCACTGCTAATCATTTGAGTGTGTAGAGGAACCAGACTCCAATATTGATACTTAATTCCCAGCTCCATCCAAAACTTTTTTTTTTTAAGTTAGAGTAGGGAAGGGTTAGAACCTCTGCCTGGTTTTTATTGTATTCTTTGTACCCATTCTGATTATTTTTCCTAATTCCTGTCTATCTCACAAAGATCGGAAAGAACAGAAAATGAAAATCTCTCCACTTCATGCTTATTGGAAAAGGGTTAGACAGAAAGTGAAGATAAATCCCTCCAGCGGGGACCCAGTTGGGCTTGAAAGTAAATATGTCATGGCAGAAAAAGGTTATTGCTGACCTATTTCGGAAAATGCTAATTGCCTGGCAGTTATGCCAACTGGCATTCGTTCTTTCTAATTCCCACACTTAGAATGAACATGAAGGTCTGAATTTTGGAGTAAAGTTAGGGGTCATAATTTGACTTGCTCCAGGGCAGAAACTCAAAGTAATAAAGGTAGGGAATCAGCATGAAAGACAGCCAACCATCATTTTCAGAATAAAGGTCATCCACTGTTTTCTCCTATGACAAATTTATTAAATTTAAAGCGGAGCTCCACCCTAAAGTGGAACTTCCGCTGATCGGAACCCTCCCCCCCTTCGGTGTCACAATTGACACCTTTCAGGGGGGAGGGGGGTGCAGATACCTGTCTAAGACAGGTATTTGCACCCACTTCCGGGAGTCCTCTCTGCGGGAAATCTGCGGGAAGCACGTCACTCGGCTCCCAGAACACAGGGGACCATTCAGAACGGCGCAGCGCGACTCGCGCATGCGCCGTAGGGAACCGGGCAGTGAAGTCGCAAGGCTTCACTTCCTGGTTCCCTCACCGAGGATGGCGGTGGGGGCAGCAGAGTGACGAGCGATTGCTCGTCCTCTGCTGCGGGCGTCGCTGGACTCCAGGACAGGTAAGTGTCCTTATATTAAAAGTCAGCAGCTGCTGTATTTGCAGCTGCTGGCTTTTAATATATTTTTTTCCGCGGCACCTCCGCTTTTTAACTCTAATGCCCCATACACACGATCGTTTTTCTTGCCATTTTTTTTCTTGCCGTTTTTCACGTCGTTTTTTTTCATGTTTCCTCTCAAGCCTGTCTTGCGTACACACGATCATTTTAAAAAACGATCAAGCAAAGCGCAGTGACGTACATCACGTACGACGGCACTATAAAGGGGAAGTTCCGTTCGAATGGCGCCACCCTTCATGTTAGTAAAGTTTGTTGAGCGACGATTCGCTCTTTTCAGTCTCGTGCTTTTCAGTCCGTGACTGCGTGACGAATGTGCTATCTCCATTACGAACGCTAGTTTTACCAGAACGAGTGCTCCTGTCTCATACTTGATTCTGAGCATGCGTGTTTTTTTCACGTCGTTAAAGCATACACACTATCGTTTTTCACGTCGTTAAAAAAAACGACATGAAAAACGACGTGAAAAAAGAGAGCATGTTCGAAATTTTTAATGGCCGTTTTTCACGTCGTTAAAAATGCTCTGGAGCCTACACACGATCATTTTTAATGGCCATTTTTTTTAATGGCATTTTTAACGGCATGAAAAACGATCGTGTGTATGGGGCATTAAAGTGCAATTTCCTGAACTATACTGTAGATACTCTGGCGTGCAGTACCCTAAATACACCAGCAGATGACAGTATGCTAGCAGTTATTTTTCACTGACACAGTAAAGCCTCATTAGAAGAGATTATTCACATGTATCATTCCATCACATATCCCCCAAATAAGAGGCTAATTCCTCATTTCAGGAGCCATACAAATCATTCCTTCATGCCCTATAAGCCAGATCCACATCCAGAATTGTACAATGCAAATATACCATAGCCTGATATTAAACAGCCATTTATCCCAAACTGCATACCTGCCATCCTGAAATGAGAAACATTCCTTTTATTTTTGGGATATGTGATGGGATGAGACAAGAATACATAAAACACAGAGATTAAACAATTCTCAGAGCAGACATGCATGTCATATACTGGGGGAGTCACCATTATCTTGTCCTCCGGCGAACTCTCACTGCCTTGTGCGCTGCAGAAGCTGCTGCTATTGGATGAGGAGTAGGAAGGCATTGGCTTTCGGCAGAACTCCAAAGTCTGGTTTGACAAATTTCTTACATATGGAGAGAAACAAAGGAATCAAGGATTAATAATTTCCTTCTTTTTTGTGTTGCTTACATACAGTATATAATAACAGGGTCACTCCAAATTGATGTTTTAGTTACAGGTGGAGCCTGGTGGGCTAAGTCAGTCCCTGGCTTTAGGGATACTTCAACAGTAAGATCTCCTGGCCATAATTCCTGGATTTGTACACGTCTGAGAGTTTTGAGTGCTCCCGCTCCTGTACATTACCCATGATATACAGTAAATAAAATAAAATAAAGCAGGCTAGGTGGAAACCCCTTATAAAGGGTACAACAGGTCAGAAGACCCAGGAACTGAGCAAGGATGGTGGGAACCCCTCAAAATGAACACATCAGCTGTACATGTAGCGTAGGTGGTAGATGCTCCCTCCATGTCCCCTTCCTCGTTGGGTACCAAGTGTGGGTCACATGAGAGGCCTACCCCAGGTGAGTTCTTCTGGGCTACGCTAGGCATCTCCCTCGCTACTAGAGGCCATTCCATATATAACAGGTACACACTATCAACAGGCTCAAGTAAAACGTCCGTTACCCCAGATAACCACTTGTGTCTTCTCACTACTCCACTCCACACCAATGTCTTCCTACCCCAGTGTGTTAAAGGGGTTGTAAAGGTTTGTTTTTTATTTTCTAAATAGGTTCCTTTAAGCATGTGCATTGTTGGTTCACTTACCTTTTCCTTTGATTTCCCTTCTAAATGTTTTTTATCTTTGTCTGAATTTCTCACTTCCTGTAAGCTTGCTCCCATCATCCGAGCCATTCTGGCTGGGGGTTAGTCAGCGTGCTCGCCCCCTCCCTTGGGACTACATCCCTGTGGGGAGCCTCCCATGCCTATGAACGTTCACAGCATCTCCCCGCAGGGATGTAGTCCCAAGGGAGGGGGCGAGCACACTGACTAACCCCCAGCCAGAACGGCTCGGATGATGGGGGCAAGCTTACTGAGGAGGAACAGGAAGTGAGAAATTCAGACAAAGAAAAGTCAAGTTAGACTTACCGGTAACTTGTTTTCCATGAGTCTTTCAGGACAGCACCTTGAGAGCGTGGCTCCACCCACATGACAGGAAACACACCTCCACCAAATCTCTCAAAAGGGAGGCTCCCTCCACTTATCAGTAGTAGTAGAGAAAAACCTCCGGCCCCAGCTGGAACACATAATCAGAATATCGTTAGTCACAGCATAATAATCTAATTAATAAGGGCGGGTTGCTGCTGTCCTGAAAGACTCATGGAAAACAAGTTACCGGTAAGTCTAACTTGACTTTTCCATTATCGTCTTTCAGGACAGCACCTTGAGAGGATAAAAGAGACTTACCCACTTAGGGAGGGACCACAGCCTGCAAGACCTTTCTGCCAAAAGCTTGATCGCTTGCTGACAGAAGGTCCAGTCTGTAATGACGGGCAAACGTAAGATAACTTGACCACGTCACAGCCTTGCAGATCTGGTCTGGAGTGGCACCAGCTATTTCTGCCCATGTAGTGGCCTGAGCCCTAGTAGAGTGTGCTTTAATTCCCAATGGGGGAGATAGCCTTGTTTGGGTGTAAGCTTCCAGAATAGCGGCTTTTAGCCTCCTGGCTATTGACGCCTTTGACGCCTGGTGGCCCTTCTTTTTTCCTGAAAAAAGTATGAATAAGCGGTCCGAAGACCGAAAGTCTTTGGTCACTTCAATGTAATGTAGCAAGGTCCTTCTCACATCTAACTTGTGGAATTGGTGTTCCTTCTCCCTTGACGGGTTAGAACAGAAGGTCGGTATGACAATTTCCTGCGACCGATTGAAGGCTGACGCCACTTTTGGTAGAAAAGTTGGGTCAGTTTTTAGTACAATTCTATCTGCATAAACAGATAGGAAAGGTTTCTTTATCGACAGGGCGTGCAGCTCACCAATTCTCCTGGCTGTCGTAATTGCCACTAGGAACACAGTTTTGAGAGTCAGGTATTTCAGAGAAATGTCTTGAAGTGGTTCGAAGGGTTCTTTAGAGAGTGACTGGAGAACCACTGACAAATCCCAACTGTGGAAGTGTCTAACCGGCGTCGGTCTGGATCTTGAAAGTGCCTTGAAAAATCTTGCAACTAGAGGCTCTGAAGATATTGGCCTTTCCAGAAACACTCCTAATGCAGAAGTCTGCACTTTGAGTGTGCTGACTGAAAAGCCTTTTTCTGCTCCATTCTGGAGAAACTCCAGAATTGACACCAGATTCTTTACCCCTCTATTTGACGAGTGACACCAGGAGTTGTAAACCTTCCAGTATTTTGCATAAATTTTCCTGGTAACTAACTTTCTACTAGAAAGCAGGGTAGTCACCAGGGGTTGAGACAGACCCTTTCGTCTCAACAACTGCCTCTCAGATACCACGCCGTGAGGCTTAGACTGGCCACATACGGATGGTGTATCGGACCCTGTAGCAGCAAGTCCTGCCGAGGAGGCAGCCGCCAAGACGGTCTAACTGCCATTTGGAGAATGGTGGTAAACCAAGCCCTTTTTGGCCAAAAAGGAGTAATTAGAATTACTTCCACTTTCTCCTTCTGAATCTTCCTTAGTACCAACGGGATTAGTTGAAACGGGGGAAAAGCGTAACCCAGCTGGAAGTTCCAAGGCTGTATTAACGCATCTGTTCCCTGGGAACTGTCGCCCCTGTGAATAGAAAAAAACCCTGGAAGTTGTGCATTTTCTTCCGACGCAAATAGGTCTATTTGTGGATGACCCCAGGCTTGGCTGATCATTGCGAAGACTTCTGGATTTAGGGTCGATTCTGCTTCCTGAATCCGTCTTCTGCTCAGAAAGTCTGCCATTACATTTAAAGTGCCCTTGAGGTGGACTGCTGATAAGGACAGCAAATGATTTTCTGACCAGTTTAGGATGTCTGAGGCGAGAAGCTGAAGTGTTTTGCTTCTTGTGCCTCCTTGCCTGTTTAAGTAGGCTATGGTAGTGGCATTGTCATTTGAACATGGGCACCTCTGAGGTCTGTGGAGAAGGCATCCAAAGCTAAGGCTACTGCCCTTAGCTCTCTCCAATTGGAGGACTTTTCTGCCGCTGACCGGGACCAAACACCCTGGGCGTAGTTCTGCCCCAGGTGCGCCCCCCATCCCCATAGGCTGGCATCCGTCGTTACCACCTTTTCGATTGGAAATGACCACAACAGGCCTGTCGACAGGTTTGTCTGACTTCTCCACCACCAAAGCGACCGTTTTACTTTGGTGGGGATTTTTACCTTTGTCTCCAGAGATTCTGACCTGTGATCCCATACTTTCAGGAGGAAACTCTGAAGAGGTCTGAAGTGAAGCCTTGCCCATTGTACCGCTGGCATGGATGAGGTAAGGGTTCCTAGAGCTGACATTATTTGCCTTACAGACAGCACTTGGTTTGTCTGTAAGGAGGCTACGACCCTTAGTATCTTGAATTTTTTGTCTTCGGGGAGAAAAATTCTCTGCTCCACTGAGCTGATTTGATACCCCAGAAATTGTGTTTCTTGGGCTGGGCTGAAATTAGATTTTTCCATATTTATGACCCAGCCCAAGGTCTCTAGATGACTGCGGGCCCTTCCGAGGTCCTCCAGCAACTTTTCCCTGGAGGGGGCAAAGAAGAGCAGGTCGTCTAGGTATGGGATAACCGCTACCCCCTGCAAGCGAAGAGGCGCAAGAGCCTCTGCCATGACCTTTGTGAATACCCTCGGAGCTGAGGAGAGGCCGAAGGGGAGGGCTTTGAACTGTAGGTGCACAACCTCTCTTCCTGTGTTTACCGCTAATCTTAGAAACTTCTGAGATTGAGGGGCTATGGTGATATGCAGATAGGCATCTCGAAGGTCGATTGATGCCATAAAGCAATCCTTTGTCAAAAGGTTTTTGACCGTGAAGATTGAGTCCATACAGATATTTTCGTACAGGACTGATCTGTTTAATGGTTTTAAGTTGAGACTAAGTCTGAAACTTCCCGACGGCTTTTTTATCATGAATACATGAGAATAAAACCCCTGAAACAGTTCCCCTTGTGGTACTTGAGTTATAACCTCCTGGTTCATCAGATCCTTCAACAGGCTCTTCATTGCTAGGGATTTGACTATATCTCTTGGTAGATTTGTCAACAGGAACCTCTCTGGGGGGGGGGGGGGGGTCCGAGAACTCTATTCTGTAACCTTGGGACAGCATAGAGAGAATATACTGATTTTCTGTTATGCTTGCCCAATAAGGGAGAAAATTTTGAAGTCTTCCTCCCACCTGCAACCGGTTGTCATTGTGTCTTACTGGTTGACGCAGGAGGATGGAAAAGGACATTACCTTTGCCCTTTCCCTTCTGCCCTGACCAACCTTTCTTCCCCTCTTGAGGCTTGTTTTGTACTTGAGCCTTTTGAGGACGAAAAAACCTTTTGCCTGTCTGTTTTCTCTTTTTGACAGGAAAAGATTTATTTTTGTCTGCAGTCCTATCGAGAACCGCATCTAAATCGGGACCAAACAATAAGTCCCCTTGGAAGGGTACACCACACAGCTTGTTCTTGGATGCTGTGTCCCCATGCCAGGTTTTTAACCACAGCGCCCTCCTAACTGAGTTAGTAAGGGCCGCGGTTTTTGCCGTCATCCTGATAGACTCTGCTGATGCATCTGAGACATAGGCTACAGCTGCTGACAGGGTTGAAAAGGAGTCTAGGATCTATTGCTTAGGAGAATCAGCTATTATATGCGCCTTAAGCTGGTTCAACCAATACTCCATATTTCTGGAGACGCAAGTAGTCGCCATTGCTGGCTTCAGGTTGCCTATGATGGATTGCCAAGCCCTCTTTAATTGCTGATCCATCCTCTTATCCATGGGGTCTTTCAGAATTCCCATGTCCTCAAATGCTAGATCTGTCGATCTTGAGACTTGAGAAAAGGCTGCATCGAGCTTTGGAACTTTATTCCAGGGAGCTGCTGGGTCTTCATCAAAAGGGAACCTTCTCCTGTGCGCTTTAGCAAGGAAAGGTTTCTTCTCAGGATCAGTCCATTCTTTCTTGATTGCCTCCGAAATTACTGCATGGACTGGGAAGGTGCGTATCTTGGGCTCACGAGTCCTGCATACATCCTATCGTGTAAAGACAACTCTTTACACTCTTCCTCTAAGCCTAAAGTCGCATGAATAGCTTTTAGGAGGCCATCAACTTGTTCCAAAGACAATTTGTATCTTGAAGACATATTTTCCAGCTCGTCCTCTTCCTCATCTGATTCCTGAGAATGTGAGGGGGAAGGACCTTCCTGGTTCAGAGGACTCTCTTCTGCCTCCACTACCGGGATAAACGGTGAGTCTTGTGAGGTTTGTGAGGTAGAGGTCTGTCCCACGGATGGCTTCATAAGTGAGGATTTAAAAGATTGAATAGTAGCATCCAATTCTTTTTTAACAGATGCGATTATGTCGCTGCAAGCGGCAGACGCTTCCTCCTTCACCAATGTGTCAATGCATGTTTGACATAATGTCTTTTTCCAGCCTTCAGTCAGTTTAAACTTGCATGAAGGGCATTTCTTTTTATTCCCTGGGTCAGAGCTCTTGGCCTGCCATAAGGGAAAGAAGAGAAAAAAAAAAAGAAAAAAAAAAAGAAACCATCCATCTGAGTCAGCCTGACAACCAATCAAGATGCTCACCACAGGTGCACAGTGAGAGGTTCCCTACACTCATGTGCCCCAACAGGCCCCCGCCACCAGGGGGAAAAAAAAGACACTCAAACCCCCCCATGGGAGAAGAGAGCTAGAGAGAGATCCATAGTAAATGAGAGTAGAACCTCAGTCTACTCCTTACCTGGGACTTGCTGGTGCCAGTGCCTGTTCCACTCGCTGCGGATCCTGCATCCATGTTGAGGCAGCAGCGCGATGCTGGTGGGGACCGCTGGTTCCGGACTCCAATAGTGCCTGTGCACCGGACCAGAACTGGCTAACTAAGGCACCAGACCTGTTCCTCCCTCCTCCCTCAGCGCCTCCAGGTGGAAATGACGTCCATACCCCGCGCCCGCTCGTAGGATGCCGCCCCTTCCGGTTACCTCACTTCCGGGGGAAGCAGTTTCACTGACCTTCCCAAGATGGCGGCGGCGCTCGGCTACCTGGACTGTAAAAACATGTCCGTGCCGATTACCTTGCCGAGGGGCAGCATCCCGGAGCAGTCCCCTGGCTCCTCTGAGCACCGATGAGGGAGAAGGAGCCCATACACAAGGCACTCTCTAGCCAGTGGATGGGAGGACAGACTCTCAGATGTAAGAAAAAACCCCCACATGTGTTCCCACCGGAGGAAACACAAAAACTGATGATAAGTGGAGGGAGCCTCCCTTTTGAAAGATTTGGTGGAGGTGTGTTTCCTGTCATGTGGGTGGAGCCACGCTCTCAAGGTGCTGTCCTGAAAGACGATAATGGAAAAAAAAAACATTTAGAAGGGAAATCGAAGGAAAATGTAAGTGAACCAACAATGCACTAGCTTAAAGGAACCTATTTAGAAAATAAAAAACAAACTTTTACAACCCCTTTAAGACACACTTGATAAACTGTGTGCCGGTTACTTGCATTACATCCCTCAGCATTTCAATAAGTTCAGACCTGGCAAGGACAATGTTTCAATACTTTACTTAAGAAAAGTGCAAAATGATCATTCCAAAGTCCAACATACAAGAACAGGATTTTTCCTACCTCCCTACTTACAACCACAGGCTTGTGCTGCCCTGGCATACCTGCCAAGGTTAAGTCCAGCAAAGACCTTTAGAGACACTCTCATGCAGATTTAAGTCCTTCAGAGGCATACTCCAGTGCTGGTGTCTTAGAGGTGAACCTCAGGTTCCGATGCCTTTACATCCCAATGGTGATAGATGACCTCCTTCTGCTCCTCGCGGGTATCATTCTCTGACTCTCTCCCTTGCAGGCCCCAGGTTCAGCTTTCTCTCTCTGTTGCATTCTCCACAGGAAAAAATCCCCGAACCCTCCCCAACTACCACTCCAGGGGGGGAGGGTTCTCTCTCGGGGGATAAACACTCGAACCAGACCACTGTCCTATATTTATATATGACGGGATTAGTGGACCAGACCCAGAGAAGAACCCGCCAAAGAACCGGGAAAGGAATGAACTCCTACCCTCCCTGTCGGACAGCACCTATCTGGCCATTTCAACCGGCTTACATATACTGTAGATCCTAGAATTCAGTGCAGGGATGGTCAAAGCCACCCATAATATGCACAACAGGTGTGCGTACCTGGGAACTCAACAAAGGGATGGTGGGAGCCCCTCATTATGGGCACAGCATGTGTACAGACCCAGGAACTCAGCACGCAGATCTTACCGATAGCATCCCACGGAGGTAGAAGAGGGTAGAGGGGATTCAATTATCCGGCACCCACCAACATCAGTTTTGAGTGAACTAATAAACCAATCACAAACCATTCACATCACTGCCTACCCAAGAGGAGGTTACAATCTAATGTTCCTTTATTCAGTCATACAATCATATTTATAAAAAAGGCCAATTTGAAACCCAGTTAATCTTACTAGCATGTATTGGGGCTTTGGAAGAAGACTATAAGACCTAAAGGAGTAAATACAAGGAGGACATGTAATCTTCATACAGATAGTGTCCCTGATAGGAACTGAGATCGCAACCCCAGTGCTGCACAGCAATAGTGCTAATGACCTAGATCAGTGTTTCTCAACTCCAGTCCTCAGGTCATGTTTTCAGGATTTCCCTCAGTTGAAACGGCTGTGGTAATTTCTAAGGCAGTGAAACCGATCAAATCACCTGTGCAAAATAATGGAAAGCCTGAAAACATGACCTGTTGGGGCGCCTTGAGGACTGGTGTTGAGAAACACAGACCTAGATTATGCAAATCCTCTATAAGAGCAGTATGTGGAAAGCAGGATAAATTTGTGATCATTTTTGGCAGCTCTGTTGTAATCAGGGTCGCTGATAGGAGGTAGAACCGGCCCACCTGTACCATGCATGGGCCCCATCAATTTAGCATGGGGCCCGTAGGCAGAGAAGGGCCTCCTTAAATGCCTTTGGGTGGGGGATGGGTACAGCCTTGTCAGGTAGGCTGTATGGGGCCCCAAGATTTCTTTTTTTTTAACAGTTAAGGGCCCCAAGATTTCTAATGATTGTCCTGTCTGTATTAATGAGGAAGAAATGTACTTGTCAAAGATCAGTCTGAAAACCAGACCCAAAAATGATGGCTGACATCTTCAGCTTGCAATTAAGTGTCACATTTAGGCAGGGCACTATGGTTCTGGTAAGGTTGCTTCCAGCACAAATTGGGGTGCTCCTTAGCTAGTGGACACAAATTGGGGTACTCCTTAGCTGGGGGACCCAGAGTTCAGAATCCAGGAATAGAAAATCTAATGAGAGCACCAGACCAAGGGACTAAGAGTCCAAAAACCTTAATATTGGTGTGAATTCATAATGAGGAGACATAAAACAGCCAACACGTTTTGGAGATCAAAACTCCCCTTCTTCAGGGCTCAAATATTGTATGTGGTTAACAGGACTCAAAAAATGGAACGATCACCAATATTAATTATTTGAATTTGTCCAGGGCTGCATGTGTATTCATTTTGGTGACTATGCTGTTTTTTTGAGTCCTCCTAACCACATACAGTATTTGAGCCCTGAAGAAGGTGGGCATTTTTAAATCCCCGAAACTCGTTTATTTAGATTTCTTCTTCTGAACAAACACCAGAAGCATTCAATTTTCCTAGAGTTTAACTTAAATTTTATTTTGAGGTCACAGTCGCCCCTAAAAACACGGTACCCTCCTCCGATGCCCAGATGCACCTTTTCTCCTCGGAGGCGCTTTCTATCGCAATGCTGCTACTTCTACATCCCCGTGAGAGCGCGTCACGAGAACGCTGAGGGCTCCTCAAAGACATAGAGAAGGTCTGAAAGAAAGAAAAATGATAAAGCGCCAATATATTGAATGGAGGAGAAGGCTTTTGGGATCACTCTAAAATAATTTATTTGTTATACAGCACACCAACCAGCAGGACTGCATTCTAGGCAACTTAATAATGAACATATGTTCACACTGAGACTTATTAGGTGTTTGCATGGATGGAAGACTTGGATGCCCTTAAGAAGTGAGGTGCACTCTAGGACCCCTGAAGTGTAGTGGCACGTTTATCTTGAAGATTTAAAGTAGTTGTAAAGCTCAGACATACATAGTTACAAAGTAGGTGAGGTTGAAAAAAGTCCAACCTATGTGTGTGATTATATGTCAGTATTACATCGTATATCCCTGTATGTTGTGGTTGTTCAGGTGCTTATCTAATAGTTTCTTGAAACCATCGATGCCCCCCGCTGAGACCACCGCCTGTGGAGGGGAATTCCACATCCTTGCCGCTCTTACAGTAAAGAACCCTCTACGTAGTTTATGGATAAACCTCTATTTTTTCAAATTTTATTGAGTGGCCACGTGTCTTGTTAAACTCCCTTCCGCAAAGGTTTTATCTCTATTGTGGGGTCACCAGTACGGTATTTGTAAATTGAAATCATATCCCCTCTCAAGCGTCTCTTCTCCAGAGAGAATAAGTTCAGTGCTCGCAATATGAAATATGAACAAAGCATATCCCTCTATAGTGTATACTTGTCTCAATCCAGAGCACTAAGTGTCATTTTGGCCTGCTGCTTCATTCCTCTGCTATCAGCATGAGTCACTTCTGACAAGTTTTCCTGACACCAACAGAAAAATTGTGACAGAGGAGGGCACAGCCTGCAAATGACAGACTCAGCTATGTTCCTGTGAGCCTATTGATGGGGGGGTGTCCCTTCCCTCCAATCAGCTCTGACAGTTCTCCTCATTTATGTAACTTCAGGTCCCCGCCCCCTGCTTTTCAGAGCTAAGAAATCCTGTGTAAATTCTGCACTGAGTGGATCTAGAGGAAAGACAGCTGTACATGAACAGGTACAACATATGTAGAAGGATTTGTTTTATCCCTATGTATCACCTGAGGCCAGTAACTTCACTGGGTATATGTAAGAGTTTACAACCACTTTAATTAACCGCTTGCCGACCAGCGCACAACGATATACGTCGACACAATGGCTCAACTGGGCATATGGGCGTACAGGTATGTCCCCTTTAAGACGCGGCTCTGTGAGTTCAACCGCAGGTCCCGCAGATTTGATGTCTGCCGGGAGTCCCGCGATCGTCTCACGGAGAGGAAGAACGGGGAAATGCTGATGTAAACAAGCATTTCCCCATTCTTCCTAGTGACAGGACACTGATCACAGCTCTCTGTGATCGGGAGCGGTGATCAGTGTCGTGTCACACGTAGCCCATCCCCCCTACAGTTAGAACACATCCCTAGGACACACTTAACCCCTTCAGCGCCCCCTACAGGTTAACCCCTTCACTGCCAGTGTAAATTACACAGTAATCAATGCATTTTTATAGCACTGATCGCTGTATAAATGACAATGGTCCCAAAATGGCATCAAAAGTGTCCTATGTGTCCGCCATAATGTCGCAGTCACGAAAAAAATCTCTGATCGCCGCCATTACTAGTAAAAAACAAAAATTATTAATAAAAATGCCATGAAACTGTCCCCTATTTTGTAGACGCTATAACTTTTGCGCAAACCAATCAATAAACGCTTATTGCGATAATTTTTTTACCAAAAATATGTAGAAGAATACATATCGGCCTAAACTGAGGAAAAAAAATGTTTTTTTATATATTTTTGGGGATATTTGTTATAGCAAAAAGTAAAAAATATTGTTTTTTTTTCAAAATTGACGCTCTTTTTTTTGTTTAAAGCGCAAAAAATTAAAACCGCAGAGGTGATCAAATACCACCAAAAGAAAGCTCTATTTGTGGGAAAAAAATTACATAAATTTTGTTTGGGAGCCATGTCGCACGACCGCGCAATTGTCAGTTAAAGCATCGCAGTGCCGAATCGCAAAAAAGTGCTCTGGTCTTTGGGCAGTCCGGGGTTGGTTAAGGAAAAAATACAAAATGTGATAATTTAGTCTTCTGAAATCTTCTATTTGGCACTTCCACTCATTGTACTCCTTCCAGTGCCACATTTGGCACCTTTCGGGGGGACAGGATACCTGTCTTTCACAGGTATCCTGTTCCCACTTCCGGGAGCCTCAGCCGCGGGTATTAATGTCACCGCCCGGGCTCCCTCCTCCTTCCCCAGCCGCCAGGCCAGTAGGAGAGAGGAGTGGAGCGCATGCGCAGTAGGGTTCCCGGCGTGAAGCCGTAAGGCTTCACTGCTGGGTTCCCTTACTGGCAATGGAGGCGGCATGCACCCGACAGCTGATGCAAACATCAGCTGCGGTGCCGACATTGCTGGACTCTAGGACAGGTAAGTGTCCGACTATTAAAAGTCAGCAGCTGTAGTACGTGCAGCTGCTGGCTTTTAATTTTTGCAGCGGTGGGCGGACCTCTGCTTTAAATCAAAATAAAGGACACTTTTTATAATTTTATTATAAAAAAATAAAATAAAATAACAGGCAGAGTCCACAATCACCAAATGAAATGGTTGCATCACCTTCTTCCTTTTCTATCTACCTAATTAAATAAAAAATGATGCTCAATACAATTTTTTTTAGCCTATATATTGAAATGTAGCAGGTCTAATGCCCCATACACACGATCGTTTTTTCTTGCCGTTTTTCACGTCGTTTTTTTTCATGTTTCCTCTCAAGCCTGTCTTGCGTACACACGATCATTTTAAAAAATGATCAAGCAAAGCGCAGTGACGTATACCACGTACGACGGCACTATAAAGGGGAAGTTCCGCTCGAATGGCGCCACCCTTCATGTTAGTAAAGTTTGTTGAGCGACGATTCGCGCTTTTCAGTCCGTTACTGTGTAATGAATGTGCTATCTCCATTACGAACGCTAGTTTTACCAGAACGAGCGCTCCCGTCTCATACTTGATTCTGAGCATGCGCGTTTTTTTTCACGTCGTTAAAGCATACACACTATCGTTTTTCACGTCGTTAAAAAAAAAGTCATGAAAAACGACGTGAAAAAAGAGAGCATGTTAGAAATTTTTAATGGCTGTTTTTCACGTCGTTAAAAATGCTCTGGAGCATACACACGATCATTTTTAATGGCCATTTTTAAAAATGGCATTTTTAACGGCATGAAAAACGATCGTGTGTATGGGGCATAAGGCTATAACATGTGGTTCCATTCAGGAAACTAGTCATTACCAGCAATGGAATTGCATTTTAGGGGAACCTGTCAATATAGGGCTGGATACATACGTAGAATACTGAGACCTCATTCACACTTAGCATGAGCATAGACTTTTTTTTGTGCATTGGTAAGCATGTTTTACATGCATTTTTATGTGCAACTTGTAGTACAAGAGCAGAGTTGCACATTTTTGGCCTCATAGTACCTTTTACTGGCAGCTGCAGGGTGGAGTTAGGACACAGAGCGTAAAGCTGCATGTACACATGATGAGGGGGGGGGAATCACCGCAATTCCACCCCGTGATTTCAAATGGCTGCAAAACACGGGGGACACATTTGCAATGCCATTACTTCTAATGGCACCCCAATTGTGCCACGATTTTGCCGTGATTGTCACATGGCAAATCGTGCTGCAATCGCAACGCACGACGATTGACGCTCAAAAAGGAACATGAGCTTCTTTTGGGGCGACAGCGTTAGGTGTTGCAATTTGCCGCAATTGCAGCATGATTTACCACGAGACAATTGAGTTGCAATTGGGGTGCTATTAGAAGTAATGGTATCACCAATGCATCCTGTGTTTTGCAGCCATTTGAAATCGCAGAGCAGAATTGCGGCGATTCCGCCAGCAATCATATGTGAATGCAGCCTTTATGTCGGCTTTCAGATGGAAGTGATCCAGGCAGATGAACAGCCACCAGATCGCTTCCACGGACCACTGATGTCTCAAATAAAGAGGACCTGTCATAAGTATGCTATCACATAGGGGCAATTGTTAATAGCAATGAAGATTGGTCAAAAAAGTGTAAAAAAAATAAGCTACACATTAGCACTTAACCCCCCCCCCCCAAAAAAAAAAACACCTAGATACAAAAACGTTGATTGTGCTATAGATCGCCTCTCACGCTGCAGTGAGATCAATAATTCTAGGCCCATCATTGGCAGAACTCTAAACTGATAACCTGTAGAAGCTTTCAAAGCATCACCTATGGAAAATTTTGGGTCCTGAAGTTCATTTCACAGGTGCTTGCAATTTTAGGGCTTGACATGTTGAGTATCTATTTACTTGGCACAACCGAGTAAATAGACACAAAGAATAAATAGGTAATATACTGCATTTAGGACAGAAATGAGAGATACTGCTCTAAGTGTAGGAGTAAAAACGATTTAATAGAAGGTCTGACAAATGGGGACTCACGTGAAGTAAGTATAAAAAAGGCACATCAAAGATATATAGATCCCGTGTAGAAGGATCACTAGATCACTAGGGATGAGCCGAACACCCCCCCGGTTTGGTTCGCAGCAGAACATGCGAACAGGCAAAAAATTTGTTCAAACGCGCGAACACCGTTAAAGTCTATGGGACACGAACATGAAAAAGCAAAAGTGCTCATTTTAAAGGTTAATATGCAAGTTATTGTCATAAAAAGTGTTTGGGGACCCGGGTCCTGCCCCAGGGGACATGTATCAATGTAAAAAAAAGTTTTAAAAACGTCATTTTTTTCGGGAGCAGTGATTTTAATAATGCTTAAAGTGAAACAATAAAAGTGAAATATTCCTTTAAATTCCGTACCTGGGGGGTGTCTATAGTATGCCTGTAAAGTAGAGCTGCACAATTAATCGTTAAAAAATCATGATCTCGATTCAACCCCCCTGACGATCTCCAATGCAGAGTTTGCAGATTCTTTCATATAACAAGTGGAGAGATTTATCAGCTGTAAAAATAAAATATCTGGGCAGTCTGCTAAGTTTTTAATTGGAAACATTGTAACTAATGCTTGCTTCTTATTGTAACTAATGCTTGCTTCTTAGATAAAAGGGATAAACTTCTGTGTTTGTGTGTGTAAAGAAAAAAATCCGGGCAGTCTGCCAAGTTTGTAACATGAAACATTGTAACTAACTTCCTTCTTAGAAGAAACGTCTGTGTGTAAATGCAGGAAGTTTAACCACTTAGGCCCCTTTCACACGGGACGGATCCGTGAAGATCCGCCCGATGAACCTCCGCTTGCTCTGCGGGGATCGCTCCGTTGATCCCCGCTGAGCCAGCGGATGACAGGGCGGTCCCCGCACACTGTGCAGGGACCGCCCAGTCAGATCTCCGCTCTCCCCTATGGGGGGGATCGGATGAACACGGACCGTCCGTCTGTGTTCATCCGATCGGCTCTGCAGACGGATTGAAAAATAGGATTTTCCTCCGTCTGCAGAATTGGGGGATTGCGGAGCCGGATGAGATCGGGTGTCGGCGGATGTTCATCCGCCGACACCTGCGATCTCATAGGGACCAATGTATGTCCCTTTTTCATCCGTAAACGGAAGGATGAAAAAGCGGACGTACGGTCCGCTGGAGTAAAAGGGGCCTTAAAGTCTAAATCTTTTTCTGACACTTGTTTAAGTTAAAATCAATATTTTTTTGCTAGAAAATTATGTGGAACACCCAAACATTATATATATTTTATCAGAGACCCTAGGCCTGGGAATAAAATGGCAATTGCTGCAATATGTTATGTCACACTGTATCTGCCCAGCGGTCTTTCAAATGCAATTTTTTGGGAAAAAAATACACTTCAATGAATAAAAACAAAAACGAAACAGTAAAGTTAGCCCAATTTTTTTGGTTTTAATGTAAAAGATGATGTTATGGCGTGAGAATTGTGAGAGAATCGTGATCTATCTACTAAGCAAAAAAAATCGTGATTCTCATTTTAGCCAGAATCGTGTAGCTCTACTGTAAAGTAGCGCATATTTCCCGTGCTTAGAAAAGTCCCTGCACAAGATGACATTTCTAAAGGAAAAAAAGTAATTTAAAAACTACTCGCGGCTATAATGAATTGTCGGGTCCCGGCATTACAGATAAAATTCATTGAAAAAAATGACATGGGTCCCCCCCCCCCCCCAGTCCATTGAATCTTCCATGAATATTAAGGGAAACCCCGGACCAAAAATGCGTGGGGGTCCCCCCAAATTCCATTAGCAGGCCCTTCAGGTCTGGTATGGATATTAAGGGGAACCCTGCACCAAATAAAAAAAAATGGCGTAGGGGTCCCCCTCAAAATCTATACCAGACCCTTATCCGAGCACGCAACCTGGCAGGCCACAGGAATAGAGGGGGAGGACGAGAGAGCGCCCCCACCCCCTCCTGAACCGTACCAGGCCACATGTTGATGGGGACAAGGACCTCATCCCCACAACCCTTGTCCGGTGGTTGTGGGGGTCTGCGGGCGGAGTATGGATTTTTGGGGGGAACCACACGCCATTTTTTTTATTTTGGTGCGGGTTCCCCTTAAAATCCATACCAGACCTGAAGGGTCTGGTATGGATTTTAAGGGGGACTCCTACGCCATTTATTTTTTAAATTTGGTGCAGGGTTCAATATCCATACCAGACCTGAAGGGCCTGGTAATGGAATTTGGGGGGACCCCCACGCATTTTTTTTTTGGTTCGGGGTTCCCCTTAATATTCATACCAGACCCAAAGGGCCTGGTAATGTACTGGAGGGGGGAACCCATGTCGTTTTTTTCAATAACTTTTATCTGTATTGCCGGGACACGACAATTCATTATAGCCGTGAGTAGTTTTAAATGACATTTTTTCCTTTAGAGATATCATTTTGTGCAGGGACTGTTATAAACACGGGAAACATGCGCCACTTTACAGGCATACTATAGACACCCCCCAGGTATGATAAAAGAATATTTCACTTTTATTGTTTCACTTTAAGCATTATTAAAATCACTGCTCCCGAAAAAACGGGCATTTTTAAAACTTTTTTGCATTGATACATGTCCCCTGGGGCAGGACCCAGGTCCCCAAACACTTTGTCAGGTCACCTGAAGCCAGGTGACAGATGCACACCGTTGGGGTCAGGAGTGCACCGCTAAGGTAGTGGACCCTATGGCTGACTGCTGCGGATGGAACTCTGGGTGGTTAAGGAAAGCAGGTCCACTGGAGCACTAACAGGGATCCCACAGGGAGCTAGAGCCTAAGATTCCCCAGGGCACGGAGTCTAAGATCCAGCAGGTGTTCATCAGAGCCTGTAGTGGTGAGGATGGACTGTGCTGCAACTGGATCCAGGTCGCGGCCCCCAGAGTCCCCCAGCTCACGCTCACAGTAGGCTATAGAGGATAGAGGGGAAGCAGCAGCTCAGGATACAAGAGATAGTGAGGGGATAATCCAAAGGTCAGGGCGACTAGCAGACAAGGATAAACAAAGGTCAAGGTCACAAGCAGACAGGGATAGTCGAGAACAAGCCAAGATCGCTAAAACAGAGACAGACGTAGCACGCGGCAAGCAGGAACCCAAACACACAATAGCTTAACAAACAACGTTGATCAGCACGGCTGGCTTGCAGTGCACAGGTTAATATAGAGTTCTCTGATAGGGCCTGGGGTGGAGCCATGCTTAGAGAAGAGACTACTTAAGCAGCCAGGTGAGAGTGGCTGGCCTCTAAAGCAGGGCACATGGAGGAGGTAAGCTGACAGACAAACATTACTGCATAACCATGACACACTTTTTATGACAATAACTTGCATATTGACCTTTAAAATTAGTACTTTTGATTTCTCCCATAGACTTTTAAAGGGTGTTCCGCGGCTTTCGAATATGCCGCAAACACCCCAAATTCTTCGCTATTCGGCGAACGGGCAAACAGCCAATGTTCGAGTCGAACTCATGTTCGACCCAAACATAAACCTCATCCCTATAGATCACTATGACAAGCTGCCATGGGACTCCGCAGCAGTGGTAAGTATATCTTCTTTTACCTATTATAAATTTCAAGTAGGGTAGAAGACCAGGTTGTCACAAAGTTGATGGACAAGGAGGAGGACATGTATTGTCTACCACTACCCTGATGTATACCAAATCCTGAGAGGAGATCACAAATGGAAAACATTCCATAGAATTCACATTGAATGATGCCCCCCCCCCCCCCCCCACACACACACACACACTTACTTTAAAGTTCTCCAAAAAACCACTAGAGGGGTTTTCCATCTTGTCCCCAGAATTCTCCTCCATCGTCCCCAGGACTGTCTGACTGTGCAGAAAGAGTTCTTCATACAGAGTGTCCATGAGGCAGCTGCGTGTTCGCTCCTAAGGAGTCAAGACATTTGGGCATTTGTTGATAGCTCAAGGCCAGTTTCCACCATCACTTTCTCCCAACCATTGTCTAAACTTGAATATATGCTAGGCCACATTAGCTTATTCACTACTTCTTACAATGAAGGTTTCAAATAGTTATGACTACAGTCAACTGGAGATCAATACTTAGAGGCATATTTATAAAGCATTAGATGTAACTTTCACCACACATTTACTGCTGGTGAATCAATCAATCATTGTTATTAACAACACACATGTATTGTACCTGGAAGACTGACCTGCAGTCAATGTTTGGTGAAAGTCAGATTCAATCCTTTGTACCTATGCCCCTTCAAGTGTATGTCAAGCCAAAAATCTGTTTTCTAGTTTCAGATATAGTGGGGAAGGATTAGAACTCATGTTAGGTTTTTATGGTTTTTCCAGGTTCGTTTAGAAAGATTTACCCTCACTGTCTGTCCTCCCGACAATGGTTTTTACCAGGCAGGAAGTGAGTTCTTGCCTTCCCCTTCTCTACTAAAGAAAAACATTTTTATGTATTGAATGAATAAAGTCCAACACCTATAACAATATAAAATCATCAAAAACTCCAGCAAAATAAATATGAAAAAAATATACAATTAATCAAAATTGTTAATCAGTCATAAACATATACTGTATCTATATATAAATAAGTGTAAAAATCAAATAAATTCAAAAAATAAAGTGCACCAATGTTTCACTGAAAATCAGTAAATTAGTAGATAACTTTGTGATCGCCACCATGATTTCCACCATTTCCAACACCCCGCACTCACCGGACAGAATGGCTGCATAAATAATATTAGCTACTGCATTTACTTTCAGGCAGCACTCCACTCTGGTTACGGTGTATTTAAGGTGGCACACCAATGACTATAGTAGAGACTATGGGGTTTTTTTACGAAAGGCAAATCCACTTTGCACAACAAGTGCACTTGGAAGTGCAGTCGCTGTAGATCTGAGGGAAAGATCTGAAATGAGGGGAAGCTCTGCTGATTTTATCATCCAATCATGTGCAACCTAAAATGCTGTTTTTTATTTTCCTGGCATGCCCCCCCACAGATCTACAGCGACTGCACTTCAAAAGTGCATTTTCAGTACACTTGTAGTGCGAAGTGATTTTGCCTTTCGTAAATAACCCCCTACGTGTATCAAATCACCCTCCAAAAGACACAGACAAGCAGTTCAACTGGGTGGAATGAATGCTCACAAACCGGAGCCAAACAGTGTGTAGTATTTATTTAAAAAAAAACAGTAAATATATATACATAAAATAAAATGTGAAAGGTCAGCCAGCACTTACAAAGATGGCTGCCACATAGACTCCATGCGGTGGCATGACGTCAGCACCCAAAACTCCGCCCAATGTTTTTCACGCTATTGCGCATCATGCATGCCTATGTTGCTGTTTAAGAGTTCCACTCACTTTCTGTCTGATAAATCATTGTCAGTATAACAGAAAGTGAGGAGAAATCTCTAAACTGGAGCGCCAGATGGCAGGAAAAACCTGACAGGGGTTCACACTAAATTTAAAATAGAAATGAACAGCAATATGCAACTAAAACTGTCGATATACAGACATGGTGGCAAAGACATCTCATTGGCCTTAACGGCAAAAGATCAGCTGCACACCACTGTCAGATTAGGGAGGTCCTAAGCAGGGCTTTTTTGTGCATGTCCTGAACAATAAAGTGCTATTGAAAGATGACACTGGAATATGAAGCAAACTTAGAAGCAGCAACCTTTGCAGCTTCTATCTACTTGACCTTAAAGGAGAAGTCCGGCCTGAGCTTTTTAGGCTGGGCTTCTCCTAAGGGTACTTTGAAATAAGAGAAAACAAAAATTCCTGCGCACAAGTGGAATACCAGACAGTCTGTAAGTGGGATGATAAATGTCACTTGGCCTTGCTGCCTTCACGAATAGGGGTATCCTAGCGGTAAATGACAAAGAGAAAAAAGAAAGGCACACCAGCCTCGTGCATTATCCTTGGGTGGATTTATTAAAAATGATAAAAGATACCTACTTACAAACATACGTGAGTATCACACGTTAAAAGAGTCCACAAAATTTGCAGCAATGCGTCCTAACCAACTCCAATAAGTCACAGAGGGATTGACAGGGGTCACTGCTGGCTTACGCGTTTCGAAGACGAGTCTTCTTCCTCAGAGCTCAGCAGTGTTTTCTCTCTCAGCTCACCCAATATATACACATATGCATACAACTCCCAGCAAAAGAACAGGAAAGGACCTCCCACTAATGTGGGCGGTCCAGGACCAATGTGACCGCCCACAGATGGTATCAATGGGACACATGTAAAGAGAGGATGGGTGGGAGGAATAGGGGTGCTGGCCGCTAGTAAAGTGGGAATGGCATGACTAAATTGAAGAGTGTGGGAGTAACATACATTGAGTCACACATTGACCATAGGCATAGATGTATCCTGAATCAGGAATCAAAACAATACAACAGTAGTGCTGACATATGGAATGCTGGTGGCGACCTACCTCTAGGTTGTTTAAACGCCAGAATCCCTGTGGTGTAATAGGCACACCTGACACTTGTCAATCAGTAGCTGTCCTGATGCATGGCGCTAGGTGCAGGCTCATTCACCTGCATCAATGCGCCTAACACTTGTCAGCCTGTCGCTGTCTTCCTAAAGCATGGCGCCAGGTGCAGGCTCATTTACCTGCATTGATGGGGATCATCCAGACATGATTTGCGTCTGGAACGCACGCTGCGTAGCTTGCGTTTCAGCAGGCAAGAAGTGCGGTCGCCGCGTCACGTCCTGAGCGCCGGCCGTCACTGCCTAATGGCGTGTGACTGATTACACTGCCGCCATTTTGCTGGGGACCAAAACACTAGAGGGCAATCAGGGACAAAACAAATCAAAAGTGACACTGACGCGGGCAGGAGGGATTACATAAGGGACAATATTACAGGCACACGCCAGTCATCACCATAATGTGCCCAAAGTGGGGAGAGCTGTCAATAACCCTCGGGATGCTGCAGGGAGGATTACACATACAACTAGACCTTGAAGGCAAAGATGCGGGTGACCCAATTATGACAGTACAGTCAGATTGGTAATACATAGTAACCATCCACAGCCTGCATTCACATTGGAATACAAACAAAGGGGTCGCATGCAAAAAGTGTTAGTGTGAATTTGGAGGAGCCTGAGAGAGAAAAATGCAAATAAAAATGCAAATAAAAATTCTACAATAAGCAGTACATATAGAGATGAGACAATGATCATAAAAATATGCATAGAGACCCATTGGGCAACTTGAATGTAGAACAAGAATCATACAGTAGCTAAATAGATTGGTGATTCAAAATAAAAAGTCAATCAATTACAAAAAATATATATAAAAAAAATGTATATAAAATGTATATAAAAATCGTATACAATACCACAGATGCAAAAGTGCCTAGTAAAAAGAATGTCAAAACACATATCACCACTACTAGAACTGCTGAGGCAGTCACTGAATAGAGTCGTGGAATTAAAGTGGGGTCATATGATGAAATGAGTGGGACTACAGGTGAGTGTGTGGAATTACATCTAATGTATATATTGAATGTATAGACATGGGCGTATAAAAATGAGGGGAATGGGGGGAGGAGGGGAGGGGAGGGAGTGAGGGGAAAAGGGGGAGGGAGAATGGGGGTGGGGGGGTTTAAGGGGGTGGGGAGAGGGAAAGGGAAGGGGCCAGGGATCAGAAACAGGGTGAAGACCCTTGGAAGTTTGACCCCTGGGGGGCTCAACGTGTGGGAGTAACATACATTGAGTCACACATTGACCATAGGCATAGATGTATCCTGAATCAGGAATCGAAACAATACAACAGTAGTGCTGACATATGGAATGTGACAGTGACCCCTGTCAATCCTTCTGTGACTTATTGGAGTTGGCATATGTGTATTGAAATCCATAAACTCAACTAACACTGAAGTTACCCCCAAGTATATGATCATTGACATTTGTCTCTGATCCCTGGCCCCTTCCCTTTCCCTCCCCCCCCTTTTCCCCCCTTCTCCCCCCACCCCCTTAAACCCCCCCACCCCCATTCTCCCTCCCCCTTTTCCCCTCACTCCCCCCCCCATTCCCCTCATTTTTATACGCCCATGTCTATACATTCAATATATACATTAGATGTAATTCCACACACTCACCTGTAGTCTCACTCATTTCATCATATCACCCCACTTTAATTCCACGACTCTATTCAGTGACTGCCTCAGCAGTTCTAGTAGTGGTGATATGTGTTTTGACATTCTTTTTACTAGGCACTCTTGCATCTGTGGTATTGTATATGATTTTTATATACATTTTTATATATATATATATTTTTTATATATATTTTTTGTAAATGATTGACTTTTTAATATGAATCACCAATCTATTTAGCTACTATATGATTCTTGTTCTACATTCAAGTTGCCCAATGGGTCTCTATGCATATTTTTATGATCATTGTCTCCTCTCTATATGTACTGCTTATTGTAGAATTTTTATTTGCATTTTTATTTGCATTTTTCTCTCTCAGGCTCGTCCATAATTACATTAACACTTTTTGCATGCATCCCCTTTGTTTGTATTCCAATGTGAATGCAGGTTGTGGATGGTCACTATGTATTATCAATCTGACTGTACTGTCATGTTTGGGTCACCCGCAGCTTTGCCTTCAAGGTCTAGTTGTATGTGTAATCCTCCCTGCAGCATCCCGAGGGTTAATGACAGCTCTCCCCACTTTGGGCACATTATGGTGATGACTGGCGTGTGCCTGTAATATTGTCCCTTATGTAATCCCACCTGCCCGCGTCAGTGTCACTTTTGATTTGTTTTGTCCCTGATTGCCCTCTAGTGTTTTGGTCCCCAGCAAAATGGCGGCAGTGTAATCAGTCACACGCCATTAGGCAGTAACGGCTGGCGCTCAGGACGTGACGTGGCGAGCGCACTTCCTGCCTGCTGAAACGCAAGCTAGGCAGCGTGCGTTCCAGATGCGAATCGGGTCTGGATGGTCCCCATCAATGCAGGTAAACGAGCCTGCACTTGGCGCCATGCTTTAGGAAGACAGCGACTGGCTGACAAGTGTTAGGCGCATTGATGCAGGTGAATGAGCCTGCACCTAGCGCCATGCATCAGGACAGCTACTGATTGACAAGTGTCAGGTGTGCCTATTACACCACAGGAATTCTGGCGTTTAAACAACCTAGAGGTAGGTCGCCACCAGCATTCCATATGTCAGCACTACTGCTGTATTGTTTAGATTCCTGATTCAGGATACATCTATGCCTATGGTCAATGTGTGACTCAATGTATGTTACTCCCACACTCGTCAATTTAGTCATGCCATTCCCACTTTACTAGCGCCCCCTCCCCATATTCCCTCCACCCATCCTCTCTTTACATGTGTCCCATTGATACCATCTGTAGGCGGTCACATTGGTCCTGGACCGCCCACATTAGTGGGAGGTCCTTTCCTGTTCATTTGCTGGGGGTTGCATGCATATGTGTAGATATTGGGTGAGCTGAGAGAGAAAACACTGCTGAGCTCTGAGGACTAGTCTTCGAAATGCGTAAACCGGCAGTGACCCCTGTCAATCCCTCTGTGACTTATTGGAGTGGGTTCGGACGCATTGCTGCAATTTTGTGGACTCCTGTGACCAGTTTTCAGCGGAGAGGGGTCTGAAGTCCGCTCTCCGCTGACGTCACTGCCATCAGTCGGGGCAGCGCATCATCACGACTTCCCAAGTCGGGATCCACCAGCTGCCCTGATTGATGGCAGTCTCAGCGTCTCAGCCAGCCTCTGAGACCGCCTCTCCCCGCCCCTCCACGGCTCAGCACTCCAATGAGCGTGGAGAAGCAGAGAGGAAAGACGCTAACTAAAAGTCAGCATCTTTCCTCTTGGGGATCTGTGAGAACCGAGCCAGCGGCGATTGTTTGGTGGCTCGGTTCTCAGTGCACAGACGGCGGGGGACAGCTGGAGCATCAGTCTGATGCTCCATCCACCGAGGTAAGTATGAACAGCCAAAAAACCCAAAACCCAGACTTCTCCTTTAGCCTGGTGGAACAATCACTATAGTCTAGGCTCCCAATTCTAGGGGCTCTTACTCAAAATGGTTCAATAAATACTTTATAGAATCAGTCTAAGCTGATATTTTAGTGCTTGGCTGCTACTTGGTGGCTCAGTTTGATGGGCATTGTATTGCTGTGTTGACCTGTATTTGGAACACACCGAATGCAGGTCAACAAAACCCTATTGGCTAAGGGGTTGATTTACTAAAGGCAAATAGAGTTACCCTCTGCAAGTGCATTAGCTCCAGAACTTATCCACATAAGGACCGCCGCACGATGATATACGTTGACAGAATGGCATGGCTGGGCACAAGGGCATACAGGTCCCCTTTAAGATCCCAGCCGTGGGTCGCACTCGCGACCCGGTTCGAAGCTCCATGACCGCGCCCGTGGGACCCACGGACCCGATCGCCGCCGGTGTCCAGCGATCAGGTCACAGAGCTGAAGAACGGGGATGTAAGTGTAAACAAACCTTTCTTTATTGTACACCACGGGACACAGAGCCTTCGTCATTACATAGTGGGTTGTATGGTCACCAGAGGTGATTGGACACTGGCACAACCAATGAGAACAAGTTCCCCTCCATATAACCCCTCCCATACAGGAAGTACCTCAGTTTTTTCGCCAGTGTCTAAGAAGATTAGATGCGATGAGGATAGTGCTAAAGGAAGCTCTGACAGGGAGGCCCCTGGGGCAAAAGAGCTATACTTCGGGTCCATCCAAGACGCTTAAATTATTACGCCACAATTGGATGGTATCCGGGCCTCGCGCATGAGGTGTCGCCTGTAATGTCTCTCTTTGGAGGACTTGGCTCTAGGGTCCAGCATTTTCGCTTTTTTACAAACGCTAAAAGTCCTGGCAGAGTCTTTTACAAGGCCCAGGGAAGAGGCACCCTTTAAGTATGAACCCATATCCCTTAAGGTTGGCACACAATACCTACCGTGATGGGTGAAGATTGTTTTTTATCTGATTTTCAGTAAACCTGCGGCGGGAACAAGGTAAGCAGCAAAAAAGTATTAAGAATTTACCTTAAAAACTTTTTCCTTGTGAGTGGGTGTCTTCTCTATTTCCGCCACTAGAGGGAGTAAAGAGTCGAGTTTTACTCACCAAGCTCCAGACAGTGTCAGGTCGTTTTTCAGACAGCACACTCTCCGCTGCAGAGCTCTGCTGTGGAGCAATCAGTTCCTGTCCTCACTGCCATGATGCAGGAGAACCCTGCTTCCTCTCAGGACGCCAAATCCCCCCGGGACCGGGGGCACGCCCTCTATGAGGGAAGGGGGGGGGGCCGCGGGCGCGGGCACGTTATCCATGGCATTTGCAGGCAGAAGCATTTTTAAAGCCTCTCAAACCTGCAGCTCTCCCCTGATCTGGGACACAGCGACTTCCAAGGGCACGTAAGGTCTCTATGTGGTTGGTTATCTGGGCACCCCAAGAGAGGACACCCACTGGGCATGAAACTGTGTGATTAGTTGCATACTGTATGTAATAGGCTTAACTAGCACAGGAGTATATGCTGTTGATAGTACCTTGGCTTTGTTGCTTGGTGATATGTCTTCCCAAAGAAAAGATACAGGGATTAAAAAAGACAAAAAACATTGCCGCCTGAGACGAGAGCCTCTAGCCGGGCCCGCTTGGTACTTTCCTCTCCGGTAATACATGACTCACCTGTGAAGGATGAGCCATTGACTCCATCAGGAGCAACAGCCTCTCCTGTAGTGCCTGGGCCTGCATATGTCACTGAGGACTCTTTGGCAGTAGCCCTTAACAGTTTAGAAGGAAGAATCACTTTGTTAATTGCAAAGTCCTTGCAAAAGGACAAAAAACGAAGCAGAGCTCCTTCTGTTACTTCAGATCTCCCCTCAGAAAGGTCTGAGGATGATGAGGATGAGGAGGACATGGCACCACCAGAGGATAAGGATGAGGAGTCAGAGGGATCTGGGATTTCAGAGGAACCTTTTTCTGCTTCCCAGGTTCTAAAAATGCAGGTGGAATATTATACTGGAGCAGTGCGCTCTGCATATAAATTACCTCCTTCGTAGTTAACTGACTCACCTGTCTCCTCCCTGGGTTCATTAAAATACCCACAGGCTGCATGTTCTTTTCCGGTTCATCCTTTATTGGAGAATCTGATTTACGCAGACTGGAAGCATCCGGATAGGCGTTTTTCTCCTCCTAGGAAGTTTGAAGTTCTCTATCCAACGGAGGAGAAGTTTACAAAGAGGTGGAGTTTGCCTTCAGTGGATGCGGCTATTTCTTGTGTAAATAAAAGCTTAACCTGTCCGGTGGACAATATAAAAGAAAAAATGGCGCAAAAAGAGTTCTGGCAGAGCATAAAATCCAAATGTCAGTAAGTTTCAATAAGTGATGCAAGCACCAGCGGCAGCTACCATAAGCAGAAGCAGGCTCTGTAAAACATAATAAGGAAAGGAAGGTGCGCCAAACTAAGTGCAGTATAAACGCTTTAATGGCAAATTGAATAAAAGACAGCCAAATGGCTACTCACAAGATACAGGAAAATATAAGGCGTATATGCAGTGATGGTGGTCCGGTGTCATCTGAAGCGGTCTTTGGGGGAGATGTATGTCCCAGATGAAAAGATGGCTGAAGGCAGGTCTGTAGTGTCAGCAGAGGGCGTCTGGACATCAGAGCCGTGTGTGATGTAAATTACTCTTGTGATGCAGGAACGACCAGGAAACAACCAGGTCCCAGATGAGAAGAGGGCTGGAGGCAAGTCTGCAGTGTCAGCAGAGAGCGTCTGGATGTCAGAAACATACGTGATTTTAATTTCCCTGTACTGCTGGAACAACCAGGAAGCTGCGCATCAGCGTGGAGCGCAGCATGCCGTCGGACCGGAAATGACGTGGGGCAAGGAGCGGACCAATGGGATGACGCGTTTCACAGCATCAGCTGTTTCTTCAGATCCATCAGTGCCCAGGTATTTAAAGATCCTTCTGAGAAAAAGTTAGAATCTTTACTGAAGTCTTCCTTTCTCCTGACGGGCGCAGTGACCCAACCGGCTGTGGCAGCAGTTGGTATGTGTCAAGTCCTAAAGGATCAGGTGAAACAGGGGCTGAAAGAGTTGCCTCCGGAACAGGTCAAATTTTGGGAGAATATGCCCAGGGCCTTATGTTTCACAATAGATGCCATCAGGGATTCTATTCAACAGGCATCTCGCCTTATGCTCCAACTGGTGCACATGCGCAGAATTCTTTGACTGAAGCACTGGTCAGCAGAAGCACCATGCAAAAAGCTGTTGACCAGCTTTCCCTTCCATGGTGAGCGCCATTTTGGGGATGATTTGAAAAAGTATATCCAAAAGATATTAACCGGCAAGACTACTCTGTTGCCAGACGAAAAGAAAAACAAGCGTCCTTGTTTTAAACGTTCTCTCTCCCCAGCTCCTGGAACATCTGCCTCCAGACAGTGGTGACGGCCTTCTCAGACAGCCACAAAGGCTAAAGACCAGGGCCAGGCCCAGAAAAACAGGAAGCAGTGGGGGCAAAGAACTAACAAGCAAAACCCCAAATCTTCCTCATGAATGGGCGCCCCCGCTCGGCCGAGTGTGAGGGCGGCTTTGGCAATTTTCAGCGACTTGGCAGACAGAGATCCGGGACAAATGGGTGGTTTCTGCTGTATCCCTTGGGTACAAGCTGTAATTTTGAGAGACCCCACCCTGTTGGTTCAGAAATTCAGGGGTCTCCAAGGATCCAATAAAAAAAAAATGATTTCTTCCGAGGTTTGGATCATTTGCTGTCTCAGGGGGTAATCAAAGAAGTCCCTCTAAGAGAGCGAGGTGCAGGGTTTTATTCAAACCTATTTGTGGTTCCAAAACCAAATGGAGACGTCAGACCCATCCTGGACCTAAAAGATCGAAACCAGTTTCTGAACATTCGCCATTTCCAAATGGAAACCATTATATTTGGCGTCTATAGACATCAAGGACGCCTATTTACATGTGCCTGTTTACCCCACTCACCAAAGGTTCTTAAGGTTCGCGGTAGAGCATCGCCACTTTCAGTTTGTGGCTCTACCTTTTGGTTTGGCCATTGCACCCCGGGTATTTACAAAAATTATGACCCCCCCCCTGTTGGCAAACTTGAGAGCACAGGGCATAACGGTGACAGCCTATCTAGACGATCTACTTGTGATAGATCAGTCAGTGGCAGGATTAGATCACGCGGTGCTCAAAACAGTAAGATACCTGGAACAGTTGAGATGGATCATAAACCTACAGAAATCCTCTCTACAAGCCCTGAGAAGGGTAGAGTATTTGGGCATGATCATAGACACATCCCTAAGCAGAGTATTCCTGCCAGAGCCAAAGATCAGGTTCTTAAGGGAATTGATCCACAAAGTCAGAACGAAGAGGAGACCATCAATTCGCCTTTGCATGAGGCTACTAGGGAAGATGGTGGCCTCCTTCGAGGCTGTTCCCTACGCCCAGTTTCATTCGAGACTACTGCAAGGTGGCATTCTAGCTGCCTGGAAAAGGGAAAGCCAAGCTCTGGATTTACTCATGCGCCTGTCTCCACAGGTGCGCCAAAGCTTCAGTTGGTGGTTAAAGACCAAAAACTTGCGGAAAGGAAGGTCCTTTCTCCCAGTCAACTGGAAGGTGGTGTCGACGGATGCCAGCCTTCTGGGCTGGGGAGCCATATTAGAAGCAGCCTCAGCTCAGGGTACCTGGGCCAAAACCGAGGAGAGCCTGCCCATCAATATTCTGGAAATTTGGGCAGTATACTTAGCTCTCAGAACCTGGACACACAGGTTACAGGGCCACCCGGTTCGGATTCAATCCGACAATGCTACTGCAGTAGCTTATATAAATCACCAAGGAGGCACCCGGAGCCGGGATGCTCAGAAAGAGGTGAATCGGATTTTGATATGGGCAGAAAAACATGTTCCTTGTCTTTCTGCAATCTTCATTCCAGGGTTAGAAAACTGGCAAGCTGACTATCTAAGTCGCCAGCAACTGTCTCCAGGAGAGTGGTCTCTCCACCCCAATGTCTTTCAGGCAATATGCCAGAGATGGAGTACCCGGGATGTAGACCTGTTAGCTTCCAGGCTCAACAGGAAATTGGACAACTTTGTTGTTTACCTTTTATCTTTGTTTCTTTTTAACTTTGTGTCCAGGACGAGAGATCAGCTGGCCTACGGAACGGATGCTCTGACAATCCCTTGGAATCAGTTTTCACTGATCTATGCAATCCCCCCGATTCCTCTCTTACAGAGATTGCTGTGCAGGATCAAGAAGGAGGGAATACCAGTATTCCTAGTGGCCCCAAATTGGCCCAGAAGGCCCTGGTACACCGAGATCATAAAGATGGCGGTATGGAGACCATGGGTGCTTCCACTACGTCACAAAATGCTGTCACAGGGTCCAGTTTTCCACCCTTCCTTACAGGAGCTAAATTTGACGGTCTGGCTACTGAGACCTACATTTTGAAGAAACGTGGGCTTTCGGGTCCAGTTCTTTCTACACTCATTAATGCTAGAAAGCCGGCCTCCAGGCTAATCTACTACAGAGTCTGGAAGGCGTATGTTTCCTGGTGTGAATCCAAAGGGTGGAATCCTAGAAAGTATGCTATAAGAAGGATTCTCGCCTTTTGCCAATTAGGAGTGGATAGGAAATTGGCCCTGAGTACCATCAAGGGTCAAATATCGGCTCTATCATTTTTTTTCTTCAGAAACCTTTGGCATCTTATTCCCTAGTCCGGGCATTCATTTAGGGAGTACTGCGGGTAAATCCGCCAGTCAGATCGCCCTTGTGTTCTTGGGATCTTAACTTAGTATTGTCAGTTCTACAAAAGCAACCTTTTGAACATATTCGCCATATTCCTTTAATTCTTTTAAGCAGGAAGTTGGCTTTTCTGATCTCTATCTCTTCTGCTAGAAGGGTATCAGAGCTAGCAGCTCTTTCTTGTAAAGAGCCTTACCTAATTTGTCACAAAGACAAAATTGTACTATGCCCTCATCCTACCTTTCTTCCAAAGGTGGTGTCGGCGTTTCATTTAAATCAAGACATTGTTTTGCCTTCCTTTTTTCCTGAACCGCGAACAGCGGAGGAAAGATTATTGCACTCTCTAGATGCTGTTAGAGCAGTTAAAGTTTATCTGCAGGCTACGGCTCAGATACGTAAAACAGATGTTTTGTTCATTGTGCTAGATGGTTGGTCCCAAAAAGGGCCACCTGGCATCAAAATCCCCATTGCTAGGTGGATTCAACAAGTAATTGTTCAAGCCCATAGTTTAAGAAATTAGGTTCCTCCTTTTCCTGTTAAGGCGCACTCGACCAGGGCAAAAGGTGCTTCATGGGCAGTGCATCACCAGCCTTCGCTGGCTCAGATCTGTAAGGCTGCAACTTGGTCTTCAGTCCATACATTTACCAAATTCTATCAAATAGATGTAAGAGGACATGAGGACTCCGCCTTCGGGTGTAGTGTACTACAGGCAGCAGTCTAGGGCTTCTTGTCCGTTGGCGGCCTGATTGATCTGTGTCTCCCACCCTTCATATTGAGCATTGCTCTGGGACGTCCCACTATGTAATGACTAAGGCTCTGTGTCCTGTGGTGTACGATAAAGAAAGTAGGATTTTTTAATAACAGCTTACCTGTAAAATCCTTTTCTTTGAGTACACCACGGGACACAGAGGTCCCCCCCTTCTTTTGGGAACCTTACTGCTTTGCTACAAAAACTGAGGTACTTCCTGTATGGGAGGGGTTATATGGAGGGGAACTTGTTCTCATTGGTTGTACCAGTGTCCAATCACCTCTGGTGACCATACAACCCACTATGTAATGACCAAGGCTCTGTTTCCCGTGGTGTACTCAAAGAAAATGATTTTACAGGTAAGCTGTTATTAAAAAATACTACTTTCCCCGTTCTTCCTAGTGGCATGTCAGTGATCATCTGTTCCCTGTCATAGGGAACGACGATCAGTGACATCACACGCCAAGCCACGCCCCCTAAAGTAAGAATCACTCACTAGGGCACACTTAACCCCTACAGCGCCACCTAGAGGTTAACCCCTTCACTGCCTGTGTCATTTTCACAGTAATCAGTGCATATTTATAGCACTGATCGCTGTAAAAATGACAATGGTCCCAAAAATGTGTCAAAAGTGTCCGATGTGTTCGCCGTAATGTCGCAGTCATGATAAAAATCGCTGATCGCTGCCATTACTAGTAAAAAAATAATTATTAATAAAAAATGCCATAAAACTACCCCCTATCTTTGCGCAAACCAATTAATAAACGTTTATGCGATTTTTTTTTACCAAAAATATGTTGAAGAATACGTATCGGCCTAAACTGAGAAAAAAAATGTTTTTTTTATATATTTTTTGGGGATATTTATTATAGCAAAAGTAAAAAATATGTAATTTTTTTCAAAATTGTCGCTATATTTTTGTTTATGGCGCAAAAAATAAAAACTGCAGAGGTGATAAAATGCCACCAAAAGAAAGCTCATTTTGTGGGAAAAAAAGGACATCAATTTTGTTTGAGAGCCACGTCGCATGACCGCGCAATTGTCAGTTAAATCGACGCAGTGCCGAATAGAAAAAAGGGGCCTGGTCCTTTAGCAACAAAATGGTCCGAGGCTTAAGTGGTTAAATTTATGAGGTAAAGCTTCACTTTTCAAAGTGTACCCAATCACGTGCAAGGAAAATAAAAAAAAAAACATTTTTGCTTGCACATGATTGGAAGATGGAAGTCAGCAGAGCTTCTGGAGTAATTGCACTTTGCAAAGTGCACACTCTATTTGCCTTTAGTAAATCAACTCCTTGCTGAGCAGAACACAAAGCAGTTCAGAGACGGTTGACCTGCATTGCATTGCTTTCCTTTGGGTGCAGTGGGATTTATTTACTAAAACGGGAGCACTCAGAATCTGGTGCAGCTGTGCATGGTAGCCAATTAGCTTCAAACTTCAGCTTGTTCTTTTAAGATTTGATGATTGGTTTCTATGCAGAGCTGCACCAGATTTTGTACTCTCCAGTGTCTTATTGGGGTGCATTTGAAATGCAGGAAAATAAGGTCAAAAACAGCCTTTTCATGCCAAATACTCCAAGCATCTGAATAGAGAATACAGCATTCGACTAGAATGCTCATTGACATAGGTTCAATGTATCACTTAAAGTGTTACTAAACCCACAACAGTAAAGTCAGTCTGTATATTCAGTAAAGCATGCTTGTTAAACTCACTGTGGAATCTAAGGGGTTAGTCCTCTGCATTGTGTAAAAAGGCTGCTTGATCTTGTATGCACAGAACCTCCCCTTTCTGCACTGCCCCCCTGGACAAGTCCGGATAAGACAGAGCTTTTGTAGTCAGGCTGCACATGCTCAGTTTGGTGTGTATTGCTAGATACGTTTATTTTTCTTCAGACACAGGTCTTGCAGTCTCATAGGACATTGAGAAAACTTCTCCTACAAGCTTTAACCAGACACTGATAGAAGTCACAAGACTGCTATATACTGCTGATGAGAAAAGTATTTAGCAGTTTATATTTACTAAAATAATTGCATTTCCATGTTCTGTGTTCTGTGGGAAACCATCAGTTTTGGCTGGTGCTCAAACTTTGGGGGGGGGGGGGGGCACAAACAAACGGAAAAATTCTGGAAAAAAAAAATCAATTGCAGCCATTGTGCCCATCAATTGCAGCCATTGTGCCCATCAATTGCAGCCACTGTGCCCATCAAATGCTGCCACTGTGCCCATCAAATGCTGCCACTGTGCCCATCAAATTCTGCCACTGTGCCCATCAAATGCCGCCAGTGTAACCCCCCCTGCCCGCTCATCTGCCCGGAACTTAATCTGTCTCGGTGGGGCAGCGGGTGATAGCGACGAGCGAGGTCCTCCATGCGTCTCCTGCCATCCTCATCTCCCATCCTCTCCTCCTGATTGGCTGAAACGACAGGCACCGCTATTGGAAGCCTATCAGGTGACGGGTAACAGACCCGAGCACCTGATTGGTGGAGAGGCGGTTCAGTGTTAGGAAATCGAATATTCATTCGCTTTTCTAACACACCTGGGTGAACTGCAAGTACCAAGCATGGCGCTCGCAGGTCACCTTTTTTGACGCCTGTGACAAACCCTCAGGTCCGCAAACAGATCTAGGTCTGCCGTCAATGCTTCCTCTGTTCAGATCCAGCACCGTCCAAGATTCTTTAGCCCCCCAGTCAACAGACAGCACCTCAGTGTAGAGTAAAAACCAACAGCCTACACCAGTCTTGGAGTACATCAGGACTAACATTTTATTTGAGATCTCACACAAATATATACACAAGGGTGACAATAAAAACTGAACCAGAAACCTAATTACCATGAGCTAATTAGCAATCCTTTAGACAGCATAGGTGACTCATAGGCATGACCTTTCAGGTCCTACTCTGGCTGTCTCCTTCCCTCTACCTCACAGCAAGACACTTACACATCCCATAATAATTGAGGCAGACAGCCACAATAGACAATAGAACCCCAAACCATCACAGCAAATATTACACAACAGCCAACACACAATATACACACAATATATACAATGTATACAGCATTGAGTCTGACTAGCACAGATCAGACTGGGGTTCTCATTCACCCTGTGCCCCTATTAGAGACACAGGGTGATTTACACATAAGAGGCGTCGGGGAAGCTGGACAAGGAGCCTCCAGAACTCACCAGGGCAAGCTGAGTTCCCCCAAACCCTCGACCTAAAGTCACTTCTGTCACAGATCTCCCCTTTCAGCAGGAGACTAACGCAGGAGAAGACCCCAGATGGGTTGATTTAGAAGTTAGTCAGTAGTTCCAGTCCCCCAATGCCGGTATCCACACAGTACCCCAAATAAATTGTCCCAAACAGAGCATTACTTACCCAGCCAACCTCTGCCTCTCTCAAAGAACATGCCCGACGCTGGGGAGAGGCCTGGACTGGCCCTGGAGTCCTTTCAGCCTCTGGAGAGAAGACAGGGAGACTGGGCTCACTCCGTCATGCTGTTGGGGATCTGGGCCGACTGCCCAGCATCCCTGGGGTATACACGTGGAGACTAAAGTCCCATCCACTTGTGGTAGATGAAAAGTGGTTGCAAAGCAAGGCTGACATTCTCCTGTCTCAGTGTCGCACCATTTTCTGGGGTTTTGTCAGTGAAGACCGAAGTCCCATCCACTACCATAGGAACTCCTTCTTCTGTTAGTTGAGGGCAGAGGCCAGCAGCACTCTGCTCTGGTGCCAGCTCTTCTGTTGGGTTGCTGTGAGTGGAGATCACAGTCCCATCCCCCGATATCAGCTCAAGCTGCAGTTGTGTGCAGAGGCCAGTAGCATTCTGCCCTGCTGCCAGTGATTCAGCTGGGAGCAAAAGCTTTACTACCTCAGCTTGTCACTGGAGAGAGGGGACAACTGCCCCAGCTCCCTGGAACTCCACATTTGTTGCCGGTGCTGGGCAGAGGTTGATAGCACTCTGCCCTGTTGCCAGCACTTCTGCTGGGAACTCCACATCCTCCGCTCCGGTTAACCGTTGTGGCAGGAGGCTGGCTTCCTCCACTCCCAAACGGTGTAGCTGCTATTGGGGAGGTGAGCCGGGGGCTTCCTTTTCCGTTCCCTCATCTGGCTGCTGGGATGACATTTCTCTGTCACTGTCTACCAGGTGCATGAATCCTTGTTGGGGAGTGACCATCTCCTTCTCCCCCTGGGCCTCCGGAACTGTTGCATGTGTGGGGCAGAGGTCTTGGACCCTCTGTTCGGTTGCCAGCGCTTTAGCTGGAGAAGATTCTGTTAACTCCACAGATGCTGCTGGCAGAAAATCCCATGTCTCTGTCAGTGTTGTGGGAGAAAGGCCAACTGCCTCTTCTCTCAGGAATGCTGAAGCTGCTGTTGGTGCTGGGCAGAGGCTAGCAGAGCTCTGCCCTGTTGTCAGCACTTCAGCTTTGGAGACAGCAATCTCAGGAGTTTCCACTGCCGATTCTCTGGCATGCTGCTGAATGCATTCTAGCAGTTTCCTGCATGCCCTTTCCAGATGCTGGTCCTTCCTTAACAAATAGTCTAGATCAGGTTTAAGCTCTGAGACCCCTGCAAAACCGAGCATAGCCACTCTATGTTCTTGCAGGTCCTCAAGGGTAGGTTCCTCTTCATCGCCAAACACAAAACAGTCTGTAAGGCTCTCCCACAGCAATTCAGGGCCACCAAAGTCATATCCCTCTGGACAGCATTCTGTTGTCTCTCTTAAATATTCCTCCTCCGCGTGCCATTGCAGAGCCCGATACCGGTTGTCCAGCTGTATCTCCTGCTGGACCAGCCTGTCCAACTCAGTCACCCATTGCTCCTGGGGTCGCTCTCCCAGGAATTTCATCCATAACTCCCGTTGTTCACTGGCCTGCTGCTCTGGGGTTGGAAAGCACTTGCCTTATTGCATACCAGCAACTCGGAGGCATCTAATCCAGTGCCTTACACAAATCTGCTGCCTGACCTCCAGGTATTCATCTGCAGACACAGTCCTGGCGTATGCTGAAAGGACAATCTACAGCAGCCCAGGGGACTCCATATCTCCGCTGGGGTCACTGAAGGCTGCTATGCCGATCTTGGATCCAGGTGGAGGTCTTCACAGCCAGGAAGCACGTTCCCGCTGCTGCCAACCAGTTGTAATGAACCCTCTGTCCGCAAAAAGATCTAGGTCCGCCGTCAATGCTTCCTCTGTTCAGATCCAGCACCGTCCAAGATTCTTTAGCCCCCCAGTCAACAGACAGCACCTCAGTGTAGAGTAAAAACCAACAGCCTACACCATTCTTTGAGTACATCAGGACTAACATTTTATTTGAAATCTCACACAAATATATACACAAGGGTGACAATAAAAACTGAACCAGAAACCTAATTACCATGGGCTAATTAGCTATCCTTTAGACAGCATAGGTGACTCATAGGCACAGGGCCGGTACAAGGGGTGGGCAGAAGGGACGGGTGCCCTGGGCGGAGTATTACATGAAGGGGGCACTGGAGCTGCGTTGATCTGAAGTTCCCTCACTTACAGAAGTGACGGTAGTGTCATTACTATCATGCAGAGCAGGAATCTCGATAGCTGCTAAAGGGAGGAGACTGCTCTCTCTTCTCTCCAATAGTAACCTGTGGGCGGTAGAGAGGAGGACAGCCATGGAGAACATCTTCTGTGTATAGAGCGTTGGGGAGTGAGGGTAAAGCATCCTTCCGTTTGTTTCCACAGAGCAGAGAAATTCAGCTTTTTGCTAATGACAAGAGGAAAAAAAAACTTGTTATGTGTGTGCAATCACTGCCCCCATCCCCTCCCTGCATGTTAGGCTCCTGCTCACCGCTACAGTCAGCCTATGTGTGTCCTATGGAGGGACAAAGCTGCAGAGAACCGAATGGCAGCATTCCTAGAAGTGCATAGCAGCACGGAGGACCTGAGCTGAGCCACTGCCCTCTATTGTTGTTACTGAAAGGAGGGAGAAAAGAGCTTCAATGTCCTACAGCTTAATAATATGTGGGTGATGGTATTGCAGCAGAGGAGAGCTTGCTTCAAAAAGACTGATAGCATGTATTGTGGAAAGGGGGGGGGGGGGGTTGAAATGCATGGAGGGAGGTCTGACAGTTATGTGTTACTCAGAAATAAGGGAATACACTATTCCTGGAGAGCTTCTTCATCTCAACAAATATTGCTCTTTTATTACTAATTAAAGAGCAAGTAAACCCTCTCTAAAAAAAAAAAAAAAACGCCCTGCAAGACAAAGGCATAATGAGCTAGTATGCATAGCATACTAGCTCATTAAGAATTACTTTCCTGAGATTGAAGCCCCCGCAGCGGTCCTCGTTCACCTCCTCCGTCGCCACCATCTCTCCCGGAGTGACTTCCGGGTATCGCTGCTCCGGCGCTGTGACTGGCCGGAGCAGCGATGACGTCACTCCCGCGCATGCGTGCGGGAGCCGGCAGTGACGGCATGATCGCCTTCACTAACACCACGCTCAGTGCGCATGTGCCGTAGACATGGGAGCCCGTTTTTTGGAAAATATCTACACGGTTAAGGAGATATTTCTTGCACCTACAGGTAAGCCTTAATCTAGGCTTACCTGTAGGTTAAATTGGTCTGTAAGGGTTTACAACCACTTTAAAGTAACAAACCAGGTTAAAGGAAACCTAACATGAAACCGGGAGGTTGGCATTGCTGTTTCTTATCTGAAAATGCTAGTTACTTGGTTTTTATGCTAACTGCATTGTACTGATTCAGTGGAGGTATGCAGATTGGGGCATGTGAATTTTGGCAGACTTTCCTGACATACTGTACATGCTTTAGGTCAGAATGTATTAAAGAGATAGCGGGTCAGCATAACACCAACTGACTAGCATTCTCAGGAAGAAGTTGGCAGTAAAAGACTTATAGTTCACTAATAAGACCTAGTTCCCCTTTTCCCAAACACACAAATTCACAGGACTCTTCTAAGGGGTGGGGGTGCTATAAGTAAAGTGTAATATGCAGGTGCATATTGCAGGTGCTTAGGAGACATTATGTCACCTCTTCTCTACATGTTTTATGGCCCGTACACACGATCCGAATAACGTACGACAGATCGTACGACTTTTTTCGCTTAATAGTCACAAGTAGAAATTGAATAGGTTACTTAGTCACGAAAATTCCCGTACGACAGAAAAAAAAAATGGGGGAGGGAGAGGGGCGCAGTTTACCATCTTCGCCCTGGGCAACAAATGGCCTTGTCCCAGCACTGCATAGGCATGACCTTTCAGGTCCTAGTCTGGCTGTCTCCTTCCCTCTAAATCCCAGCAAGACACTTACACATCCCATAATAGTTGAGGCAGACAGCCACAATAGAACCCCAAACCATCACAGCAAATATAACACAACAGCCAACACACAATATATACAATGTATACAGCATTGAGTCTGACTAGCACAGATCAGACTGGTGTTCTCATTTACCCTGCAATGCATGAATCTATTCATTGGTCATAGAGGAGGTGGCAGGAGAGAGGGGGCGGCGCCCATGCGCCCTTATGGATGCACCGCCACGTGAATTCAGTGTCATTGGTTTAGTAACACCTTAAGCCCATAACCCTTGACATTAGCTTAACATTGAACCTGATTCCTTACACTGAATTAACATCTGCAGTCGTCTGCATAACTGTCTGAAACTTCTAAACTTGAATCTACAATAGCACCGAGAGCAACCCATTTCACTCTTTGTAGACTGCAGAATATTACAGAAATCTCTATTGACTACAGACTACGTACCACCACCTAAAATTTGGAATAGTGGCATCATATAGGAAAATGGTATGACCTAGAAGAACCCTCTACTTAATCCCTGGCCTCTACAATATTGGCCTCGTGGTCATTCTATCTAGTGGGTTCCTTACCCTTCATGTCCAGTGCAGATCTAGATACCATTCAGAAGACATCAGATGACCCTCACCTGAAGCTTGGAGAACCTCTCTGCTTTGTAGCAGCTGACCTCAGCATTGATCAATTTGGTGAGAAGGAATTCTCGAAACTGCTGGTTCTAGAAGGAAAGAAAGACTTGTTATTGTGGTTAATTAGACACAAATTATCTAAACAACATGGGCAAACCTACACCTACAATATTTAAGCTTGCTGCTCTCACCATTCAAAAATTATGGGCATTAATATGGAGCCCAGGGGAAAATAATCTCTCAAATATTTGGTGTCAATTGAATAGTGGGCACCAGAAAAATGTCCTCAAAATCATTGAGGTCAGTAGGGTAGTGGCCACCAGTGAAGAATAATTCCCCAAATCATTGGTGTCAGAGGGATAGTGACCAACAGTAAAAAGTCCCCTTCAATTCATTGGTGTCAGTGGGGATGTGGCCACCAGTAAAAAACAACTCCTCAAATCAATTGTATCATTGAGATAGTAGCCCAATGAAAAAAACAGTACTTCTAATTATTGGTGTCAGTGGAGTAGTAGTCACCAGTGAAGAATAATTCCCCAAATCAATGGTGTCAATGGGATAGGGGCCACCAGGAAAAAGTCCCCTTAAAGTCATCATTGTCAGTAGGGTTTGGTTACCAGTGAAGAACAACTGGCCAAATTATTGGTGTCATTAAGATATTGACCCCCAGGAAAAAAAACACTCCTTCAAATCATTGACGTCAGTGCGGCTCCAAGGGGAGAATAGCCCCTCAAATCAATGGTGTTGATGGAATAGTGTGCCCCAGGGAAAATACTTCAGAAAGTCACTGATGTTAGTGCTGGCACTGATCATTGGACAGAAACCAGCTTTGGAGTCTGATAAAATTTTCAAATCCCCTATAACACAAATATTTTTTTTTAGTAATGAGCACCTAATGGTTTGGTTAAAACCATTCCTTATTCTCAGAAGGTCCAGCAGTGAGCTTCCAGTATCTGACCATAGCTGCTGATGGCTTTGCTTTCTTGTATTAGCCTTTATGTGGAAGCACAGTCAATATGCCACCTAACATGCCCAAGCATAAGGCACATGAGGCAGCAATGTGCTGCCTGGTAGAGAAGGGGGATTTGGAAGAAGGAGAGCTCTTTGGGTTCCTGTTCTCTTAGCACTCATTGCTATTAGTGACATGCCCTCTAGATTGTCAGATTTTCCTTTGTTACCAGAGCACACACCTTTAGAAAGGCTACTGAGCTGCGTGAGTGATGGGGAAGAATCTAGGTGTATCCGGCGAACACTATCTCCACTCTGCTACAGTGCTGGGTATGAACCCTTTAAGGGTTCTAAGTGGTGCGGCTCTGGAATGCTCTCAGGATCCTAACTGGCTGGTGTTTGAACATAGAACCTTGGGAGTTTTTGTCTCTTCATGGAGGATAGAAGCCATGACCCGGCAAGAGGGAGGTTGTGACTTGGCACCAGCCTGTGGCCTGGCTGTTCAGAAACACTGAGCTAAACAGCAGTTACCACAATCCACTACTTTTCAGAATTTCAGAATGCAGTGCTCAAGCCAAAAAACAAGATGAATAACCTCCCAAAGAATATCATACTGGTGATGGTAGTTGTTGGGGGATGGGGGGGGGGCGGGGTCTAGAAATATAACAGAAGAAGCCATGTAAGAGAAGACATGGACCTCAGATATATAGAATTTGGGAATGATCTAAATTTGTTCAGCAAATCATCAAAGCATACGTCTGGTGAAAATATATAGGTATCCTCCCCCGTAAGAGGGAAGATTGGCATCTTTATTACCTTTTGAAACACTGCAGGATTTGACAGAGCTGGTCCAAATCCTGGCACATCATCCCGAGCTGTAACCGAGACCTGGGAAGACAATAAAAGAGTTAGAAAACAGAAGAGTCATCCAAAATGGTTAAAAAAATGTTTCCTTATGTTCTTTCTTTATTTAATGTCAGAATTGTTTTCCTATTCCAGGTATATATATTTTATATTTCACATATATATACACTTTATACTTGCCTGACATGCAGTATATGTCAGGTAATTATAAAATATAGCATTGGATTATTTTTTATTTAAATATGACCAGTAGGTGGAATGTTTGGCTTCTTTTCCTATGCTGTTCATAGAGCTCAATGGCTGAAGCTGAGGTTTACACACACAAGTGGATGAGTCAGAGCAGTAACCTCTACCCCCTCTGTCCCCAGATGTTTCATTCAGAGACTGGCAGACCTATTTTTAGTGGAGAACAAATATCATATACCACTTTCCTCTACATAGGACACTGTAGGTCCAGACCTCAGCCTGCATATTACAGCCCATTTTAAAAATTCAGGCCACAGCGTGATGCCTGTAGTGTTCCACAGAGTTCTAAATCTAAACGCCGCAGAGACTAATCCATTGCCAAGGACACATGCTCACTTACTAGCTGGGGGTGAGAACCTTGTTTGGTGGAGTAGGAACGAGGAGAGAGCCTTTGGGAAGGTAAGTCCAGCTGTGATACAATTTTCACAGCATGCAATACTGCTAGCTACCACTGGAGGGAGAACCACTCAAATTTAGCTAGCTGGAAACACACGGGTAGATAAAAGTCTTGCGGCCTAGTGATTCCCCAATCTATCCTGTGGGTATTTTTCAAGTTGCCATTTAAGTCACATTAAAAGACCCTCTCCCCGCTGTGCTGAACAGTATTTATAAAACTTTGCATTGGTACATGTCCCCAGAGCCGCTGATACGGGCTGAACCATCAGCCCTCCTTGTACAGGGCCCAGGCCCCATGAGCTCAAGAGGGGGGGGGGGCAGCTGACAAGCACATTTTCAGCCGTTAAGCTACAATCAGTTCCATCCTTCTTCTCTGCCGATCCCCACGTTCCAACTGCCCAGTCTATATATATTCTTATCTGCTCTCTCCCCCTTTCTCTACCTTCCTGATACAATCACATTCGATCAGCCACATTCCGTTCCTGTAGCTGCCTTTTATATTCCACCAGTGTGGCTTAGGCAGGCCATAGATGATGTGATTTTCTTTCCTACAACCGTGGATTGCAGGAATCAAAATCACTTGATTCCTCCATCAATACAGTCAATGTTGACGGGGGAATCCCTCCTGCTGAACTATTGTGTTCTCCCGGCTGGGGGGAGGCATCCTAGCTGGGAGAACAAAGTGATTATTGCTAGGAGCTATAGTCGCTGACAATAATTGCATGCTGGAAATCTGACATGCTGGTTGTACCCAAGTGGATTGATGGATCGACTAGGGTAGAATCAGCCTGCCCATACATGGATTAAATCTCGGCCAGTTCAGCAGGGACCGGCTGAGATTCGACCCATGTATGGGCAAGGCTGATTCTACCCAAGTCGATCCATCTATGCCCAGCATTGGTGTTCTTTATGTAGCTGGGCTTCCCACTCCACTCCTCCAGGCTGGTAGCCGTTAGTTCACTGCAAACAAGAAGGGGGAGATGGCGCAAAGTATAAACAAAGACGCACTGTGGAAGGACAAGGAGAAGTAGCAAAGCATTCAAATAGTGTAAAATATATATGCAATAAAAGTCCTGGATTATCAAATTAAAAGAACACAACAATGTCCATGGAGTCCAATGGAGTGCTGTAGCAACACTAGGGGCAGCTCCCTTAGGAGTGGAGCAGTTCTCAGAAAGACAAATTAAATAACAGCAAGGTGCGCTAGACTAAGTGTAGCAGATCAAGTAAACAGGATTTTTTTTTTAAATATTCAGCCAAATGGCTACTCACATAGCATAGCATAACAACAAGCATGTACCGTATAACACGCACCCCAAGTTTAGGAGGGAATTTTAAGGAAAAAAACTTACATTTAAATGCCCATCAATGCAGCCTTATTAGTGTCCATCTGCAGCCTTGTCCATCATTGCAGCCTTGCCCAGTGTCCATCTGCAGCCTTGCCCAGTGCCTTTGCAGCCTTGCCCAGTGTCCATCTGCAGCCTTGCCCAGTGCCTTTGCAGCCTTGCCCAGTGCCCATCTGCAGCCTTGCCCAGTGTCCATCTGCAGCCTTGCCCAGTGCCTTTGCATTTGCAGCCTTGCCCTGGCCTGATTTAAATTTGGCGCCGATTTCCGCCTACTGTGAGCGGAGCCGAGATACAGAAAGCCGAGTGTACTTCGGCTAGACTCGGCTCTGCTCACAGTCCCGCCCATCTCCACTGATTGCGAGAGGAGCCGAGATACACAAAGCCGAAGTACACTCGGCTTTACTCGGCTCCTCTCGCAGTCACACCCACCTCCACTGATTGCGAGCGCCACTGACATACAGAAAGCCGAGTGTACTTCGGCTAGTCTCGGCTCTGCTCACAGTCAGGGGCGGGACTGCGAGAGGAGCCGAGACTAGCCGAGTGTATTTTGGCTTTGTGTATCTCGGCTCCGCTTGCTCACAATCAGCGGGGGATCGGCGGGGATCAGCGTATAACACGCACCTACGATTTCCCCTTGATTTCTAAGGGGAAAAGTGCGTGTTATACGCCGATAAATACGGTAACTCCAGAAAGACCGTGGTCACTCAGGGAACTCCAAGGCTGTGTCACAGCGGGCTTCAGCGGTGATACGGCAGGATGGAAGAAAGGGTCAACAACTTTGCTTCTTCTCTTCCTATGCGGTCATCACCCTACAGACTCCCTCTGCAGATCCATCTTTCACTGCTCATCTCCTTTTTAACAATTTGCTAACTGATCTGGGTAATGTGCCTCATTTTCTATCACCTATTGTTGTGTTACACTATGTGATTATTCTTGCTCTGTGTCTTTAAGATCTGTCCCCTTCTTTTTAGCTGAACTCTCTCTCTCACCGTAGTTCTTTATATATCTCCTCCACTTCCTGATTCTGGTCATTACTCCTGTATATCTTCCATGCTAAACATCTTACATGTGGCTTACAACTGCAACGTTTTTCTACCTATGAATATCCATCATTAAATGGAACATTCGAAAGGATTCATCGTCTGTCGTCCTAACTGTGAGTTTATTCATTGAGTTAAACTGCCTGTATCGATGCAAGGGATAATATCAAACCAGCTTGAGTAAGGCCTACTTAAACCTGGAGATGAACTTTATCGCTTTGTAGTTGAGACAGAACAGTAGAAAAACTGAGTTTCACAGCCTAATTACAAGATTTCTGCATGTCAGTACTGAAACAGACAAGATTTACTGCCCTCATAGCAAGACAGAAGGGACAGAGCAGCACATGGCAGCCTTATAGCCTGAGACAATCTGCACAGTGTCATATTTCAGCACACAGATCCTGCCTGCTTTCACAGTCAGTCTGCTATCATGAGTGACCAAGCTTCTGCATGTGAACTCACATCTCCTTCCTCACAAGTTCCTGAAGAAACTGAGTTACCCAAACGCTCAGTTAAACCCACTTGGAAAGTAATGGAGAATTATGAAGCTTCAAGGACTGAATTGTCAAATAGCTTGGAATTAGTCTGGGAGAAAATCCTTGCTGAAGCCAATACAGTGTCTGTTGAATGTGAACTACTCACACTAGAGGGCGCCATTAAACAACTTTCTGCCTCATATGAGCTTTATCAGCTTACCAGCAGCAAATTCACTAATGTCTTACAAAACATGAATACAGAAAGTGCGATGATGCAATTAAAGCGCGTCAATGCTCTCAATATTGAAAGAGACAGCTTTATCCAGCAAACCAGATTAAAGGCAGAAGCAAAAATAAAGCTGTTACAGGACACTGCATCTCACAGATCTGTTTCCACCAGACGTTCTAAAAACTCGTCAAGATCCCATAGTTCAAGATACTCAACACTCAGTGAGCGACTTATTAATGCCTGGGCTGAAGTGGAAGCCAGCAAAGTGCAGGTGGCATATGCAGAAAAAAGAGCAGAGTTGGAAGCGCAGTCAGCACGTCAAAGGGCAGAGTTGGAAGCGCAGTCAGCACGACAAAGAGCAACAATGGAAAACTTAAATGAACAGTGTAAACATGACGCAGCTATGGCAAAGCTAAGGGTCCTACAGCAAGCTATCAGTGCAGACGAAGGTGCAAGTGAGAAAGACAGCATTAACCTAAACATAGCAGATATGGAAGACCCCCCCAAACGCACTAAAGACTATGTCCTAAGCCACTGCAGTGCACACTCCATTGTCTCCAATGCTCCCGATTACATAGAGACTCCTTCACAGCTTCAAGTTAAAGAGGTTCCAGCAACTTCCTGCACTCAAAATCACTCCACTGCATTTCCTACCTGCCTACCTTGCCTGCCTTCACAGAGCATCAGCGCAAGCTTCAAGCAAGTCATCAATCTCCAGTCATCGGTACAGCCTTGAATCAACGTACCATTGGAACAACTGACTTCAAGCAAGCAACTCACCTGGATGCATCTGCTGCACCATATTTCCCTGTGTCCTTTAACAACAATGTCAAAGATAATGCAATCAGCACCATACAGCCAACAGCATCTCACATAAAGGCGGAGACAACGGAGACAGAAGAGTTTGTGAGGTACATGCTTCGCAAAGAGCTCACAAAGACTGGTCTTACAAGTTTTGATGACCAACCTGAGAACTACAGAAGTTGGAAATGTGCCTTCAGAACTACAATCAGCAATATTGGCATTACAGCTGATCAAGAATTGAATCTGCTGATCAAATGGCTTGGTCCTCTATCTGCTGCACGTGTTAAGCCATTAAGATCGGTTTTCATGGACAATCCTACTGCAGGCCTCACAGCTGCATGGGAGCGACTAGAGCAAAGTTATGGCAGTCCAGAAGCTATAGAAAATGCTTTGTTCATGCGTCTGGAAACTTTCCCAAAGATATCCGGTAAGGACAACAAGGAGTTCCAGAGACTGAGTGACCTTCTCCTTGAGCTTCAGCTAGCCAAGACAGACCCAAAACTACCTGGACTCAGTTACCTTGACACTCCAAGAGGGGTAAACCCAATTGTCTCCAAGCTCCCGTATGGTTTGCAAGAGAAATGGACTGCACTAGGGTCATCATACAAAAGAGAGAACAAGGTTTCCTTCCCTCCATTCTCTTTCTTCTGTGAATTCATCAGGAAAATTGCAGAGACCAAGAATGATCCAAGTTTTTCCTACGGTGAGTACAGCCTCTTCTCACCCTTTCCTAAGAGTACCAGTCTTCAGGGCAACTATAGAAACCATAGAGGCCCAGTGTCCGTGAAAAAGACTGACATCCTTCCCACTCCTACCACAGTTCTGGCCACGAACAAACAGAGTAGGAAGATTGAAAACCCTAACAGAGAGTGTCCCATACACAAGAAGCCACACCCCCTCAATAAATGTATCGGCTTTAGGAAAAAGCCTCTGGAAGAGCGCAAGGAGCTTTTAAAGACATTTAGGGTATGTTTCAGGTGCTGTGCTTCTACAGAACATTTTGCAAGGGACTGTAATGTGTCCATCAAGTGCATAGAGTGTGGCTCTGAAGAACACGTGCAAGCCCTCCATCCACTTGAGCCCAGCTCTGCAGAACCTGCCAACACTCCTCCCAGGTTAACGCATGGCGGGGAGAATACAGACCAAGTGTCTAATTCTACCATCATTTCTTCATCCTGCACTGAAGTTTGTGGAGAAGACCGCTGTGGTAAGTCCTGTACTAAGATATGCTTGGTGAACATATACCACAAGGATCAACCAGAAAAGTCTCTAAAGGCATATGCTATCTTAGACGATCAGAGCAATCGATCACTTGCAAAATCGGAATTGTTCAATCTATTTGAAATAAAAGGCGAAGCTCATCCTTACACCTTGGGTACCTGTAGTGGAACTATAGAGGTTTCTGGAAGAAGGGCTCATGGACTCATGGTATCTTCTCTCAAAGGTAACTTGCAATTACCCTTACCTACACTTGTTGAGTGCAAGCAGATACCTGCTAACAGGGAAGAAATCCCTACTCCAGCTGCTGCTTTCCATCACCCTCACCTCAAGGTAATAGCAAATGAGATACCGCCGCTTGACAAAGATGCTCAGATCCTTCTTCTGTTAGGAAGAGACATTCTAAGAGTTCACAAGGTACACAGACAAGTCAGTGGACCCCCAGATACCCCATTTGCCCAGCGCACGGATCTAGGGTGGGTCATCATAGGCAATGTCTGCATAGGCAAAATGAAAAGACCTACCAACATTTTGTCATTCAAGACAAATGTTCTGCCAAATGGCCGAAACACTTACTTTGAGCCATGCCCACATCACTACTGGGTGAAAGAGAAGATAGCCAGCCACGAATGGCAACATGGTATCTCAGGTGACACAAGCCCTTTCTCCTGCCATGATGGCGACTTCGGCTCTACAGTGTTTAATGCAACCAGTGAAGATGACATACTGGCTCCTTCAATGGAAGACAAAGAATTCATCAAGGTAATGGACAAGGAGTTCTTTCAAGATGACTCCAATAACTGGGTAGCACCCCTACCCTTTCATCTCCCAAGAGAGAGATTGCCCAACAACTTACAGCAGGCCATCAGTAGATTCTCCTCCTTAACCACTTAACGACCGCTCACTGTATATATACGTCGGCAGAATGGCACCGACAGGCACAATCACGTAGAGTGTATGTGATTGCCTTTGTATAGTTGGGGGGTCCAATCGGACCCCCCTCCTATACAGTGAGCGGTGGCTAAGTGTCCAGGAGCGTTCCGGGATGAGGGGGCAGCCATTCGTTTCTGGCCACCCCCTCACGATCGCTCCCGGCGAATGGAAATGCCCCCTCTGTCTGTGTCAGACAGAGGGAGCAGGAGGAAGTGATGTCATCTCTGGTGCGGCGCTCACATATACCGAGCGTCGTACAAGAGAAGACATCAGGTCAGTGCACACAACACTACACTGACACCAGGACACATAGGGACATAAATCGCCCCCCCAGGCCCCCCAGACACCCCAGATCACCCCCCAGATCACCCCCCCCAGCCCCCAGTCACAGAGTCACTGATTGCAGTGACCATTTATTTAGTGATCACTGCAATCAGTGACATTTGTGACTGTAAAAGTGTCACCAAAGTTTAGTCTTAGGTCCAGTGTAGCCCCCTAACCCCCCCCTAATAAAGGTTTAACCCCCTGATCACCCCCCAGATAACCCTTTCACCCCCTATCACCACCGTCGCTAAGCGATCATTTTTCTGATCGCTGTCTTAGCGTCAGTGATGCCGATCGGCAGCCAGTAATTTTTTTTAGGTTCGCCGCATGTTTTTATAGCGTCAGGTACCCCAATATATTATCTAATAAAGGTTTAACCCCCTTGATCGCCCCCCAGGTAACCCTTTCACCCCCTATCACCACTGTCACTAAGCGATCGTTTTTCTAAACGCTGTCTTAGTGTCTGTGATGCAGATCGGTAGCCGGTAATTTTTTTTAGGTTCGCCGCAGGTTTTTATAGCGTCAGGTACCCCAATATATTATCTAATAAAGGTTTAACCCCCTTGATCGCCCCCCAGGTAACCCTTTCACCCCCTATCACCACTGTCGCTAAGCAATTGTTTTTCTAAACGCTGTCTTAGTGTCGGTGATGCAGATCGGTAGCCAGTAATTTTTTTTAGGTTCGCCGCATGTTTTTATAGCGTCAGGTACCCCAATATATTATCTAATAAAGGTTTAACCCCCTTGATCGCCCCCCAGGTAACCCTTTCACCCCCATCACCACTGTCGCTAAGCAATCGTTTTTCTAAACGCTGTCTTAGTGTCGGTGATGCAGATCGGTAGCTGGTAATTTTTTTTAGGTTCGCCGCAGGTTTTTATAGCGTCAGGTACCCCAATATATTATCTAATAAAGGTTTAACCCCCTTGATCGCCCCCCAGGTAACCCTTTCACCCCCTATGACCACTGTCGCTAAGCGATCGTTTTTCTAAACGCTGTCTTAGTGTCGGTGATGCAGATCGGTAGCCAGTAATGTTTTTTAGGTTCGCCGCATGTTTTTATAGCGTCAGGTACCCCAATATATTATCTAATAAAGGTTTAACCCCCTTGATCGCCCCCAAGGTAACCCTTTCACCCCCATCACCACTGTCGCTAAGCGATCGTTTTTCTAAACGCTGTCTTAGTGTCGGTGATGCAGATCAGTAGCCAGTAATTTTTTTTAGGTTCGCCGCAGGTTTTTATAGCGTCAGGTACCCCCATATATTATCTAATAAAGGTTTTAACCCCCTGATTGCCCCTAGTTAACCCTTTCACCAGTGATCACCATATAAGTGTTACGGGTGACGCTGGTTAGTTAGTTTGCTTTTTATAGTGTCAGGGCACCCGCCGTGTATATAACCCAATAAAGGTTTAACCCCCTGATCGCCCGGCGGGTGATATCAATTAGGTTTTAGCGTCAGAGAGGGTCTGAGTCACACCCCAGGCAGCGTCAGGTTAGTGCCAGTAACGCTAACACCCACGCGTGAAGCATACACCCCCCTTAGTGGTATAGTATCTGAACAGATCAATATCTGTTCTGATCAGATCTATACTAGCGTCCCCAGCAGTTTAGGGTTCCCAAAAACGCAGTGTTAGCGGGATCAGCCCAGATACCTGCTGGCACCTGCGTTTTGCCCCTCCGTCCAGCCCAGGCCACCCAAGTGCAGTATCGATCGATCACTGTCACTTACAAAACAAAAACACGCATAACTGCAGCGTTCGCAGAGACAGGCCTGATCCCTGCGACTCCAGTGCTGTAGGAGGTGATTTCACCACCACAGTTAAAAAAACAAAGCAAATATCCCGAAGCATTGGGGCAGCAGGGGCGGAGGAGCGATTTTGCTCCTAATGCCGCGTACATACGGTCGAAATTCCGACGGAGGCTTGCCCGTGGAAAAGTCCGACCATGTGTGTGCGGCATAACTTTTTTGCGGGAGGATGCCCCCATGCTTCGGCATATATAAATGGTGCGTGTATGCCCATCATTGGAAGTGGGTGGATGAAGGGCGGTATTCTAATGGTGGGCATACCCACCGATCAATCTCTTTTTTCGTTCAGCCAACTGGCTGCATGAAAAAAAAAGATTACAATACATGTCCAACAAGGACCAGCAACGTACTGGTATGTTGCTGGACTTTGAATGTTTATACCAGAATGATGCCTGCGGGTTTAGGTATCATCTTGGTATCATTCTTTTCAGCCTGCGGCCGGCTTTCATGTAAAAGCAATCCTAGCGGCTAATTAGCCTCTGGACTGCTTTCACAAGCAGTGGGAGGGAATGCCCCCCCCCCGGATATAAAAAGCGCCATTGGGAAATTGGGAAAGCATTTTATCACACCGATCTTGGTGTGGTCAGATGCTTTGAGGGCAGAGGAAAAATCTAGGGTCTAGAAGACCCCAGTTTTTTCAAAAAAAGAGTACCTGTCACTACCTATTGCTATCATAGGGGATATTTACATTCCCTGAGATAACAATAAAAATGATAAAAAAAAAAAATACTTGGAAGGAACAATTTAAAAATAAAATAAAAAAGCAAAATTAATAAGAAAAAGAAAAAGAAAAAAAAAAAAGCACCCCTGTCCTGCCCTGCTCTTGCCCAATGGCGAACGCAAGCGTCGGTCTGACGTCATATGTAAACAGCAATTGCACCATGCATGTGAGGTATCACCGCGAAGGTCAGATCGAGGGCAATCATTTTAGCAGTAGACCTCCTCTGTAAATCTACTGGGGTAACCTGTAAAGGCTTTTAAAGGCTTTTAAAAATGTATGTAGTTTGTCGCCAATGCGCGTTTGTGCGAAATTTTAAAGCATGTCGTGTTTGGTATCTATGTACTCGGCCTAAGATCATCTTTTTTATTTCATCAAACATTTGGGCAATATAGTGTGTTTTAGTGCATTAAAATTAAAAAAAGTGTATTTTTTAACCCAAAAAATGTGTTTGAAAAATCGCTGCGCAAATACTGTGTAGAAAAAAAAATGCAACACCCACCATTTTAATCTGTAGGGCCTTTGCTTTAAAAATATATATAATGTTTGGGGGTTCAACATAATTTTCTTGCAAAAAAAAAATGTTTTCATGTAAACAAAAAGTGTCAAAAAGGGCTTTGTCTTCAAGTGGTTAGAAGAGTGGATGTAAGCTTCCTAATGTTGTGTATAAAATGCCAGAAACAGTTCAAAACCCCCCCAAATGACCCCATTTTGGAAAGTAGACACCCCAAGCTATATACTGAGAGGCATGTCGAGTCCATGGAATATTTTATATGTTGACACAAGTTGCGGAAAAACGACAATTTTTTTTTTTGCACAAAGTTGTCACTAAATGATATATTGCTCAAACATGCCATGGGCATATGTGGAATTACACCCCAAAATACATTCTGTTGCTTCTCCTGAGTACGGGGATACCACATGTGTGAGACTTTTTGGGAGCCTAGCCACGTACGGGACCCCAAAAACCAAGCACCGCCTTCAGGCTTTCTAAGGGTGTAAATTTTTGATTTCACTTCTCACTGCCTATCACAGTTTCGGAGGCCATGGAATGCCCAGATAGCACAAAACCCCCCCAAATGACCCCATTTTGGAAAGTAGACACCCCAAGCTATTTGCTGAGAGGTATTGTGAGTATTTTGCAGATCTCGCTTTTTGTCACAAAGTTTTGAAAATTGAAAAAAAAAATATATATATATATATATATATATTTTCTTTCTTCATTTTCAAAAACAAATGAGAGCTGTAAAATACTCGCCATTCCTCTCAGCAAATAGCTTGGGGTGTCTATATTCCAAAATGGGGTCATTTGGGGGGGTTTTGTGCGATTTTGGCATTTTATGGCCTTCGAAACTGTGATAGGTAGTGAGGAGTGAAATCAAAAATTTGTGCCTAGAAATCCTGAAGGCGGTGCTTGGTTTTCGGGGTCCCGTACGCGGCTAGGCTCCTAAAAAGTCCCACACATGTGGTATCCCCGTACTCAGGAGAAGCAGAAAAATGTATTTTGGGGTGTAATTCCACATATAACCATGGCATGTGTGAGCAATATATCATTTAGTGACAACTTTTTGTAATTTTTATTTTTTTTTGTCATTATTCAATCACTTGGGACAAAAAAAATATATTCAATGGGCTCAACAGGCCTCTCAGCAATTTCCTTGGGGTGTCTACTTTCTAAAATGGGGTCATTTGGGGGGGTTTTGTGCTATTTTGGCATTTTATGGCCTTCGAAACTGTGATAGGTAGTGAGGAGTGAAATCAAAAATTTGCGCCCTTAGAAATCCTGAAGGCGGTGCTTGGTTTCCGGGGTCCCGTACGCGGCTAGGCTCCCAAAAAGTCCCACACATGTGGTATCCCCGTACTCAGGAGAAGCAGCAAAATGTATTTTGGGGTGAAATTCCACATATAACCATGGCATGTGTGAGCAATATATCATTTAGTGACAACTTTTTGTAATTTTTTTTTTTTTTAGTCATTATTCAATCACTTGGGACAAAAAAAAAAAATTCAATGGGCTCAACATGCCTCTCAGCAATTTCCTTGGGGTGTCTACTTTCCAAAATGGGGTCATTTGGGGGGGTTTTGTACTGCCCTGTCATTTTAGCACCTCAAGAAATGAGATAGGCAGTCATAAATTTAAAGCTGTGTAAATTTCAGAAAATGTACCCTAGTTTGTAAACTCTAACTTTTGCGCAAACCAATAAATATACGCTTATCGACATTTTTTTTACTAAAAACATGTGGCTGAAGACATTTTGGCCTAAATGTATGACTAAAATTGAGTTTATTCGATTTTTCTTATAACAAAAAGTAGAAAATATCATTTTTTTTCTAAATTTTCGGTCTTTTTCCGTTTATATTGCAAAAAATAAAAATCGCAGAGGCAATCAAATACCATTAAAAGAAAGCTCTATTTGTGGGAAGAAAAGGACGCAAATTTCGTTTGGGTACAACATTGCATGTCCGCACAATTTACAGTTAAAGCAGCGCAGTGCAAAAATCTGAATTCACCTCTGGTCCTTTAGCTACCAAATGGTCCGGGGCTTAAGTGGTTAAAGCGAAACTTAAACAGGAAACCAGAGATGCAAAAGCACTTTGTGGACTTTATGCAAAATGTATTTGACAGAGATCATGCAGAGCCTGTTCCCCCACTAAAGGAGGGAGAAGAATGCTGGTACCTTCCATCCTTTGGCGTGTATCACCCACGCAAACCAGACCAAATCAGAGTTGTCTTTGATTCCAGTGCTCAGCACGAAGGTGTTTCTCTTAACAACATGCTCCTTACTGGACCCAACTTGAACAACAGTCTAATAGGAGTCTTGATTCGTTTCAGACAAGAGCCTGTAGCAGTAATGGCCGACATTCAACAGATGTTTCACTGCTTCATCGTCAGAGAAGACAACAGAAACTACCTCAGGTTTCTATGGCACAAGGACAATGACCTCAACAAGGAAGTTATAGATTATCGCATGAAGGTACATGTCTTCGGTAACAGTCCTTCCCCAGCAGTGGCAACTTGTGGGCTAAGGAGAACAGCTCAGACTGGAGAAGTTGAATATGGATCTGATGCCCGTCAATTTGTTGAAAGAAACTTCTACGTTGACGACGCACTTAAGTCCTTTCCAACTGCTAAAGAAGCAATTGATCTTCTCACCAGAACAAAGGAGATGCTGTCTGTAGCAAACCTTAGACTACACAAGATTATATCCAACAGCCAGGAACTTATGAATGCCTTTCACTCTGAGGACTATGCCACTAGTCTAAAAAACCTTGACTTAGGTACAGATGTGCCTCCTGTACAGCGAAGTCTGGGTTTGTTGTGGAACATCAAGCAAGACAAATTCACCTTCCAAGTGTCAACTTGTGACAAACCCTTCACTAAGAGAGGAGTCCTGTCCGTGGTGAATAGGGATGAGCTTCGTGTTCGAGTCGAACATACGTTCGACTCGAACATCGGCTGTTCGATCGTTCGACGAAGATCGAACGATTTGGGCCGTTCGCGCCAAATTCGAGTGACGCGAACGGCCCACAATGCACTACGCCATCGCAGTGTCATCCAGGCGCTGTGATTGGCCAAGCATGCACTGTGACCCCGCATGCTTGGCCAATCACAGCGCCGGCAGCGAGGAGAGCAATGATTGGCCACAGGCAGGATGCCTGTGGCCAATTATTGCTGAGGGTGTTTAGTACACGCCCCACACTATAAAAGGCCGCCAGCACGGCGGCCTAGTGTAGTGTGTTCCGGAGCAGGGAAAGAGAAGCATAGGCAGGGACAGTGACATTTATTTTTTCTTGCTTAACCTGGATCCCTTTAGTTTAGGGAAAGAGAAGGATAGGTAGGGAGAGTGTCAGTGTGTTTTACTGTGCGAATCCTTGTTTCTAGGGACAGGGAAGGACAGTGAGGGAATTCTCCTTGTGCTATAGTGTGCTTTAAAAAAACATGTTTTCTAGGGACAGAAAACTATAGGTAGGGAGAGTGTCAGTGTGTTTTACTGTGCGAATCCTTGTTTCTAGGGACAGGGAAGGACAGTGAGGGAATTCTCCTTGTGCTATAGTGTGCTTTAAAAAAACATTTTTTCTAGGGACAGAAAACTATAGGTAGGGAGAGTGTCAGTGTGTTTTACTGTGCGAATCCTTGTTTCTAGGGACAGGGAAGGACAGTGAGGGAATTCTCCTTGTGCTATAGTGTGCTTTAAAAAAACATTTTTTCTAGGGACAGAAAACTATAGGTAGGGAGAGTGTCAGTGTGTTTTACTGTGCGAATCCTTGTTTCTAGGGACAGGGAAGGACAGTGAGGGAATTCTCCTTGTGCTATAGTGTGCTTTAAAAAAAAAAAAATTCTAGGGACAGAAAACTATAGGTAGGGAGAGTGTCAGTGTGTTTTACTGTGCGAATCCTTGTTTCTAGGGACAGGGAAGGACAGTGAGGGAATTCTCCTTGTGCTATAGTGTGCTTTAAAAAACATTTTTTCTAGGGACAGAAAACTATAGGTAGGGAGAGTGTCAGTGTGTTTTACTGTGCGAATCCTTGTTTCTAGGGACAGGGAAGGACAGTGAGGGAATTCTCCTTGTGCTATAGTGTGCTTTAAAAAAACATTTTTTCTAGGGACAGAAAACTATAGGTAGGGAGAGTGTCAGTGTGTTTTACTGTGCGAATCCTTGTTTCTAGGGACAGGGAAGGACAGTGAGGGAATTCTCCTTGTGCTATAGTGTGCTTTAAAAAAACATTTTTTCTAGGGACAGAAAACTATAGGTAGGGAGAGTGTCAGTGTGTTTTACTGTGCGAATCCTTGTTTCTAGGGACAGGGAAGGACAGTGAGGGAATTCTCCTTGTGCTATAGTGTGCTTTAAAAAAAAAATTTTTCTAGGGACAGAAAACTATAGGTAGGGAGAGTGTCAGTGTGTTTTACTGTGCAAATCCTTGTTTCTAGGGACAGGGAAGGACAGTGAGGGAATTCTCCTTGTGCTATAGTGTGCTTTAAAAAAACATTTTTTCTAGGGACAGAAAACTATAGGTAGGAAGAGTGTCAGTTTCTTTCACTGTGATAATCCTTGTTTCTAGGGACAAAGAAGGAAAGTGAGGGAAATTCTCCTTGTGCTATAGTGTGCTTTAAAAAAACATTTTTTCTAGGGACAGAAAACTATAGGTAGGAAGAGTGTCAGTTTCTTTCACTGTGATAATCCTTGTTTCTAGGGACAGGGAAGGAAAGTGAGGGAAATTCTCCTTGTGCTATAGTGTGCTTTAAAAAAAACATTTTTTCTAGGGACAGAAAACTATAGGTAGGAAGAGTGTCAGTGTCTTTCACTGTGATAATCCTTGTTTCTAGGGACAGGGAAGGACAGTGAGGGAAATTCTCCTTGTGCTATAGTGTGCTAAAGCATTCCTCATCAACCATCTTTGAAATCCTTGTTTTTTTGGACAGTCAGGGAAATTGTCGTTGTGCTATTCTGTGCAAAAGCAATCATCCTCAACCATATTTAGAAATCCTTAAGTAAAGGGACAGAGAAGGACACCTGAAGGTAGCCCTTATTGCTTTTTTCCCATCTCCCTGCAGGCCATCTATTAGAATGTCTGGAAGGCAAACAAGGAGAGGCAGACAGTCAGGAGGCAATAAAAGAGGGCAAGCAGGCTCTGTGTCTGGGGGCAACAGTGCTGGTCGTGGACGCGGTGCATTGTCATCAGCACATGGCCATGGGACACGCTTGTCCTTCTTTTCGGCAGCTGGACATGTTGAGCCACATCATGCCGAAGACTTGGTAGAGTGGATGACCAAGCCCTCCTCCTCCTCCTCATCCTCTCTCACCCAGGCTCAGGGTACTGGAAAAGCAGCTGCCAAAGCGTCCTCTTCCCTGGTATCAATGTCAGACTCATCATCAGTCACTCCTTCCCTAGACCCACCATGTCCGCCTCCTGAGGAGTCCCCCGAACTGTTTGAGCACAGTGTTGGGTACATGCTCCAGGAGGATGCCCAGCGTTTCGAAGGGTCTGATGATGAAACCCAGCTACAGGAAGGCAGTAGCGTGAGAGCAGACAGAGGGGATGCTCAAGAAGGACACCAATCTGGCAGTCATGTTCCAGCAGCTGCAGCATACTGCCAGATTGGCTCCAGTGATGAGGAGGGAGGGGATGATGAGGTCACTGACTCCACGTGGGTGCCTAATAGGAGAGAGGAGGAGGAGGAGGATGAGGAGGAGGCACATCTCCAACGAGGCAGGATGCCCTTTGGTGGCCAGCGTAAGGGCAGTACACCGACGGAATCACACCGCAGAGCTCCGCCTGTGCAGGGCGCTGCCTCTGCCCGTCATTCAAAAAGTTCTTTGGTGTGGGCCTTTTTTGAGGCTAGTGCATCAGATCGCACAGCTGCTGTTTGCAACATATGTCTCAAGCGTATATCGCGTGGCCAAAACATCAGCCGCTTGGGTACCACATGCCTGACCAGACATATGTTGACCTGCCATGCAGCTCGTTGGCAAGCCTACCTCAAAGACCCACACCAAAGAACAAAGCGGACCTCTCCTTGCACCGCATCAGCTGGGATCTCCAACCCCACTATAACTTCAGTCCTCTCTGAAACATGCACTGAGAGGAATGAAGGTGTAGAATTAGGTGTGTCACAGCCAAGTACTTGCGGCCACTCTGCTAGCAGTACACCGAAGTCCGATTCTAGCAGGCAAATTTCCCTGCCCCAGCTGCTGGACCGTCGAAAGAAGTTCACTCCCAGCCATCCACATGCCCAGCGGTTGAATGCTAGCTTGGCTAAATTGCTAGCGCTTCAACTGCTGCCTTTTCAGTTGGTAGACTCGGCCCCCTTCCGTGAGTTTGTGCAATGTGCGGTTCCTCAGTGGCAGGTTCCCAAACGCCACTTTTTCTCACGGAAGGCTATTCCGGCTCTCTACCGGCATGTGGAAGGCAATGTCTTGGCCTCGCTGGACAGGGCGGTCAGCGGTAAGGTGCATATTACCGCTGACTCATGGTCCAGCAGGCATGGACAGGGACGTTACCTTTCTTTCACGGCCCATTGGGTCACTCTTTTGGCAGCTGGGAAGGATGCAGGACAAGGTGCAGTAGTGTTGGAGGTTGTTCCACCGCCACGCCTCCAAAATGCTACTACTGGTTGTGACACACCTCTCTCCTCCACCCCCTCCTCTTCTTCTTCCTCCATGGCCTCTTCCTGTGGTTTGTCCTCGGAACCAGCGGTGCTCCGTAGGCGTTCAAGGGGCTACGCAAGTACGCAGGCAAAAAGATGCCATGCCGTGCTTGCGCTGGTGTGTTTGGGGGACAGAAGCCACACTGGGGCAGAGGTCCTGTCTGCTCTGCAGGGCCAGGCCGAGAGGTGGTTGACACCACGCCAGCTTAAGCCAGGAATGGTGGTTTGCGACAATGGCACCAACCTCCTCTCCGCCCTCCGACAGGGACAACTGACCCATGTGCCCTGTGTGGCTCACGTCCTTAACCTGGTGGTGCAGCGGTTCTTGGGCAGGTACCCGGGCTTACAGGATGTCCTGAGGCAGGCCAGGAAAGTCTGTGTGCATTTCCGCAGATCTTATAATGCCAGTGCTCGCCTGGCTGAGCTGCAAAAGGAGTTGAACCTGCCCAAGAACCGCCTTATATGTGACATGCCCACCAGGTGGAACTCAACGTTGGCCATGCTGCAGCGGCTGCACACGCAGCAGAGGGCCATCAATGAGTACCTGTGCGACTACGGCACCAGGACAGGGTCAGGGGAGCTTGTTTTTTTTCTCCACGCCAGTGGGGCATGATCAGGGATGCATGCACTGTCCTGGCACCATTTGAGGAGGCCACGAGGATGGTGAGCAGTGACAGTGCATGCATCAGTGACACTGTACCTCTTGTCCACCTGTTGGAGCACACGCTGCGTGGAATAATGGACAGGGCACTTGAGGCAGAACAGAGGCAGGAAGAGGAGGACTTCCTTGCCTCTCAAGGCCCCCTTTACCCAGACAGTGTTCCTTCTGTCCCACCCATCGCACAGGAAGAGGAGGAGGAGGAGGAGGATTGTGTCAGCATGGAGGTGGAGGCTGGCACTCAGCATCATCAGCAGCAGTCTTTTAGGGATGATTTACAGTCCCAAGAAACCAGTGGACTTGTACGTGGCTGGGAGGAGGTGGCTGCGGATCATGTCGTCCTTAGTGACCCAGAGGACTCCGGAGCGAATGCCTCAGCAAACCTACGCTGCATGGCCTCCCTGATCCTGCAAAGTCTGCGGAAGGATCCTCGTATTCTTCGGATCAAGGAGAGGGACCATTACTGGCTGGCCACTCTCCTTGATCCACGGTACAAGGGTAAGGTTGCGGACCTTATGTTACCGTCGCAGAGGGAGCAGAGGATGAGACAACTCCGGGGGGCCTTGCAGAAAGGTCTGTGCAACGCGTTCCCAGAGACTGGGAGGTTACAAACTCCTGGTCCTGGACAACGAGTTGCTGAGGCTTCGGCCAGTCAAAGAAGGAGCGGTGGGGAAGGTGGCCGTCTGACCGATGCGTTCAGACAATTCTTTAGTCCGCAGCCCCAAAGTATGATCGGTTCCAGCAACCATCGCCAGCGTCTGATAAACATGGTGCAGGAATATCTAGGGGCAAGGTCAGACTTGGACACCTTCCCCACCGAAAATCCTCTGGCTTACTGGGTCTTGAGGATGGATCACTGGCCAGAGCTTGCACAGTATGCAATTGAGCTACTGGCCTGTCCTGCATCCAGCGTTCTTTCGGAACGCACATTCAGTGCTGCTGGAGGATTTGTCACGGATCACAGGGTGCGCCTGTCCACCGACTCGGTTGATCGACTGACTTTCATCAAGCTGAACCAGTCTTGGATCACCACCAGCTACCACACACCTGATGCTGATATAACAGACTAATTGATTTTAACATGTCACATCCCTTCAAGACTGATGCTGATGCTGAGTGCCTGTGCTGTTATGTTGACTGGCTATCCTCCTCCTCCGAGTCCTCAATGATACGATTGATGATGATAGCTTGGAAGATCATTTTTGTTTATGGGTGCCGCCACCAGTGGCTAAGGCCCAATTTTTCAGCCCCTGTTTTACAGGGGCGTGTAATTACAATTTTTTTAGCAATAATTTGCCATAGGGCTCATTGCTGTGCTCCAAGTACAGTATCTGTGAGGGGTTGGAGTGTTGTGGCACCAGTGCCTAAGGCCCAATTTTTCAGCCCCTGTTTAACAGGGGCGTGTCATTACAATTTTTGAAGCAATACTTTGCAACAGGGCTCATTGCTGTGCTCCAAGTACAGTATCTGTGAGGGGTTGTAGTGTTGTGCCACCAGTGCCTAAGGCCCAATTTTTCAGCCCCTGTTCAACAGAGGCATGCAATTACAATTCTTGATCTAATAATTCACAGCAGGGCCCATTGCTGCACCCACCAAGAGTAACTCTGAGGGCTTACAGTGTTGTGGCAACGCCACCACCACCACCACCACGAAAGGCCCAATTTTTCAGCCCCTGTTCAAAAGGGGCATGTAATTACAATTCTTGATCTAATAATTCACAGCAGGGCCCATTGCTGCACCCACCAAGAGTAACTCTGAGGGCTTACAGTGTTGTGGCAATGCCACCACCACTACCACCACGAAAGGCCCAATTTTTCAGCCCCTGTTCAAAAGGGGCATGTAATTACAATTCTTGATCTAATAATTCACAGCAGGGCCCATTCCTGCACCCACCAAGAGTAACTCTGAGGGCTTACAGTGTTGTGGCAACACCACCACCACCACCACGAAAGGCCCAATTTTTCAGCCCCTGTTCAAAAGGGGCATGTAATTACAATTCTTGATCTAATAATTCACAGCAGGGCCCATTCCTGCACCCACCAAGAGTAACTCTGAGGGCTTACAGTGTTGTGGCAACACCACCACCACCACCACGAAAGGCCCAATTTTTCAGCCCCTGTTCAACAGGGGCATGCAATTACAATTCTTGATCTAATAATTCACAGTAGGGCCCATTGCTGCACCCACCAAGAGTAACTGTCAGGGCTTACAGTGTTGTGGCACCAGCACCACCATCAAAGGCCCAATTTTTACTACCACTGTTCAACAATTATATGTAATTAAAATTCCTGATATAATAGTTGACAGCAGGGCGTTCCAGCACCAACCAAGAGTAACTGTGAGTGCTTACAGTGTTGTGCCAACACCAACAACTAAGGGGCCTATTTCTGCAGAGTATATACGGCAGGTCCCTACTTTCAAACATCCAACTTACAAACGACTCCTACTTGCAAACGCAAGAAGACAACAGAAAGTGAGAGGAAATCTACCACTAGGAAGGAAAATTCTCTCCTGTAAGAATAAATATGGGAGAAAGGTGTCTCCTCTGTACTGATGCTTTATCACCAATCCTTGTTTCAAGAAAAACACCACATTTCAAAAACAGTTGTCATTGGGACGGAAAGTGAGGTGAAATGTTCTGAACAGGGGCACAGACAGCAAAACAAATGTTACAGGGGTGATAACCCTTACCTATGTTTTCCAAAAAGTTTAAAAATAGATTTTTGGGCTGGAGCTACACTTAAACAATGTACCTGTTCAAAATTACAAACAGATTCTACATAAGAACAAACCTACAGTCCCTGTCTTGTATGCACCGCCTGTATACGGCTGTTCAGAGTATATAGGGCCTTTTTTATTTTATGTGCGGGGTTCCCCTTAATATCCATACAAGACCCAAAGGGGCTGGTAATGGGCTGGGGTGTGGGGGGGGGGGTCATGGGGTAGCTATGCCATTTTTCTTAAAGATTTTCATCCATATTACCGGGAGCAGACATTACATTAAAGCCGCAAGCAGTTTTAAATGGCTTTTTTTTCCTTTAGAAGTGTCATTTTGTGCAGGGACAGTTCTAAACACGGGAAACACGTGGCACTTCACAGGCATACTTTAGACACCCCCCAGGTACGATATTTAAAGGAATATTTGACTTTTTTTTTTTCACTTTATGCATCATTAAAATGACTGCTCCCGAAAAACGACCGTTTTTAAAACTTCTTTTTGCATTGATACATGTCCCCTGGTGCACAACCCGGGTTCCCAAACCCTTTTTAGGACAATAACATGCATAATAGTTGTTATAATTAGCACTTTAGAATTCGAACGTTCGCATCCATTGTATTTAATAGGGTTCTAATGTTCGTACGAACTTTCGGTCCGTTCGCGGGTTCTGGTGCGAACCGAACCCGGGGGTGTTCGGCTCATCACTAGTGGTGAATAGCATCTATGACCCACTGGGTTTCCTTGCTCCAGTTACCATTCAAGGTAAGATTTTACTAAGGCAGTTGTCTACTGAGAACATAGACTGGGATACTCCCTTGCCTAGTGAGAATCAACACAAGTGGGAAAGGTGGAGATATTCTTTGAAGTCACTAGAAAAACTTCAGATTCCCCGTTGCTATGTTCCAGGATCCACTTCAACTGCTAACCGGAGAGAGATTCATATTTTCTCTGATGCATCAGTTGAAGCTATTGCTGCAGTAGCCTATTTGAAGACCTCTGAACTGAATGGAGAATCACACTGTAGTTTTGTCCTAGGCAAGGCAAAAATCACACCCAAGCCTGCACATACCATACCAAGACTTGAACTTTGTGCAGCCGTGCTAGCAGTAGAAATTGCCGAGGTCATACGAAGTGAAATGGACACTAGAATTGATTCTTTCACCTTCTATACAGACAGTAAGGTAGTACTTGGTTACATAAACAACCAAACAAAACAATTTTATGTGTATGTCAGCAATAGGGTTGAACGTATCAAGAGATTCTCTCTACCAAGTCAATGGCATCACGTTCTCACTGAACTCAACCCAGCTGACTGTGGGACCAGAGCCGTGTCACCTGCCGCTCTTCAGGACAGCTTATGGCTGTCACCTCCAAGGTTTCTACGTGAGGACTCTTACTTACTCCCTATTGACACCACCTATGGGCTAGTAAACCCTGAAGATGATAAGGAAATAAGAACTGTGAACACCTCACTCCACACTTCTGTAAGTACAAAACAGAAGCTGCGGTTACACCATTACGAGCATCAATGGAAGCAGGTGCAGCATCTAGCCAATGTGTTCTGGCATCGCTGGAAGAAAAAGTATCTTCACCACCTTCAAGATCGTAAAAAATGGCAAGCATCTAAGCCGAATCTTAAGGTTGGAGACCCCATCCTTCTAAAAGACAAGGAAGTTTGTCGGAATGAGTGGCCTATGGGTCTTATTACTAAAGTTATGCCCAGCGACGATAACAAAGTCCGGAAGGTAGAAGTTAAGGTAACCAAGGGAGGATCGACACGAACCTTTAGTCGACCAATTACAGAGTTAGTACTCCTTTTGCCAGGTGAGTGACTTGTGCAAGGACTAGCCATGCTGTTGGCACGGCGGGGAGTACATTGCTGCCATCTACAGGTTCTACTCAGAACTTTGGAATTATTTGAAGACATCATACTGTGACTTTATGTTCTTCATCCTGTTGAACTTATGTTTATTATTTGCTTGTTGCATGTTTTTCATTACAGGTTCCAGGACATTCGTCAGTATTGGACTTTTTGAAAATATATATTTTAGTTTGAGGTTATGAAATCTAAAGATTTCAAACGGGGAGTGTTGTGTTACACTATGTGATTATTCTTGCTCTGTGTCTTTAAGATCTGTCCCCTTCTTTCTAGCTGAACTCTCTCTCTCACCGTAGTTCTTTATATATCTCCTCCACTTCCTGATTCTGGTCATTACTCCTGTATTTCTTCCATGCTAAACATCTTACATGTGGCTTACAACTGCAACGTTTTTCTACCTATGAATATCCATCATTAAATGGAACATTCGAAAGGATTCATCGTCTGTCGTCCTAACTGTGAGTTTATTCATTGAGTTAAACTGCCTGTATCGATGCAAGGGATAATATCAAACCAGCTTGAGTAAGGCCTACTTAAACCTGGAAATGAACTTTATCGCTTTGTAGTTGAGACAGAACACCTATAGCAGGAGTCTCCAAACTTTCTGAACAAAGAGACAGTTTACTGTTGCAGTTTGTTGCATCACATTTAAAAAAAATCCAGTACTTTCTGTGCATTCCTGCATGTTTGGCAGCCCATTGAATTTGATGGGCTGTGCAAAACACACCATACGGAAATGCACAAAAAAGCAGTTACACTCTGCACCTTAATGTTGTGAGGCCGTCCTTAATCATTTCACTATTTTTTTTTTCATTCTTTTTTTAAATTGATTTTTATGGATATGTTCCTGCATCCCCACTCAATACAGTTTAATATCTTAGATTTAGCAGTAATTTTGTAAGTTGTGTTGTGTTTGTGTCCGCTAATAATGATTTTAGTGTTTTTTTTAGCAATTTTTTTATTTTTATTTTATTTTCAGGGTGGGGGGTCTGTTAGGTAGGCTGTAGAGGGCCCCTTAATTTCAAATAGCAGCCTTGCATGTCAACCATTGCAATGCCCACTTACCCATGCTCTTTTTTTTGATATTTTATTTATTTACTATTATTATTTTTTACAAAATTGCAAATTAGCCTTAAAAAAATACAGAAAATATGCTCTGTAGATGACTTCATCCTCTTAAAGTTACAGAAATAGGTCTCACCTTGTACAGAGTATTACCGCTGTGACTTCTGCAGGACTGGACGACAATGAAGCAATGAAGGAAATGGGACGTTATCATATCCGGTGAGAAAACCGAGCCATCATCCTGGTACACCAGTGAGACGATATCATTCCCAATGTGACGTTTTCTCTGCAACTGGAAGGAAATTTGTAATTGAGAGGAGCAGAATCTTTTAATCGCTTTCTGACCCTCCCCTGCCCACAATTCTGAGGTGTTCCCAAGGAGGAAGATGTTCACATGTGGGGCCACCTACTGGTGGCAATGTTACAGTTAAATAAGTGCAAAACTCCAGGCAAGAGGGTACTTTTTTCATTTTGGATAGAGAAAAGGAGGGTTAGGACTCTTGTCAGATTTTTTGTTGCCATCTGTGTCCCATTGCAGAGATTTCTCTTCACGTCCTGTCCCATAGTTAAACAGGAAGTGAGAAAAAATATCTGCAAATTAAGGGAATTCCATGGGAACCCCCAGGTCACCAGAATTAGTACCCCCATTGGAAGATTTCCCCTCTTTTACTTTTCTAGGGGCAACCCAACATTTTGAATTTTCTTTTACTTTCACTTTTAATGATAATTTTAAACAGGACAAATATAGGGGGCGAATCTCCCTAACGATGGCACAGACAGCGATAAAAAACTGACAGTGGTTCTAATCCCTCTAACTTTAAGTAATTCATTATCATGTCTGTCCAGTGAGCAGAGAGCTGACCAACATGATTCTTTGTACCCTTCTTTTCTCTACTTCTTCCAGCGGTTGCAAGGTGGTGTAGCACCCTCTAGGGCTAGGCTAGTGTAGGTACATTTGTGACACATGGTAGTTGTGTGAGTCTCTAATTGGGTCGGGTTACTCTAGGTCAGGCCGGAGGGTTCTATAGGGCAGGTCTCTGATACCTTCCCCCTGGTTCTAGGAGCTTGGCCCAGGAAAAAGGCCCTGGCAAGTTGGTTGGATCAGCTCTTAAATATGGTGGAGCCTGGCCAGCAGGGGGAGGCGGGTGGTAGATGTAGTGAAAAAGTTGTGTTGTGTGGACTGGGAGGGGACCCCGAGTTGAGGGGGGCTCTGCCTTCAGGCTGGGAGCTGAAAGAGGAACCTGTTTAATGTGGCCTGGGAGGGGACCCTGGGTTGAGGGGGCCTCTGCCTCCAGGCTGAGAGCTGAGAGAGGAAGAAGTACTCAGGTATCCCTCCTATTCCGTGGCTTTGGTTGGGAGACACCCTGGCTTGCGGAGAAGGACCTGTATAGCAGAAAGCCTGAAAAGTTGTCTTTTCTGAGCAGCAGGACTTCCAGGGACAGTGTGAATGCTTCTACATCCCCAGGGCAGGGCTGAAGGGTTAAAGTTGCCGGATGTAATATCGAGCAAGCTTTTCTGGAACTGTGCTAGCGAGCTGTGGCCAATCCCTTGTCCTGGGACATTTCTCTAAGCAGCCAGGTGGGCTGGTATTTTCAAGAAAGGCAACATAGAGCTCCTGAAAGTGGGAACTTTGCTAAAGGGGGGATTTCCTTGTCAAGTTCACAGAAACTGTTGCTGTTCCGGAGGGAATATAGTCAAGTATATGTTCTTTTTCTGGGTTACATAGAGAAGGAAGTTGTTATGACGGACTCTGGACACTCCACCAAGGCTGGAAATCTCCGCCAGGAAGCTGCTTTCCAAGCTCTGAAACACGATGTCAGTAAATATAGCTATAGTTACTCCAAAGAACTAGGCAAACCAGAAGAAAAAATACTTGACATGTGTAGGATAGATAACCTTCAGCCTTGCCCAAACATGCTAGACCATTTCCTACAACCCCCCAACTATACAATAAAAGACGTGACAAGGTTTTTTGGAGTAAAATGGCCATCGCAGCCTTTTATTTAACAAAAATACATAACTTCCATAAATAACATACTAAAATAACAATCAGACAAAAATTTAGAAAATAACGCTTGGTGGTCTGTGAGGGCTAAAACAAACAACCTGGTCACTGCAACAACCTTTTCTTAAACGTAGGCCTCCAGCCGCAACACACCAGCTCAGAGACAATCCTCATCATCCGCAGTGATCTCCATTTACCTATTCTGAGTTAAACCCCTCTTTAACCCGAGAACCACATACAACTTATGGGTCCCGACCATTCTATATTCCATAATTTTTCTTCCTCCTCCAAAGACCAACCACCGCCAGGCTGCCATGACAGCCGCGTTGGAAAACCAAAACCATAGGGAGGGCAGGTGGGAAGCTTCTTCTTCTTGGTACAGCGCCCGACTGGCCCCTCGTCATTCACCACTCCCCCTAAACATCCCGTGACCCCTCCCAGCCCCAGCCACAACCCTCTGCCTTAAAGAGACCTAACTACCATACCAATTTTTTACACTTATCCAGCTGTCCAATTATCCACCATGTAATGCTATCCCTACGCTCATCTTTCCTTCTTTTGTTTTACTCAGTGACTCGCTTTATTAGCGAAACACACTGAATTTATACAGAAAACAATCAGATAGGGGCTACTGCCATTATCACAGACAATGGCCACCTTAGACAGTCCGGCACCCCCATAGGAATAAATTATTCATAGGAAGGAAGCCAAAAGTAAATTAGTGACAAGCCCTTCTGGATAACTTGAAAACACAGAGTTCTCAGAGCAATAGTTCTTCTGCAGCCCCAAGTCTGTGACTGTTGTCCTCAGGGCTTTTTTTCAGCGGGAACGCGGGGGAACGCAGTTCCGGCACCTCTTGGACTGACTGCATGTAATGTCAAGGGGTGCTGGGGTGTGCTGCAGGGTATTGATGCTCACTGCTGGCGGATCTATTCCAGCTGGAGGGGATCTATTTTTGCAGGGTGGTCTATTGTTGCTGAGGAGGTCTAGTGTTGCTGGTGGGGGACCTATTGTTTCTGGGGGGTCAGTTGTTGCTGAAGGAGATCTACTGTTGGGGGAGGGGTTTATTGTTGATGGCTGCCAGAGAGTCTATTAATGCTGGCTGTGCGGAAATCTGTTGATGCTGCCGGGAGTCTATTGTTGCTGGGGGGGGGGGAATTTGGTTGTAGGTGTTACATTGTTAGGGGGATCTATTGTTGCTGGCTGAAGGGGAAACCAAATTCCATACAAATTACTTAGCACAACAAAATGATACTTGGTTCTGTATTGTCTAAAAGGGGCGGTACTGGGAGGTGGGTAGGGGATGGAACCAAGGGACGTTGCTCGGGGGCAGAGAAAACAAGTGACCCGGAAAAGGGGAGTTCCTTCACCTATTGTCTGAGAAAAAAAGCCCTGGTTGTCCTCATCATTGCTCATCAAGTCAAATTGGGCATCCCATAAATCCCATACCCTATCCAAGTTGTTTTCCCCAATAAAACAAAAAAAAAAACACATTTTTGGACTGTTTCCTTGTTTCTGAATGAGAGTCAAAAATGTGTGTTGCCTGGCCATGCAGAAATGGAGGGACCCAAAATCTAGCGGCTCCTGCAGGGGAAGCGCTACAGTGGCAAATAACAGCATTGATGCAATTCCGATCCGTGACTCCAAAACCTGGACTTAACAAAAAATAATTAGTGTTGTTAAAGCGGCTCTTCGGTAATTTTTTCAACTTTCCATCAATTAAATCTTCTGCCTTTGTTGTTTTAACTTTGGATAGTAAAACATTTTTTTTTTCTGCCAGTAAATACCTTATACAGCCCACTTACTGTTTTTTGTCTTGTTATTAGCCTAGGCTTATGACATCATGCACAGCTCTCTCTCTCACTCTCATGAGAGTTTGCCAGGAAGGGAGGGGGGATAAGTCATAAGAGGGCCAATGAAAGCTGCAGAGCTGGAGGTGTGTCTGTGTAAATCCAGGAAGTGAACAGGCAGCAGTTTCAGCTACCCACAGGTAAAATAGCTGCAGACAGACTTAGTAGAGGGAGATTTCTGCAGCAGATTTGGTAAGTACAGAATCACAGTATATATAAAATAACATGCAAAGTAGTTGGAGGGAAGCTTCAGAATGGCAAATATGTTTTTATTACAAATTATGTGAGCAGTTCCACTTTAATCTCTGCTATTCCATGAAGCAAAATAATAACCAGCACAGGCTTTATAAATCTGCAGCAAATGTAGCTGGATTATTTTGGCAAAAATATAAATTTCTTAATGGTTCCCTGTGTACCTACAAAAATTGGCCTTCTCGCTTCTTGTGAAACCAGCCATTGACCATGTAGGGGCTTCTGCTAGACCTTCACCTACAACACTACTAAGGGACAATACTCACTGTATTATGTGGCATTCATAAAACGAAGAAACAATGTTACAAACTACACTGACCTGCTGCGTGTCCCCCGGGGTGTACGGAAGTTTCGTTGACACGTGGAACATGATCTCATGACCCCGGAACATGGTGTACACAGACTCTGTTCCCGTCTGACCTTGGGACACGTCCAGACCCCCACGGAACCTGCACCAAATGAAGACGATTAAAAGGTCAGGGCACACACAGGTGATACATTTTTGGTTCATGCTGGAGAGTTTACAGTAGATACTTACATGGGCGTCCGCTGAACTTTTTTCAGGGGGGGGGGGCATCATTTTAAGGTTATCCATGCTTCTTTGGAGCAGTGGAGCAGCGCTGTATACACCACTCCTCCACCGCCCATTTAAATAAATGGGCACCGCTGCCGAAGCGCCTGCAAAGCGCTTTGGCAGCGGCGATACACAGTTGCATTTAACCCTGTCTTTGACCGCTAGCTGGGGTTATTGCAACACAGGGGGCAGGTGTCTTCACTCTGACTTCAACACTCTTACGATTCCAGGGGGGGCAATTGACCCCCCTTGCCCTATGGAGCAGATGCCCATGGATACTTAAAGTGTTACTAAAGTCTTTAGGGATGCACCGAAATTTCAGCTGCCGAAACATATCGGCCGAAAATTGTGTTTTTGGCACATTGCCGAAAGAAAAAAACGCTGATAATGGAGCTGTAAATGGGGCGGGTGGAGGCCAAAAAAACCCCCGCCCCTGGTGCCGCCCATTACAGGGGTGTTGTTCTGGAGCGCCCCAGTCCTCTCCTCTCCTCTCTCCTCCCCTTCCCTCCCTCCACGCTGCGATCTCCGTGTGTCACGGAGCTGAACTGCAGTAACAATGTCCCGCCTCCTGTGACAGACGGCACACTGATCCAATCCAATGGTGGGACATTGAATCAGTGTGACGTGATTAACAGGAGGCTGGACATTGTTACTGCGACCCGGGCAATTCAAATAAAGCTCTGTGACACACAGAGATCGCCGCTCTGATTCAGGCACTGGCAGGCTGCATGATGGGCACTGGTAGGCTGCTGGGCACTGGAGAGGCACAGGCAGGCTGCAAATGATGGGCACTGTGTATATAAGGTAGTGCTGAGCAGTTGGGTGTAAATTTATAATCAAGAGAAAGAATTAGTAGAGAGCACACTTTAGTGTACTAACGGTACTAAAAAAGTATTGCAAAATGTTGTCCTAAACAAAAGTGCAGGGTGCAGAATATATGGTGATCACCACTTGATATAAAAATATATAAAAATATAAAACATAAACAAACTTTAGTGTACTAGCGGTACTAAAAAAGTATTGCACAATGATATCCTAAAATAAAATGCTGAAAAAATGCTGAGTGCAAAATATAAAAAACAATCTAACAGAAGCCTATATAAATGACTTTCGGTGTCAGCAAATGCTGAAGTGATGATAAAGTGCAACTGTGCAAGAAATTGTGGCATGCAATAAATGCAAAATAAATGGGGTGATTGCTCTGTCAGCAACTGCTGAGGCAAAAAAAATGACAGAAAATGCAAAACATGCAAATAATATGTGACAAGCGCAAATATAATCAAATTCTTAGAACCATAATATTGTGCAAACATGCGAGATCCAGGCAAAGGAGTAAATTCCTTGGGGGTATAGTGAACGTGCAGAGTTTATGGTGTGTTTTTACAGTCCAATAAAATATATTAAGTGCTGATTTAAGTGATGGTTCCTTTTGTGACTTCCAGTGCTGTGTGTATCCCGCTATTAAGGTGATTGGGTGGCCCCTTACCTCACTGCTGTGAGGTTACAGCATATATGTTAATCCTGTGTAGATCCTGATGTTTGCTTGGATGGAGCCTTGGAACCTGGGGATGTGGGTTCTGGGTATATTAACAGTCTATCCGGGGGGTATGTGGGGTCTCCGGTTTGTGAAGTATGATTTGCCAGGGAAAGATAAAGGAATCCCAAATGATGGGCACTGGTGAAGCTGCTGGGCACAAACAGGCTGCAAATGCTGGGCACTGGTAGGCTGCTGGGCACAGGTAGGCTGCATATGATGGGCACTGGTGATGCACAGGCAGGCTGCAGTCTCTGACCATCTCCTGTAGTATGTCTGTAGTCTCTGACCATCTCCTGTACCATGTCTGCAATCTCTGACCATCTCCTGTACCATGTCTGCAGTCTCTGACCATCTCCTGTACCATGTCTGCAGTCTCTGACCATCTCTTGTAGTATGTCTGCAGTCTCTGACCATCTCCTGTACCATGTCCCCAGTCTCTGACTATCTCTTGTAGTATGTCCCCAGTCTCTGACCATCTCTTGTAGTATGTCTGCAGTCTCTGACCATCTCTTGTAGTATGTCTGCAGTCTCTGACCATCTCCTGTACCATGTCCCCAGTCTCTGACCATCTCTTGTAGTATGTCTGCAGTCTCTGACCATCTCCTGTACCATGTCTGCAGTCTCTGACCATCTCCTGTACCATGTCCCCAGTCTATGACCATCTCCTGTACTATGTCTGCAGTCTCTGACCATCTCCTGCATAATATCTGCTAGAGGTGCACCGCATGGAAATTTTGCTAATACTATTAGCAATGTATCAAAAAGGTGCACAAATGCGGCCTATAGTGCACTTCTCAGCGCTAGGGATGAGCTTGGTGTTCGAGTCGAACATAGGTTCGACTTGAACATCGGCTGTTCGCGCGTTCGGCGAACAACAAACGATTTGGGCCGTTCGCGCCAAATTCGAGTGACGCGAACGGCCCACAATACACTGCGCCATCGCAGTGTAATCCCGGCGCTGTGATTGGCCAAGCATGCACTGTGACCCTGCATGCTTGGCCAATCACAGTGCCGGCAGCGAGGAGAGCAATGATTGGCCACAGGCAGGATGCCTGTGGCCAATTATAGCTGAGGGGGTTTAGTACACGCCCCACACTATAAAAGGCCGCCAGCACGGCGGCCTTGTGTAGTGTGTTCCGGAGCAGGGAAAGTGAAGGATAGGCAGGGACAGTGTCAAATCTATTCTTTGCTAAACCTTGTGTGTAGGGACAGAGAAGGATAGGCAGGGAGAGTGTCAGTGTCATATTCTTTGCTAAACCTTGTGTGTAGGGAGAAAGAAGGATAGGCAGGGAGAGTGTCAGTGTCATATACTTTGATAAACCTTGTGTGCAGGGAGAGAGAAGGATAGGCAGGGGACAGTGTCAGTGTCATATTCTTTGCTAAACCTTGTGTGCAGGGAGAGAGAAGGATAGGCAGGGGACAGTGTCAGTGTCATTGTTGCTAAGCCTCCTGCACATTATACACCTGAAGTTAGCCCGTATTGCTGCTTTTTCCTGGTGTGTTACACCAACAGGATTTTGCGGCACTTACAGCGGGCGGAGTGTGCCTCCTGACCATATTACACCTTAACTTAGCCTGTATTGCTGCTTTTTCCTGGTGTGTTACACCAACAGGATTTTGCGGCACTTACAGCGGGCGGAGTGTGCCTCCTGACCATATTACACCTTAACTTAGCCTGTATTGCTGCTTTTTCCTGGTGTGTTACACCAACAGGATTTTGCGGCACTTACAGCGGGCGGAGTGTGCCTCCTGACTATACTACACCTGAACTTAGCCTGTATTGCTGCTTTTTCCTGGTGTGTTACACCAACAGGATTTTGCGGCACTTACAGCGGGCGGAGTGTGCCTCCTGACCATATTACACCTGAACTTAGCCTGTATTGCTGCTTTTCCCATTTCCCTGCAGGCCATTAGAATGTCTGGAAGGCAAACAAGGAGAGGCAGACAGTCAGGAGCCAATAAAAGAGGGCAAGCAGGCTCTGTGTCTAGAGACAACAGTGCTGGTCGTGGACGCGGTGCATCGCCATCAGCACGTGGCCATGGGACACGCTTGTCCTTCTTTTCGGCAGCTGGACGTGTTGAGCCGCATCATGCCGAAGACTTGGTAGAGTGGATGACCAAGCCCTCCTCATCCTCCTCATCCTCTCTCACCCAGGCTCAGGGTACTGGCAAAGCAGCTGCCAAAGCGTCCTCTTCCCTGGTATCAATGTCATCATCAGTCACTTCTTCCCTAGACCAACCATGTCCTCCTGAGGAGTCCCCCGAACTGTTTGAGCACAGTGTTGGGTACATGCTCCAGGAGGATGCCCAGCGTTTCGAAGGGTCTGATGATGATACCCAGCTAGAGGAAGGCAGTAGCGTGAGAGCAGAGAGAGGGGATGCTCAAGAAGGACACCAATCTGGCAGTCATGTTCCAGCAGCTGCAGCATACTGCCAGATTGGCTCCAGTGATGAGGAGGGAGGGGATGATGAGGTCACTGACTCCACGTGGGTGCCTGATAGGAGAGAGGAGGAGGAGGAGGATGAGGAGGAGGCACATCTCCAACGAGGCAGGATGCCCTCGGGGGGCCAGCGTAAGGGCAGCACACCGACGGAATCACACTGCAGAGCTCCGCCTGTGCAGGGCGCTGCCTCTGCCCGTTATTCAAAAAGTTCTTTGGTGTGGGCCTTTTTTGAGTCGAGTGCATCAGATCGCACAGCTGCTGTTTGCAACATATGTCTCAAGCGTATATCGCGTGGCCAAAACATCACCCGCTTGGGCATCACATGCTTGACCAGACATATGTTGACCTGCCATGCAGCTCGTTGGCAAGCCTACCTTAAAGACCCACACCAAAGAACAAAGCTGACCTCTTCTTGCACCACATCAGCTGGGATCTCCAACCCCACTATACCTTCAGTCCTCTCTGAAACCTGCTCTGAGAGGAATGAAGGTGTAGAATTAGGTGTGTCACAGCCAAGTACTTGCGGGCACTCTGCTAGCAGTACACCGACGTCCGATTCTAGCAGGCTAATTTCCCTGCCCCAGCTGCTGGACCGTCAAAAGAAGTTCACTCCCAGCCATCCACATGCCCAGCGGTTGAATGCTAGCTTGGCTAAATTGCTAGCGCTTCAACTGCTGCCTTTTCAGTTGGTAGACTCGGCCCCCTTCCGTGAGTGTGTGCAATGTGCGGTTCCTCAGTGGCAGGTTCCCAAACGCCACTTTTTCTCACGGAAGGCGATTCCGGCTCTCTACCGGCATGTGGAAGGCAATGTCTTGGCCTCGCTGGACAGGGCGATCAGCGGTAAGGTGCATATTACCGCTGACTCATGGTCCAGCAGGCATGGACAGGGACGTTACCTTTCTTTCACGGCCCATTGGGTCACACTTTTGGCAGCTGGGAAGGATGCAGGACAAGGTGCAGTAGTGTTGGAGGTTGTTCCACCGCCACGCCTCCAAAATGCTACTACTGGTTGTGACACACCTCTGTCCTCCACCCCCTCCTCTTCTTCTTCCTCCGTGGCCTCTTCCTGTGCTTTGTCCTCGGAACCAGCGGTGCTCCGTAGGCGTTCAAGGGGCTACGCAAGTACGCAGGCAAAAAGATGCCATGCCGTGCTTGCGCTGGTGTGTTTGGGGGACAGGAGCCACACTGGGGCAGAGGTTCTGTCTGCTCTGCAGGGGCAGGCCGAGAGGTGGTTGACGCCACGCCAGCTTAAGCCAGGAATGGTAATTTGCGACAATGGCACCAACCTCCTCTCCGCTCTCCGACAGGGACAACTGACCCATGTGCCCTGTGTGGCTCACATCCTTAACCTGGTGGTGCAGCGGTTCTTGGGCAGGTACCCGGGCTTACAGGATGTCCTGAGGCAGGCCAGGAAAGTCTGTGTGCATTTCTGCAGATCTTATAATGCCAGTGCTCGCCTGGCTGAGCTGCAAAAGGAGTTGAACCTGCCCAAGAACCGCCTTATATGTGACATGCCCACCAGGTGGAACTCAACGTTGGCCATGCTGCAGCGGCTGCACACGCAGCAGGGGGCCATCAATGAGTACCTGTGCGACTACAGCACCAGGACAGGGTCAGGGAAGCTTGTTTTTTTTTCACCACACCAGTGGGGCATGATCAGGGATGCATGCACTGTCCTGGCACCATTTGAGGAGGCCACGAGGATGGTGAGCAGTGACAGTGCATGCATCAGTAACACTGTACCTCTTGTCCACCTGTTGGAACATACGCTGCATGGAATAATGGACAGGGCACTTGAGGCAGAACAGAGGCAGGAAGAGGAGGACTTCCTTGCCTCTCAAGGCCCCCTTTACCCAGACAGTGTTCCTTCTGTCCCACCCATCGCACAGGAAGAAGAGGAGGAGGAGGAGGAGGAGGAGGATTGTGTCAGCATGGAGGTGGAGCCTGGCACTCAGCATCATCAGCAGCAGTCTTTTAGGGATGATTTACAGTCCCAAGAAACCAGTGGACTTGTACGTGGCTGGGAGGAGGTGGCTGCAGGTCATGTCGTCCTTAGTGACCCAGAGGACTCCGGACCGAATGCCTCAGCTAACCTACGCTGCATGGCCTCCCTGATCCTGCAAAGTCTGCGGAAGGATCCTCGTATTCTTTGGATCAAGGATAGGGACCATTACTGGCTGGCCACTCTCCTTGATCCACGGTACAAGGGTAAGGTTGCGGACCTTATCTTACCGTCGCAGAGGGAGCAGAGGATGAGACAACTCCGGGAGGCCTTGCAGAAAGGTCTGTGCAATGCGTTCCCAGAGACTGGGAGGTTACAAACTCCTGGTCCTGGACAACGAGTTGCTGAGGCTTCGGTCAGTCAAAGAAGGAGCGGTGGGGAAGGTGGCCGTCTGACCGATGCGTTCAGACAATTCTTTAGTCCGCAGCCCCAAGGTATGATCGGTTCCAGCAACCATCGCCAGCGTCTGATATACATGGTGCAGGAATACCTAGGGGCAAGGTCAGACTTGGACACCTTCCCCACCGAAAATCCTCTGGCTTACTGGGTCTTGAGGATGGATCACTGGCCAGAGCTTGCACAGTATGCAATTGAGCTACTGGCCTGTCCTGCACCCAGCGTTCTTTCAGAACGCACATTCAGTGCTGCTGGAGGATTTGTCACGGATCACAGGGTGCGCCTGTCCACCGACTCTGTTGATCGACTGACCTTCATAAAGATGAACCAGTCTTGGATCACCACCAGCTACCAAACACCTGAAGCTGATATAACAGACTAATTTATTTTCAAATGTCACATCCCTTCAAGACTGATGCTGATGCTGAGAGACTGTCCTGTTATGTTGACTGACTATCCTCCTCCTCCTCAATGATCCGATTGATGATGATAGCTTGGAAGAACATTTTTGTTTCTGGGTGCCGCCACCAGTGGCTAAGGCCCAATTTTTCAGCCCCTGTTTAACAGGGGCGTGTTATTACAATTTTTTATGCAATGCTTTGCAGCAGGGCTCATTCCTGCACTCCAACTAGAGTATCTGAGAGTGGTTGCAGTGTCGTGGCACCGGCACCAGTGGCTAAGGCCCAATTTTTCAGCCCCTGTTTAACAGGGGCGTGTAATTACAATTTTTGATGCAACACTTTGCAACAGGGCTCATTGCTGTGCTCCAAGTACAGTATCTGTGAGGGGTTGCAGTGTTGTGGCACCAGTGCCTAAGGCCCAATTTTTCTGCCCCTGTTTAACAGGGGCATGTAATTACAATTCTTGATCTAATAATTCACATCAGGGCCCATTCCTGCGCCCACCAAGACTAACTGTGAGGCCTTACAGTGTTGTGTCAACACCACCACCACCACCACCACCAAACGCCCAATTTTTCCGCCCCTGTTCAACAGGGGCATGCAATTACAATTCTTGATCTAATAATTCACAGCAGGGCCCATTCATGCGCCCACCAAGAGTAACTGTGAGGGCTCACAGTGTTGTGGCAACACCAACATGTAAGGGGCAAATTTCAGCTGAGTATATACGGCAGGCCCCTACTTTCAAACATCCAACTTACAAACGATTCCTCCTTGCAAACGGAAGGATACAACAGGAAGTGAGAGGAAATCTACCCCATGGAAGGCAAATTCTCTCCTGTAAGAGTTAATATGGGAAAAAAGTGTCTCCTCTCCACTGATGCTTTATCACCAATTCTTGTTTCAATAAAAAACCCAAATTTTCAAAAAACATTTGTCATTAGGACGGAAAGTGAGGTGAACTGTTCTGAACAGGTGCACACTGCACAGACAGCAAAACAAATGTTACAGGGGTAATAACCCTTCCCTATGTTTTCCAAAAAGCTTAAAAATATATTTTTTGCCTGGAGCTACACTTAAACAATGTACCTGTTCAAAATTACAAACAGATTCTACATAAGAACAAACCTACAGTCCCTGTCTTGTATGCACCGCCTGTATACGGCTGTTCAGAGTATATAGGGCCTTTTTTATTTTGTGTGCGGGGTTCCCCTTAATATCCATACAAGACCCAAAGGGGCTGGTAATGGGCTGGGGTAGGGGGGGGGGGGTGTGTGTGATGGGGTAGCTATGCCATTTTTCTTAAAGATTTTCATCCATATTTCCGGGACCAGACATTACATTAAAGCCGCAAGCAGTTTTAAATGGCTTTTTGTCCTTTAGAAATGTAATTTTGTGCAGGGACAGTTCTAAACACGGGAAACACGTGGCACTTCACAGGCATACTTTAGACACCCCCCAGGTACGATATTTAAAGGAATATTTGACTTTTTTTTTTCACTTTATGCATCATTAAAATGACTGCTCCAGAAAAACGGCCGTTTTTAAAACTTCTTTTTGCATTGATACATGTCCCCTGGTGCAGAACCCGGGTTCCCAAACCCTTTTTAGGACAATAACATGCATAATAGTCGTTATAATTAGCACTTTAGATTTCAAACGTTCGCATCCATTGTATTTAATAGGGTTCTAAAGTTCGTGCGAACTTTCGGTCTGTTCGCGGGTTCTGGTGCGAACCGAACCCGGGGGTGTTCGGCTCATCACTACTCAGCGCCAAATTGTCTCACCAATCCTGAGTCTCTTTGAATAAACACAGAAGGAGTTTAAAATAAAATGTTTGTTTAACAACAGTGTTCTGACCCCATTACTATAAAAAGTGAAGGGAATCAAACAGAGCAGCAGCTGTTTTAAAGTACAAATAAGACACCTCATAAAGTACAAAAAATAGTAGAAATTTTCACCTAACGGAACAGTATAAAAACAGTCCAATGATAGAAACAGCAATATTGCTGGATAAGTGTCCAACTCCACATGAAAATTATTTAATAAATGATGACGTAGCAAGAATCGAGTCTTATATTGGTAGGTGATCCTGCAAATAAGGTATCTGAACCTCCCCTAACCCTCTATCCTTCTGCTACTGCAAGTTTGTTTATTAAATCATTATTAAATCATTGGAAAAAGACTGAAGTGACTGGTGCTCACATCTGTTTGAAACTTCCTAACATAGACTCTTATGCCGCGTACACACGACCGTTTTTAATGTCATTGAAAAAAGCAACGTGATTCTTCTCAAGCCTGCCTTGCCTACACACGATCATGAAAAAAAATGCTCGAGCAAAGCGCGGTGATGTACGAAACGTACAATGGCACTATAAAGGGGAAGTTCCATTCAGATGGCGCCACCCTTTGGGCTGCTTTTGCTGATCCTTGTGTAGCGCTACCCCCAGTTAAGAGAGCCGCTGATATTGATTTGGGCCCTGTAGTGCACTGCTGTCAACCCCTGGCAATCGGCTCTAACCTCCCGTGGCACAGCTGGTGATAGAGGGATAGGACCGCGTGACCGCAACTGTTGGTGACGCAGTCCTATAACAGACATACACAGAATATACTTTAAAACTCCTATTAAAGTAAGCGGAACTGACACCAAATGTACTTTACCCAGATATTTTACTGAGGCTAATGGGCAAGTAATAAACAACAGTATAACAAGTTGCAGATCCCTGCAATAAACAGTAATAAAGATAAACAGAGTAATCAGAATAATAAAGTATTGCTATGCAACTCTAGCGCTGCCCTTTTACAGCTACTTCCCCTCATGGGTAGACTAACACCCAGCAATGTCTACCTATGCAGTCAGGCCTGACTGATCTAAATGGAAGTTCAGTGAAACAATATTCGCTAGCAATCTTTTCGGTGGTGCACTTGAAGAACAACTTTGTAATCCCAACGAATAGTAAAGATAAAGGATCTGTCTTTAAACAGCTCTCACCACCCGGACAAGTCCAAATCCGTTTCCTCCATCGATTCGTCTGGGAACAGGAATCCACCGACATCCAAGTCTTCAATCCTTCTGGTGTACTGCAGCAAGGAGGATTAGATGTCTCTAAGGCTCTGCTAGGCTGGCAGAGGGCTCTTTGGAAAGGAGCACACGGCCCAGGCTTCAGGCCTTGTGCACACAGCAGTTCAGCACAGAGATCCTCTTGCTAGGAGAGGGGTGTCCAAAGAGGCCGACCAAAACTCCGCCTCCCCTTTATAAAGTCTGCCCCAGCAGTCTCTGTTCTGGAGCAATGCACCCTGGGTGCTGCAAGATGTACTGGGAGATGTAGTCTCTCACTCCTCTGCTTTCACTTCCATAATGTCTCTTTACTTCCTCCCGACTCACCTCTCACCTGGAACTTCTTGTCTCTCTGCATTAAAGGGGAACACCCCGCTACACACTCCCCCCACTTGAACTCTTTGGTCCCCAAAGATAAACTTCAACAAATACTGTTTACCATTTTGGACAATGTCGAGCATGATGTTGGCATAGGGAATTCCCACCAAAACTTTGGGATGGAACTCTCTTGCCCACAGGTCACACTACCATGAGTGGCCTGCCTAACTGTGCCAGAGAGTGAGCTGGGGTTGCCCTCCACCAAATGGACGGTGGAAGGATCAGGTTGTTCAACACTTCTCCTAGCCGTTACAACAGAGTCCTCTGAGCTCGTCCCCATTTGGGGGTAAGTTAGTTTCTTGGGAGGCCTGATGACTCTGCGAGCCCTCTGCTCTCTTGGTGCTTCTGACTCTGGCACCACAGGCTCTTCTTCAGGAGTAAGTTCAGGTAACATTGCTGGTTCTGGAACCTCTGATTCAGAAGTCGACTGACATATGGAATCTCTAGAGTCCTCCTCTGCGCAAGTGTCAGGAACATCTTCCCAGTAATCAGCTGAGGGACTGAAGGGTATGAATTCAGTAGCCTCCGGATTCAGCGTTGCATCTGGGGTATCCCCTCCATTTGGGAGATCTATGGCGGACGTTCCCAGAGGCGAGGGAGGCCACAGCCAGTCCAGTTCTCCACCTTCTTCTGTACTCAATTGGGAGGCCTCCCCATCTTTGGCTCGAGAGGTCTGGGATCGAGTGTTTGGCCTAGGAATATCCAGGATAGAGGCCGGTTCAGGGGAGTCTCTCACGGGAGGTATTCTGACTGCCTCAGCAAGTGGGAGCAGGTGGTTCCGATGCCACGTCTTCAGTGGACCCACCTTTCCTTCTGGCTTTAGTTTGTAGACCGGCAAACCGGGCAACTTCCTACAGACAACATAGGGCTCAGATCTCCACCTGTCGGCAAGCTTGTGTTTTCCAGGGACCCCCAGATTGCGTAGCAGTACTCGGTCCCCGGGCTGCAGATCTTGCACTCGAACCTTCAGATCAAAATTTCTCTTGTTGCGGGCCCCCCTTTGATCCGAAGCCGCCTGGGCTTGTTCATAGGCCACCTGCAAGCTACGTCTAAGTCTGTCCACGTATCCCTTGTGGGATGTAGCTGAGGTATTGTCTATAGAAGTGCCAAAGGCCAGGTCCACAGGTAGCCTTGCTTCTCTCCCAAACATAAGTCGATAAGGGGAGTAGCCAGTGGCGTCACTTGTGGTACAGTTATAGGCATGTACTAGGGCTGATATGTGCTGACTCCAGTGTTGCTTCTTCTCTGTTTCTAAGGTTCCCAACATGTTGAGCAGGGTCCGGTTAAATCTCTCCGGCTGAGCATCTCCTTGTGGGTGGTAAGGCGTGGTTCTGGTCTTCTTTATTCCTAATGAATCCAAAAGTCTTCGGATCAACCGACTCTCAAAGTCCCTTCCTTGATCTGAGTGGAGTCTCTGTGGTAGTCCGTAATGGACAAAATACTTCTCCATAAGTATCTTGGCCACGGTGGATGCCTTCTGGTCTTTGGTTGGGAAAGCTTGAGCATAGCGGGTGAAATGGTCGGTTATTACCAGAACATTCCCCAATCCACTCAGGTCGGGTTCGAGGCAGAGAAAGTCAATGCATACCAGATCCATTGGGCCTTGACTCTGTAAGTGGCCCATTGGGGCAGCTTGATGGGGTAGGGTCTTTCTCTGAATGCATCGTGCACAGGAATGGCAATACTCCTCTACTTCTGCCCTCATGCAGGGCCAATAGAACCGATTTCTGACAAGCTGGAAGGTCCTTTCTGCCCCTAGGTGACCATGATGGTCATGCAGGGCAATTAGTACAGTCTCTCGGTGCTTCTCTGGAAGAAATAACTGCCACTTATCTTCTGAGTCATCAGAGGGGCCCCTTCGGTAGACCACTCCCTGATGTACCTGTAGCCTGTCCAATTCCTTCCTCAACAGGCGAGCCTCCTTTGAGGGGTGATGTAGGAATTTGTTGGGATCCTGATTCTCCAGGGCTTCGAGGACCAATCTCCCCATGGGGTCTTCCAATTGGTCACACCTCAACTCCTTCTTGGACAGCCTCGGTAGGTTGTCTTCCTCCAGTTGAGTTACCCCACAATAGTGTTTGGGGACTCCTACCATGGTAACCCCTATTTCTTCTGCTCTGGAGCCTCCTCTGGCTTGGAATTCAGCCCCTTGACAAAGGGCCCGCACCCCGTCCGGTGCCACTTGGGTCCAATCTTCCCAGTCATTTGTCGTGGCATGAGACCTCCGGGACAGGGCATCTGCATCCCTATTTCCGGCTCCTGGTCTGTACTTCAGACTGAAGTTGAATCCAGACAATGCGGCCAACCACCTGTGTCCGGTGGCATCTAGTTTCGCGGTGGTGAAGAGGTAGGTCAGGGGGTTGTTGTCTGTCTTCACAGTAAACTCTGCCCCATACAAGTAGTCTTTTAGCTTGTCTACTACCGCCCATTTGAGGGACAGGAATTCCAGCTTATGAGTGGGGTAATTCTTTTCTGAGGGGGTCAGGCTCCTGCTCACATAGGCCACTGGTCGCAGTTGTCCTTCATGTTCTTGGTAGAGTACACCACCTAGACCCTCATGGCTGGCATCCACATGTAATTCATAAGGTCTGGTAGGGTCGGCGTAGGCCAGGACTGGGGCAGTGGTTAAGCTCCTCTTCAGAGCATGAAAGGCCTCTTCACACCTTGGGTTCCACTGATCTTGAACTGACTCACCAGGCCTCCTGGGCCCTGAGTCATCCTCTTCCCCTTCTGCCTTTAGCAATTCATTCAACGGGCGGGCAATCCGAGCAAACCCCTCCACAAACCTCCTATAATAGGAGCAGAACCCCAGGAAGGATCTGAGCTCTGTTACTGTGGTGGGTCGTGGCCAGGAAGTGACTGCTTCCAACTTCTCAGGATCTGTGGCCACCCCTTCTTCAGACACTATGTGCCCCAGATAGTTCACAGAAGACTGGTAGAACCGACACTTCTCGGGGGAAAGCTTAAGTCCCTCTTCGCTGAGTCTTCTCAATACTTTCTCCAACCTGGCTTCATGTTCTTCCAAGGTTCTTCCAAAGACAATGACATCGTCCAAGTACACAAGGACTTCTAAAAGATTCATGTCTCCAACAGTCTTCTCCATAAGGCGTTGAAAGGTAGCAGGAGCTCCAGACAGACCCTGAGGCATCCTATTGAATTCGAAGAATCCCACCGGGGTTATGAAGGCTGTCTTCTCCCTGTCTTCTGGGTGCATAGGGATTTGATAGTACCCACTCTTGAGGTCCATCACACTGAACCATTTGGCTCCAGACAAACTTTGTAGGGCATCTTCTATCCTTGGCGTGGTGTATTGGTCAGGGATGGTTCTCCTGTTGAGAGTCCTGTAATCGATACAAAGCCTCAACGACCCATTCTTCTTTCTGACCACCACGATTGGGGAGGCATAGGGACTTCTAGACTCCCGGATCACACCAGTCTTCTTTAGTTCTACAAGTTGTTCCCTCAGATCCTCCAGATCTGCCAGGGGGGACCCGCCTGACCCTTTCTCGGAAGGGCTTATCTTCTTGGAGGCGGATCCGATGGGTGGCACTTCTTGCACACCCCACATCGAATTCATCTTCGGAAAAGATCTTCTCCCACCTGGTCAGCTGGGCCTTGGCTCTTTCTTTCCAAGCCCTGGGTAGGTTCGGGTTTTCCACGGACAGTTTCTCCCAAACATCTCCTCCGTCACCGGTCCCCTTGACTTCGGACCAAGTGACCGGGGCAGCAGGGCTCACCTGACCAAGCAACACTCTGGCAGGGATCTCCATGGGTCCTCCCGTAGTGTTCCTAACACTCACCGGAACTCTGCCATGGGCCTTCTTCAGGGCCTTGAACGGAATCACTTCTGGTATCACTTCCAGGCCTGAGGACTCTTCCCTTGGGTCTGATTCCAGCATGACAAAGGGGCCAGGTTGTTCCCACGAAAGCTTCACAGTGGCCCTAAGACAGGTTACTTCTCCGGGCTGTAGCACTACTCCTTCTCTGCCAAGTCTCCACACCTTCCCTATCCCCTCTCCCGGGGTCTTCTGCTCTAAGACCAGTCGTTGGTAGGCCGTCTTTAGCATGGGATGGATTTTGGTGGCTGAATGGTTTCTCTCTTTCACTAGAGGGGTCAGGAGTCTCCTGACTAGATCCGTGTTTGTCCCAATGATCAGGGAAATCTTGCTGGCTCCAGGCGGCCGGGGACACACAACTGCCAGGGTGTCAAACACTTCAGCCTTCCCAGCCACGGATGGGTCGAAAGTCATCTTTATGGGCAGGTACCCATCATAAGGGAAACTCTGGGTTCCAAGTCCCCATATCTCCAGCTCTTCTATCTTCTGGATAGGCAGATGACTCAAGTGCCTATCATAGAAGTCCCGGTATAGTAAAGTCACCTGTGCTCCGGTGTCCAAAAGAGCTTTAGTATACACTCCTTCCACTTGAATGGGCACAGTAGGAGACGGGCCCACCAGTTCCTTTGGGTATGGCCGGACTGGGGTCACCTCTTTTTTTTGGCTTTCGACCCTTGCTCTGCTCCTTTTGGACTTTAATTTTTCCTGAGCCTGGCATGCATTGACTTTCTCCCTCTCAATGGGGGCACAAACCCGCTGAGGGATGTTATTGTTCCTTTTAGGTGGATGTTCCTTCTTTGGGGTGCTGTACTTCCACTGAGGGGTCTTGCCCCCTCCCTCTGGGGTACATCTTGGTGGGGGTGTACTATACCTCCTCCTAGGAGTTTTGTCTCCTCCATTCTTGGCCTTTTTTTTTAGTTTGGAGCGCACTGAAGATGATGGGCACCCGGTTGACTCCTTCACCGGGGCCCTTTGGAGTTTCCCGCCGGCTTGCAATTATCTGTTCTCTTCTTCTTTGGGCTGGAGCATACGTTAGCAAAGTGGCCACTCCCTCCGCAGTTATAGCAAATCACCTCTTCTCGGTCCTGTAGGGAGGCCGGTGCTGAGGTGTTCGGGAACAACTCCTTTCTTGGGCTTGGTTTCTCTCGTCTTCTCTGATCTTTCTCCATCAAAGAGGTCAGCATCTCCAACACTTGGGCCATTTGCGATTTCAGAGTGTCAACCTCCGCATCTCTTTCTGGGCTCTTGACCGAATGGACCAACACTGGTACAGGTGTGACATTCGCCTTGGCCACCTGCTGATCTTCCTGCAGCGCCTCTTCGTCCCTAATAATTTTTATTAGATCAGAGTAGGTTAGTGACATTCCTCCTCCTGAGGTTTTCAGGTGCAGCCAGACCGGGTCTGAGCGCCGCGCTCCCCTCATGATCTGCTTCATGCGTGCTTCATCTGCATCTTTGGGCAGCATTCCCTTCTTCAGTACAATCTTGCATAACTGCCTGTTCAGCCTTCTAACATATTCTGACAGTTTCTCATTCGGCTGCTGGAGAGTGTGTTCAATTTGATAAATCATCTCTGACACCTTCTCCAGCTGACCAAACTCTTCCTGCAGCATGGCCAGGCAATCTTGAGCTGTACAGTTTTCATTTCCAAACCGGAAGCTCTTCACCGCTTCTGCCGCGGCACCTTTCAGACTTTCTAAGACTCGCTGTCTCTTCTGTGCCTCAGGCACCTCCCATGCTTCTACTGCCTGCAATGCCTGTTCCACCCAAGTGTCAAAATCTTCCTCCCCCGCAGGGACGGGGAGCTTCCCTGAGAAGGTGCTAAGCTTCCGGTAACCGGCCTCCACATGCACCGTACTGCTTTTCTGGCACTTAATTACAAGGTCTCCTAGAGCATTCAACAATTCAGGCCCTATAGCGGCCAGCGGTGATCCCGGGCTTAATAGTTCCTTAAGCTTTTCTGCTTTAGGGGATAGTGGTGGAGATAATTGTGGGAGTGATGGCTTTGGTGTCTGAAACCATTCTTCCTTCACTGGCAGCGTATGTATCAAGTGATAGATCTGATTATCTATGGCTTGTATACTCTGACTTTTAAAATGCTCTGGGATTTCGTTTTTCCATTCTACCAGTGCGTATGTAAACGAGATCACTGGATCTGGCCTAAAATCCATCACCCATGCTTTGTGGCTCGGAGACAGTAACAATACGAGCTGTTTTATCTCCTTTTCCTTCCATCTTTCCCCCGGGAGTACAATGACTACCGCCGCGGTTGGATCGGCGCCAATCGCTGCGCACCACTGTGACATTGCCAGCGGGTCCATGCTGGTACTTCTGACCGGCTTGATTGCAGCGTGCAACGTACAAGGATCCCGGACTCGAGCCCCCACGTGTAGCGCTACCCCCAGTTAAGAGAGCCGCTGATATTGATTTGGGCCCTGTAGTGCACTGCTGTCAACCCCTGGCAATCGGCTCTAACCTCCCGTGGCACAGCTGGTGATAGAGGAATAGGACCGCGTGACCGCAACTGTTGGTGACGCAGTCCTATAACAAACATACACAGAATATACTTTAAAACTCCTATTAAAGTAAGCGGAACTGACACCAAATGTACTTTACCCAGATATTTTACTGAGGCTAATGGGCAAGTAATAAACAACAGTATAACAAGTTGCAGATCCCTGCAATAAACAGTAATAAAGATAAACAGAGTAATCAGAATAATAAAGTATTGCTATGCAACTCTAGCGCTGCCCTTTTACAGCTACTTCCCCTCATGGGTAGACTAACACCCAGCAATGTCTACCTATGCAGTCAGGCCTGACTGATCTAAATGGAAGTTCAGTGAAACAATATTCGCTAGCAATCTTTTCGGTGGTGCACTTGAAGAACAACTTTGTAATCCCAACGAATAGTAAAGATAAAGGATCTGTCTTTAAACAGCTCTCACCACCCGGACAAGTCCAAATCCGTTTCCTCCATCGATTCGTCTGGGAACAGGAATCCACCGACATCCAAGTCTTCAATCCTTCTGGTGTACTGCAGCAAGGAGGATTAGATGTCTCTAAGGCTCTGCTAGGCTGGCAGAGGGCTCTTTGGAAAGGAGCACACGGCCCAGGCTTCAGGCCTTGTGCACACAGCAGTTCAGCACAGAGATCCTCTTGCTAGGAGAGGGGTGTCCAAAGAGGCCGACCAAAACTCCGCCTCCCCTTTATAAAGTCTGCCCCAGCAGTCTATGTTCTGGAGCAATGCACCCTGGGTGCTGCAAGATGTACTGGGAGATGTAGTCTCTCTCTCCTCTGCTTTCACTTCCATAATGTCTCTTTACTTCCTCCCGACTCACCTCTCACCTGGAACTTCTTGTCTCTCTGCATTAAAGGGGAACACCCCGCTACACTTGTGCTAGTAAAGTTTGGTGAGAGACGATTCGCGCTTTTCAGCCTCGTGCTCTTCAGTCCGTTACAGCGTGACGAATGTGCTATCTCCATTACGTACACTAGTTTTACCAGAACGAGCGCTCATCACTTGCTTCTGAGCATGCGCGTTTTTTTCACGTCGTTAAAGCCTACACACGGCCGTTTTTCATGATGAGAAAAACGGCGACGTGAAAAACGACGAGAAAAATTAGAGCATGTTCCAAATTTTTAATGGCCATTTTTCACGTCGTGAAAAATGCTCTGGAGCCCACACACGATCGTTTTTAATGACCAAATTAAAAAATTTTAATTTTTCTCGTCATGAAAAACGGTCGTGTGTACGCGGCATTAGTTCTGGGACGGTGAAGTGTGGGGTAACGGCAGGACCCAAATTTAATCCAGCAACCCTCTAGGGCAGTGATAGTGAACCTTGGCACCCCAGATGTTTTGGAACTACATTTCCCATGATGCTCATGCACTCTTCAGTGTAGTTGAGCATTATGGGAAATGTAGTTCCAAAACATCTGGGGTGCCAAGGTTCGCCATCACTGCTCTAGGGGGTATCGCTACACTGTGTTTTATGAACCCAATTGGAGTACAACCTTTACCTGCTGTCTGAGGTGATGACGGGAGACTGTTTGAAGGAGATCATTGTCTTATGCCGTGTACACACGATCGAGTTTCATGGCGGTGAAAACACTGCCGTGAAACCCAACGGGAAAAACGAGGACCGGCTTGGTCCTCTACACACGGCCGTTTTTCACGACATGTTTTCTCTTGGTCTCTTGGTCGAGAAAACCGGCCGTGTGTAGGCTCCCTAGCAGTGTTTCCCTATGGGAAAACTGCCGCGGAAAAAAATGGCGTGATTCGCGACGAGAAAAATTAGAGCATGTTCTAATTGTTCTCGTTGTGATTCTTGTCGTTTTTCTCATCTGGAAAAATGCTGGAAAGCCTACACACGGCCGTTTTTCTCGCCCAAGAGAAAAAATGTCATTTTTCCCGACGAGAAAAGTGATCGTGTGTATGCGGCATAAGGCTGATTTTATTCAACGTTTTGGTGAGTTTAAACCCCAGAGGGGGAAGAGTGCCTCCCGTGGTGAAGACTGGGAGTTGGTGTAGGGTGCACTTTAATCCATTTCCTAGGATCACCTACCAATATAAGATTCGATTCTTGTTACGTCATCATTTATTAAATTATTTTCATGTGGAGTTGGACACTTATCCAGCAATAGCGCTGTTTCTATTATTGGACTGTTTTTATACAATTAGCAATGTGTTATATAAAAATGTATACATTTTATTTAAAATATAAAAATAAATTTTATTTAAAATATATAAAAATATTTTTTAAAAACAGTCATTTTCTGTATCGGTTTTCAGCCTAGTTTATTTTTCATTTTCGGTATCAGTTTCGGCACCAAAATTTCCATTCGGTGAGCCCCTAAAAGTCTTTTTTTTTTTTTTTTTTTTTAAGAATAACAAACATGGTATACTTACCTGCTCTGTGCAGTTGGTTTTGCACAGAGCAGCCTGGATCCTCCTCTTCTCTGGTCCCTCGCCTTTGCTCCTGGCCCCTCCCTCCTGTTAAGTGCCCCCACAGCAAGCAGCTTGCTATGGGGGCACCCAAGCCAAGCCGCAGCTCTTTGTGTCCATTCAGACATTGAGCTGCAGCCCCGCCCCCTCTACTCATTGGCCTACTGACTTTGATTGACAGCAGCAGGCGCCAATGGCGCTTCGCTGCTGTCTCAGCCAATGAGGAGGGAGAGTCTCAGACAGCCAAGTCTCATCGCTGGATCGAGCTGGGGCGCAGGTAAGTATTAGGGGGGCTGCTGACCACAGAAGGCTTTTTATCTTAATGCATAGTTTTTTTTACCCATCACCTGTCCTTGTCCCTTTTTATAACTAATTAGAATAGACAGTCAATCTAAAACTGGAAGCTGGGAAAGGAGTAGGTACTGGTAGAGACCGGTTCCACCACCCTAAGACCAGGATTAGATAGCAGCATGATAGCTGCAAGCATGAATACAGCAGGGCTGTTCTGCGACTAATCTCCTGATCATAAAGAGTGGACAGCAGGGACTGGTCATGCAAAAAAGGAAATACATTCCCTTTTACTATTTTACATGTAGCAGGGTCTCCTTTAAGGCCCCGGAACTACGTTACCCAGAACCCCATCCGGCCTCAGGGGAAAGTTTCCACCGCAGAGACTCATGGGAGGGGGCTATTTAAGGAAGAGGGGAGGCGGAGCTCGGCCTCTTTGGACACCGCGCTGCAAGCAACCAGTCTTCCTGTGCGGATCTGCTGCGGTGCAAGGCCTGAAGCCTGGGGCCTTGCGTGACTTCCGAAGAGCCTTCCACCCCACTGCAGAGCCTGGGTGGATCCTGTCTTGTCGAGTGAGGACATCAGTACGATCGGGGACCCGATCGTTGCGGACGCTGTGTGCGGATACCCAGCAGGTGGAAGTCCCGGACTGGGATCGCGTCAGGAGTGGTGAGCGGGCACCTGCCCAGACCAATAGACTGTGTCGTGTTCAGGCCTATAGGACTGCATAGGCCCACAGTTCGTTTATCTGCTGTTCCACGGGGGGACCGGTAGCAGGACAGAGTTGAAGTGTCCCCCCCCCCATTATAGTTGTTCCAAGTTACTGCCTGTTGTGGATTACAAATTAGACTTTCATCAAGTGCACCACCGAAAGCTGGCATGCAAAGAAATCCTTTAAGGAAGTGACTGAGATTTACTCCATGTCAGGCCTGACTCGGGTGGGGAGATAATATATTGTTTAGTGCGCCATAGGGCGCACACACCATAATAGCTACGTGTGGTGTAGTACCGCGCAGCGCCATTATAGTGTGCTGAATTGATGGCTGCAGGGCTCTGCAAGCCAATTACATGTGTGATGTTATACCTATGCTATTTACTATAAGAGTAAAACCGTTATAATCAATCCCTCGCCTTAGTGTGTTGTCTTACTGCTTAGAGATTAATTCATGCAATACAATTGAATGTGGTATAAGTATAACCCTAGACTAACTGTGCCAGCGGGGGTCGAGTAAGATTGCCGGGGGTTGGCGGTACTGCACACAGGGCCCGAAAACAAACCAGCCGCTCTCCTAATTGGGGGTAGCGCTACACGTGGGGGCTCGTCCGGGATCCTGTTGCAGCAAGTAACGCGCCAAAAGTACCAGAATGGACCCACTAGAAGTAGGACAGTGGTGTAAAACTGTCAACATAGATCCAGCCGGGGTAGTAGTCATAGAACTCCCAGGGATCTGGCAAGAAGAAGCGGTGAGGCAGCTGGTGATGTCACTGTCACCATATCAGAAAGCATGGGTGGTGGATGTCAGGACGAATTCCTCGCTGACCCACGCATTGGTGGAGTGGAAGGACGGAGTCCCAGAACATTTTAAGAATCCAAGTGTAGAAGCTATAGATAACCAGACTTATAGCCTAATACATGCGCTGCCAGTTGAGCCAGGAGAACGGTCTCAGACACCGAAACTGTCTCCGTCACCCACCCCAAAAGAAGCAAGACATTTAAAAAGGGAAAGTCCCGGGTCGCCATCCACCATTCTTGGCACAGAGTTGTGCGCGGTTCTGGGGGAACTTGTAGCCCAGTGCAAGAAAGATCCTACAGATTACCAGATGTCAGGATACAGAAAGCTTAGAATATTCTCAGGGAGGAAACCTGTACCCTCAGGTGAAAAGGGATTCGAGGAGTGGTTAGACGGTGCCACTCAGGCCCTAGAAGAATGGGAAGTCCCAGACCACAGAAAGAAGCAGAGAATTGCTGAGAGCTTGAAGGGGCCTGCTCTAGAGGCCATACGCAATCTCAAGATGAGTAAGACAGATTGTAATGCGCAGGACTATCTGGACATCCTGCAGAATGTGTTCGGTGGAACAGAGAAAATCATTGAGCTCACTTATCAGCTGGAGCATTGCTACCAGAAGACAGGAGAGAAGCTGTCAGAGTTCATGAAGCGCCTGGATAAGATACTGCACAAGATGATCCTGAAGAAGGGGATTGATCCACGGAAGGTGGATGAGGCCCGTGTTCAACAGGTGATGAGAGGATCTCAGCCCCTGGACCCCATCGCACTGGCGCTACGCACAAGACAGGACGGGAAAAGCCTGGAGTACCCTGACTTGATCCGAGTAGTCAGAGAAGAAGAAGCTATGCTGGAGGAGAAGAAGAGGAGCCAACCAGTTGAGACGGTGAATCCTCCTCCCGTAATGGTCAGGATGGCCATGACCCTGGAAAGAGACTCAGAGGTGGATACCTTGAAGTCGCAGATGTCCCAAGTGTTGGGGATGCTGACCTCCCGGATGGAAAAGAAGTCAAGGGAGCCAGAGAGGGAAAGTCCAAGAAGGGAGCTGTTTCCCAACTCCTCAGCGCCCGCATCCCTGGAAGATTGGGGGGATGTGATTTGTTTCAATTGTGGAGGAGCTGGCCATTTCGCCAAAGTGTGTGCCAGCCCGAAGAAAAAAAAGATGAATAACCGCATGCCGCCGGAAAACTTCAGCGGGCCCCGGTGAAGGAGTCAACCGGGTGCCCATCATCTCCAGTGAGCTCCAAACTAATTGAGAAGCACATGAAAAGGGTGGAGAAGACCCCCCAGAAGAAACGCAAAGTTCCTCAGAAGGAACGCACCCCAAAGAAAGAGAGTAGTGTCCCTCAGCGGGTAGTTACACCCACCAAAAGGAGGGAGATCAATGCATACCAGGCCCAAGAGAGGCTTAAGTCCAAAGGGAAGAGGAAGAAAGAAAGCCAAAAGGGACAATGCAAAGATCAAAAGAAAGAGACCCCTACGAAGCGATATTCGGAGAAGCTGGTGGGTCCCTCCCCAATAGTACCAGTCCAAGTGGAGGGAGTCTACACAAGGGCCATATTGGATACTGGGGATACCCTGTTGTACCGGGACTTTTATGACAAGCATTTAAGTCACCTACCCATCCAGAAGATTGGAGATATGGGGAATTGGGACAGAGAGTTTCCCTTATGATGGCTATCTGCCTATAAAACTGACTTTTGACCCGTCCATAGCCGGGAAGGCTGAAGTGTTTGATACCTTAGCTGTGGTGTGCCCCCGACCGCCTGGAGCTAGCAAGAGTTCCCTGATAATAGGGACGAACACGGATCTGGTCCGAAGACTTCTGGCCCCTTTGACAAGAAGGAAAGACCCCACAGTCACTGAGATCCACCCAATGTTGAAGACTATCAACGGCTGATCTTGGAACAGAAGGCCCCGGAAGAGGGGGTAGGGAAGGTCTGGAGGCTGGGAAGAAGGGGAATAGTGCTACAGCCCGGTGAAGTAACCTGCTTGAAAGCCACAGTGAAACTCACTTGGGAGCAGCCTGGCCCTTTTGTCATGTTGGAACCCGACCCAAGGGAAGAATATTCGGGCCTAGAAGTAGTCCCAGAAGTGGTTCCAGTGAGGGCCCTGAAGAAGGCGCATTGTAAAGTGCCTGTGAGCGTCAGAAATACCACGGATGGTCCCATGGAAATCCCGGCTAGGCTGTTACTGGGCCGAGTGAGCCCAGCTACCCCAGTTGCTTCGTCAGATGTGGAGAAAACAGATGGAGAAAGTACTGTATGGGAGAAAATTTCCATGGAGAATTCAAATCTGCCCAGGGCTTGGAAGGAGAGAGCCAAGGCCCAGTTGGCCAGGTGGGAAAGGATCTTTTCCCAAGACGAATTCGATGTGGGGTGTGCTAGGAGTGCCACCCATCGGGTCCGCCTCCAGGAAGACAAACCCTTCAGGGAAAGGGTTAGGCGGGTTCCGTTAGCAGACCTCGAAGACTTGAGGGAACAGCTCGCCGAGCTCAAGCGAACAGGGGTGATTCAAGAATCTAGAAGTCCCTATGCCTCCCCTATAGTGGTGGTCCGGAAGAAGAATGGATCACTAAGGCTGTGCATAGACTATAGGACCCTCAACAGGAGAACCATACCGGACCATTATACCACTCCAAGGATAGAGGATGCCCTACAGAGCTTGTCTGGAGCCAAGTGGTTCAGTGTTATGGACCTCAAGAGCGGGTACTATCAGATCCCTATGTACCCAGAAGACAAAGAGAAAACGGCTTTCATAACCCCAGTGGGGTTCTTTGAATTTAACCGGATGCCTCAAGGTCTGTCTGGAGCTCCAGCCACCTTCCAACGTCTTATGGAAAAGACTGTGGAAGACATGAACCTCATCAAAGTCCTCGTATACTTGGATGACATCATTGTCTTCGGAAGAACCTTGGAGGAGCATGAGGAGAAACTGGAGAAAGTTTTGAAGAGACTGAGTGAGGAAGGACTCAAGCTCTCACCTGAAAAGTGCCAATTCTATCAGTCATCAGTCAACTATCTGGGGCATATAGTGTCTGAAATGGGGTAGCCACAGACCCCGAAAAATTGGGGGCAGTTACCTCCTGGCCCAGGCCCACCACTGTGACAGAGCTCAGATCCTTCCTGGGATTCTGTTCCTATTACAGGAGGTTTGTGGAGGGGTTTGCTCGGATAGCCCGGCCTCTGAATGAGCTGCTAAAGATGGAGGGGGAGGAGGATGACACAGGCCCCAGAAAGCCAGGGGAGTCAGTCAAGGACCAGATGAACGAGAAGTGTGAGAATGCCTTTCAGATGTTGAAGAAGACATTAACCACTGCCCCTGTCCTGGCCTACGCAGACCCTAAGAATTGGAAAAAAATATAAAGAAACTGCGCTATAGTGTAAAACCTGGTAAATAATTAAAATTTACCTAGAAAAAAGGAGAAATAAAGGAAAGCAGCAACTATTCTGAAAACAATCATCAGTGCATGTAAATAACATAAGCCCACCACTGAATAATTGAAAAAAATTGTACAGAGAATTGTACAGATCTAGAGGCTTTCAAAGGCCAGGCCGAGATCCTCTCTAAGAGATTTGTGGATAAAGGTTTTCAACAAACTGATATGTCTCGATTGATACAATCTGTGAGTGTGGTTGATCGAGGATCACTTTTGGTTGATAAGGAGAGGGTGGTGAGGGATGGTAAGTTCTCTCTTCCATTTATCACCACTTTCTCCATGCAGCATCAGACCATCAAAAGCCTTATACGTAGGCACTGGCATGTCTTAACCAGTGACTTAGTGCTGGCATCTTCTCTTCCAGAAAAAACAGTTATTGTGTTTAGAGGTGCTTCAACACTTTCCAATAGAGTGGCCCCAAGTGTCCAGGATCCCCCACGGGCCAATAGGACATTCTTAGAGAACCTGACAGGGTACTATAGATGTAAGAAATGCCAAGTGTGCAGCTTGAATAGCTGCAGGGACAGAAAGATCAGTCATTTTTCTTCAACAAGTACTGGCCGAACCTATGACATCGAACCTTTTATAACATGCTCATCTTTGGGGGTTGTCTACCTTATACAGTGCCCTTGTGGTCTCCAATATGTGGGGAGGACCAAAAGGGCAGTAAGGGTAAGACTTAATGAGCATATAGCTAATATACGGAAAGGATTCGATAAGCATTCTGTATCCCGGCACTATGATCAGGTCCATAAGAGGGACCCGTCTGGTACGCTATTTATTGCAATTGACAAATACAGACCTCACTGGAGAGGCAGTTCGCTTGTTAGAGAAATCTCCAAGCAGGAAATGGCATGGGTGTACAGGTTGAGAACTTATGTTCCATTTGGTCTCAACGTTGACACCGATGTCAGTGCCTTTATCAATAATTCCTAGTTTTTTTTCTTATCCATTGATAATCATGTTTTTATAACAGATTTCCGGGATTAATAATATTGACTGTATGATATAGTGTGTCGATTGATATTGCGCCGCATTTGAATCTTTCCCCCCCCCCCTCCCCTCTCCCCTTTTTTTCCTATGGACATTTAGTTACTGATTTTGTCTTTTAGTTACATTGAATGGGGTGTAGGGAGGGGTGTGACTAAATGATGACAGCCTTTAATCTATGTGGTTTTAGTGTAATTTATTATTAATAATTTCTTAAATAATATTTAGGCAAATTTATTTTATTATTTTTTGTCTATTGTAATTTATGTATGTTTTTTGATATCGGTATGAACTAGTATGCTCCTTAGTTCCAGTATCAATGTATATATTTTTTCTGTTGTTAGGATTTAACATCCGGAGCAGCTTATTGTCCCATTGCGCCCACTGCACCCATTGTTTGTGGGTTGCGGCGGAGGTTGTGGGCTTTACTGCTTCTTGTGACACACCTGGGGGGTTCCCTCCCCCTTGGAGGGCGTGCGTATCGTTGCTATGATCCCTGTTGCCATGGTCACGCGGATGTGCGGCACACTCTCTCTCCTTGTGCTTTCGTCATTCCGGTTTAGCGTGATGACGTGCACATAACGTTTTTTCAAACGAGGCTTGGTTTCCTCGCGGGGAGAGATGCGTGCGCACCTGGCGTTGGACTGGCTTAGCGGCACGTTAGCGAGACGTGGTTGCCTCGTGGCGTGACGCGCGCGCGTGCGCGCGCTCTTCTTCGGGTTGGACCTTCCTCTGGTGTGTTCCCTATAAAGAGGGGGTGACGCAGCCCATCGCCCGTGCCCCGAGACGACGTGAATTTTCACGAAACGCGTAGGGCAGGATACGAGCTTTGTGCTGACGTCACCCTCCACTGCTCAGCTTCCACGGACGTATTTGTGTGCCAGCGCCTCTGACCGGTCGGCGCTGACACACTTTAAGGCTGTCTTTTTAACTGCTTTTGTGAGTATGATTCCAATATTCTTTTAATAAATGTACACCAAGGATTTTACACTATTCGGTGTCCTTCCTTCTTTTCATGTTGATGTTGAACATTCGCATGAGGCTGTATGAGCTGTCGGGCTACTAAACCATTGAAGTTCATCATCTGCTGAAATCCGGAGGTTCCACTGAGTATCATTTGAGGCTGTTTAGGTCCTCTGTCATAGGGGACCATCGCTTTTTGGTAAGCAGGAATTCTTACTGGTGGTAGTGAAAGTCACGGATTATAAGAAGATTTCTGTCGTTGGCTTTTTTTGGATACTTACTCACGGGTGTTTTGTTTATTATGGACTTTTAGACGTGAACCTTGAGAGTTTCATATAGCAGTTGTGGACTATCATCTTAGTAACTGTTTAATCATGGTTCACTCACCTTATTATTATTTATAATTTACTGATTTTTCATGGTTCTTCATTGAGTATTTATATGATTTATCACTGTTGGTATTTGGATTTTTTTCAATTATTCAGTGGTGGGCTTATGTTCAGTCATAAGTTAGCGCGACTATATATATTTTTTCTTGCAGACCCTAAGAAGCCTTATGAACTTCATGTAGATGCCAGTCATGATGGTTTGGGAGGAGTGCTGTACCAGGAGCATGAAGAGCAACTGAGGCCTGTTGCGTATGTGAGCAGAAGTCTGACTCCCTCCGAAAAGAACTATCCTACCCATAAGTTGGAGTTCCTGGCCCTTAAGTGGGCGGTAGTTGACAAACTCAGAGACTATTTATATGGGGCGGAATTCACAGTGAAAACAGACAACAACCCCCTCACCTATCTCTTCACCACAGCAAAGTTGGATGCCACAGGACATAGGTAGCTGGCGGCGCTGTCCGCCTTCGACTTCGGCCTAAAGTACAGACCTGGGGCTGGAAACCGAGATGCAGACGCTTTGTCTAGAAGATCTCACGTCCCCACTTGCAGTACAGAAGACTGTGCCCAATTGCCACCCGACGGGGTGCGGGCCCTCTGTCAAGGGGCTGAACTTCAAGCCAGTGGTGGCTCAAGAGCAGAAGAGATAGGGGTTACCATAGTGGGAGTTCCCAAGCAATACTGTGGAGTAACCCAACTGGGGGAAGATAACTTGCCAAGACTGTCTAAGAAGGAGCTGAGATCCGACCAGTTGGAAGACCCTATGGAGAGATTGGTCCTAGAGGCCCTGGAGAATCAGGACCCGAATAGGCTCTCACGCCACCCTTCAAAGGAAGCTCGCCTGTTGAGGAAAGAGTGGGACAAGTTACAGGTACACCAGGGAGTGGTCTGCCGAAGGGGCCCCTCTGATGATCTAGAAGACAAATGGCAGCTGTTCTTGCCGGAGAAGTACAGAGAGACAGTCCTGGTTGCCCTGCACGACAACCATGGCCACCTAGGGGCAGAAAGGACTTTCCAACTCGTTAGGGACCGTTTCTATTGGCCCTGCATGAGGGCTGAAGTTGTAGAATACTGCCACTCATGTGCACGATGCATCCAGAGGAAGACGTTACCTCATCAAGCTGCCCCAATGGGCCATCTGCAAAGCCAAAGCCCACTTGACCTGGTATGCATTGATTTCCTCTGCCTTGAACCCGACCTGAGTGGACTAGGAAATGTTCTGGTAGTAACCGACCATTTCACCCGGTATGCCCAGGCCTTTCCAACCAAGGACCAGAAGGCTTCCACCGTGGCCAAAGTGCTGATGGAGAAATACTTTGTACATTATGGGCTACCACAACGGCTCCATTCAGATAAGGGAAGGGATTTTGAAAGTCGATTGATCCGGAAACTCCTGGATTTATTGGGGATCAAGAAGACAAGGACTACCCCCTATCATCCCCAAGGTGATGCTCAGCCGGAGAGGTTCAACCGAACCCTGCTCAACATGCTGGGGACCCTAAGTAGAGAAAATAAGCAGCATTGGAGCAACCACATAGCGGCAGTTGTGCATGCATACAATAGCACCACCAGTGATGCTACAGGATACTCACCCTATAGACTCATGTTCGGGAGAGAAGCAAGACTACCCGTAGATCTGGCCTTTGGTACTTCCATAGACCATTGTTCTGCTGCTTCCCACAAGGGATATGTCGATAGGCTTAGACGCAATTTGAAATTGGCCTATGAACAGGCCCAGGCGGCCTCCGAGCAAAGGGGTGCCCGCAACAAGAAAAACTTTGACTTAAAGGTTAGGATCCAAGATCTACAACCTGGAGATAGAGTGTTGTTGCGAAATTTGAGAATCCCTGGAAAACACAAGCTTGCAGACAGATGGAGACCCGAACCTTATGTTGTTTGCAAAAGACTACCGGGCCTACCTGTTTACAGACTTAAACCAGAAGGGAAGTTGGGGCCTTTGAAGACCTGGCATCGGAACCACCTACTCCCACTAGCTGAGGCGGTTCGGATACCCCCTATGATGGATTCCCCTGAACCAACGTCCATTATGGACACTCCTAGACCAAACACTCGGTCTCAGACCCCTCGAACCGAGGATACCGAAGACTCGGAGATAAGTGAAGATGAGGGAGAGGAACTTGGTTGGCTTTGGCCTTCCCAGGCCCCGGCAACTTCAGCTATTGATCTTCCACCTGACGAAGATACCAAAAGATCAAACACTGAATGCAGAAGCTACGGAGTTCATCCCGTCCAGTCCTTGGTCAGATGCTTGGGAAAGTGCTTGTGACCTACCACCTGAAGAAGATCTAAGGGAGTCCCTGTACCTCCCTGCCCCGGAGTCCAGTGCTCCTGAACCAGAAGTAAATTCTAAGTCAGTTACAGAAGAAGAACTTGTCTCAACAGAAAGTCCAAGAGGACAGAGGAAGCGAAGAGCCGTAAAACCTCCCAAGAGATTAACCTACCCACAAATGGGGAGGAGTGCGGAAGACACTGTGGTCACTGCCAGAAGGAGTATGGAAGACCCTGACCCTCCCACTGTTCATTTGGTGGGAGGCAACCCCAACTCACTCTCTGGCACAGTTAGACAGGATACTGATGATAGTGTGTCCTGTGGGCAGGGGAGTTCACTACCTTGGTTTTGGTGGGAATTTCCTCTGCCGACATCATATGAAACTTTGATTGATGTTGTACGTTCTGTAATTTAAGGTTATGTTATCTTTGGGGACCAAAGAGTTTAAGTGGGGGGAGTGTGTAGCGGGGTCTCCTTTAAGGCCCTGGAACTACGTTACCCAGAACCCCATCCGGCCTCAGGGGAAAGTTTCCACCGCAGAGACTCATGGGAGGGGGCTATTTAAGGAAGAGGGGAGATGGAGCTCGGCCTCTTTGGACACCGCGCTGCAAGCAACCAGTCTTCCTGTGCCGATCTGCTGCGGTGCAAGGCCTGAAGCCTGGAGCCTTGCGTGACTTCCGAAGAGCCTTCCACCCCACTGCGGAGCCTGGGTGGATCCTGTCTTGTCGAGTTAGGACATCAGTACGATCGGGGACCCGATCGTTGCGGACGCTGTGTGCGGATACACAGCAGGTGGAAGTCCCGGACTGGGATCGCATCCGGAGTGGTGAGCGGGCACCTGCCCAGACCAATAGACTGTGTCGTGTTCAGGCCTATAGGACTGCATAGGCCCACAGTTTGTTTATCTGCTGTTCCACGGGGGGACCGGTAGCAGGACAGAGTTGAAGTGTCCCCCCCATTATAGTTGTTCCAAGTTACTGCCTGTTGTGGATTACAAATTAGACTTTCATCAAGTGCACCACCGAAAGCTGGCATGCGAAGAAATCCTTTAAGGAAGTGACATAAGCCTCGTACACACGATCGATTTTCTCCTCCAAAACAAGCAAGAAAAGTGCCGCAAGAGCTTTTTTCGAGAAAACCGTTCGTGTGTATAGTTTTACGACGAGAAAATTGCCATGAATCTCGACGAGAAAATAGAGAACCTGCTCTCTATTTTCTCGTCAGGATTCCTGATTTCCTCGTCGTGTTTCTCGTCGGCCTGTTTTGTGACGAGAAAATGGTTCGTGTGTATGCTTTAACGAGTCTTTCAAAAGCGCGCATGCTCAGAAGCAAGTATGAGACGAGAGCGCATCTTCTGGTAAAACAAGCCTTCGTAATGGAGATAGCACATTCGTCACGCTCAAAATTATTGCATCGTTTAAATGTTGTGCATTGAAATCTTCTTTAGAATGTTACATTAATCAAAACGAAAGAACTTCTTTTGCTGCTGATATTCACACAGAGTTATGACTATCTTTTTTTAACCTTTTTCATGCTGCTCTTAAGAAGATTTATGTGTATTATATCGTGCAAGTTTTTTTGAATATTTAACATTTTTATATTTTTCAAACTGATGTTAATTTTAATTTCGCAATGTTTTGATAGTGATCTCCCATTGAATATTGTAATATATAGTTGTTAAATTTTACACCCTCTTTTGGGGAAATCAGATTCTTTTATTTTTTAGGGGGGTTGTTATCTGTCCCTTTTTTTGTCATTCAAATGTCTCTGCTTACTCCAAAGCTAAATTTAAAATTTTTACAAATACACATAGTCAAGTATGAACTTAAACAAAAATAACATTTATTCATGTTTTGTAAAAAATAAAGAGAAGGCAGCGCTGGAGAACCTGCTGCCATTTGTGCATCCCAGGGACCCCAGACCACACATCAACCCTGTGTGGACACTAAAATTGGGAGCTTGAGAGAAGGCCAACATTTCTGAGCACAATCTGATGCTGGCCTCCCAGAGGTCAGGAACAGCAGCAGGTGAGATATATGTCCCAAGTGTGTGGTACTACAACAGGCTGCCTTCTGTCCGACCACAATGAAGCAAGGCCATCACTTCCTCGTCTTCCTGGCAACCTTCCCTGCAACCTTCCCTGAAGCCTTCCCTGCAGCCTTCCTTCTTCGTTTGGCTGGAGGCTGGGCCACTGGAGGGGTACTCCTGTCAGGAGGAGGAGGAGGTGGAGAAGGGGGTGGCGCAGAAGAACAAGGTGGAGGTGGAGGAGAAGGGGGTGGGGCAGAAGAACAAGGTGGAGGTGGAGGAGAAGGGGGTGGGGCGGAAGAACAAGGTGGAGGTGGAGGAGAAGGGGGTGGGGCGGAAGAACAAGGTGGAGGTGGAGGTGGAGGAGAAGGGGGTGGGGCGGAAGAACAAGGTGGAGGTGGAGGAGAAGGGGGTGGGGCGGAAGAACAAGGTGGAGGTTAAGGAGAAGGGGGTGGGGCAGAAGAAGAAGGTGGAGGAGGAGGTTGAGGTTGGGACAGTTGTGCCACCTCACAAATTGCTGTATTGGGGGTAATTTTTCCCATCACCCCCTTGTTGAGCAAGGTGATGAGCAGGGGCTCGCATAGGAGGCGTTGCTCCATGCTCATCACCTTGAACTTTGCCTCCACAAGGCCGGCAATGGCCTCTTCAGGGGATGTGGGCTCCTTGAGGGTGGCATGGGCCTCTTTAATAAGGGCCATTGCTGCCTCACTGGTGGTCCTGTCCCTCCTGCCTCTTTTGGGAAATCGGATGGGAGGCACCTGTGATCTGGTGCTTCTCCTTTGCCCTGCCACCTCCTGCCTGCCACTGGGCCCTGCCACCTCCTGCCTGCCACTGGGCCCTGCCACCTCCTGCCTTCCACTGGGCCCTGCCACCTCCTGGCTGCCACTGGGCCCTGCCTCATCCTGCCTGACAGTTTCCAGACCCTCCTCCTGGCTGATTTTATCCTGTGTATGAAAAAGGGACATAGTTTAATATGTTGCTTTAATCTTTGCCTCAAAATTTATAATCATGATTGAAGCAATTAGAATGTAAATCCTGAAATCAGTTTCTAAAATGTACAACTACATCAGATTGACTATTTAGCAGCCAATTAAGTGCAAACTAATGTCTAGAGATCTTGATTTCACTTGTGGAACTCTAAATAGTTTATGTTTGTCATCTTGACATATTTGTCAAACATTAAGTTTATCCCAAAAAATTTTCATTAAATACTATACCTGGCTCCAGATGGCCAAATCAGGATCATCCAGGATGGCTGCCTCCTCTTGCTCCAGAGAAGGCTCAGGTTGGCTGCAGGGAAGTCTGGGGGGAAGAGTGGATAGTGATGGCCTTGCCTCAATGTGGTCATCCAGAAAGGACATCCTGCTGTAGTACCACAAATTGGGGACATACCCATCATCTGCTGCTGCTCCTGACCTCTGAGAAGCCAGGACCTTAGAGCGTTCAGTCCTGTAGGTGCCTCTCAAGCTCCCAATTTTAGTGTCCACCTGTTTTGCTGTGGCTGTGGGCACCTTGGTATGCACAAATGGGAGTAGGGTCTCCAGCGCTGCTTTTCTCACCCCTCTTTTTTTGTGGATGGGGTTTTTCGTCTCCCACAGAGCGGGCAGCTCCCTTACCCGGTCTATAAATTCCGCCAGGAAATCTCAATCACTAATGAAGACATTCATATTGTATCTGCAAGTAAAATAAATAATATATAACTAATGTGAGGCAAACAGTCTAACCTCCTTAACATCGTAGTCACCATATATATCCTACAACATTCTCAAGACAGTATAGGCCAACAATTTGTCCAACTCACAAAATCACATACCTTCGTTCGCACGTCCGTAACTTGAACTCCTCTCTCCGCACACCGAACGTAGTATAGTCACATGTGTGTTTGCTATATATACACCACGCATGCGTCAAACTACGAACACGTCCCTCCGCACACGTCGCCCGCCCATGACGTTCTAACTAACATCTTTTCCCCGCCCCTTCTCTTTCGGCGCGCAGACAGATATGGCGGATTTACAGCAGGTGTCTGATAATTCCGCAACTAACGAGGAGGAGACAAGCCCGGAGACCGAGGAAACGTCACGATCAAGGAGGAGATTCAAGGCATCTAATATGTCTTTTGCGGAGATGGCGGAGATGGTGGACATCTTGCTCAAGTCTAATTATGACACAAAGCATGGGCCGTATAGCAAACCAAATAGAAGGAAGGCCAAAATCCTGAAGAAAGTCGTGAAGAATCTGAAGACGAATTTCGGGGTGAAACGCTCAAATGAGCAGCTCAGAAAGAGGTGGTCAGACCTCAAACTGAGGGAGCCAGAGCAGTTAAGGAGCATTAAGAGAATGCTATCAAAAAGTAAGTAAAATGTACACTTTTCTGCTATTAATGTTTTTCTCAACTTACATGTTGCTCCTTTTTTTGATTTTATCATATTGGACTCCCTTCCATAATTTAATAATTTGAACTTGGTTTGGCACAGTAATTGTTCGTTACGTTACAGACACTTCGTTCGGCCACTATCCGCTGTTTTGGCTTATTTTATAGCCACAAAAGTAATTAGACATCTGCGTGTTTTTTAAAAAATTTTGTTCCACATTTTTTGGCTAGATGATGTGTTTGTAAAGAGAATGAAATGCAAACTTTAGTCAGTGTAAAGGAGAGGACACTCAGCAGCTGCTTCCACATCTGTACTTTGGAGCACTATAGTGTGGGCCACCAGACCCGCCTTTTTTGGGTGTCCCACACAGGTGCATTAGTGATTTTTTGTGGTGCCTCCATGTCTAAAAACTGACAGCCAAAGGTGAATACTAAACATATTATTGGTCAGAAATAATGCATTCATCTTTAACTTCCGCCCAAACACACACTTGTACCCCACTTCCAAGCAATTTAGCCTGTTTTTATTTTTCATAGAGAATTTCAGTGTGATAAATAGACCTTTTGTTTGATTATCATAGGGGAGAGAAGACTGGGAGGAGAACACTCCAGGGAGCACAGGAACCCCACAGCTTCACAACAACCCCAAACTCCCAAAGACCCACAACCGAAGGATGTTGAGGAAGTTGAGGTGGAGGAAGGAGAAGTGCAGGAAGGAGAGGTGGATGACGTTGTGGAACTGGTCACCACAACAGGTCAGTATCTGACACCACAGCTTCAGGTAAGAGATGTAGGCCTGCAGAGTTATAATACCTTTTTATTTTGTTTTTAGGGGATGTAAATGTTGTGGTGAAGGATAGTACACGTTTCTCTGCTGACAGTGCCCTCCGAATAATACAGCAAGTGATGGAATGTAGCACGGAACTGGACAGAATAAAACAAATAATTCATGTGATGGATCAAACATTTAAAGACATTCTAGATGTTTTGGGGAGAATCGAATAAGTCAACCAAACCCCCATTTTTTTCTCAAGAATGACTGTTCATCAACCTTTTAAACTGTTTTTGACAATCAAACCAGCCAAAAATTGAATATGCACACAGTGTGTCAACATGTGCCAACTGCCATCAGGGGATATCCATGTACGTCTTTTGGGGGTGCAACCCCTTCCTCGTATCTAAAGTAGGTGAACTGAGGAAGGGGTTGCACCCCCAAAACACGTCCATTGATCACCCCTGATGGCAGATAGCACATGTTGACAATAGGGATCAGGAGTCTAAAATCCCTAGTGGAAAATAATACAAAATGTGTGCATATTCAATTTTTGGCTGGGCAAGGGGTGGCAAGACCCCATATTAGGACGGGCACATAGAGACTTTGTGTAAGTGAATGTGTCAGATTGCTCAGAGGTATCCAATGTTGTAATTTTTGGAATGCAACTGTTGTTTTTGTATTTTCCTAAGAAAAGAATTGGCGGTTTTTGGCCAGGACAAAAAAAAAAAAGGAAACATGTGTGAATGTGCACAGAGTAAAATGTTTGAACAGAAACAACGTGTAGCTTCTTTTTTCAATACGCTCTAACCTTATTTGTGTTTTTTTTAAGGTTACATAGTGAAATGGTTGTTATTTACTAAAGGAAAATACACTTGGCACTACAAATGCACTAAGACAAACTAGGAGACAGGAAACAAACCAAAGTTAAAATTAGAAATCAGAATTTTATTTAGCTCATTCTCCAGGAATCTTTAGCCATAGCCTGGCATAGGAATTGCCCCCCTACCTGTGAAATATTGCATATATTTGTCACGAACCTCACAGGCATTTTGGGGGGGGCAAGCCAGCACGGGCAGATTCCAGGCCCGGCAGGGGATTAGCAGGTGAAAGTCCAGCCTCAGGCAATACTGAGGCCATATATGAATTGGATTTTCTGCAGAGAAAATTGTGTAGCACACAGCAGCATAAAACTACATAGTTTATTTTGTAGTTCGCCAAGTGTATGGAAGTCAAAAAAATGCGGAACCGGCTGGCCATTATGCCGAAGGCATTTTCAACGACTCTTCGGCCCCTGGCCAGCCGGTAATTGAACACCCTCTTCTCTGGGGTCAGGGTCCTGTGAGGAAATGGCCTCATAAGTTGCGGTCCGAGTCCAAAGGCTTCATCAGCCAAGAAAACAAAGGGGAGTCCTTCAATATTCCCTGCATCCGGTGGCAATGCAAGGTCGTCACTCTGGAGACGGAGGGCAAACTCCGTCTGGATGAAGGATCCCCCATCGGACATCCGGCCATTCTTCCCTACATCAACATAGAGGAATTCATACCGTGCTGACACCACCGCCATCAGCACAATGCTATGAAACCCCTTGTAATTGAAGTAGTAGGACCCAGAACGGGGTGGCGGCACGATGCGGACGTGCTTCCCGTCTATGGCACCACCGCAGTTGGGGAAGTCCCACCGCGTGGCAAACTCCGATGCCACAGTCTGCCATTCCTGTGGCGTGGAAGGAAGCTGGGGAGTCAAACAAGATGAAAGAAAATTAGAATTTAAAAATATTACATTACAAGGAGATTATAATAAAAAACATTAGAGGCCAACATCAATCAAATTCTACGTTTATTAAGGTGTTTTAAATAAGTATAATGGAAGGCTCATGTTTCATATTCATCACCCCCTCTGATGGTCCATTAATACATTATTTTGGGGGGGGGTGGGTAGATGTGTTTGGCCACAGGATAGCAGTGCAGTGGCGGTGCGTCCAGAGTGGGCGCTGGAGCACTGCCCCCTCTCTCCTGTGTCCGTCACTCAGAACAATACATAGGTTCATGCCTTGCATTAACCTATGTATTGTCAATGCCGCCCACTATTCAGGTGGATGGCCCCCTGTTAAGCGACCAACATATGAATAACTGCGGCATTTATGGTGTGAAAATTGCATATCAGAAACAGGGAGGCAAACAGGCTTGCACATTACAGCCTGAGGGATGTAATTGGCTTCATAAAAGTTAAATAGGGGACGCAGGGGGGGGGGGGAGCATTCCTTGGGTAAACACTGACAGGCTGCTCTGCCAATCATGTTCACCAAGTCTGTTGAATGGTAACATGATTGGCTAATGCAACATCAAGGGAAGGAGAAGACATCAAGGACAGAAGAAGGATGGCGCTGACCACAAGAAGGTATGTGCAGGGCTGGGGGGAAACTGGCTGCATTGGAGGGAACAAAATGGCTGCATTGGAGGGGACAAAATGGCTGCATTGGAGGGGACAAAATGGCTGCATTGGAGGGGACAACTGGGGGCGTTTAATAGGCACCTTTGCAAAAATGGAGGAAGTTTATTTCCTAAATTGGGGTTGGACCCCCAAACATTTGTTGCAACAGGCGCCCCTGCTGGAAAGGTTAGTGAAGAGAAATATGCATGGAGGAGAAAAAAGGGGCAATCTAAAGCTTCCAGCATGCATGGGGACAAAGGGGACATTCTCAGCATATTACAATCATGGTAATTAGGGAAAGATGAAAGAAATACAATACATTAGCATACATGAAATACATAAAATGTGATGTTAAAGGAGAAAACTTACCCTAATATAGTCCTCCTGCAGGACTTGGATGATGGCAGAACAGGTGTCTCGGATTATGAGGCCCAGAGCCTGGGAGGAGATGCCTGTCGTGAACTTCAAGTCCTGAAGACTTCTCCCTGTCGCCAGGTAGCGTAACGTGGCGATGAGCCTCTGCTCAGCACTGATGGCTTCCCGCATAACGGTGTCCTTCCTGGTAATATAGGGGGACACCAAAGCCAACAGTTCCTGAAATACGGGGTCAGACATCCGCAGAAAATTCCTGTAGTCCTCAGGATTATTCTCGACTATCTCCCGCAGCAGAGGCATGTGGCAGAATTGGTCCTGCTGGAGCAACCAATTCTTGGTCCATGAACTCCTCCTCACACCATTCATGGACTGGTCTTGGTCCAAAACAAGCAGACCAACACCAAGCACACGCACAGCACGAACTCGACGACGAGAACGTACCCGCGACATGGCTAGGAAACGGTCGTCTTATCAGAACGTACAGAACAGAACGCACTTTAGAACAGCAAGGCCTATGAATAACGAACTGAAAATCAAAAACGAACGGGCAAGAACGCACTGTAAAACAGATATGACCTGCCTAGACGCCCTGAAAGTCAAGATACGAACCCACAAGCACAAACTGAACCTCAGAAAACGAACTGAAAAGCACGAAGACTGAAAAGCGCGAATCGTCTCTTCCCAAACTTTTACTTCACACGCGGTAACACGAGATCAGCAAAAGCAGCCCAAGTGGTGGCGCCAAGAAAATCGATCTTCCCTTTTATAGTGCCGTCGTACGTGCTGGACGTGAGCGCGGAGAACAACGAGGAAATTGGGAAATGTCAGTGTGTACGCATAGAAAGCTTGACGAGAAACTCGTCAAGGTTAACAAGTATCTCGTCAAAAAAAACGACCTGTTTTTAACGACGAGAAACTCGGTCGTGTGTACGAGGCTTGAGATTTACTCCATGTCAGGCCTGACTTGGGTGGAGAGATAATATATTGTTTAGTGCGCCATAGGGCGCGCACACCATAATAGCTACGCGTGGTGTAGTACCGCGCAGCGCCATTATAGTGTGCTGAATTAATGGCTGCAGGGCTCTGCAAGCCAATTGCATGTGTGATGTTATACCTATGCTATTTACTATAAGAGTAAAACCGTTATAATCAATCCCTCGCCTTAGTGTGTTGTCTTACTGCTTAGAGATTAATTCATGCAATACAATTGAATGTGGTATAAGTATAACCCTAGACTAACTGTGCCAGCGGGGGTCGAGTAAGATTGCCGGGGGTTGGCGGTACTGCACACAGGGCCCAAAAACAAACCAGCAGCTTTCTTAATTGGGGGTAGCGCTACATACATCTAATCTCAGGAGATATGGAAACAGCAGCATTGCTGCAGAAATCATTGTCAGAACCTGGAAAGCCAAAACATTGACCAGCAATTACACTTGTTATGCTTGGCATTCAAGTACATAGGAACCCTCATCTTATGGGGGGGTGTCAGCATGAGGCAGACAAAGAACAGCACACTGATCTTCCCAGTGAATGACTGTGCCGATGACACTGGGATTGATGTGCACTCATGCTTAGGCTTCATGTACACTACAGCTCCTAAACCTGAGTTTAGGAGATTTTGGAGTTTTTTTTGCCAAAGCTCCTAAACTCAACTCCATAAAAGCCTATGGGGTTGATTTACTAAAGGCAAATCCACTGTGCACTACAAGTGCACTGCAAGTGCACTTGGAAGTGCACCTGAAAGTGCAGTCGCTGTAGATCTGAGGGGAAGATCTGAAATGAGGGGAAGCTCTACTGATTTCTGTCATCCAATTATGTGCAAGCAAAAATGCTGTTTTGTTTGGTCAAATATTCCCATAGACACGCCTAAACCTTGTGGACAGCCGTTCCAGAAGAGTTGAAGCTGTTATAGCTGCAAAGGGTGTCATTAAAGTTCATGTGCGTGTAAAGGCAGGCGTCCCAATACTTTTGGCAATATAGTGTACATTGAAAAAGGAGAGGGAAACAACTAGTAAAAAGTTCACAAGGTAAAACAGTGATTGAAATTTTAACAATGTTCCATACAATATTTCAGTATAAAGAGAAATTTAGAGGTTGTATTTGATATGCTTGAATTGAGCTGCATTTCTATAGACCAGTCTTTCTCAACCTCTTAACCTCAGGGGAACCCTTAAAACACTTTTCAAGTCTCATGCCCCGTACATACGATTGGAAATTCCAACAAGAAAAGTCCGATGTGAGCTGTTGGAAATTCCGACCGTGTGTATGCTCCTTCGGACTTTTGCTGTCGGAATTTCTGCCAACAAAAGATTAAGAGCTGGTTCTCAAATTTTCAGACGGAAAAAATTCCTATCGGAAAATCTGATCGTCTGTAGCAATTCCTACGCGCAAAATTCAGACGCATGCTCGGAAACAATTCGACGCATGCTTGGAAGTATTGAACTTCATTTTCTCGGCTTGTCGTAGTGTTGTATGTCACCGCGTTCTTGAAGGTTGGAAGATCAGAAAACTTGTGTGACCGTGTGTATGCAAGCCAAGCTTGAGCGGAATTCCGTCGGAAAAACCATCCAAGGTTTTTCCGACGGAAAATACGATCGTGTGTACACGGCATCAGGGAATCCTAACTAAAACCAATGAATTGGGGATCAATGGCACAAATGCTTTTTACATTGGGAATCATTGAGAAGAATTCCCATTTACAGTGGTGGGCTGAATGCCACCCATAGGGCTCATTGACATGGACGACAGCTTCTACAACCCACTGAAATGTGATCGGTGGTAGATTGCTTTTTCAAAGGTGGTGCTGCCTCCTCCATACTTGTTTTTTGGTGCCCAAGGGGGATTTTTTTCTAAGCCAATGGGGATTTTACAAACATGCCGCAACTGCAAGGGCTGCATTTGGCACCCAACTGCAGCTCAATCCAACTGACTTCAATAGGAAAGGTGAACAGGTGGAAACTCAATGTGCTGAGTTAAAATTTCCACATCATGAAGCAGCAATGTAAATAGACCCAAGCAGCCACCATTTCACAATGTAGCTTTAAGGTTGAGGGGCAGCCATCTTCTTTTTTGCTACTCTTTGGCAACCCATGCCAACCTAGCCCTACAGATAACCTAAAATGTTACTGTAATTGGTGTCATGGGTGTCATGATGTTGGGTTTGCCAAGTAGCATTGGCCTGGGAACTTTTCGGGCACCATCAGATGGGAAGTCAATCAAGCACAGCTCAAGGAACTCCTGGCAAGTGGCAACGTCTGGAGGAACCCTAGTTGAGAATAGCTGCTTTGGATGTACAATGTTTTAATAAGGTGTGTTGAACTGCAGCAAAGCAGGACACATGCAGTCTTTACATGCCAAATGGTGTGTTTTATATTAGAATACAGCTGAATGCATCCGAATGGGAAAAGGAAACGTCTTGCTAGAAAGCCCATCAAGATGAACTGTTATGCCGCGTACACACGGTCGGAATTTCCGACAACAAATGTTCGATGTGAGTTTGTTGTCGGAAAATCCGACCGTGTGTATGCTCCATCGGACATTTGCTGTCGGAATTTCCGACAACAAATGTTTGAGAGCAGGTTCTCAATTTTTCCGACAACAAAAGTTTTGCTCGGAAATTCCGATCGTGTGTAGCCAATTCCGACGTACAAAAATCCTACGCATTCTTGGGATCAATATGACGCATGCTCGGTATCAATTAACTTTTTCTTTGCTCGTTGTAGTGTTGTACGTCACTGCGTTCTTGTCGATCAGAATTTCCGACAACATTTGTGTGACCGTGTGTATGCAAGACAAGTTTGAGCCAACATCCGTCAGAAAAAAATCCACGGTTTTGTTGTCGGAATGTCCGATCGTGTGTACGTGGCATAAGGGTGGTGTTAGTGATCAGCAAATGTATTTTTGGCAAACAGGGAAAAGAGGAGGAACTGCACATTGTCAGAATCAATCATTCTTATTAAAAAAAAAACAATTTTGACCCCTTTGGGGGTTTTTCTCACCCTTTAAAATTTTGTAGTTGGATCTTTTCCCCTAGAAAGTCGATAAATTCAGTGAAGCCCAAACTCTCCTCTGTGTTATTGAACAGCTCAGACTCTGTGACCTGAAACAAGGAGAGGCAACAAGGGTGGGAGAACTCTAATGTTGGCCACACACAATTGGTATAATCAGTCAATCTATTATTTAATGCACCCCCTATACTGGTCAAGTTGAATACAAAACACAGGACCTTAACAGTAACCTCATATTTCTTGATTCTTTCAAAATGAATATCTATGCAAAATCTTTTTAGGTTTTGGGTGAAGGAAGGTTATATAAGCCCTCTACCAAGTTTTAATTGCTGTCTGTGTCACCACTGGAGTTGTAATTTCTACTGAGGACTAGGCTTGTGCAATTCGTTTCGTAACGAATTGAAATTCGTCCGAATTTAGCAACTTTCGGACATTCGGAAGCATTCGAATTTCCGAACAAAGCAATTACGAATAAGACCGAATCCGAAATAAATTATACCGCAAATAGCGAATGCCCGAATGTCTTCGGCATAATTCGTTATGAAAAAGTTACGAATGTACGAATCCATACGAAGCACAATAACACTCACTCTGCTCTGCTCTCTGCTTCTCCCACACCGTGCTGAACTCCCTCTCAAAATGGTGTACAGGGGCGGAGCCTATAGCCGCATGTTAAAAACGAAAGTAAAATACGAGATTTCGAATCGTTACAAATAACCGCAATGTATTTAGAAAAGTACAAATCCATTCGAAGCACATTAGGCATAATAGGCAGCGTCGTTGTGAGAGAGACACTGAAAATTACGAATCAACGAACCCAAAAAAAGTTACGAAAGTAGGAGTTGTGTCCAGAATCAACGAAAAACAACGTACTCTACCGAAAGTACGAATTATAAAGCAACAAAAAATTCAACGAAAAATGTCGCTTGCAAAAATACGAATGAGTCCGAACACGAAAAAATCCCGTCTAGCAAAATTACGAATGATTACGAATCAACAGGACCGGAAAGAAACGAACCGAAACGGAACGAATTTTTCCGTTGTGCACAAGTCTACTGAGGACCATTGTCATGGAGAAAAAATGTCTGGGGAAATCCAAAAATTTAGAGCTGTCCCAAGAACAAGAGGACAGGGCAAATCTTCCAATGGGGACTCCTGTTTTGAGGACAGCTGTGTAGAAGAGGAATTCCCTTCACTTTTGTAAATTTTCCCTAACTTCCTATTGCATCTTTGGGACAGGAAGTGAGAGGGATACTCCCTGGTTTGATGCCTGTTTTATTTAATGTAGCACTACTATTGGGTACTAAGTATTACTTTCAGTGATTTCCTGTGATATTGTATGTTTTTACACTAAACCCGGTGTGTCAGAAGAGCTGGGGTTCTTGAGAAGATCTAGGCAAAGAACAGAGGACCCATCCTATCTAGCAGCTCTTACAGGGGTAGTGCTACAAAATTTTTGGCTATACATATGTAGTGAGGTCACGAGCCCCCAGAGGCCTAATGGTGACCTCCAAAGTTAGTGATGGCTGACATCCTTCTGTGTAGAGTGGGTTACAAGGCATGGTGGGTGTAATGCAAGGTAGATTGATGGGCGCCAGACACTTCTTGAATGCAAAGAGATTTATTGTCTCTTGAACAGAACTGTGGAAGAGAGGGTTAGGGCAAGCACACTCTTTAGTGGATGCAATGCTAATTGGCAGACTTCTATAGGCAGACAGCTGTGCAGGGAAAGGCATCCAGCTAGACACCACATCTGCATGAGTAGGACCGCTGTCTCCTATGGCAGCAATCTTCTAACAGTTTCTAACAAAGGTTGCAACAAACTTCTTCTACAATCTACTACTGTAGCACTTCATTCAGCTGAGCTCTCAGTATTTCACTAGACTAACAGCCACTGGATCCCCTGGGCTCTTCCAATCTTCTCACTCAGTATCTTCCTAAAGCGTCACCCACGCGTCTCTGCTAGGTCCCTAGCTTTACACTCACAGATACTCTTAAAGCTTCACCCCACTGGCCTGCTTGATCCCTGGCCTGGCATACAATAATGCTCTGCAAGCGTCACCTCCACTGGCTGGGTCCCTGGCTTGGCACTTGCCGGAGTTTTCCCAATTCTTCACCATCCCCGGCTGGTGAGAATACTGCTGTACTTGCTTCAGCTACTCACAGTAGTCTCCGGTAACAAGGTGTATTGACCCTTAGTGGCGACAGCTTCCCCTCTACCTCCGACCACACTGGTTCTCCGGTTACTTCTGGTTGGACTACAAGCCCGCAGCCCCAACCCTACACTGCTCTCTTGCTTCATGGATAGGCCCTCAGGCAGCCTAGCAGCCAGATGTCCCCTGGAAAAGCCTAAGGCTTCCGGCTCAGCAGCCCGGGGCAGCACAACACACATCTACCCAGACAGCTGTACAGGTGGCACAGAACCCCGATCACCTAACTCTATCCAAATAAATAGGTTCTCCCAGCAGGCCAAGGGATCCAAGAAAATCCATGCCCATTGGCTGAGACACCCCCATTCATTCTTAATCTGTCCTTGCAATGCCCTTGTCTTATCTAATGTCACCAGTGGCAGAAGAGAGAAGTGCAGCAATTTATAGGGTGAAATCAATTGACCTCCTAACAATTGGCCAAGGCAACTACTGCCTGGCAACTAAATTTAATAGCATCCCTGCCTAAACATCAGGGTGCTACACATATACTTTAAATCAAGGTCAGGACACCTCATCTACTTCAAGTCTGTTACTACCTCCCTGTATATTAAATATGTTATTTAGAAATAATACCAATTTAATGTTTTTATTTATATATTTTTTCCTTACCTGTCCTGGTTTCTGATAGATGACCCCGAATTTGATGTTATTGGTCATGACATGTTCATCAAATGTCACCAGGAGCTGAGAGGCCTAAAGAAACAATTTGTGGTAGAGGAGATCAGAGACTTCTGAGAAAAATATCCATAACCAATAAGGTCAGCACATGTGAACCTATCAAATGCAATATGCAAAGAACAAAGCTATAACCTATCTTAGCCTATCAGAATTTAGCTTTTATCACTCTTCCTGGGGCCCATGAGTTGTAATTGGTTACTGGCATTAAATATTGTGAGCCATTGCAGCTCGATACAATGTCCTTTAAAGAGGACCTCCATATTCCTATAAGAGGTAAAGGTAGGATAGATAGACTTCAGACAAGAGTTAGGTCACTCTCGCTCTATACTTAATGGACGTGCAGAGGAGTGGACAGAAAGCGCGCCTGTTTGGGTGCCCCCATTGCAAACTGCTTGCTGTGGGGGCACTTGACAGTAGGGAGGGGCCAGGAGCACCGGCGAGGGACCCGAGAAGAGGAGGATCCACTCTGCTCTGTGCAAGACCAACTGCACACAGCTCGGTGTCTGAATGAACTACAAGTCCCGACAGCGTTAGCTTAGGCTGTCGGCTTTTAGTACTCAACAAACTACCACAGCGCTGTGGAATGAAAGTTTTGTAAATGAAACGAACGAGATGTGCTTTAACTGCAGACTTCAGCTTTAATTTGAGGGTATTTACATCCAAATCAGGTGAACGGTGTAGGAATTAAAACAGTTTGTATATGTATCTCCCACTTTTTAAGGGACCAAAAGTAATGGGACAATTGGCTGCTCAGCTGTTCCATGGCCAGGTGTGTGTTATTCCCTCATTATCCCACTTACAAGGAGCAGATAAAAGGTCCAGAGTTCATTTCAAGTGTGCTATTTGCATTTGGAATCTGTTGCTGTCAACTCTCAATATAAGATCCAAATAGCTGTCACTATCAGTGAAGCAAGCCATCATTAGGCTGAAAAAACAAAACAAACCCGTCAGAGAGATGGCTAAAACATTAGGTGTGGCCAAATCAACTGTTTGGAACATCCTTAAAAAGAAAGAATGCACCGGTGAGTTCAGCAACACCAAAAGACCCGGAAGACCACGGAAAACAACTGTGGTGGATGACCGAAGAATTCTTTCCCTGGTGAAGAAAACACCCTTCACAATAGTTGGCCAGATCAAGAACACTCTCCAGGATGTGTGTCAAAGTCAACAATCAAGAGAAGACTTCACCAGAGTGAATACAGAGGGTTCACCACAAGATGTAAACCATTGGTGAGCCTCAAAAACAGGAAGGCCAGATTAGAGTTTGCCAAACAGCTAAAAAAGCCTTCACAGTTCTGGAACAACATCCTATGGACAGATGAGACCAAGATAAACTTGTACCAGAGTGATGGGAAGAGAAGAGTATGGAGAAGGAAAGGAACTGCTCATGATCCAAAGCATACCACCTCATCAGTGAAGCATGGTGGTGGTAGTGTCATGGCGTGGGCATGTATGGCTGCCAATGGAACTGGTTCTCTTGTATTTATTGATGATGTGACTGCTGACAAAGGCAGCAGGATGAATTCTGAAGTATTTTGAGCAATATTATCTGCTCATATTCAGCCAAATGCTTCAGAACTCATTGGACGGCGCTTCACAGTGCAGATGGACAATGACCCGAAGCATACTGCGAAAGCAACCAAAGAGTTTAAGGGAAAGAAGTGGAATGTTATGCAGTGGCCAAGTCAATCACCTGACCTGAATCTGATTGAGCATGCATTTTACTTGCTGAAGACAAAACTGAAGGGAAAATGCCCCAAGAACAAGCAGGAACTGAAGACAGTTGCAGTAGAGGCCTAGCAGAGCATCACCAGGGATGAAACCCAGGGTCTGGTGATGTCTATGCGTTCCAGACTTCGGCTTTAATTGACTGCAAAGGATTTGCAACCAAGTATTAAAAAGTGAAAGTTTGATTTATGATTGTTAATCTGTCCCATTACTTTTGGTCCCTTAAAAAGTGGGAGGCACATATACAAACTGTTGTAATTCCTACACCCTTCACCTGATTTGGATGTAAATACCCGCAAATTAAAACTGAAAGTCTGCAGTTAAAGCATATCTTGTTTGTTTCACATCAAATCCATTGTGGTGATGTATAGAGCCAAAAAAATTAGAATTGTGTCGATGTCCCAATATTTATGGACCTGACTGTATATGGACATTTTTTTAAATGCATAAAAATGTGCATTTATTTTTTTTAGTCTGAAATTATCCTTTAAGCATAGCACTTTTTAGAAATATATTGAGAAAATTTTCCATTGAGACACACAGACTAAAAATTGGTTTCGTATTTGCTGGAGATTTTTTTCTGGCACATGACATGGTATATACTGTAATTGCTGACCAATCAGAAAGTGCCATTTTAGGACCTCACCTTCATGTAAAGGACTGGGAAGAACCTCTCCACAGACAATTCTTCACATAAGACCTGAAGAAGAGAAATCTGAGACTTATAACTTAACTTGAGCAGATATACACGCAGTACATTCCTACGGACTGAGTCTACAGGGTGAGCAGAGTAATGACAGGTGAATCTGCATGGGTTAGAGTCGCCAAGGGTTCAGTAAACCCTGTTCAAAGTTCATAAAAATCTAATTTATAGATACATTTCACTGCATGAATGAAAGGCGATGAATCTTGTTGGTGCATTCTGCCCGTTTTTGGGGCTTTTACTGTCACAAAATGGCACAGGAAGCAGGAAGAATGGCACAGGAAGCAGGAAGCATGGCACAGGAAGCAGGACACTGCAGTCAGGTACATGTACCAATGCAGAAAAAAAAATGTAAAAAACAAACAAAAACATACTGTACAATGGGGAGAGATTCTATTCATGTGAGAAAATTTTAAAAATCCTTAAGGCTCCATTTACACCTGGGTGTTTCGACTCTGCCCACGATTCCAGAATCGTGGCAAAACACGTGATGTGTTTGCAATTTCATTACCTCTTAATGACATCCCAATCACAGTGCGATTTTGCTGTGACAAACCGCACTGCAATCGTGGCAAATAGTGGCAAAATTGCAAGGAGCAAAGCTTGTCGCTCAAAAAGGAACAGGAGCGACAATCACAGCAAAATCGCACTGGCATTGGTGTGCCATTAAGACAGTAATGGCATTGCAAACACGTCCCGCATTTTGTCTAGGGTTGCCACCTGTCCGGGATTCACCAAGACAGTCAGGGTTTCAAACCACCTGAAACCCAGACACAATATCTATAATGGACTGTGGCTCCCCAAGTAACTGAGTACCACAACCGCTGAGTGCATAGGGGTGCACATGGGACACATTCCTGTACACGGACAGAAAAGGAGAGAGGGCTTGATATGCTCCTCATCCTCCTACCCCTACCCCTCTGTCTGCCCACTCACACTCCGATCCCTGGTGTTCTGTGCCTCAAGAAAGGAATGTGTGGCCTGGAAATCTGAAGCTCAGCAACCGGCAGATACATCGTGGATGAAAAGTGTCGATGCCTGAGCCTCCATCCTCAGGTGAGTGAGATCACCATCCAAAGTCTGTGTCTGAAGTCTCCCCCCTCCCTCCCTTCTCTCTCCTGCCTCCGAGCGAGTGAATACACCAAGGTAAGAGGGACTCAGATGTAAGGGATGCCCTGTGGATGTAAGGGGGTCATTGGGAACCCCAATTTAACCACTTCCCAACCGGTACATGTACATGTAGCGGGTGGTTACATTTAGGGGAGGCATCTGAGTGGTAACAGGCTCAGATGCAGCAATTGTTAGGGTTCGTGGACCAATTTAAGCCAGTGGAGGATATCAATGGTGTCCAGTTCCCTGCGGCCTATAGGTGGTGCTGTCGCCATAGGCCGGGGTTGAACCACCATTGGAGGTCTGTGCCTTTTTTGTCCTTTCACGGCAGTGGTACAGCGGGGCAGGGAACCTGCTGTGCATGCTGGGAGAGGGGATAAAAGGGGCGGTCATCTTCCGCTCGGGGTCCACGCCCAGGCACCTTCAGCCTGGGGGTGAGTGCTGGTGGTCTCCGAGCGCCCTCGGCCCGGAGACGGAGCTGCGATACCACCCCAGACACCTTTGGTCTGGGGTGAGGTACTCTCCGGAGGCCTGGGGCCCAGTACCTTCGACTGGGTCCCGCATGGGATGGAGGATTCCTAGGGGCCCACTGAGTGAGGGGACCCGAATCCAGGGCGAGGGGGACCAGAGAGGTGACCTTCCCAAAGACCCAGCGCAGCATTGGCTGGTGACGGTGGAGGCCTCTGGTGACCGTCCGGATGGATGTTTCTCCCTGACAGGGGCCGCATATCAAGAAGGTAGTCCACATTCTCATGGTCGGTGGCAGCAACCCAACTGAAACCCAGGTCGGTGGCAGAGACCTTAAGTCTAATTCACCTGGTCGGTGGCAGCGACCACCCTCACGGTTGGTGGCAGCGACCGTGCGCCAAGCCTGTTTACGCACACCGAAACAGGAGAGTAACAAGTTCATGTTTGTGCCTGGACCTTCCTCTTCACCTTGTCTGTTCGTTGTCTAACCAGTCTGCTCTAAAAGGACTATTTATTGCTCTGAAGAATAAATAAGTGTTGGACTTTCAATGGTGTGGAACTTGGCTTTCTGGGAGTTAAAGGTCATTCTCAAGGGAAGTTTTGGCTCTGGACAGGGGCACAGGCCCGAAGGTAAATGGTTATAGCTCACACCTCTACACACAGGAGGAAACGAGCTGGTGGTGCGTCACACTCTCCTCCCTGGTCCCCTAGACAAGAGCCATTGACATTGACAGAGAAGGAGGGAGTGAGAGGTGAGGTCGCTACATACATATATGTTGGCAGGTTGTCTCCTGCGCAAAACGACTTACAGGTACGTCGGCTCCTTTAAGAGCCTTAGCAGGCACGCGCGCGCCCACTGTACAGCGGGGGACCCGGTGCGCCTGGCCAGTGGTCGTGATTACCGCCGGCCACCCGCGATCACGGGCACGAGAGACAGAACGGGGATCTGTGTGTGTAAGCACACAAATCCCAGTTCCATCAGGAGAGGAGAGACAGATTGTGTGTTCCTATTAGTCAGGAACAGTGATATGTCTCCTCCTCTAGTCACTCCCATCCCTCCACAGTTAGAACACACACACTGAGGGAACACATTTAACCTCTTGATCGCCCCATAGTGTTAACCCCTTTCCTACCAGTGACATTTATACAGTAATCAGTGGCTATTTTTAGCTCTGATCGCTGTTTAAATGTCAATGGTCCCAAAAAAGTGTCCGATCTGTCCGTCCGCAATGTCGCAGTACCACTAAAAATCGCAAATCGCCGCCATTACTAGTAAAAAAAAAAAATAATTGCGATTTTTTTTTTACCAAAGATATGTAGAAGAATATATATCGGCCTAAACTGGTCAAAAAAAAATTTTGGTGATATTTATTATAGCAAAAACAAAAAAAAAAAATATTTTTTTCAAAATTGTCACTCTTTTTGTTTATAGCACAAAAAATGAAAACCACAGAGGTGATCAAATACCACCAAAAGAAAGCTCTATTTGTGGGAAAAAAATACGTCAATTTTGTTTGGGTACCACATCGCACGACCAGGCAATTGTCAGTTATAGCGACAAAGTGCCATATCGCAAAAAACGGCCTGGTCAGGAAGGGGGCAAAGGAAGGCTAGGAACTCTGATGTAAGTGGGAGGTTTGGTGAGCAGTAACCCCTTTAGATCAGGGTTCACAGCATTCCCCCTTAAAAACAAAAAAACAATTGCTGTGAGCCGCTGTAGTGTTCGGGATTGTCTTGAAGAAAGGGTGGCAACCCTAGTTTTGATGCGATTCTGGAACTGCCCAATTCTGCATGCGATTCCAGAATGTTGTGAATGGAGCCTTAACCTTGCATACACAGGCAGTGCATATTTGGCTGAGGAATTGCTTTTTTTTTTACATCTATCTTTAATTACGAAAAAGCACCAGCACCCCAATCTGATTATTTCAGTTTAAAAAAAAAGTAAATTTTTCAAGTAAATTTAGCAGTGACACAAGATTTTTCTTCATCATGACCAGAAGATAACAATTGGACAGTAGCTCAGCTCTCATTAAAGAATTAGTTCACCCGCTTTCAGGGCGGAACATGTTCCCAATGCCATCATGTTTTAAAATCGCCCACAGAGCCGTATCATTCATTCACACAAAGACTACAGATGATTCAGCAGTGTGAAATTGGCAAGCAGCAGGACACTTTTAAATAGTTAAGCGGCCGAGACGAGATTCTTGACAAGAATCTTGTCCCGGCCGAGTGTACACACGCTCGATTCAAAAGGACCGCCGTTCTTTTGAATGGAACGAACGTGGTGACGTCATCGACTACGACGAGCGTGCGCTCATCACATTCGATGCCGCCGCCGCCATCTTGCTACACCCTACCTATGCCTAGGAAGCTACCGCGCATGCGTCAAAGTCATTTCGAGCATGCACAGGTTTCCACGGCGACAGGTAAGCGTACACACAGGGAAACAGGCCGACGAGAATCTCAACGAGAAAATAGAGAGCAGGTTCTCTATTTTTCTCGTCGAGATTCTGGCCAGTTTTCTTGACGAGAAACCTGAAAGCCTCGTACACACGGCCGGTTTTCTCGGCAAGAAAGCTCTCCCAGCAGTTTTCTTGTCGTTTTTTGACGAGAAAACCGTCCGTGTGTACGAGGCTTAAGGCTAGGCCAAAATTTTCTAGAGACACAAAACTCAGACTGGGGCTTTTCTAAAATAATTAAAATACTTCAGAGGATACAGCAGTGTACAGCTGGTCAATAGCAGGACAACTTACAGGGATAGTTCACCTTTATCACAAAACAGCCTATGCAGATAAGGGGCATCTGTAGATAAAAAACAAACTGTGCAGCTCTGACTAAAGTTGAATAAAGCTCTTGCTATAGATGTAGGCCATTTACATACCTCATGAAGCCTGACTGGAATACTCCCAGGATGTTGCTAAGTACTCCCAGGATGTTGCTAAGTGAGGCCTAGTCATCACTGCTCACCTCCACCATCATAAGAGTGAGCTCTCAAATGCTGAGCTCAGAGCTACTGCATCAGAGGAGAGAAAGAGTATGTGAGGGGGTTTGAATCAGAGAAAGATCTCATCGTTGGGGTCAGTGGCAGGAACTTTGCCTCACTGTTGCTGACAGTGGGGAAAAAAATGCTCTATGGGCCAGATAAAGGCAAGCAAAGGGCCATGTCTGGCCCACGGGCCGCAGTTTGGAGACCACTGCTGTAGAGGATACAGAACTTTAAAGTTGCCAGCAGCAGTATAGTTTTAATGAGGGATAATAGGCCTTACCAGTGTATGCCTAACTTTTATTTTATCTATAGGGAGAAGAGATAAATGTGAGTGATATAATGTGAGTGGCTTAGGTCGACACTGTTTTTGCACTTGGATTTTATTCTCTTAAAAAATGTGGCACTATGCTGCAACCAAAAGGCAGCTCCAACAGATGGTCAGTAACAAGTGACTGCTCCACCTTGAGCACCCCAAACTTAAAAAACACACTATCAACATAAAAAATAAAAAACAACAAAAGAAATGAAAGCCCCGAAATACCAACCCCTGAAACAAAAGCCCATTTCTTTTTAAATGAAGCTTTGTAGCAAAAATACAGTTTTCTATGAACAAAACAGCAGCTAAAAATGACCACTGACCTGAATTTAATCACAAAGTAAGATTAAAGACAAATAAGCTTCCAATAATACAAACAACATCAGAAAAAGAAGGAAGAGAATGAAATGATTGATTAAAGTACAGTTTCCTAACTGATCTCTCTGAAGTTTGTCAGCTTTCCAATTCACTCACATTGTGGCTGTTCTGTGCACCCCCCCCCCCGTTTAGTGAGGGGGCAGGCTTAACATTAAGCCTGTTTTTGGCCCGTCTCAGCCTGCTGCCCGTAGTTCGAGGGTTACCATATGTAGTGCATTCGCCTTTAAAACAAAATCTCCTGGGCAAATCTGCTTAAAAAATTGCCAGGACTGCAAATGTTGAATCCAGAGTATTCTCCATAAACCCATGGTAGCAGTAACCCTGAACCCAATCACTAGTGCACAATGCAGGGCAGGGCCGCCATCAGGGGGGTTCAGGCAGTACACCTGTAAGGGGCCCGGAGGTCCTCAGGGGCCCGGGTGGCAACCCCCCTTTTTTTTATTTTTTATTTTTTTATTTATTTATTTTTTCGTAAGGGGCCCAGAGGTCCCCAGAGGCCTGGAGGTCCCCAGGGCCCCGATGGCAACCCCCCCTTTTTTTATACAATTTTTTTTTCTTTCTTTTTTTTTGTAAGGGGCCCAGAGGTCCCCAGGCCCCGGATGGCAACCCCCATTTTTTTAAATTATTATTATAATTTTTTATTATTTTTTTTCTTGTAAGGGGCAAGGGGCCCAGGAGGTCCCCAGGGCCCCGGATGGCAACCCCCCCTTTTTTTGTTTTTGTTCGTTAGCACCCAAAGCCCCCCCGACCTCAACAATTTGCGGCGGCAGCACCCCCCCACTTCTCAATTCGTGGCACCCCCCGCTTCTCAATTCGCGGGGAAGCCCCCCCGCCTCTCAATTTGTGGCGGCAGCACCCCCCCCGATCTGAAACTGTGTGAGGGGCCCCAAAAATCCTGATGGCGGCCCTGATGCAGGAAGAGCAAACAAGAACAAATTGAGGGAAAACTACTTTTTTGATCAAATATCCATTTTACAGTCTCAGCATCTTACCTGCCCCATCTGCACTGCACTTGGGAAATGCTGGAAGCTGGACGTTTCAATTACCTGGTGTTTGGTTCCAGATTTGGTTCTACAATAAAAATAGGAGACACATTTGTTATCATTACTTATATATTTTTTATAGCCATTCACCTTATAGTTTTTATTGAAGACTTTATATTGTTTTTGAATAGCAATCAATGGTCAAAAATAAATAAATATTTGCATTCGAAGTATGAAGGAGCTGTAAAAGTTTTAAATATAACTGTATCATTTTGTTTTGCTTTCTGATGCTAAGAAATTATTGATTATTTGATAAAATGAAAACTAAAATTTTCCAATTTCTAACACCCCAGAGAGTTTAGGTTCCCCACTCTATTTCTCTGCAGTGATGTCTGCATGTACAACACATTAAAGTACCGGTATATGTAGCCAGGAGTTGGTTATATATATATATTCCTGCAATCAGGAGACACTGTGTGGCTTTGCTGTGCGGGTGCAGTTTACCTCTATTCCCTCATCATTTCAATTATGCGAATAAACAGAAGACATAGAGAGAAGAAACCAGTTAAATTTTATAAAATAAAAAATTTGTGGATGTACTGGTACCCTGCATAATTTCTAACATTGTTCCGCATAGCACCAGCTAGAGTAACCTCATCTATTATTTATAAAGCAATTAATGTCCCATACAACGTTGAGATGCAGGAGGTGACTGTAAGACTGTAAGTCATAAATCCACCGGTTTTCTCAACGCAAAATATGTCTTTTAAGATTATTGCCCCTCCAATGTGGAGTGTATTTTTCTATAGCGATAACCGTCCTGTAGTAAAGAGGGTTTTTTGCCATGGTAATAACGAAAAATGTTTAGACACACTGGGGATTATTTCCGAAAGGCAAATCCACTTTGCACTACAAGTGCAAACTACAAGAGCAAAGTGCACTTGAAATTGCACTGAAAGTGCACTTGGAAGTGCTGTCACTGTAAATCTGAGGAGTAGATCTGAAATGAGGGGAAGCTCTGCTGATTTTATCATCCAATCATGTGCAAGCTAAAATGCTGTTTTTTATTTTCCTTGAGTGTCGCCCTCGGATCTATAGCGACTGCACTTCCAAGTGCACTTTCAGTGCAATTTCAAGTGCACTTTGCACTTGTAGTTTGCACTTGTAGTGCAAAGTGGATTTGCCTTTTGTAAATAACCCCCACTGTGTCCTATAAAGTAAATAAATGAGGGGGAGGAGTTGTAGTTGGTGATGTCATCCCGCGAGTATCTTGTTTTATCTTGTGTTTTTAGCCCACACTGCTGAAGTGCTTTGTTTGTGACAAACCCTAAACCATTGGAAAACAGCGAGCACTAGATCTGGTGTTTTTATCCCTGTGTTATACAGGAATTACCTGAGGGAGGTCTGAGACTGGTGAAGCCAGTAAGGAGAAAGAGGGTGACACGGAGGGATTAGCAGCTCTACGCCGGGCCGGTTTATTGATTACCCCCACAGGGGACTGCTTTATCTGACCTGCTGGTAAAACAGGGCTCAGACCTTAAGGTGAGTGGCTAGAGCACTGAGGTGGAGGAGAGCACCAGCACTTTCAATTTGTCGTGCACAATGTGGTGAAAGTTTTCAATTCAGAAGAAACCGAAAAATCTTATATCACTATAATTTTTAGGATTATGGATTTTTATGTTGCATTATTTTTGTATTGGTAGCGCAGCACTGTTTTGGCTATTCATTTGTCCAGTGCCAGCAGCAACCAGGTGGAGGTGTAATCTTGTACTTATTTGTAATTTTTCACTGATATTGTATTTTTGCACATTTGTTTTACAGGTTGGACTCATTATATGTTTAGTGTTAATATTGCACATTAATATGAGTGGCAGCGCAGCTAAATAATAATTAAAATTAGCATAGGTAGTAATGTAGGATTAATAACTGGTGTTTATCCATTTTTTTCCTTTCTTTTATCTTATCTTATCTTATCTGTCCTATAAAAAATAATTATTTATACATGGGTGTTCAAAGTTTGAATACATCATGCCTATGCCCATACAGTATCTCACAAAAGTGAGTACACCCCTCACATTTTCGAAAATATTTTATTATATCTGTTCATGTGACAACACTGAAGAAATTACACTTTGCTACAATGTAAAGTAGTGAGTGTACAGCTTGTATAACAGTGTATATTTGCTGTCCCCTCAAAATAACTCAGCACACAGCCATTAATGTCTTAACCTCCCTGGCAGTATGATTCTGTCAGATTTTAGGTGCTGAAAGCGGTACAATTATTTTGCATGGAAATTTGGCGTTTTATATTGTAGGCCTGTAATTCTTAGGAACAACTCACTTAAATCTGTCCAAACCAGAGTCTAGTAGACATCCCGGGTATGATAAAGTTTGAAACACAAAATCATAATATAATAAATAACTATAAATAATTATGTAGCGCCCTCACCCGCCTTCTCTCCTCTCTTTATGGCTGTATGACTTGTCTAGGGGTATCTGGGAGAAGGGGGAAAGATGTACACCACCAGCTCGGCTCTCTAGTATGCAGAGATATGAGCCAACCGTTTACCTTCGGTTCTGCGTTTTAGGCCGGAGCCTCAGCTTCTCCTATGGAGGATGATTGCCACTGTCACAGACAGGGACACTTAGCTTCCAGTAACACGAGTTCCACACCAATAAAATGTCCAACACTGTTTTATTTGCTTTGATCAATAGGTAGGCTGGTTGAACTTTAAAGGAACAGACAGGGTGTGGGAAAGAGTAGGTCCAGGCACAACTTAATGAATAAAGTCTCTCCTGTTCCGTTTAGTGCAAACAGGCTTGGCGCACAGTCGCTGCCACCAACTGTGAATTTGGTCCCTGCCACTGACCTGGGTGAACGTTGAGGCCTCTGCCACAGGCCTTAGATGAGGCCTGCCACTGACCTGATGAAGATGGGTCTCTGCCACAGACCATGAGAACAAGAAATACCTCCGTTAGGACAAACGACCACTGTCAGAGGAAGACATCCATCCGGACGGTCACCAGAGGCCCACACTGACACTGGCAAAATGCTGCACCGGCTCTACGGGAGGGTCACCTCTCCGGTCCCTTATGCCCTGGATTCAGGCACCCAATACCGGGGGCACCTTAGGAATGCTTCGCCCTCGCGGGACCCAGTCGAAGGTACTGGGCCCCAGGCCTCCTTGTAAAGTACCTCACCCCAGGCTGAAGGTGCCTGGGATGGAACTCGACTCCACGCGCCCAGGCCAAGGGCGCCTGGGCACAGACGAACCGCAGCAGCCCCCAGGCCGAAGGTGCCTGGGGAATGGACCTCGTGCACAAGATGTCCGCCCCCTTTATATCCTCTCCCAGCAGGCACAGCGGGTTCCCCACCCCGCTGTACTACTGCCGCGAGAGAACACAAAGGGCACGGCACTAGAATGGCAGTTCAACCCCGGTCCCAGGTGACAGCGCCACCTAGGGACCGCAGGGAACATGACACCATTCATACCTCCCACACTCCAAAGTGTTCATAAATTCCAAAAATCAATGTATCTGGGCCATCTATGGCCCAGATACGCCCCTCTAAATTTGACACCCGCTACACTTATAACAAATAATAATATATTAATAATAAAAATTATTCAATAATGTAATCAAATCAAAAACACTGAAATTTGCTCAGTTGCAGAATTGTCGCTGTCATTAGATTTAGTGTTTGATGATGAATTTCCCCACAAATCACTATCGCTCAATTCTGCAAGTGATTCTAATTTATTATCGCTGTTTTCTAGCTGGTCTAAAACCACTTTTGACATAAAGGGACACTTTTTGGTTGCTATGGACAATCTCGAGTTTCCAGGCAGAAAGAACAGTATATATAATATAAAAGTGCATGCAGGGCACTGGACTAACCACTAGGGACAAAGGGGATGTGTAATTATTTGATACAGTACTGTAATCAGTAAGATTACAGTATACTATATCTATACTGTGTTTTTTACTTTTAGAATTTTGCGCCGATCTCCGTCCCCGTGCGTCGCAACGTCGCAGGGAACGGAGCTCGGCACTCGGCAGTGTGAATCGAGCGAGACACGGCTCGCACACACTGCGGGGAGACATCGCAGGATCCAGGGAACAAGGTAAGTAACTCTCCCTGGATACTGCGATGCAGCCCGAGTCTGGCTCGGGGTTACCGCTTATGGTAGTAAAAACTCACCCCAAGCCAGACTCGGGATTACCGCCAGGGAGGTTAACCTCTGGCAACAAAAGTGAGTACACCCCTAAGTGAAAATGTCCAAATTGGGCCCAAAAGCCTCGTACACACGACCGAGTTTCTCGTCCAAAACCGGCAAGAAAAGTGCCGCAAGAGCTTTTTCCTCGAGAAAACCGTTCGTGTGTATGGTTTTACGACGAGAAAATTGCCGTGAATCTCGACGAGAAAATAGAGAACCTGCTCTCTATTTTCTCGTCAGGATTCCAGATTTCCTCGTCGTGTTTCTCGTCGGCCTGTTTTGTGACGAGAAAATGGTTCGTGTGTATGCTTTTACGACTCTTCAAAAAGCGCGCATGCTCAGAAGCAAGTATGAGACGGGAGCGCATCTTCTGGTAAAACAAGCCTTCGTAATGGAGATAGCACATTCGTCACGCTCGAAATTATTGCATCGTTTAAATGTTGTGCATTGAAATCTTCTTTAGAGTGTTACATTAATCCAAACGAATGAACTTCTTTTGCTGCTGATATTCTCACAGAGTTATGACTATCTTTTTTTATCCTTTTTCATGCTGCTCTTAAGAAGATTTAGGTGTATTATATCGTGCAAGATCTTCTGAATATTTTAAATTTTTACATTTTTCAAACTGATGTTAATTGTAATTTGGCAATGTTTTGATAGTGATCTCCCATTGAATATTGTAATATATATTTGTTAAATTTTACACCCTATTTTTTTTAAATAAGATTGTTATTCATTTTTTGGGTTTGGTATCTGTCCCTTTTTTGGCTGTCAAATGTCTCTGCTTACTCCAAAGCTAAATTGTAATTTTATTAAAAATACACATAGTCAAGTATGAACTTAAACAAAAATAACATTTATTCATGTTTCAAATAAAATAAAGAGAAGGCAGCGCTGGAGAACCTGCTGCCATTTGTGCATCCCAGGGACCCCAGAGCACACAGCAACCCTGTGTGGACACTAAAATTGGGAGCTTGAGAGAAGGCCAACATTTCTGAGCACAATCTGATGCTGGCCTCCCAGAGGTCAGGAACAGCAGCAGGTGAGATATATGTCCCAAGTGTGTGGTACTACAACAGGCTGCCTTCTGTCCGACCACAGTGAAGCAAGGCCATCACTTCCTCGTCTTCCTGGCAACCTTCCCTGCAACCTTTCCTGAAGCCTTCCCTGCAGCCTTCCTTCGTTTTGGCTGGAGGCTGGACCACTGGAGGGATACTCCTGTCAGGAGGAGGAGGAGGTGGAGGAGAAGGGGGTGGGGCAGAAGAAGAAGGTGGAGGTGGAGGAGAAGGGGGTGGGCCAGAAGAAGAAGGTGGAGGAGGAGGGGGTGGGGCAGAAGAAGAAGGTGGAGGTTGAGGAGAAGGGGGTGGGCCAGAAGAAGAAGGTGGAGGTGGAGGAGGAGGTTGAGGAGAAGGGGGTGGGGCAGAAGAAGAAGGTGGAGGTGGAGGAGGAGGTTGAGGTTGGGACAGTTGTGCCACCTCACAAATAGCGGTGTTGGGGGTAATTTTTCCCATCACCCCCTTGTTGAGCAAGGTGATGAGCAGGGGCTCGCATAGGAGGCGTTGATCCATGCTCATCACCTTGAACTTTGCCTCCACTAGGCCGGCAATGGCCTCTTCAGGAGATGTGGGCTCTTTGAGGGTGGCATGGGCCTCTTTAATAAGGGCCATTGCTGCCTCACTGGTCCTGTCCCTCCTGCTTCTTTTGGGAAGTCGGATGGGAGGCACCTGTGATCTGGTGCTTCTCCTTTGCCCTGCCACCTCCTGGCTGCCACTGGGCCCTGCCACCTCCTGGCTGCCACTGGGCCCTGCCACCTCCTGCCTGCCACTGGGCCCTGCCTCCTCCTGCCTGACAGTTTCCAGACCCTCCTCCTGGCTGATTTCATCCTGTGTATGAAAAAGGGACATAGTTTAATATGTTGGTTTAATCTTTGCATCCAAAATTCAGATCATGATTGAAGCAATTCGAATGTAAATCCAGAAATCATTTTGACCAATTTACAACTACATCAGATTGACTATTTAGCACCCAATTTAGGCCAGACTAATGTCTCGAGATCTTGATTTCACTTGTGGAACCCAAAACAGTTAATGTTTGTCATCTTGACATATTTGTCAAACATTAATTTTATCCCAATACATTTTCTATAAATACTATACCTGGCTCCAGATGGCCAAATCAGGTTCATCCAGGATGGCTGCCTCCTCTTGCTCCAGAGAAGGCTCAGGTTGGCTGCAGGGAAGTCTGGGGGGAAGAGTGGAGAGTGATGGCCTTGGCTCAATGGGGTCATCCAGAAAGGACATCCTGCTGTAGTACCACAAATTGGGGACATACACATCATCTGCTGCTGCTCCTGACCTCTGAGAAGCCAGGACCTTAGAGCGTTCATTCCTGTATGTGCCTCTCAAGCTCCCAATTTTAGTGTCCACCTGTTTTGCTGTGGCTGTGGGCACCTTGGTATGCACAAATGGGAGCAGGGTCTCCAGCGCTGCTTTTCTCACCCCTTTTTTTTTGTGTATGGGGTTTTTGGTCTCCCACAGAGCGGGCAGCTCCCTTACCCGGTCCATAAATTCCGCAAGGAATTCCTTGTCACTTATAAAGACATTCATTTTGGGTCTGCAAGTAAAATAAATAATATATAACTAATGTGAGGCACACAGTCTAACCTCCTTAAAATCTTAGTCACCATATATATCCTACAACATTCTCCAGACAGTATAGGCCAACAATTAGTCAAAGTCACAAAATCACATACCTTCGTTCGCACGTCCGTCACTTGAACTCCTCTCTCCGCACAACGAACGTAGTTTAGTCACATGTGTGTTTGCTATATATACACCACGCATGCGTCAAACTACGCACACGTCGCTCCGCACACGTCGCCCGCCCATGATGTTCTAACTAACATCTTTTCCCCGCCCCTTCTCTTTCGGCGCGCAGACAGATATGGCGGATTTACAGCAGGTGTCTGATAATTCCTCCAAAAACCTGGAGGAGACAAGCCCGGAGACCGAGGAAACGTCACGATCAAGGAGGAGATTCAAGGCATCTAATATGTCTTTTGCGGAGATAGCGGAGATGGTGGACATATTGCTCAAGTCTGATTATGACGCAAAGCATGGGCCGTATAGCAAACCTAATAGAAGGAAGGCCAAAATCCTGAGGAAAGTCGTGAAGAGTCTGAAGACGAATTTCGGGGTGAAACGCTCAAATGAGCAGCTCAGAAAGAGGTGGTCAGACCTCAAACTGAGGGAGCCAGAGCAGTTAAGGAGCATTAAGAGAATGCTAGCAAAAAGTAAGTAAAATGTACACTTTTCTGCTATTAAGGTTTTTCTCAAATTACATGTTGCTCCTTTTTGTTTATTTTCATATTGGACTCCCTTCCAAAATTTCCTAATTTCGAACTTGGTTTGGCACAGTAATCGTTCGTTACGTTACAGACACTTTGTTCGGCCACTATCCGCTGTTTTGGCTTATTTTACAGCCCCAAAAGAAAATACACATCTGCCTGTTTTTTACAAATTGTTGTTCCTAAATTTTTGGCTAGATGATGTGTTTGTAAAGAGAATGAAATGCAAACTTTAATCAGTGTAAAGGAGAGGACACTCAGCAGCTGGTACCACATCTGTACTTTGGAGCACTATAGTGTGGGCCAACAGAACCGCCTTTTTTGGGTGTCCCACACAGGTGCATCAGTGAAGTTTTGTGGTGCCTCCATGTCTAAAAATTTACATCCAAAAGGTGAATACTAAACCTTTTTTTTGTTCCAAATAATGCATTCATCTTTAGAATCCGCACAAACACACACTTGTACCCCACTTCCAAACAATTTAGCCTGTTTTAATTTTTCTGAGAGAATTTCAGTGTGATAAATAGACCTTTTGTTTGATTCTCATAAGGGAGAGAAGACTGGGAGGAGAACACTCCAGGGAGCACAGGAACCCCACAGCTTCACAACAACCCCAAACTCCCAAAGACCCACAACCGAAGGATGTTGAGGAAGTTGAGGTGGAGGAAGGAGAAGTGCAGGAAGGAGAGGTGGATGACGTTGTGGAACTGGTCACCACAACAGGTCAGTATCTGACACCACAGCTTCAGGTAAGAGATGTAGGCCTGCAGAGTTATAATACCTTTTGTATTTTGTTTTTAGGGGATGTAAATGTTGTGGTGAAGTGTGGTGATAGTACACGTTTCTCTGCTGACAGTGCCCTCCAAATAATACAGCAAGTGATGGAATGTAGCACGGAACTGGACAGAATAAAACAAATAATTCATGTGATGGATCAAACATTTAAAGACATTCTAGATGTATTGGGGAGAATCGAATAAGTCAACCAAACCCCCATTTTTGTTTCAGGAATGACTGTTCTTCAACCTTTTAAACTCTTTTTGACAATCAAACCAGCCAAAAATTGAATATGCACACAGTGTGTCAACATGTGCTATCTGCCATCAGGGGATATCCATATACGTCTTTTGGGGGTGCAACCCCTTCCTCGTATCTAAAGTAGGTGAACTGAGGAAGGGGTTGCACCCCCAAAACACGTCCATTGATCACCCCTGATGGCAGATAGCACATGTTGACAATAGGGATCAGGAGTCTAAAATCCCTATTGGAAATTACTTTAAAATGTGTGCATATTCAATTTTTGGCTGGGCAAGGGGTGGCAAGACCCCATATTATGACGGGCACATAGAGACATAGTTTGTGTAAGTGTGAATGTCTCAGATTGCTCAGAGATATTCAAAGTTGTACTTTTTGGAATGCAACTGTTGTTATTGTATTTTCCTAAGAAAAGAATTGGCGGTTTGTGGCCAGGACAAAAAAAAAAAAAAAAAAGTAAACATGTGTGTGAATGTGCACAGAGTAAAATGTTTGAACAGAAACAACGTGTAGCTTCTTTTTTCAATACGCTCTAACCTTATTTGTGTTTTTTTTAAGGTTACATAGTGAAATGGTTGTTATTTACTAAAGGAAAATACACTTGGCACTACAAATGCACTAAGACAAACTAGGAGACAGGAAACAAACAAAAGTTAAAATTTGAAATCAGAATTTTATTTAGCTCATTCTCCATGAATCTTTAGGCATAGCCTGGCATAGAAATTGCCCCCCTACCCGTGAAATATTGCATATATTTCTCCCGAACCTCACAGGCATTTTGGGGGGGCAAGCCAGGATGGGCAGATTCAAGGCCCGGCAGGGGATTGGCAGATGAAAGTCCAGCCTCAGGCAATACTGTGGCCATATAAGAAGTGGATTTTCTGCTGAGAAAGTTGTGTAGCACACAGCAGCATAAAACGACATAGTTTATTTTGTAGTCCGCCAAGTGGATGGAAGTCATAAAAATGCGGAACCGGCTGGCCATTATGCCGAAGGCATTTTCAACGACTCTTCGGCCCCTGGCCAGCCGGTAATTGAACACCCTCTTCTCTGGGGTCAGGGTCCTCTGAGGAAATGGCCTCATAAGATGCGGTCCGAGCCCGAAGGCTTCATCAGCCAAAAAAACAAAGGGGAGTCCTTCAACATTCCCTGCATCCGGTGGCAATGCAAGGTCGTCACTCTGGAGACGGAGGGCAAACTCCGTCTGGATGAAGGATCCCCCTTCGGACATCCGGCCATTCTTCCCTACATCAACATAGAGGAATTCATACCGTGCTGACACCACCGCCATCAGCACAATGCTATGAAACCCCTTGTAATTGAAGTAGTAGGACCCAGAAGGGGGTGGCGGCACGATGCGGACGTGCTTTCCGTCTATGGCACCACCGCAGTTGGGGAAGTCCCACCGCGTGGCAAACTCCGATGCCACAGTCTGCCATTCCTGTGGCGTGGAAGGAAGCTGGGGAGTCAAACAAGATGAAAAAAAATTAGAATTTTAAAATATTACATTACAAGGAGATTATAATAAAAAACATTAGAGGCCAACATCAATCAAATTCTCCGTTTATTAATCTGTTTTTAAGAAGTATAATGGAAGGCTCATGTTTCATATTCATCACCCCCTCTGATGGTCCATTAAAAAAATATTTTGGGGGGGGGGTAGATGTGTTTGGCCACAGGATAGCATTGCAGTGGCGGTGCGTCCAGAGTGGGCGCTGGAGCACTGCCACCTCTCTCCTGTGCCCGTCACTCCGAACAATACATCGGTTCATGCCTTGCATTAACCTATGTATTGTCAATGCCGCCCACTATTCTGGTGGATGGCCCCCTGTTAAGCGACCAACATATGAATAACTGCAGCATTCATGGGGTGAAAATTGCATATCAGAAACAGGGAGGCAAATAGGCTTGCACATTACAGCCTGAGGGATGTAATTGGCTTCATAAAAGTTAAATAGGTGACGCAGGGGGGGGGGGACATTCCTTGGGTAAACACTGACAGGCTGCTCTGCCAATCTTGTTCACCAAGTCTGTTTAATGGTAACATGATTGGCTGATGCAACATCAAGGGCAGGAGAAGACATCAAGGACAGAAGAAGGATGGCGCTGACCACAAGAAGGTAAGTGCAGGGCTGTGGGGAACAAAATGGCTGCATTGGAGGGAACAAAATGGCTGCATTGGAGGGAACAAAATGGCTGCATTGGAGGGAACAAAATGGCTGCATTGGAGGGAACAAATGTCTGCATTGGAGGGGGCAACTGGGGGCGTTTAATAGGCACAGTCGCAAAAAGGAGGAAGTTTATTTCCTAAATTGGGGTTGGACCCCCAAACATTTGGAGCAACAGACGCCCCTGCTGGAAAGCTTAGTGAAGGGAAATATGCATGGAGGAGAAAAAAGGGGCATTTAAAAACTTCCAGCATGCATGGGGACAAAGGGGACATTCTCAGCATATTACATTCATGGTAATTAGGGAAGGATGAAAGAAATACAATACATTAGCATACATGTAATACATAAAATGTGATGTTAATGGAGAAAACTTACCCTAATATAGTCCTCCTGCAGGACTTGTATAATAGCAGAACAGGTGTCTGGGATTATGAGGCCCAGAGCCTGGGGGGAGATGCCTGTCGTGAACTTCAAGTCCTGAAGACTTCTCCCTGTCGCCAGGTAAAGTAACGTGGCGATGAGCCTCTGCTCAGCACTGATGGCTTCCCGCATAACGGTGTCCTTCCTGGTAATATAGGGGGACACCAAAGCCAACAGTTCCTGAAAAACGGGGTCAGACATCCGCAGAAAATTCCTGTAGTCCTCAGGATTATTCTCGACGATCTCCCGCAGCAGAGGCATATGGCAGAATTGGTCCCGCTGGAGCAACCAATTCTTGGTCCATGAACTCCTCCTCACACCATTCATGGACTGGTCTTGGTCCAAAACAAGCAGACCAACACCAAGCGCACGCACAGCACGAACTCGACGCCGAGAACGTACCCGCGACATGGCTAGGAAACGGTCGTCTGATCAGAACGTACAGAACAGAACGCACTTTAGAACAGCAAGGCCTATGAATAGCAAACTGAAAATCAGAAACGAACGGGCAAGAACGCACTGTAAAACAGATACAACCTGCCTAGACGCCCTGAAAGTCAAGATACAAACCCACAAGCACAAACTGAACCGCAGAAAACGAACTGAAAAGCACAAAGACTGAAAAGCGCGAATCGTCTCTTCCCAAACTTTTACTTCACACGCGGTAACACGAGATCAGCAAAAGCAGCCCAAGGGGTGGCGCCAAGGAAATCGATCTTCCCCTTTATACTGCCGTCGTACGTGCTGGACGTGACCGCGGAGAACAACGAGGAAATTGGGAAATGTCAGTGTGTACGCATGGAAAGCTTGACGAGAAACTCGTCAAGGTTAACAAGAATCTCGTCGAAAAAAACGACGAGATTGTTACGACGAGAAACTCGGTCGTGTGTACGAGGCTAAAGTGTCAATATTTTGTGTGGCCATCATTATTTTCCAGCACTGCCTTAACCCTGCAGCAGAAAGAGAAAGCCGCTCAGGTGTGGATGACTTCTGGTAATCACTTCTTCCCAAAAACTACGGGTGCAGGCAATGCAAACACACAGGCAAAGCAAAATAACAAAATCTTCTGGACTGCAGCACTCCGAATAAAATGCCTTTTATTTGTAAAATCCAAAATCCAAAAACCACACTACAGATCACAGCACACTGGTCAAGCTGACGCGTTTCACACGGTACTAGTGTTTAACCACTTCAATACAGGGCTTTTTGTACCTATTCAATACCGGGCCTATTTTGGCACTTCTCTCCTACATGTACAAATCATCATTCTTTTGCTAGAAAATTACTCAGAACCCCCAAACATTATACATGTTTTTTTAGCAGACACCCTAGGGAATAAAATGACGGTCATTGCAACATTTTTTCTTGCACAATATTTGCGCAATAATTTTTCAAACGCCTTTTTAAAAAAAAAAATGGTTTCATGAATTAAAAAATAACAAAACAGTAAAGTTAGCCCAATTTTTTGGGAAAATATGAAAGATAATGTTACGCCGAGTAAATAGATACCTAACATGTCACGCTTTAAAATTGCGCACACTCATGGAATGGCGCCAAACTTCGGTACTTAAAAATCTCCATAGGCGACGCTTTAATTTTTTTTACAGGTTACCAGGTTAGAATTACAGAGGAGGTCTAGTTCTAGAATTGTTGCACGCGCTCTAACTCACGCGGCGATACCTCACATGCGTGGTTTGAACGGCCCATATGTGGGCGACTTACGTGTGCATTCGCTTCTGATCGCGAGCTACCGGAGACAGGGGCGTTTTAATTTTTTTTTCTTACTTATTTATTTTTTTTACTTATTTATTTTTTTACAATGATTTTACTTTTTTTTTGATCACTTTTATTCCTATTACAAGGAATGTAAACATCCCTTGTAATAGGAATGTGTGTGACAGGTTCTCTTTATTGAGAGATGCGGGGTCAATAAGACCCCACATCTCTCCTCCAGGCTGGAAAGCATGAGATCAGTGAATTTTTTTTCACTGATTTCATACTTACAGCCGCAATGGCGGCTTTGTTTACATTTGAGACCTGGGCGTGACGTCATCACATCGCGCCCGGGCCTCCGACGATCATAGAGATGACTGGTGACCATCTGGTCACCAGCAGGGATGAGCCGAACACCCCCCTGTTCGGTTCGCACCAGAACCTGCGAACAGACAAAATGTTTGTGTAAACTTTAGAACCCTATTAAATACAATGGACTCGAACGTTCGAAATCTAAAGTGTTAATTATAAAGGCTAATATGCAAGTTATTGTCCTAAAAAGTGTTTGGGGACCCGGGTCCTGCCCCAGGGGACATGTATCAATGCAAAAAGAAGTTTTAAAAACGGCCGTTTTTTCGGGAGCAGTGATTTTAATAATGCTTAAAATGAAAAAATAAAAGTGAAATATTCCTTTAAATTTTGTACCTGGGGGGTGTGTATGATATGCATGTGAAGTGGCGCATGTTTCCCGTGCTTAGAACTGTCCCTGCAAAAAATGTCATTTTTGAAAGAAAAAAATGCATTTAAAACTGACTCGCGGCTATTAATGAATTGTCGGCTCCCGGCAATACATACAAAAGTCATTGATAAAAAAAAAAAAAAAAAGCGTGGGGGTTCCCCAGAATTCAATTACCAGGCCCTTCAGGTCTGGAATGGATATTAAGGGGAACCCTGCCGCAAATTTAAAAAAAAATTGACGTGGGGTTCCCCCAAATATCCATTCCAGGCCCTTCAGATCTGGCATGGATTTTAAGGGGAACTCCACCCCAAATTTAAAAAAAAAATGGCGTGGAGTCCCCCTAAAAATCCATACCAGACCCCTTATCCGAGCACGCAACCTGGCCGGCCGCAGGGGAAAAGGGGGGGACGAGAGAGCGGCCCCCCCTCCCTCCTGAACCGTACCAAGCCACATGCCCTCAACATGGGGAGGATGTCCCCATGTTGATGGGGACAAGGGCCTCATCCCCACAACCCTTGCCCGGTGGTTGTGGGGGTCTGCGGGCGGGGGGCTTATCGGAATCTGGAAGACCCCTTTAACAAAGGGGACCCCCAGATCCCGGCCCCCCCCCTATGTGAATTGGTAAGGGGTACGTTGTACCCCTACCATTTCACGAAGAAAGCGTAATTTTTTTTTAAAAAAAACACACAAACACCTTGAAAAAGTCCTTTATTAAAAAAAAAAAAAAAAAAAAAAGCGGTGAAATCCAGTGTCCCGCGGCGATCCCGATGTCCAGCGGACCAGATGCGGAACATGAGAAGGGGCGGGTCTATACATGTATTACCAAAGTGAGAGCAGTCCCCCATCAGGTCCGCCCCCTCGGTATGTCAGACCCGCCTACGTCATTGGCTTGAGCGGGGAACTTCCTTCACTATGTAAATTTAAATTACATAGTGAAGGAAGTTCCCCGCTCAAGCCAATGACGTAGGCGGGTCCGACATACCGAGGGAGCGGACCTGATGGGGAACTTTAGAAGGGGCGGGTCTATACATTTAAAATACTGAGAGGGAGTTCCCCATCAGGTCCGCTCAGGCACAACCAATGAAGGACAGCGCTGGACATCGGGATCGCCGCGGGACACTGGATTTCACCGCTTTTTTTTTTTTTTTTTAATAAAGGACTTTTTCAAGGTGTTTGTGTGTTTTTTTAAACATTTTTTTACGCTTTCTTCGTGAAATGGTAGGGGTACAACGTACCCCTTACCAATTCACATAGGGGGGGGCCGGGATCTGGGGGTCCCCTTTGTTAAAGGGGTCTTCCAGATTCCGATAAGCCCCCCGCCCGCAGACCCCCACAACCACCGGGCAAGGGTTGTGGGGATGAGGCCCTTGTCCCCATCAACATGGGGACATCCTCCCCATGTTGAGGGCATGTGGCTTGGTACGGTTCAGGAGGGAGGGGGGGCCGCTCCCTCGTCCCCCCCTTTTCCCCTGCGGCCGGCCAGGTTGCGTGCTCGGATAAGGGGTCTGGTATGGATTTTTAGGGGGACTCCACGCCATTTTTTTTTAAAATTTGGGGTGGAGTTCCCCTTAAAATCCATGCCAGATCTGAAGGGCCTGGAATGGATATTTGGGGGAACCCCACGTCAATTTTTTTTTAAATTTGCGGCAGGGTTCCCCTTAATATCCATTCCAGACCTGAAGGGCCTGGTAATTGAATTCTGGGGAACCCCCACGCTTTTTAAAAATTTTTTATCAATGACTTTTGTATGTATTGCCGGGAGCCGACAATTCATTAATAGCCGCGAGTCAGTTTTAAATGCAATTTTTTCTTTCAAAAATGACATTTTTTGCAGGGACAGTTCTAAGCACGGGAAACATGCGCCACTTCACATGCATATCATACACACCCCCCAGGTACGAAATTTAAAGGAATATTTCACTTTTATTTTTTCATTTTAAGCATTATTAAAATCACTGCTCCCGAAAAAACGGCCGTTTTTAAAACTTCTTTTTGCATTGATACATGTCCCCTGGGGCAGGACCCCGGTCCCCAAACACTTTTTAGGACAATAACTTGCATATTAGCCTTTATAATTAGCACTTTAGATTTCTCCCATAGATTTTTCGAATTTGCCGCGAACACCCCTATTTGTTCGCTGTTCGAAGCTCATCCCTGGTCACCAGTCATCTCTATGCTCATCACGTGACTCCACCAACGATGCCAGAAGATTCGCTCCGGGTCCCCGATCGCACGGGGGAGCCCGGAGAAGCACCGGATGGCGGCGGGAGGGGGAGTGTCCCCTCCCGCCGCCTATAAGAACGATCAAGCGGCGGAACCGCCACTATGATTGTTCTTATGGTGCACAGAATCGCCGGCACTTCAAAAGGATATCTGAATGATGCCTCTAGCTGCAGGCATCATTCAGATATCCCCCTACAAAGCCGAGGACGTCATATGACGTCCACCCAGGATGGGAGATCCCATCTGTGGACGTCATTTGTCTATGGCTGGGTAGGGAAGTGGTTAATGATTAAACACTAGTACAGTGTGAAATGCGTCAGCTTGACCAGTGTGCTGTGATCTGTAGTGTGATTTTTGGATTTTACAAATAAAATACATTTTATTCGGAGTGCTGCAGTCCAGAAGATTTTGTTCTTTTGCTTTGACTGCCTTAACCCTCTTGAGCATGGAGTTCGCCAGAGCTTCACAGATTGCCACTGAAATCCTCTTCCACTCCTCTATGATGACATCACGGAGCTGGTGGATGTTAGAGACCTTGCACTCCTCCACCTTCCGTTTGAGGATGCCCCACAGATGCGCAATAGGGTTTAAGTCTGGAGACATGCTTGGCCAGTCCATCACCTTTACCCTCAGCTTATTTAGCAAGGAAGTGGTCATCTTGGAGGTGTGTTTAGGGTCATTATCATGTTGGAATACTGCCCTGCGGCCTAGTCTCCAAAGGTAGGGGATCATGCTCTGCTGTGCGGCGTATGGTCTGAGCACTGACAGGCTGACCCCCCCACCCCTTAAACCTCTGCAGCAATGCTGGCAGCACTCATACGTCTATTTCCTAAAGACAACCTCTGGATATGACGCTGAGCATGTGCACTCAACTTCTATAGTCGACCATGGCGAGGCCTGTTCTGAGTGGAACCTGTCCTGTTAAACCGCTGTATGGTCTTGGCCACCATGCTGCAGCTCAGTTTCAGGGACTTGGCAATCTTCCTCTAGCCTAGGCCATCTTTATGTAGAGCAACAATTCTTATTTTCCAATCCTCAGAGTTCTCTGCCGTGAGGTGCCATGCTGAACTTCCAGTGACCAGTATGAGAGAGTGAGAGCGATAACATCAAATTTAACACACCTGCTCCCCATTCACACCTGAGACCTTGTAACACTAACGAGTCACATGACACCAGGAAGGAAAAATGGCTAACTGGGCCCAATTTGGACATTTTCACTTAGGGGTGTACTCACTTTTGTTGCCAGTGGTTTAGATATTAATGGCTGTGTGTTGAGTTATTTTGAGAGGACAGAAAATTTACACTGTTATACAAGCTGTACACTCACTACTTTACATTGTAGCAAAGTGTAATTTCTTCAGTGTTGTCACATGAAAAGATATAATAAAATATGTACAAAAATGTGAGAGGTGTACTCACTTTTGTAAGATACTGTATATATATTTATATACAGCGGGTAAAATAAGTATTACCCTTTTTTCTAGGTAAATATATCTCTAAAGGTGCTATTGACATAAAATTTTCACCACATGTTGGTAACAACCCATGAAATCCATACATACAAAGACACCAAAATAAATAAGTTCAGAAATGAAGTTATGTGTAATAAAATAGAATGACACAGGAAAAAGTATTGAAGACGCTAACTGGAATATATTTAAAACTTCGTACAAAATCCTTTGTTGGTAATGACAGCTTCAAGATGCCTCCTGTATGGAGAAACTAGTCAGTCACATGAATTGCTCAGGCGTGATTTTGGTCTTCAAATCTTGAAGGTCCTGTGGGCCTCTTCTATGAACTCTGATCTTTAGTACTTTCCATAGATTTTCTATTGGATTCAAAACAGGTGATACGATGAGCCATACTGGCAGATATCTTTTCTTTCTTTGAAACCAATTGAGAGTTTCCTTGGCTTTCTGTTTGAGATCATTGTCTTGCTGAAATGTCCACCCTCCTTTCATCTTCATCATCCTGGTAGATGGCAGCAGATTTTTATTAAGAATCTCTTGGTACATTTTTCCATTCATCCTTCCTTCAATGATATGAAGTTTGTCAGTACCATCTGCTGAAAAATGTATGGTGAAATTATGTTCTTTCCCCTTCAGGATTATGATCCCAACAGTGCTCACTGGAACATTCAGAAGTTTAGAAGTCCTTCTGTAACTAATATAGAAAGAAAAAAGCCCTAGGGCTAACGTTGCGCTGGAGAAGCAATTAAAATTAATAAAGTGATCAGTGATCCAAGGACAGCAGCTAGCATAAATAGCTAAATACTAAAACTATACAAAACATAAAAAACAAAGGTATGCAGCGCTGAAATAAGATCTCCAAAATTAAATTAGGAGAACATAAAATAGGTTGATAATCAACTAAATAGTTAAACACAAAATATAAAATAAATTATAAATAAGTGCAGTAGTGAACCACGAAAAATTATTAAATAAAAAAATATTAACAATAAAAATAATGTTAATAACTAATCCGTGAAGAAATTCATAAACAAAGTCCATCAAAAATAAACAACAATCCAATGTGAAGTGAAGTGTTCCAAAGAAAAGAAGAAAGCTTGCTCCCAAACGTGAAGTAATGGATACAATGGTGACACCCGGGTGAGAAAGATATATATCCTGCTTACCAGATGCTCATGACTGCATCCAACAGTCTCACCCAGCATAGGGAAATTAGGCTTCCCCCACAGCCTTAAAATTCAATGGTGTAGATTCCTCGTCCAACCTTAAACTCAGGCATAAAAGAAGAATTCCATAGGGTAGTATGTCAAACCAGCTTAGTTTATTAAAAAGTATTGCACTTACAATGTCGAAGATCGTTGAAAGCAGTAATCACAATACAATGATATGGCAGTAACAGCTCCGGCGTTCGTCTGTGTCTCTCGTTCCTGTATGTTCCGCGGCACTTCCTCGTATTCAAAAAATGCGTGATGACGTCACTGGCCCCCTACGCGTTTCGTCACGATAGGACTTCAACTGGGGATTGGCCGAAGTGAACGTCAGCACGCTGAAGATATATATACATAACAGCGCCATTTTGAAAATTGGCAAGCCGTTAAAATACAGCGGAGAAAAAGGGCAAACCATTGAATGGCTAATAATACACAGGAAACAAAAGATTATAGACAGGAATTAATAGCGCCATCTTGTGGCTAATTAGAAAAGTGCAGCAGTGCATAACAGAAATAGGAGATGAACACAGACCCACGCTCGCAGCTAACATGACATATAAAATGAATAAACTAAATAGTTAAAACGCTGGTAATCAAATATAGGATAAATATAAATCAAAATACATAAATCCTACAAACATCCAATATTGAAATAAAAAATGTATGTTTAATAGTTAAAAGCGAATAAAAATATATATATAAATATATATATAAAAAAATTTGTTAAGAATTATTAATAAAACAATTAATATCCCAATCCACATTGAGGCCAAAGGGTCTAAAAGATTTCATGAGAAATATCCATCTCGTCTCAGATCTAGAAATAGCTCTCACCATATTGGTCCCTCTCCAATGTGGACTGAGAGACTGGATAGCTAAAAATTTGGTTCCCTTAATCTGACGATTGTGATGTTTATCATAATGTTTAGATAAATTATGTTTAGGAAAACCTCTCAAGATATTGCCTACATGTTCATTTAAGCGTATGTGCAACTCTCTTTTCGTACGTCCTATATATTGTTTGGAGCAAGGGCATTGAATCAAGTACACTACATACTTGGTAGAACAGGTAATGAATGAATCAATCTCATAAGTTTTATTGGTCACAGTAGATGAAAAACTTTCCTGTTTGCGGCCTATAGATGAATTGATCTTACATATGCTACATTTACGGCAGGGAAAGTAACCCTTCATATTTTGAAAAAAGGACAATCTCTTGGGTGGATCAATAACATTAGGAGCCAGAGTCAATCTAAGAGGTGGTGCACCTCTATAGATCATCACTGGTTGTTCCGGAATGACAGGACCCAGAATCCCGTCACTCCGCAACACGTCCCAATGTTTTTTAAAGATTTTTTTAATAGAAAAATGTTGATCAGAAAATCTCGTAATCATTGACCACCCAAATCTTTCCACAGAAGAATCTTCTGTGGGAGGTAGTGAGGTGGTGGGTGTAGCTGATATTCAACAGTCAGATGCTTTACCCTCCACCCCATCTACCAGAGTTATACCCTCCCAACCACTAAATAAAGGTCCTGATAGGAAAGGTAGTAAAAAAGCATTAACTGTCCCTAATACAGGTGGATATAAGGGAGGTTACCAACAACCTTCCCACCACCCTAATCATCACCATTATAGCCCCCGTCCACAGGCTGCCTCTTATCAGCCATGGCCTAAGGGTAATCCACACCAGCCACGCCCCAGAGATCCCTACTATGGTAATTATGCTCAATCTAATTACCCTCCCACTAGAGTTCCCTACTATGATAAGAACTATTCCCAAGGACCATGGGAATATAGGGATAATTTGAGAAACCATGGTTATTCAAAACCTTCCCCTCAGGTAACAAGGGAATATAGGAATGATAGGAGTGATACTTGGTTCCAAAAACCGAAACATCATAAACCTGTGGATCTGAGGAGAGATCCAAGGGATGAGATTCGCTATCGCAGTTCTGGACCTGGTAATCAAACACCCCAGGGAAGACCTATAGCTTTAGAAAACCGATTTGCCCCTCTTCCAGATTATCAGGATGAGATGTATGAGGAGAATTATGTGATCACACAACATCCAAATCAAATGAATGATTTTCCCATACCCCATAGAGAATATTATCAGGAGTCCCCCCATGACTCTGGGGACAATTCTCAACGTTTTTTTCCCATGGCCAATCACAGGGGCAAACGTGGATACGAAGACAGAGAGGTACCAGAGGGGGGAGGAGAATCAGGGCCAAAAAAAAGGAAAAATTAGATATTGGTGGTATTTTTAATTTGAGCACGGCGACACTTTCTGAGGGTGAACAACGAGTTTTAAGTCATGGTTTGAAATTCGCTCCTCCACGGAAGCTGAATAAATTCGAGACATTCATTGATGTTCACAAATTTATTAGAAAAATGAACATCAAGAGGCATTTTATGCTGAACTCCATTGATAATCGGAGTCAGATTGCCCAGAGAGCTCTCACTTGTTCTAATAATAATCAGACGATCAGCATATCAGATAACCCCTCCATTCAGCATACTGACCTGAGGAATGCCTCACTTTTTAATCCACCTGGTTTTATAGCGCCCTCAGTACAAGTTTTTAAAGAATTACCGTATTTTTCGCTCCATAAGACGCACCTGACCATAAGACGCACCTAGGTTTTAGAGGAGGAAAACAAGAAAAAAAATATTCTGAACCAAACGGTGTACTAAAATATTTTATATTATACTATTACTATAGGTGGGTGGTGGACACACAGCAATACCAGCCCCCCTATCAAATCAGCTCCAGCTACACTATATCTGGTGGTGGACACAGCAACCTCCCCCCCCCCCCCCCTTCCCAGATCAGCTCAGGGTGGCAGCGCAGACACAAACACCCCTTAAGCCAATTCTATCACAACAGCTCAGGTGACTGGGCTGTGGATACCATGCCAGCTTACACCTCCCACCCCCTTATCAACAGCTCACCTCAGGCAGCGGAGGACACTGCCATTACAATCCACAACCCCCTCTTGTGCTGGCTGGCTCTTAGCCTCAGATGTACCCAGGAAGCAGCTAGAAATGAGGACTGGGGACATCGTTTACAGCAGCAGATGCTGAGGGAAGGAGCAGGAAGTCAGACTGGACCAGACCACGGCGCCGGGTGGCGGGGGGGGGGGGGGGTTCCGGCTGCAAAAAAAAAAACAAGGGCTCTCACTGCTTTTGGGATGGTGTCACCTCAGGCGGATGACACCCGACCTGGGTGCGGAACACACCCCCATAGCAATGCTACTGACAACCTCTATGTTTTGACACCCGGGGCAAAATGCCTCCCCCCGCTCCCCCTTGGTATGCCCCTGCCAGGATGCGCCTCACATCCTGTCCTCTCTCCTTCACAGAGAAGCCGAGTGCTGGGATTCTGACACGGCGGCGGCGACGGGGGGGGGGGGCAGTGCCTGGTCAGTATTCGCTCCATAAGACGCAGGGACATTTCCCCCTATTTTTTGGGGGGGAAAAAATGCGTCTTATGGTGCGAAAAATACGGTAGTTCTTCATGACCTTTTAGCATTAAAGGTTCCCAAGAAGAGAGGTAGGGATGTACATCAACAGTATATTAAACAAATTTGTGAACGTAAAGATATTCTGATACGTCCAGCAGATAAAGGAGGGGGTATAGTGGTTTTAGATAAATCCCATTATGCTGTAGAGATGCGTAGATTATTGTCAGATGAATCCACATACACTCCCCTGCCCTCCAATCCCACTGTCAAATATAGAAAAGAGTTATCCACCCTTATCGAATATGGATTTGAAAGGGAGATCCTTAACAAAAAGGAACGTATGCATCTGATTCCTATCACTCCCAGAGTGCCGGTAATTTATTACTTACCCAAGTTGCATAAAAACTCCATTAATCCACCTGGCCGCCCTATTATAAGCGGCATAGACTCTGTCACGTCTAGGATTAGTAGGTATGTGGACCATTTTTTACAGCCTTTGGTGGTTACTACTCCAGCATATTTGCGAGACACCACACAAGTTCTCAATTTATTGGGCGATTTTCAATGGAAGGAAGGTTGCGTCCTGGCCACGGCAGACGTAGCCTCCCTTTATACTATCATCTCTCACCAACATGGTTTTGAAGCTGTGGAATTTTATCTTCAACGTGATCCCTCTCTTCCCTGCTTACAGAGAGATTTCATTATGGAGTTAATACGGTTTGCCACGAGCCACAATTATTTCTGGTTCGGTGGAAATTTCTTTTTACAAACCAGGGGTGTTGCGATGGGGGCAAAGTTTGCCCCCAGTTTGGCAAACCTTTTTATGGCCCATTGGGAACTAGAAGCCATTTATGCCAATCCCCCTAAAGAACTGTTGTTCTGGAAAAGATACATCGATGATGTGATCCTTATCTGGGAGGGTGACATTCCATCTCTAGATAATTTCTTTTTGCAATTGAATGAAAACAATAGAGGCATTTTTTTGGAACATACAGTGAGTGATACTCAGATACACTTTTTAGACCTTAACATTGTTGTTAAAGAGGGGCGTCTCACTACTAGCACGTTTTTCAAAGATACAGATCGGAATGCTTTCATTCCCACCCACAATTGCCATCATAAATCCTGGCTTGCGGCTGTTCCCAAAGGTCAATTCCAAAGAATTAGACGTAACTGTACAGATATTTCTGAGTTTCATGTACAGGCTGATGTACTGAAGCAAAGATTTATAAGTAAGGGTTATCAGGCTTCTGTAATTGACGAAACTATCAGTAATGTTGCTGGGATGGATAGAGATTCTTTGTTATTAAGGAAAATTAAAGAAGATTCTTCTGTGGAAAGATTTGGGTGGTCAATGATTACGAGATTTTCTGATCAACATTTTTCTATTAAAAAAATCTTTAAAAAACATTGGGACGTGTTGTGGAGTGACGGGATTCTGGGTCCTGTCATTCCGGAACAACCAGTGATGATCTATAGAGGTGCACCACCTCTTAGATTGACTCTGGCTCCTAATGTTATTGATCCACCCAAGAGATTGTCCTTTTTTCAAAATATGAAGGGTTACTTTCCCTGCCGTAAATGTAGCATATGTAAGATCAATTCATCTATAGGCCGTAAACAGGAAAGTTTTTCATCTACTGTGACCAATAAAACTTATGAGATTGATTCATTCATTACCTGTTCTACCAAGTATGTAGTGTACTTGATTCAATGCCCTTGCTCCAAACAATATATAGGACGTACGAAAAGAGAGTTGCACATACGCTTAAATGAACATGTAGGCAATATCTTGAGAGGTTTTCCTAAACATAATTTATCTAAACATTATGATAAACATCACAATCGTCAGATTAAGGGAACCAAATTTTTAGCTATCCAGTCTCTCAGTCCACATTGGAGAGGGACCAATATGGTGAGAGCTATTTCTAGATCTGAGACGAGATGGATATTTCTCATGAAATCTTTTAGACCCTTTGGCCTCAATGTGGATTGGGATATTAATTGTTTTATTAATAATTCTTAACAATTTTTTTTATATATATATTTATATATATATTTTTATTTGCTTTTAACTATTAAACATACATTTTTTATTTCAATATTGGATGTTTGTAGGATTTATGTATTTTGATTTATATTTATCCTATATTTGATTACCAGCGTTTTAACTATTTAGTTTATTCATTTTATATGTCATGTTAGCTGTGAGCGTGGGTCTGTGTTCATCTCCTATTTCTGTTATGCACTGCTGCACTTTTCTAATTAGCCACAAGATGGCGCTATTAATTCCTGTCTATAATCTTTTGTTTCCTGTGTATTATTAGCCATTCAATGGTTTGCCCTTTTTCTCCGCTGTATTTTAACGGCTTGCCAATTTTCAAAATGGCGCTGTTATGTATATATATCTTCAGCGTGCTGACGTTCACTTCGGCCAATCCCCAGTTGAAGTCCTATCGTGACGAAACGCGTAGGGGGCCAGTGACGTCATCACGCATTTTTTTGAATACGAGGAAGTGCCGCGGAACATACAGGAACGAGAGACACAGACGAACGCCGGAGCTGTTACTGCCATATCGTTGTATTGTGATTACTGCTTTCAACGATCTTCGACATTGTAAGTGCAATACTTTTTAATAAACTAAGCTGGTTTGACATACTACCCTATGGAATTCTTCTTTTATGCCTGAGTTTAAGGTTGGACGAGGAATCTACACCATTGAATTTTAAGGCTGTGGGGGAAGCCTAATTTCCCTATGCTGGGTGAGACTGTTGGATGCAGTCATGAGCATCTGGTAAGCAGGATATATATCTTTCTCACCCGGGTGTCACCATTGTATCCATTACTTCACGTTTGGGAGCAAGCTTTCTTCTTTTCTTTGGAACACTTCACTTCACATTGGATTGTTGTTTATTTTTGATGGACTTTGTTTATGAATTTCTTCACGGATTAGTTATTAACATTATTTTTATTGTTAATATTTTTTTATTTAATAATTTTTCGTGGTTCACTACTGCACTTATTTATAATTTATTTTATATTTTGTGTTTAACTATTTAGTTGATTATCAACCTATTTTATGTTCTCCTAATTTAATTTTGGAGATCTTATTTCAGCGCTGCATACCTTTGTTTTTTATCTTCTGTAACTAATGCCATCAGTATGTTTTGCAACAATAAGGTTGCAAAGGTCTTGAGAGAGAGAGCTCTTTGCCTTTACGCATCATGAGATGTTTCTTGTGTGACACCTTGGTAATGAGACACCTTTTTATAGGCCATCAGTTGAGACTGAACCAGCTGATGTTAATTTGCACTGACAAGGGGCAGGATTGCTTTCTAATTACTGATAGATTTAAACTGGTGTCTTGGCTTTCCATGCCTTTTTGAACCTCCCTTTCTTCATGTGTTCAATACTTTTTCACTGTGTCATTCCATTCTTATTACACATAACTTCATTTCTGGACTTATTTTCTTTGGTGTCTTTGTTTGTATGGATTGCATGGGTTGTTACCGACATGTGGTGAAAATTTCATGCCAATAGCACCTTTAGAAATATATTTACCTAGAAAAATAGTGATGTGCTCATTATTTATTTTACCCGATTATATATATAGCACCCTGGAGTTTAGGCAGGGATGCTCCTCACAAATTAACTTGCCAGGAGTAATTACCCTATTTTATTGTTAGAGATCCATTGATTTCTCCCTAAGTTTGGCCTTGTACTTTTCTCTTCTACCACTAGGTGGCCGGGCACTTGGTGGTACTAGATATGAGAAGGACAACCCAAGGTCAGGTTTTGGGTATATGGGGTATCTCAGCCAATGGGCAGGGGTTTTGTTTAATCCCTTGGCCTGCTGGGGGAGCCTATATATTCAGGTGGAGTCAACTGGTCTATGTTCTGTGCCACCTGGACGGTTGTCTGAGTGGACGTGTGTCGTGTGCCCCGGCTGCTAGGCTGGAGGTTGGGCCTATCACAGAAGTGATGGTTCTGCCGGCCGGAGAACATGTCAGTGGTCAGAGGGAGAAGGGAAGCTGTCACCACTAAGGGACCAACCACCTTATTACCAGGGACCACAGTGAGTAGCTAAAGCAAGTACCGGAGCACTATTCTCACTGAAAGAGGAGGAGGACGTGGGATGGAGGAGATGGGACTGCAGGAGGAGGACGACGTGGGATGGAGGAGATGGGACTGGAGGAGTTGCTGGGAGGAGAGCTGTGGGGGTACAGGGGGGTTACCAGGAAGAGGATAGTTTTAGAGGGTGTACTCAGAGGGACAGGATTAGTCTAATGCCGCGTACACACGGTCGGAATTTCCCATGGAAAAAGTCAGATGGGAGCTTTTCATTGGATATTCCGACCGTGGAATTCCGACCGTGGAATTCCGACCGTGGAATTTTCCCGTCGGAATTCCGATCAGGATTTCCTATCGTATGTACAAATTCAGACGCGCTAAATTCCGACGCATGCTCGGAAACAAATTGACGCATGCTCGCAAGCATAGAACTTCATTTTCTCAGCTCGTCGTAGTCTTTTACATCACCGCGTTCTTGGCAGTCAAAAGTTCACCGAACTTTTGTGTGACCGTGTGTATGCAAGGCAGGCTTGAGCGGAATTCCGTTGGAAAACCCATCCAATTTTTTTCCGAAGGAAATTCCGCTCGTGTGTACAGGGCAACAGAGACATAAAAGATGGATGGAGGAGATGGGACTGGAGGAGGAGGATATGGGATGGAGGAGATGGGACTGGAGGAGGATGTGGGATGGAGGAGATGGGACTGGAGTAGGAGTACATGGGATGGAGGAGGAGGACGTTGGATGGAGGAGATGGGGCTGCAGGAGGAGGAGGATGTGAGATGAAAGAGATGGGAGGAAGAGGACATAGGATGAGACTAAACAAGGAGGACATGGGATGGAGAACATGGGATGGAGAAGGAGGAAGACATGGTATGGGCCTTTGTGGGATGGCTAATGGGCGGGCCCGGGGTAATGTTGGTGGTCAGGCCCGGGGGGCCCAGGCCTAAGGCCTGTGTAATGGGCCCCAAAATTTCTGATGGCTGCCCTGGTAAGATAAAACACAAAACAATCAGAAACAAAACTATTCCCCTATGTTTCTGAGACAATACAATATGTTTCGGACAATACATACATATACAATACATAAATAATTGTAAAACCCAGGCAAGAAATAGTTTTCTTGCATGTTTTCATCAGTGTTGCATTCCCTACATAAACCATTAAATATGTCCAAGAAAAGTACAAATACTGAGAAATACACCAAGCATAGAGGCCCGAAATTTTACTGTTCGGTGTTCATACGTACATAATAATAAGTAAATGGGAACACAACTTCAAACTAAAAGGAAGTCTATACCAGTGGCGGTGCGTCTATAGAGGGCGCCGGAGCGCCGCCCCCTCTCGCTCCCGCACCGTCACTGAAAGACAATACACAGATTCATGCATTGCATGAATCTATGTATTGTCACCGCTGCCGCGCTGCCCACTATACATATGGCCGGCCTCCTGGTGAGCGCCGGCCATATGAATTAGAGCGGGTGTAACTTGGAAGTGCCTATCAGAGCCAGCGGCTCTGATAGGCTTTCCGAATACAGCTCTCACGCTGTATTCGGCTTCCAAAAACTCCTCCCAGGTACGCACGGGGGTGCGTTCCTGGAAGAAGACTGTGTGGAGGTTTCAGCCAATCAGGTTCACCGGATCTGGTTACCGGTAACCTGATTGGCTGAAGCGACATCGAGGGCGGAAGAACACATCGAGGACGGCGCGGACCGAGGAAGGTAAGTGCAGGGCTGGGGGGGGGGGGCAGGCTGCATTTGGGGGACAAACTGGCTGAATATGGGGCACAAACTGGCTGAATATGGGGGACAAACTGGCTGAATATGGGGGGAACTGGCTGAATATGGGGGACAAACTGGCTGAATATGGGGGGAACTGTCTGAATATGGGGGCACACTGGCTGCATTTGGGGGGAACTGGCTGTATATGGGGGACAAACTGGCTGAATATGGGGGCACACTGGTTGTATTATGGGGGACAAACTGGCTGTATTTGGGGGGAACTGGCTGTATATGGGGACAAACTGGCTGAATATGGGGGGAACTGGCTGTATATGGGGGACACGCTGGCTGCATTTGGGGGGAACTGACTGTATATGGGGGACAAACTGGCTGCATTTGGGGGGAACTGGCTGTATATGGGGGACACACTGGCTGCATTTGGGGGGAACTGGCTGTATATGGGGACAAACTGGCTGCATTTGGGGGGAACTGGCTGTATATGGGGACAAACTGGCTGTATATGGGGGCACACTGGCTATATATATGGGAACACACTGGCTGTATATGGGGGCACACTGGCTATATATATGGGGACAAACTGGCTGTATATAGGGGCACACTGGCTATATATATATATATATATATATATATATATATGGGGGCACACTGGCTGTATATGGGGGCACACTGGCTGTATATGGGGGCACACTGGCTGTATATATATGGGGGCACACTGGCTGTATATGGAAACAAACTGGCTGTATTTGAGGGGGCAAACTGGTGGCGTTTGGACACAGTGGCTGCGTTTAATGGGCACAGTGGCGGCAATTGATTTCTTTTTTTTTTTTTTTCAGCTTGTTTGCGCCCCCCCAAAAATTTTGAGCACCAGCCGCCACTGGTCTATACTCAAAAAAAAAGCAAAAAAAAACCTTCAAACAATGATAGAAAAACGACACTGAGTAGAAACAAAACTATTCTTCTGTGTCCAAGAAAAGCTTTATGCTTTCAGTCTCAATATTCGGACATTTTGCTGCCAGTGATTGTTCTGTTCAGGATTTTTCAGAGTTACCTCTTAGAAGTGTATCGGGGTGTCACTTTAGGGAGCTCAAAAGACTACTATACCCAGTGTACAGCGGGACACCCACAGTGCATTGCCCGGAGCAAGGTCTGCTGGGGAAGGCCTATTTAAGGAGGAGCGGAGCAACACGCGGGTCTCTTTGGACGTCGCCCACCTAGCAAGTGGAGCCTGCGCTGGGTCTGTCGTTGGACTGGAACTGAGAGTTGGGCGTTGTGATCCAAAGAGCCTTCTGGCCATCATCCTTCCAAGGACTGTCGGGAGGATCGGAGACTACGGGAGTCGTGAGACTGTGTACAGGAACCCAGTTACGGAAGTCGGTTGTACGGACTGGTCCGGTCGGGTGAGAGAGCACTTGCTCAAGGATTATTTGACTAATCTTTAGGCTCAGTGTCCCTCGTTCAGGGACCACATTTTACCGGAGTGTTGCATTGCACTTAAGAGGGACCGTGTGTTGTGCAGCAATAGTTGAATCCTTTATTACATATCGAGTAGATGACTGTTCTTTTACCTGTGGATTACACATACCCCCTTTAAGTGCACCACCATTGCTAGCGAAGATCTCTCCCAACGGAGCATCGTATCTGCAATAGTCAGGCCTGACTTTAAAGAAATTAGACACTGTTTGGGCGCCATCTTTGCCCACGAGGGGGAAGCTCGCGAGCGTAGTTGATTGACATTGAGTGTGTGAAATACTATTAGAACTCATTGCTTGTTTATATGCTTAACAGTTAACATTGCAGGGCTCTGCATAGGCATATGTACTTTCTTTTTCGTACATCACGGGACACAGAGCGACTTAGTCATTACTAATGGGTTATATAGTTTACCTTCAGGTGTTGGCACTGGCCAATTCCAAACCGGAAGTACCCTCCCCTATATAAGCCCCTCCCACCCGGGAGCACCTCAGTTTTTTGCCAGTGTCTAAGGTGTTGGCCAAAGAGTAACATGTGTTTTCACTGGGCTTGCGTACAGGTTCTTTTGGGCCTTAGTAAGCTGTTCCGGATCCCACCAAAAAAAGCTTCATAGCTAAACGGTCGGTACCCGGGCCTTGCAGCAGAAGAGCAAGGTTTTGCCTGTAATGCTTCTCTTAGGAGGGCTGGACCCTGGGATCCAGAGCTCTGGTCATACCCACGACCAAGACGCTGTCTGTGCAGGGTGCTATACAGGTCCAGGGGAGTGGAATCCTTGGGAACCCGGTCCCTGAAGGTTTAATTACAATGCCTGCCGTGATAGGTGAAGTTTGGACTTTTGTGGACCAAACAAAGTCCTGCGGCGGGGATCAGGTAAGTGGGGGCCCTCAGGAACTTGGTTCTATTGGGGGACCCCCAAGCCTAATTTGTCTTTCTGTCTGTTACCTAACGGTATTCCCGCTAAATATCTGTGTTTGCCTATAACTACTGAAAATGTAAAATTTTAATAGTAGTCAAGAAAAAAAAAAAAAAAACAGGGACCGCGGTACCTGTGTTAAACCACTAGAGGCCGCTGTAGTCCATTTTTCTTGTAAATGTGGATCTTTGGTTTTCTCAACTCAAAAGATCCAGGCAGCTGGTAAGTTTCTCTGAGGGAATCCACTTCCTCTGCCCTGTTGCTGCGTTCATCCACCGCACAGGCCCTCCGGCAAAAAGGGCCCTGGCTCCTAGTCCTCTGTTGGTTTTCGAAAAGGGCGCCATTGGCGCACGGGCGCGCGCGCGGGCGCGTGCACGCGCCTCCTATGAAAAAAAAGGGGCGGGGCGGGTGGATGACGCTCGATGCGCGCCGCGGCGCTTCTGCGCATGTGCGGGCGTCCCAGCATGGTTAAAAGACACAGTACAAGTGTCAGCTGCATGCAAACAGAGCTAGCAACAAACAGTGGCACACAGAGGCGGTTGATGCAGGCATCCCCATAGAAAGGCACTTTAGTGGACACCAGCTGGTATATAGCAGCACCTGTGTTAGACTATTACCAGCAAAAATTGGTGTATGACGACGGGAATACCTCAGCTTTGTGCTTAAAGGATATGTCGTCCAGACGCTCCGGAAATAAATCTTCCAGGAAGCCAAAGGGGTCTCCATCGGGCTCTGAGGATATTGGGCATGCTTGCACTGCACCAATCTCCCCTGAGAATGCAGAGGTCAGTAGCCGTAGAAACCCCGCAGGAATGTCTGGTGCTGCGGCTGTCCCCAGTCCACCTGCTCCTGTATATATAACAGAGGAGGTTTTATCCTCAACTCTGGGAGGATTGGAAGAGAGATTAACAGCATTGATCGCTGCTTCCCTGTCACAGGAAAAGCGCGTCCGATCTCCGTCTCCTCCTTCAGAGTGCCTGTTAGTGGAGGAACAGCCCCACACAGAGATCGACCTACCTGAAGGGGATCAGGATGAGGTTGATTCACTTATAGAGGAATCAACAGTGGAAGAACCTTTCTCAGCTTCTCAGGCTGAAAGATTATGGGTTCAGTCTCTGACTAACATGGTCCGATCAGCATTTAAAATGCCTCTGGCGGAACCACCATCCACTACGGTTTCCTCGCTGGGGTCGCTAAAAGCTCCCCAGGCGGTCTGTTCCTTCCCAATCCACCCTTTATTAGAAGGGCTTATTTACCAGGATTGGGAGCATCCTGATAAAATATTTGCTCCCCCCAAGAGATTTCCGGTGATCTATCCCATGGAGGATAAGTTCATAAGAAAATGGAGGGTCCCTATAGTGGACGCAGCCATCTCTTCTGTTAACAAATCACTGACATGTCCAGTAGATAATGTTCCAATGTTCAAAGACCCAATAGATAAAAAATTGGAGTCTTTACTAAAATCTGCTTTCTCTACAGCAAGTATGGTGACACAACCTGCGGTAGCAGCGATTGGAGTCTGCCAAGCAGTGAAAGATCAGTTGAAACAAGTCTTAAGGGACTTACCAGATCAGCAGGCTCATGCCCTAGCTGACCTGCCTAGAGCCTTGTGTTTTGCGGTGGACGCCATAAAGGATACAATCCAACAGGCCTCCCGCTTTACGCTGTCTATAGTACATATGCGTAGGCTTTTGTGGCTCAAAAACTGGTCTGCTGAAGCTCCCTGTAAAAGACTGCTGGTTAGCTTCCCATTTCATGGAGAACGCTTATTTGGAGAAGATCTGGACAAATATATCCAGAAAATTTCTGCCGGTAAAAGTTCACTCTTACCGGTTAAGAACAAGGGTAGAAGTCCTTCTTTTAAGAGGCCTACCTCTCCAGTCCCGGGCACATCGGCTGTGAAGCAGTTCCGACGGCCTCCGCGGTCAAATTCAGGGGGCAGAAATCAGGGACAATCACAGGGTAACAAGAAGCCCTGGATCAAGAGAGGTACAAAACCTCCCCCTAAGGCATGAAGTATTGCCCCCGCTCAATCGGGTGGGGGGAAGACTTCAGTTGTTCACAGAGACCTGGCGGGACACCATCAGAGACAGATGGGTGCTCTCCGCAGTAAGTCTGGGATACAAGCTGGAGTTAAAAGGCACTCCTCCTGCCCAATTTATGAGGTCAAACGTGCCAAGAGATCCCCAAAAGAGAGGATCCCTCCTTCTGGCACTAGAACAACTATTGCTCCAAGGGGTAATCATGAAGGTTCCCCTGGAAGAAAGCGGATTCGGGTTTTACTCGAACCTTTTCACAGTCCCCAAACCAAATGGGGACGTGAGGCCCATATTAAATCTAAAAGGGCTAAACAAGTTCCTAAATATCAGGACCTTTCGGATGGAGTCGATCCGATCAGTGGCCACCGCCCTACAAGGGCAGGAATGGCTAGCCTCGATCGACATAAGGGATGCTTATCTGCATATTCCCATCTTTCCGGCCCATCAGAAATTTCTACGCTTTGCAGTAGAAGGGCGCCATTTTCAGTTCAGAGCCTTACCTTTCGGTCTGGCCACAGCACCACGAGTGTTCACAAAAATTCTGGCCCCATTATTGGCCAATCTAAGAACACAGGGTGTAACGATAATGGCATATCTAGACGACCTGCTACTAATAGACCACTCAGTGGAAAAGCTGGAAGTAGCTATTCACAAGACAATCGAGTATCTGGAATATCACGGTTGGATTATCAACCGGGACAAGTCAGCTCTAAGACCAGTCAAAAGTCTGGAATACTTAGGGCTAAGGCTGGATTCAAATCAGAGAAAGATTTTCTTACCTCCAGAGAAGGTGTCGTCTTTAAGAAATTTGACCCACTTAGTGGGTACAAAAAGAAAACCATCCATACGTCTCTGCATGAGGCTGCTGGGAAAGATGGTGGCTTCATTCGAAGCGGTACCCTACGGTCAATTCCATTCAAGGAATTTGCAAAGGGCCATACTGTCAGCCTGGAACAAAAAAGTTCAGGCTTTAGACTTACCAATGTCCCTGTCCCCTTCCGTTCGCAAGAGCCTCCATTGGTGGTTGGTGCCCCAGAATCTGGAAAGAGGGAAACCCTTCAGTCCGGTTTCTTGGAAGGTGGTCACTACAGATGCCAGCCTCATCGGCTGGGGGGCAGTGCTGGAGCAATGGTCTCTCCAGGGCAGGTGGTCAGAAGCAGAAAAGGCCCTGCCCATCAATCTCTTAGAGATACGAGCAGCCCGGTATGCCCTAGTAGCATGGACATCCAAACTCCAGGGGTCCCCTGTCAGAATTCAATCAGACAATGCCACGGCAGTGGCATATATCAATCATCAGGGTGGCACCAAAAGTCGTGCAGCCCAGAAGGAAGCAAATTGCATCCTGGAGTGGGCAGAAAGATATGTCCCAGCCATATCTGCGGTTTTCATCCCAGGAGTGGAAAATTGGAGAGCGGACTTTCTAAGTCGCCAACAATTATGCCCGGGGGAATGGTCTCTTCACCCCGAGGTTTTCCAGGCAATATGCCAGCGGTGGGGAACACCGGATGTAGATCTGCTAGCATCCAGATTCAACGCAAAGGTGGACAGGTTTGTGTCTCGCACAAGGGATCCCCTAGCTTGCGGCTCGGATGCCCTAGTGTTCCCTTGGGATCGGTTCAAGCTGATATATGCATTCCCACCGCCACAATTGTTACCGCGATTACTCCGCAGAATCAGGGTAGAAAAGAAACCAGTGATTCTGGTGGCTCCAGCGTGGCCCCGAAGGGCATGGTACGCGGAGATGGTAAAAATGTCAGTGAGGAGTCCTTGGACCCTCCCACTTCGTCCGGACCTGCTTTCGCAGGGACCGATATACCACCCTTCCTTACCAGCCCTAGGTTTGACGGCCTGGCTATTGAAGCCCACATTCTGAAAAAGAGAGGGCTCTCTAATTCTGTGGTATCTACCATGATCAATGCCAGGAAACCGGTATCCAGGCAGATCTATTATAGGATCTGGAAAGCGTACATTACGTGGTGTGAGACCAAGAAATGGCATCCACGTAAGTACATGATAGGGAGGATTCTGGACTTCCTACAGTGGGCTGTAGATAGGAAACTGGCCTTGAGTACTATCAAGGGTCAGATTTCGGCCTTGTCAATATTTTTTCAAAGGCCCTTGGCTTCGCATTCACTAGTCAAAGCCTTTATACAAGGAGTGATGCGTATTAGCCCTCCGGTTAGTATTCCCATATGTCCTTGGGACTTAAACCTGGTTCTGTCGGTTCTACAGAAACAACCGTTTGAACCATTACAACACATTTCCTTGGTTCTTCTCACCAGGAAATTGGTTTTCTTAGTAGCCATTTGTTCGGCTAAAAGAGTGTCGGAATTAGCAGCTATGTCCTGTAAGGAGCCATATCTGGTTGTCCATAAGGACAGAGTAGTATTACGTCCTCATCCAGCCTTTCTTCCTAAGGTGGTATCGAGGTTTCATTTGAACCAAGATGTGGTTCTTCCTTCTTTTTTCCCCAAACCTAGCTCAGTAGAGGAAAAGTTATTACATTCTTTGGATGTGGTAAGAGCAGTTAAAGCTTATCTAAAAGCCACTGCTCAGATTCGCAGAACGGATTCTTTGTTTGTTCTGCCGGAAGGCCCCAGAAGGGGTCAGGCAGCATCAAAATCTACTTTAGCCAAGTGGATTCGACAGGTCATAATACAAGCCTATGGCTTGAGAAAGAGACCGCCTCCGTTCAAAGTTAGGGCGCACTCCACAAGAGCGGTTGGAACTTCATGGGCAGTGCATCACCAGGCCTCCCTGGCTCAAGTATGTAAGGCCGCAACATGGTCTTCGGTACACACGTTTACTAGATTCTATCAGGTAGACGTTAGAAGTCAGGAGGATGTCGCCTTTGGGCGCAGTGTGTTGCAGGCCGCAAAAGATCCTCATGCCTGATGGCGCCCAGCTTATGTACCCCCCCCTCATTTGGCATTGCTTTGGGACGTCCCATTAGTAATGACTAAGTCGCTCTGTGTCCCGTGATGTACGAAAAAGAAAAAGGGATTTTTATAACAACTTACCTGTAAAATCCTTTTCTTGGAGTACATCACGGGACACAGAGCTCCCACCCCTCTTTTTGGGACACTTATTGCTTGGCTACAAAACTGAGGTGCTCCCGGGTGGGAGGGGCTTATATAGGGGAGGGTACTTCCGGTTTGGAATTGGCCAGTGCCAACACCTGAAGGTAAACTATATAACCCATTAGTAATGACTAAGTCGCTCTGTGTCCCGTGATGTACTCCAAGAAAAGGATTTTACAGGTAAGTTGTTATAAAAATCCCTTTATTGTCTAACTTCATGTTTTATACTCAGTAAAACTTACTTGTGGTTAAGCAAATATGCTGTGTGGTTATATGTTTATTGCGGTATTGTGATCCTGTTAGCTAACGGGTTTCACAATCCCATATTTACTGCTATCTGTGCCAAGGGAGGTTAGAGCCAGTTACTGGGCGTTGACAGCAGTGTGTTACAGGCCCAAAATCTATATCAGCAGCCCTATTAACTGGAGGTATTGCTACACGTGGGGGCTCAGAGTCCGGGATCCTGTACGCTGCAATCAAGCCTGCCAGAAGTACCGGCATGGATCTTTTAGCAGTGACCCAGTGGTGCGCATCAGCCAGCGCTTTTCCAGACAAGGCTGTAATCATTGAACTTCCCGGGGAAGACTGGTCCGGAAGCGATGTAGAGCGGCTCATGGAGTTACTGTCCCCCAGAAGGCATGGACCTCCTATACCTATGCATTGGTAGAATGGCGGGAGGAGATATCTGAGAGTTTCAGAGGCCAGAGTGTGCAGTCCATATACCAGAAGATATACCGCTTAGCGCATGCAAAGCCTATAAAGAAAGAACCCCCTGAACCAACAACCAGGGGGAAGCAGACAAAAGAGACAACAACCTCCGTGGCGCCCCTGACCGCCATAGGCCCTGAGCTTCTCAACGCTTTAGGGGACCTTGACGCAAAATGTCAGAAGAGTAACACTGTGTGCGTGGAGACTGGGTACCGGAAGCTCAGAATGTTCTCGGGTAAGCAACCTGTGCCACTCGGGGAAGAGGATTTTGATACATGGATGGAACAAGCAATGCAGGCTGTGGAAGGATGGGAAGTGACAGAAGCCCAGAAAAAACAGCGCATAAACAAAAGTTTAAGGGGGGCTGCTGCTGAAGCGGTGAAGAATCTCAGATTCAGCAATACTTCCTGTACTGCTTATGACTACCTAACCATGCTGCAGGAAGAGTTCGGTCAGTTGGAGAAGGTTACTGACTTAATTTACAAATTTGAGCATACTCTTCAACAGCCAGGGGAACAATTTTCGGAATATGTCCGAAGGTTGAAAAAAATGCTCTGCCAAATAGTCCTGAAGAAAGGGATGGTACCACAGGCCATAGATGCAGCCAGGTTGCGGCAGGTCATGAAGGGAGCACTGCGCTCTGATCCAGTCTGGCTCCATCTGAAGACCACCGGCGGCGTCATGTCCCTAAGCTATCCAGACCTCGTGCGGATAGTGAGAGACGAAGAGGCTTTGCGCAAAGACCAACAGGTGACTGAGAAACCCACCCCTTCTCCCTCAGCCGTTGTTGGATCTGTCGTGGCCACGGAACGGGACTCTGAGGTGGCTGTCCTGAAGTCACAAATGACCCAAGTGTTGGAAATGCTGACGTCCTTAATGGCTAAGAACCCAGGAGCCATAAACGAACCAGAAGAGAAGAAGGAAGTGTTTCAAAATGTCTCAACGCCAGTTTCCCAACAAGCCAGAAGAGAAGAGATTTGTTTTAACTGTGGAGGGGTTGGGCATTACGGACGAGTGTGTTCCAGCCCGAAGAAGAGCCAAGGCACATACCACAAGCCAGCGGAAAACTTCAGAGGGCCCCAGTGAAGGAGTCAACCGGATGCCTGTCAGTTCCAGCAAACTCCAAAGGAATCAGAGAACAAGAGAAGCCAAGAAGAGAGGAACAATTCCCCATCCCACAAACTTAATACTCCTCACCTTAAGTCCAAACCCAAAACTTGGCAAGAGATCAATGCATACCAGGCCCAACAAGGACTCAGATCCAGGAAGAGAGTAAAAGGAAAGAAATCACAGAAAACCAAACCCATGGAATCTAGGAAGGAAACCTCTCCGAGGAAATTCCCTGTCAAACTGGTCGGACCCTCCCCTGTGGTCCCCATTCAAGTGGAGGGGATCTACACGAAGGCCATTCTCGACACAGGAGCTCAAGTAACCCTTTTGTACCGGGACTTTTACCAGAAACATCTGAGGAATTTGCCCTTGCAGAAGCTAGAAGACTTGCAAATATGGGGTATTGGAACCCAAAGCTTCTTGTACGACGGATACCTCCCAATTAGATTAGCCTTCGACCCTTCGGTAGCCGGGGACACAGAAGTTTGATACATTGGCGGTGGTCTGCCCTCGCCCGCCAGGGGCCAACAAGAGTTCCCTCATAATAGGGACGAACACTGACCTGGTCAGGAGATTATTGGCCCCTATAGCACAGGAACAGGATGCCCCAACAACCAGAATCCACCCTATGTTACAACGGGCCTATCAGCGTCTGATATTGGAAAAAAAGCTCCAGAAGAAGGAGTGGGAAAGATCTGGAAGCTAGACAAGAGGGAGAAGATACTACAGCCCGGTGAGGTTGCCAGTCTGAAGGCCACTGTAAAGCTTACATGGGAACAACCTGGTCCCTTCGTAGTTCTGAAATCAGATCCCCTGGACACCCATCCAGGGTTGGAAGTAATCCCTGAAGTAGTTCCATTAAGAGCCCTGAAGAAGGTCCATGGCAGGGTATCGGTGAGCATCAGGAATACTACCCACACACCTGTGAAGATCCCAGCCCGGATGCTGTTGGGCCAAGTGAATTCTGCTACCCTGGTTGCCTTGTCAGACTTGGAGAAGGAAAAAGGGGGGGGAGCTACTGTGGAGAAACTCTACTTGGAGGAGACAGCCTTACCACTGGCGTGGAAGGAGAGGGCCAGAGCCCAGTTGACTAGATGGCAGAAGATCTTTTCAAGGGATGAGTTCGACGTGGGGTGTGCAAAAAGTGCTACCCACAGGATCCACCTGCAGGAGGACAGGCCATTCAGGGAAAGAGTCCCACAGGTCCCCTTGGCTGATTTGGAAGATCTGAAAGAGCAACTGACAGAGCTAAAGAGACCCGGTGTCATTCGGGAGTCTAGGAGCCCATACGCCTCTCCAATAGTGGTGGTTAGGAAGAAAAATGGGTCATTGAGGCTATGTATCGATTATCGGACCCTCAATAGAAGAATGATACCCGATCAATACACTACCCCAGGAATAGAGGATGCCGTACAGAGTTTGTCTGGAGCAAAATGGTTCAGTGTAATGGACCTGAAGAGCGGGTATTACCAGATTACAATGCACCCGGATAACCGAAAAAAAAAAGCCTTTATCACCCCGGAGGGGTTCTATGAATTCAATCGCATGCCCCAAGGCTTGTCGTGAGCCGAAGCCACCTTCCAGCGAATTATGGAGAAGACAGTAGGGGACATGAATCTCATCGAAGTACTGGTTTATCTGGTTGATAGAATTGTGTTCGGGAAGACTCTAGAAGAGCATGAGGCAAGGCTGGAGAAGGTCTTGAAGAGACTCAGTGATGAGGGACTCAAGCTTTCTTTGGAGAAGTGCCAGTTTTACCAATCTTCAGTCCACTACCTGGGGCACATTGTGTCTGCCGAAGGAGTGTCCACAGATCCGGAAAAGTTGGAGGCTGTTACCTCCTGGCCCCGGCCCACTACAGTGACTGAGCTTAGATCGTTCTTGGGGTTCTGCTCCTACTACTGAAGGTTTGTGGAGGGGTTTGCCAAGATCGCCAAGCCCGTGAATGAACTCTTAAAGACAGAAGGAGAGGAGGATGACTCGGGCCCTAGGAAGCCGGGGGAGTCCATGGAAGATCAGTGGATGGTGAAGTGTGAAGAAGCGTTCACAATATTGAAGGAGAGTTTGACCACTGCCCCCGTCTTGGCTTATGCGGACACTAAGAAGCCGTATGAGTTACATGTGGATGCCTGTCATGATGGTCTGGGAGGAGTGCTGTATCAGGAGCATGATGACCAGCTGAGACCCGTTGCTTATATGAGCAGAAGCTTGACCCCAGCCGAGAAGAATTACCCCACCCATAAGTTGGAATTCTTGGCCTTGAAGTGGGCTGTGGTGGACAAGCTGAAGGACTACCTGTATGGGGCCAAATTTGTGGCTAAAACAGACAATAACTTACCTTCTGACCACAGCCAAGCTGGATGCCACCGGCCACCGTTGGCTGGCAGCTCTCTCAGGATTCACCTTCAGTTTAAAATACAGACCTGGGACTGGAAATAGAGATGCAGACGCCTTATCCAAAAGGGCCTATGCCCCCACTAATCCTACAGAAGACTGGACTCGACTAACTCCGGAGGGAGTGCGAGCCCTGTGTCAAGGAGCGGAGTTCCAAGCCAGTGCAGGGTCCAGAGCTGATGAAATTGGGGTCTCGGTTGTTGGAGTACCCAAGTATTACTGTGATGTGACCCAGATTGGAGAAGAGAACCTACCCAGACTTTCAAAGAGAGATCTAAGGAGAGATCAACTGGAAGACCCGCTGGGGAGGCTGGCCTTGGAAGCATTGGAGAACCAAACCCCAGACTTACTCCTGAAGGACCCCTCCAAGGAGGCTCGCCTATTGAGAAGAGAATGGGACCGGTTACAGATGCATCAAGGGGTGGTCTACCGAAGGGGCCCCTCTGATGATCTGGAGGTTAAGTGGCAACTGTTTCTGCCCGAGAAATAGCGAAAGACTGTTCTGACCGCTTTACATGACGATCATGGTCACCTAGGATTGGAAAGAACTTTTCAACTCATGAGGAACCGGTTTTACTGGCCCTGTATGCGCGCTGAAGTGGAGGAATATTGCCATTCATGTGCAAGCTGCATACAAAGAAAGACTCTGCCTCATCAAGCTGCCCCAATGGGCCACCTACAAAGTCAAGGGCCCTTGGATCTGGTATGCATTGATTTTCTTTGTATAGAACCTGATTTGAGTGGACATGGGAATGTTCTGGTGATAACTGATCATTTCACTCGATACGCTCAGGCATTCCCAACCAAAGACCAGAAGGCCTCCACAGTGGCAAAGGTACTTGTCGAGAAGTTCTTCGTACATTACGGACTACCTCAACGCCTCCACTCGGATCAGGGAAGGGACTTCGAAAGTAGACTGATACGGAAACTGTTGTATTCCCTGGGTATTAAGAAGACCCGAATCACCCCCTACCACCCACAAGGGGATGCTCAGCCCGAACGATTTAATCGGACATTGTTAAATATGCTGGGGACTTTGAGTAATGAGAAGAAACCGCATTGGGGCTAGCATGTGGCTGCCATTGTGCATGCGTATAGTAGTACAACTAGTGATGCCACTGGATACTCCCCATACAGGTTGATGTTCGGCAGGGAAGCAAGATTACCCGTAGATTTAGCCTTTGGCACTTCAATAGATCATACATCCGTGGCTTCTCACAAAGGATATGTCGGCCGGTTGCGACAGAGTTTAAGACTGGCATATGAGAAGGCCCAGGCGACTTCCGATCAAAGAGGAGCCAGGAATAAGCGGAGCTACGACCTCAAGGTTCGGATTCATGACCTACAGCCAGGAGACAGGGTGCTGTTGCGGAACTTAGGCATACCGGGAAAACATAAGCTGACCGACCGGTGGAGGTCCCAACCCTATGTGATCTGTAAACAACTGCCAGGCTTACCAGTATACAAACTCAAGCCAGAAGGAAGTGTGGGGCCATTGAAGACATGGCACAGGAATCACCTACTGCCCCTCTCTGAAGCAGTCCGTTTGCCCCCTACCTCGGATCCTTCTGAACCCCTTTCAGCCTCCAGTACCCCTATACCTGTCATCAGGTCTCAAGCAACCAGTTTAGAAGAGATGACCAGACCAGAGTGAAGATGAAGAATTGGAACTTGATTGGTTGTGGACACCGCAAATACCTGAATCCATGGCCACGGCCACTCCATCATCCGAGGTTACCACTAGAGACACTTTAAATGCTGAGGCTGCTGAATTCATACCACTTGCTACTCTTACTGAGGTATGGGAGGATGCTCAAGACTCTTTTCCAGAAGAAGATCCCAGGGATTCCTTGTACCTCTCTGCACCTGAAGTAGATGCCCCTGGACCATTGGAACCAAATATACCGGACTTAGTAGAAGGAGAGTTGGGTGGATCCACTGCGGTAGAAACCCTGGCTCCTAGAGAACAAAGAGAGAAAAGGACCATCCACCCCCCAAGAAGACTAACGTATACTCAGATGGGAGAGTGCTCGGAAGAGACTATTGCCACTGCAAGAAGGACAGTAGATAAGCCTGTCCCCTCTACTGTGAATTTAGTAGAGGGCAACCCTAGCTCACTCCCTGGCACAGTTAGACAGGTCACTTCCACTAATGTGACTTGTGGGCAAGACAACCTCTCTCCCAAGGCTTGGTGGGAGGTTCCTCTGCCAGGCTCCTTTGTAGCCGTACGTTGTGTTGAGTGTTCATATGCTAACAAAGTGCATTGCCCGGCGCAAGGTCTGCTGGGGAAGGCCTATTTAAGGAGGAGCGGAGCAACAAGCGGGTCTCTTTGGTTGTCGCCCACCTAGCAAGTGGAGCCTGCGCTGGGTCTGTCATTGGACTGGGCCTGAGAGTTGGGCCTTGTGATCCAAAGAGTCTTCCGGCCTTCACGGAAGAACCCAAGAGTCACCTCGTCCATCATCCTTCCAAGGACTGTCGGGAGGATCGGAGACTACGGGAGTCGTGAGACTGTGTACAGGAACCCAGTTACGGAAGTCGGTTGTACGGACTGGTCCAATCGGGTGAGAGAGCACTTGCTCAAGGATTATTTGACTAATCTTTAGGCTCAGTGTCCCTCGTTCAGGGACCACAGTTTACTGGAGTGTTGCATTGCACGTAAGAGGGACCGTGTGTTGTGCAGCAATAGTTGAATCCTTTATTACATATCGAGTAGATGACTGCTCTTTTACCTGTGGATTACAAATACCCTTTTTAAGTGCACCACCATTGCTAGCGAAGATCTCTTCCAACGGAGCATCGTATCTGCAATAGTCAGGCCTGACTTTAAAGCAATTAGACACTGTTTGGGCGCCATCTTTGCCCAAGAGGGGGAAGCTCGCGAGCGTAGTTGATTGACATTGAGTGTGTGAAATACTATTAGAACTCATTGCTTGTTTATATGCTTAACAGTTAACATTGCAGGGCTCTTCATAGGCATATGTACTATTGTCTAACTTCATGTTTCTTACTCAGTAAAACTTACTTGTGGTTAAGCAAATACGCTGTGTGGTTATATGTTTATTGCGGTATTGTGATCCCCTTAGCTAACGGGTTTCACAATCCTATATTTACTGCTATCTCTGCCAAGGGAGGTTAGAGCCAGTTACTGGGGGTTGACAGCAGTGTGTTTCAGGCCCAAAATCTATATCAGCAACCCTCTTAACTGGGGGTATTGCTACAGAAGCAACTGGGGGGATTTACTAAAACAGGAGAGTGGTGCCGCTGTGCTTGGTAGCCAATCAGCTTCTAACTTCAGCTTTTTCATTTAAACTTTGACAATAAAACCTGGAAGCTGATTGGTTTCTATGCAGAGCTGCACCAGATTTTGCACTCTCCAGCTCTGATAGATCAACCCCAAGGTGTAGGTTTATTTTATGTAACTGAAGACATAATGGGTTTGATTTACTAAATGGAAAAAGATTGTGCACTTTGCAAAGAGCAGTTGCTCCAGAGCTTAGTAAATAAGCAGAAACTCTACTGACTTCCATCATCCAATCATGTGAAAGCAAAAATGCTGTTTTTTTTTTTCCTTGCATGTGATTGGGCATTCTTTGCAAAGTGAATCCTTACCTCATTTACTAAGTCCTGGAGCAACTGCACTTTGCATATTGCACTTTTTGCCTTTAGTAAATCAACCCGACTGTACCTGCTAAGGTCATAATAAAGACAGGGGGTTATTTACTAAAACTGGAATGTGAAAAATCTGGTGCAGCTCTGCTCAGCTTATGGAGATTTTTAAGGGTAAAAGTTTGTCACCATTCCACAAGCCGGCGCAACTTTGAAGCGTGACATGTTGGGTATCAATTTACTCGGCGTAACATTATCTTTCACAATATAAAAAATAAAATAAAAATTGGGCTAACTTTACTGTTGTCTTATTTTTTAATTACATTTATTTTTTCCCCCAAAAAAGTGCGCTTGTAAGACTGCTTCGCAAATATGGTGTGACAAAAAGTATTGCAACGACCGCCATTTTATTCTCTAGGGTGTTAGAAAAAATATATATATAATGTTTGGGGGTTCTAAGTAATTTTCTAGCAGAAAACATTTTTTTTAACTTGTAAACACCAAATCTCAGAAAGAGGCTCGGTCCTTAAAGGGGTTGTAAAGGTAAATTTTTTTTCACCTTAATGCATTCTATGCATTAAGGTGAAAAAACATCTGCGGATTAGCAGCCCCCCCGTTTACTTACCTGACCCCTCGAAAGTCCCACGCTGTGAGCGCACTTGCTTCTCGGCCAGGCTTCTCTGCGCATTCATTGGTTGATTGAAAGCAGTGCAGCCATTGGCTCACGCTGCTGTCAATCACATCCAATGATGCAGCGCGCTGGAGGGGCGGGGCCGAGTGATACAGTGAGCGGCTATAGCCGCCGGCTGTATCACGGGAGCGCGTCCGCAAGAACTCACCACCATGCGAGCTTGCTCGCATGAAGGTGAGGAGTTCTTGCGGGGAGGAACTGAGACAGCCGCCGAGGGACCCCAGAAGACCGGGATCGCGGCCACTGCGCAAAACGAGCTGCACAGTGGAGGTAAGTATAACATGTTTGTTATTTCCCCCCAAATTTTTTTTTACCTTTACATACCCTTTAAAGTGGTTGTACACCTTGTACAACCACTTTCACCTATAGGTAAACCTAGATTAAGGCTTACCTGTAGGTGCTAGAAATATCTCCTAAACCTACACGGTTTAGGAGATATTTACAATAGAGACTTACACCAATGTCTACAGTGCATGCGCCGTAGACAAAGGCATAGGCGCACTTTAGAAACGGCAATCGTGCCGTTTCTAAAGGAGATTATGCCGTGATTGGCGGCTCCTGCACGTCATCGCGGCTTCGGCCAATCACAGTGCCGGAGCCGCGATACCCGGAAGTATCTCCGGGACGACATGTCGCTGCCCGGTGCTGTGTCAGGCAACGCAGCGGGGGCTTCGATCCCAGGTGAGTATTATGCATACTAGCTCATTATGCCTTTGTCTTGTTAGTTTGTTAGTTTTTTTTTTAAGTGGGTTTACAACCACTTTAAGTAGTTAAACAATGGGGACAAATTGGTTAAAACATCAGCTTTAAAAATGTAATGAGATCCCAGACTTTTTAATTTTTGTTTGCTTGTGTATTATCATTTGATCATGTATGGGATGTTATTTACTGTATGTATGTATGGATGACACTATTGAGTCGACAAACTATTAAGAAGTGAATTAAAGCGGAGCTCCCTGAAAAAAAAATATATTAAAAGCCAGCAGCTACAAATACTGCAGCTGCTGACTTTTGATATTAGGACACTTACCTGTCCTGGAGACCAGAGACATCGGCAGCAGAAGATGAGTGATTGCTTGTCACTCTGCTGCCCCCACCACCATCCTCTGTGAGGGAACCAGGAAGTGAAGCCTTGCGGCTTCACTGCCCGGTTCCCTACGGCGCATGCGCGAGTCGCGCTGCGCCGTTCTTACCGGTCTCCGCTGTGTCCTGGAAGTCGAGTGTCTCCCAGGACACAACGGGTATTCTGTGGGAAGTGACGTACTACCCGCAGAATACCCGCAGAATACCCGCAGAGAGGACTCCCGGAAGTGGGTGCAAATACCTGTCTTAGAGGGAGGGTTCCGATGAGCGGAAGTTCCACTTTAGGGTGGAGCTCCGCTTTAATTTAGAGGTGTCTTTATTAGAATTCATGTTTGGATGGCAGCAGTGCTACACTATTTTTTTCACTTAACATTTTGGTGTGGGGACACATTAGATCTATATCTATAATTTATGGTCGGAGCCCTCTGTCTGAAGAGATATGGATCACATAAACACGTCACAAGACTAACAACACAAATAAGACCTGAAGTGTGGCCTGGCCTGCTGGACGGTATGTCAAGAAAAGGGGCCATACCTTAAGATAGATATAATGGATAATTCTGTTGAGAATTGTTTAGAGAGGAATGCCCTAAAAAAGGGGATATGGGTGGGTGGGTACCGCGCACTAGAGCCAACACTGACCGTGGTGGATGGTCTGCTTAAGTACCCCTCAAACTCCTCCCATAATTTCAGGCCAGCATACTGGCCTTCCTATTTATGGTCGGAGCCCTCTGTCTGAAGAGATATGGATCACATAAACACGTCACAAGACTAACAACACAAATAAGACCTGAAGTGTGGCCTGGCCTGCTGGACGGTATGCCAAGAAAAGGGGCCAAAAACTACACTTGGTTAGGGAAGGAATTGTTTTATCGTGCAAGACAATTAACTACAGAGCGGGTCTGTTAAAGACTCCTGATATTCTGTTTGAGGATTGGGGACGTATCGGGCGAAACGCGTGGATTTCCACCTGCCCATCATCCTGATTGCGTGGTCTGGAACTCTGTTTCGCGATGCTGCTAAGGCTGCTCAAATGCGAAAGAATGTCCTGAGTAACGTCCTGGGTCAAGGCCTAAGATGCATAGGAGCGTTCTGACGTAGTTGATGAACTGGTTCCCGCTTAGGGGTTCAGTTGGGAAAGGTAGTAGAGGGCTGTCCTTTAATAGGTCAGACAGTAGAGTTTACCAATTGCTCTAGAACGGCCATGGGGCACCAGGCGCCATGCGTCTGGAATAGTTTGATGTCTACTGCGGGACCGGATTGTAGCGTTTTTCCGATACCGTCAGGTGTAGGATGAAATGACTCCGGTGGCGAGTCGGGTGGTGCCTGAGTAGTACTTGGCATTTAGGGCTGGTGACAGTAATTCGCTGGGCCGTAAAACCGTAAAAGGCTAGGTAAATGGCTGCTTGAATTACCAGGCTGGGCCATAGACCGAAGGGAGAGCGTGAAAGGATAGCAGACATGTCCCGGAGTATGGCGCTGGTCACTGGTAAGCGTTTGGTACTAGAGTGTGTTTGCTGCCACCTGTAGTGTGTTGGAAGATCAGGATGCATTGATGAGGGAGGTAGCACCATGGAGGTGCTATTTGATTCCAGAGTTGGTTGCGACTAATGTGGGATGCCGGACATGGTCGGGTCGGCTCCGGGCTCCTGTGAAAGGATGTGGCATGGTTAAGCGGGATAGCGCATCGGCCAAGGTATTGCATTGACCAGGGATGTGGACACAGAGGCTATTGAGCTGATGTTGTAGGGAAAGTAGCAACAGCCTGCGTGGGAAGGACATGATGGTCAACGATTTATGACCTGCCTTTGTTAATGACTGTGGCTGTAGCCTGGTTGTCTGTGGCGAACGTGGCGGTCTGTCCTGCCCAGGTGCTGCCCCATACTTGAGCCGCTGCGACTATGGGGTAGATCTCAAATAGAGAGGAGGACTGACTAAACGCGGAATTGTGAGTATCTCTGACGGTCACGGTCCCGTAAACCAATGATGGCCAAAGATTGCAGCGAAGCTTGTGGAAGCTGCTACGTCCGTGATTATCTGTGGTGACGAAGAGGACGCTGATGGGATGAACAAGGGTCTACCTTTCCAGTTCTCATGGAATTGGTCCCACATGGCCAGATCCTGCTATAGCGGCTGCGTCTAGCTTAAAGACTTGGTCAGGGTCTTGTGCCTGGGAGAGGAACACTAAGAAGCGTGCGATAAAGAATCGCCCTTGAGGGACGATCCTTATCGTGAGTTGAGCATGCCCAGTAGGGATTGTAGCTGTGGGTTAGTGCACCCTTGCGTGTCGGTAGACGTATGGACGACTGTCCTGATGCAGGTCAATTTACCGAGAGGTGGGCTAGCCTGCATGGCGCGTTTGTCTAGAATGATTTCCAGGAAGGAGATGAACTGTGCCGGGCTTTCTACTTTCTTCTCAGTTATGGGCACGTCGAGGTTTTAAAGACCTCTCTTGGATTTTCTAGGTCTCCTGGAGGTTTAGTATTTTTGTGAGAACTCCTCTGAGGGTATGAAGGAGTTTAACTGGGTATGTTTAGAAGAATGAGTCAGGCAGTGTAATGAGTCCGGTGTGGAACCCTGTAGTGCCCCCTGCACTAGAAAGGCTGCTAGAGAGGGAGTTGGATGTGAGGAGAGAAAAGTCGAGCCGCCCGAAGTGCACGTGGCCTAGTCAAGCTGGACTCTGCTGCTTGACGCCGCAGGTATTTCTAGGGAGAGTCTTCTGGTACAGGAGGCAGATGTGCAGAAGTTTGCGGTGGGGGTAAAAGCAACCCTTGAAATTAAAGTTGCTGGAGATGGCTGCGCCCCCCGGTGCTCGAATTGGACGTCCTAGTCTGACTGGGAGGACTGGTTACATCTCTAAGCCTTCCAGAGGCTACCACGAACTTTGTCACTTTCGAGTTTGTGAGTGAGCCTAGGGTTCTTGGCCATTAGGATGACTGAGACGTCCCCCTAGGCATATGACTTGTTCCCTGTTATGACCTGTACCAAAATGAGTAAGGACGCTAGGTTCACGTCCTTGCCGCCTAGGATGTCCTTCCTGATGCCCGCTGGGACAAGGTGCGAAGGAAAGGGTGCAAGTGTCGGGCGTACCTAAAAGTGGGGGGTTCGGTAACGACGGTGGAGACTGGGGCTGATGGGGGCGTGGCTGATCATGTTCCCAGGGCCCCCTACTCTAGCCTGGACATTGGTGACTGCAGTTGCCAGTGTGGTCACCAAGGCGTGCAGCTGGGTAATTGAAGAGGATATCGACTGCAGCAGAACTTGTGTGTCTGGTAGAGCTGCCGCTGGTGATGGAAACAGCAGCCTAACAGCTTGGCTTTCCTGGCTGTGGTAAGGTAGGGAATGCCCTTACGTCGTAGTTCGGCCGTAGCCTGGGGATGGTCCAAGCTCTGGGGGACTGTGTAGCGCCGGCCACTGGACCCGCGAAGGGTGGCGGCGGGGCAGAGGCGAAGACTTCGCTGTCGGCTCGCGACATGGCGTCGGCTAAAAGGAGAGGAATGCATATGTTAAGAATAAGATTGCGAGGTTGGAGGGGATAGAAGGATTTAGAAAACGGGGAGAAAGAAGGAAAGCAGGGTGGACAGGACAAGGAGCGATAGGCGTAGGGGACAGTTTAGTTTGCGTACGAGCGCTGTTGAGTGTAATTTAGAAAACTCAAAAGAGTGCGTGGCAACCGAGGTGAGCCGGGAGGTGACTGGCTAGGTAACCGATGCTCGGGTGCCCTCTGTGCTCGGCACAGACTGATGAACCAGAGCCCCCAGGGCGTACTGGGGCGGGATAGCTGAAGTCTGGTATGCTAAGTAGGAATGTTTCGATCTGTAGTTCATTGACGTGTGGTCGGTCTGCCAACTCCTGCACTGCCAGCAAGGTGGATGTTGGCGACCTTGTCTGCGTGGTGAAGGATCTCGGATCGCTCTTCGAAAACAGAGTGAAGTGCACAGAAGTAAGTGACAGTTACTAACGCCTGGTGAGCAAGTCAAATTGTGTATGTGAAGTACAATGTGTCGTGAAAGAGTGCGAGGAGAAAGCAAGGGGGAGCCTTGAATTTACGCATCTGTTTTGTACCCTAGTAGTGAAGTCTCAGTTGGGGTCGAGAAGTGGGTTGACCGGGAACCTGTAGTAAGGTGACATAGAAATAGTTTTTTTTTGTTTTATTTTTTTGTTTTTTTGTTTTTTTTTGTGTGAGGGGGATGCAGAGAGCTGTTTTGGAGCAGTAGCTGGCTCCCTGGTGAAGATGTGAGCCCTAAGATACTTCCCCCTGTTTTTTTTTTTTGTATCCTGAGGGGAATATTGTCCAAACCTGGTGCAGGGTGGACCAACTGGAACTCAAACTGACCTGCATGGGGAAAGGGACAGAGAAAAAGGTGAGTAGCCGTGTTGCTACTGGAGATGATGAGTGGCTGATGTTTGAACCACTTGTCGAATGCTCGCAGCGATTGCGAGGAACACAGCCTTACTGAGAAGGCGAAAGAAGGAAAGTTTGTGAATTGTGAGTATGTAGGAATGACCGTCCGTGTGGAAGCTGGAATAGTTGGAGTAAGTTGTGTATGTAAATGCTTGATGGTTTTTAAAGAAAAAAAAAATATATTTTTTTTTTATTATTTAAATTGTTTGTTTTTTTTATTTAAATTTTTTTATTTTTATTTATTTTTTTTTTTATTTTTTTTTTTATTATTTATTTATTTATTTTTTTAAAAACATTTTGTACAGAGTGAGGTTTGGGGAATGGTTCGCACGTAATCGTAACGCTGATGCGACTGGTAACGACCTGGCACTTTGTATTGCCGATGATCTGAATCGTTTGAGCCGATGCTACGACTGAGTTTGGAATCGGTTAGAGGTTTGTTTGCTAGAGATCCGAGTCGTTTGAGCCGGTGGTGCGACTGGACTTGGATGGACAGTGTTAGCCAGGGATCCAAATGTTGAGCCGATGCTACGACTGTGTTTTGGATCGGTTAGTGAGGTTGTTGCTGGAGATCCGAGTCGTTTGAGCCGGTGGTGCGACTGGACTCGGATCGGTTGGGTTTGCAGAGGATCCGAATCTTAGAGCCGATGCTACGACTGGATTCGGATCGGTGTGGTTGTGTTGTGAGGATGGGGTTATTGATGCGCCGGGATCCGAATCACGGCGCCGGAGATGCGACTGGACTCGGATCGGCTGTCTGGTGTTTCGAAGGTGAGGGGGCTTGTGATTGCAGAGGGTCCGAACTGTAGTGCCGATATTTTGCGACTAGATTCGGACCGGACTGTTCGGTGTATGGTGTGTGTAGTAAGAGGTGTGGGGCATCAGTTGGGTGAAGGGAGAGTATCGTAGGAGGTGTAGGGCGTCAGTAGGTGCGATGGGGTTTGTAGAAGGTGTGGCGTGTGAGGAGCCGTTAAGCCTTCGGCCTATGCAATGTATCTGATACAAATCGGTTGTAAAATGTATGAAATGAAGCCGATACGAATTGGTAGTGAGGAGTATTAGCTAATCTGATACAAATTGGTTGTATGGTGTATGCCACCCCTTGCTCTGAAAGCTAACACCTATCAACCACCCATCCCCCCAGGCTAATCCAGTGCAGAGAAGGCACCAGGTGGGTCTAATTACCACCTTGCTCAGCCACAGAAACCCATACAAACAATACATTCTCATCTCCAAATGAATGAGACTTGAACCCCATGGACAGTGACTTTTATAACCAGTGAAGCCTATGGCGGGTGTTATCGGGCAACGACCGACAGCGGCTCTGAGGCTTGGATGTACGAATGAATCGTAGGTTTGGCAGAAGGAACTTATAAATGTACTACGCCTGTGCTGAATGATGCCTGAATACGAGCGACAACAACTCAGGGGCAGGCTTTTTATGCAAGGGGTGCAGGATGAAAGCATAACAAACCGCAAGATTGTACCTGATATGAAAAGTTCGGATACTACCTGCGACCATGAGCGGGAACCGCCGTCGAAGACCCCGAATGAAGAAGCCGAAATGTACCTGCGATCGCATGCGCCGACTCATGAATATGAGGTGAGTGGGGAAGAGTCAGCCCAGTGACATGTAGTACCGCGCACTAGAGCCAACACTGACCGTGGTGGATGGTCTGCTTAAGTACCCCTCAAACTCCTCCCATAATTTCAGGCCAGCATACTGGCCTTCCTATATATCTCATTGTTTTTCATCTATGCTTGGTAGTGCATGAGAATTTTAAACTAACAGATCTACACAAAAAAAAAAAAAAAACACGCACAAACAAGACGAAACAATCAAGAAATGAAACCATTCTTTTACATTTCCGAGAAAAAATGCATTAGGGTGTGCACACTTAAGTGCAAACACACATGCATGTGTATGTATCTACATATATATGACCCCAGGACATTGATCTCCCTGCTGGCACAGTGAAAAAGAAAAGCACACTTTCTCATGGCAGAACTGGTAAGAGGGAGATCTTTCCCATGTTCCTGTTGCTACACAGAGCGATAACACTAATGCGCATGGGGTGATTAGGGTGTGCCTGGGCACACCCTGTGCGCACACCTATGCCTCCCCCCTCCTCCCATTCAGGGTGGTTACTGGACAGGTGCCCAGAGAAGATTGGAGAACCCTTGGAAACCCACACCCCAAATTATGCAATTATCAGTTCATGAGACACGTTCTCCTCTGTGATTGGTGGTTTGGTTTGGTGTAATAAAAGCAATCACAGGCGTGAGGTTGCAGTCGAGGCAGAAGCAAGGTAAGAGAAGCATTCCAATCCTAACCATACAGCTTTAGAATAGAATTTGTGTCAATCAAACCCTAGATGCACAATTGTAAATATTGGAGATGATTTAGGAGAGGGTTGTTGTGACAATTTGAATTATAATAAATATTATCATTTGTCTATATGTTTAGCTGGTACAAACTTTGAGAGTTGTATTTCTCTAAAAATATTGTCTCTGTTTCTGATGTTATGGTGATTAGTGATAAATGTCTCAGCAGCCATTGACGCTGTGCAAAGTTTGTACCAGCTAAACATATAGACAAATGATAATAATTATTATAATTCAAATTGTCACAACAACCCTCTCCTAAATCATCTCCAATATTTACAATTGTGCATCTAGGGTTTGATTGACACAAATTCTATTCTAAAGCTGTATGGTTAGGATTGGAATGCTTCTCTTACCTTGCTTCTGCCTCGACTGCAACCTGACGCCTGTGATTGCTTTTATTACACCAAACCCAACCACCAATCACAGAGGAGAACGTGTCTCATGAACTCATAATTGCATAATTTGGGGTGTGGATTTCCAAGAGTTCTCCAATCTTCTCTGGGCACCTGTCCAGTAACCACCCTGAATGGGAGGAGGGGGGAGGATCTTTTTTGTTTTCTCGGAAATGTAAAAGAATGGTTTCATTTCTTGATTGTTTCGTCTTGTTTGTGCGTGTTTTTTTTTTTTTTTTTTCGTACAGTGTAGACCTGTGAGTTTAAAATTCTCATGCACTGCCGAGCATAGATGAAAAACAATGAGATGAAACAGTAGCTGCTGCCAACACATCCAATGTGTCCCCACACCAAAATATTAAGTGAAAAAATAATGTAGCACTGCTGCCATCCAAACATGAATTCTAATAGACACCTCTAAATGAATTCACTCAATAGTGTCATCCATATGTAGCGGCCTCACCCCATCTCCTTTTGCTAGGGGTATGTCACATACAGGGTGAGATGCGCTACGGCCCATGTCCTCCCCATAGCTGTGGGTGAGGTGAAGGCCAGTATCAGTACATTCCTCGGGCCAATGTGTGTTAGTTATGAAGCTCAGTCCTGCTATGCTGAAACCTCCCTTGCTCCCATTAACCAGAGTCCATACACCGATGCAGGGTCCAAAACTTGTTTATTATACTTCCACAACAAACAGTCCTTTCACAGCCGACTGGTTGCGACCCATAACATAACGCAAACGGTGGGATGAGCAGGTCGAGGCACTATCCTGATTTCAATCTAAACCCCTGTGGTTTCACCAGGGGTTATAGCAACTTTGCTTAGCACAGAACATAGAACTTGTGAGTCTCTACCAGCAACTCCATAGAACATAGATGGGAGTACCTTCGCTGCGTTGCGGCCCCTATCAGGGGAAGATGTCCCTCTAAGGGAGTTACCGGAGGCCCATCCGGAGGCCCATCCGTCACCGGGTTGATGCTGCTCCGGAAGAGAAAATCCTCGAAGACCTCGTGGCGAGGGCGTCTCCCCCTTTTATCTCCTCCCTTCAACATCACGGCGGGTTCCCCGCCCCAGCCGTACCATCCCTGGAAAGGGACAAAAAGGGTAGCACTGCGGCAGTGATTCTACCTTGAGCCTGTAGGTACCCCGCCACCCACAGGCCAAGGAGAATAATACACCACCCAATCCTCCACGAATTACAAAAGGGGTCCAGAACCTTTCACAATTACACACCTGGGTCACACTACCCCCAGGTGTACCCCAACTAAATTTATAGACCCCGCTACACATACATACATAAATAACATCCCATACATGATCAAATGATAATACAAAAGCAAACAAAAATAAAAAAAGTGTGAAATCTCTTTAAATTTTTAAAGTTGATGTTTTAACCAATTTGTCCCCATTGTTTAGCCACTTAAGCCCCGAGCCTCTTTCTGAGATTTGGTGTTTCCAAGTTAAAAACATTTTTTTTTGCTAGAAAATTACTTAGAACCCCCAAACATTATATATATTTTTTTCTAACACCTTACAGAATAAAATTGCGGTCGTTGCAATACTTTTTGTCACACTGTATTTGCGCAGCGGTCTTACAAGCACACTTTTTTTGGAAAAAATCACCTTTTTGAATTAAAAAATAAGACAACAGTAAAGTAAGCCCAATTTTTATATATATTGTTAAAGATAATGTCACGCCGAGTAAATTGATACCCAACATGTCACGCTTCAAAATTGCGCCCGCTCGTGGAATGGCAACAAACATTTACCGTTAAAAATCTCCATAGGCGACGTTGAAAAAATTCTACAGGTTGCATGTTTTGAGTTACAGAGGGGGTCTAGGGCTAGAATTATTGCTCTTGCTCTAGCGATCACGGCGATACCTCACATGTGTGATTCGATCATCTCTTATTGTCGAGTGCATCACCATCCAAGACAATTCGTCACTGTTAGTGAGCGGCTACCCAATCGTCTTATTGTCGTGCGCGTCACCATCCAAGCCGATTCGTCACTGTGAGTGAGCAGATATCTGATCATCTCTTACTGTCGTGCGCGTCACCATCAAAGCCGCTTCGTCACTGAGTGAGCAGCTATCCAATCGTATTATTGTCGCGTGCGTCACCATCCAAGCCGCTTCGTCACTGTGAGTGAGCAGCTATCCGATCGTCTTATTGTCGTGCGCGTCACCATCCAAGCCGATTTGTCACTGAGTGAGCAGATATCCGATCGTCTTATTGTTGCGTGCGTCACCATCCAAGCCGATTCGTCACTGTGAGTGAGCAGCTATCCGATCGTCTTATTGTCGTTTGGCATTACCAAACGACACAGTGACGAATCGGCTTGGATGGTGACGCGCACGACAATAAGACGATCGGATATCTGCTCACTCAGTGACAAATCGGCTTGGATGGTGACGCGCACGACAATAAGACGATCGGATATCTGCTCACTCAGTGACAAATCGGCTTGGATGGTGACGCGCACGACAATAAGACGATCGGATAGCTGCTCACTCAGAATGACGAATCAGCTTGGATTGTGACGCACGCGACAATAAGATGATCGGATAGCTGCTCACTCACAGTGACGAATCGGCTTGGATGGTGACGCACGCAACAATAAGACGATCGGATATCTGCTCACTCAGTGACGAAGCGGCTTTGATGGTGACGTGCACGACAGTAAGAGATGATCGGGGATATCTGCTCACTCACAGTGACGAATCGGCTTGGATGGTGACATGCACGACAATAAGAGACGATCGAATCACACATGTGAGGTATCGCCGTGATCACTAGAGCGAGAGCAATAATTCTAGCCGTAGACCTCCTCTGTAACTCAAAACATGCAACCTGTAGAATTTTTTAAACGTCGCCTATGGAGATTTTTAAGGGTAAATGTTTCTCGCCATTCCACGAGCGGGCGCAATTTTGAAGCGTGACATGTTGGGTATCAATTTACTCGGCGTGACATTATCTTTAACAATATATATAAAAATTGGGCTTACTTTACTGCTGTCTTATTTTTTTATTCAAAAAGGTGAGTTTTTCCAAAAAAAGTGCGCTTGTAAGACCGCTGTGCAAATACAGTGTGACAAAAAGTATTTCAACGACCGCCATTTTATTCTGTAGGGTGTTAGAAAAAAATATATATAATGTTTGGGGGTTCTAAGTATTTTTCTAGCAAAAATTTTTTTTTTTACTTGTAAACACCAAATCTCGGTCCTTAAAGTGGTTGTACACCTTGTACAACCACTTTCACCTACAGGTAAACCTAGATTAAGGCTTACCTGTAGGTGCTAGAAATATCTCCCAAACCTAAACGGTTTAGGAGATATTTACAACAGAGACTTGCACCGATGTCTATGGCGCATGCGCCGTAGACAACGGCGTAGGCGCACTTTAGAAACGGCTATCGTGCCGTTTTTAAAGGAGGTTATGCCGTGATTGGCGGCTCCGGCCAATCACAGCGCCGGAGCCGCGATACCCGGAAGTAACTCCGGGACAACATGTCGCTGCCCGGTGCTGTGTCGGGCACCGCAGCTGGGGCTTCGATCCCAGGTGAGTATTATATAATGAGCTAGTATGCTATGCATACTAGCTCATTATGCCTTTGTCTTGTTATTTTTTATTTATTTTTTTTTAAGTAGGTTTACAACCACTTTAAGTAGTTAAACAATGGGGACAGATTGAATAAAACATCAACTTTAAAAATGTAAAGAGATTCCAGACTTTTGAATTTTTGTTTGCCTTTGTATTATCATTTGATCATGTATGGGATGTTATTTATGTATGTATGTATGGATGACACTATTAAGTCGATAAGACTATTAAGAAGTGAATTAATTTAGAGGTGTCTTTACTAGAATTCATGTTTGGATGGCAACAGTAGAGAGTAAAAGTTGTCTGGACTGCTGCACTCTGGTCAAGCGTTTTATTTAACAAAGAAAATTAAAATTCCAAAAACTCCAAAGAAAAATATACAAAATCCATCAAAAAGCAATCAAACATGTAAGGGACATACAGGGCAAAGGCTAACGCGTTTCACATCAGGGTGTGATGCTTACTCATAGCTATGGAATTAAAATTTTCTTTGTTAAATAAAACACTTGACCTGTGAGTGGAACAGGGCGGGAGCAATTGAAGGAACCTGGAACCTTAGAGCGGTACACCTTTCTCTGGATGGCAGCAGTGCTACATTATTTTTCACTTAATATTTTGGTGTGGGGACACATTAGAGGTGTTGGCAGCAGCTACTGTTTCATCTCATTATATTATTTATTATTATTATTATTATCATATTTTTATTATATATTATTATATATCTCATTGTTTTTCATCTATGCATGCCAGTGCATGAGATTTTTAAACTAACAGGTCTACAGTGTACGGGGAAAAAAAAAAAAAAAACACGCACAAACAAGACGAAATAATCAAGAAATGAAACCATTCTTTTACCTTTCCGAGAAAACAAAAAAGATCCTCCCCCTCCTCCCATTCAGGGTGGTTACTGGACAGGTGCCCAGAGAAGATTGGAGAACCCTTGGAAATCCACACCCCAAATTATGCAATTAAGAGTTCATGAGACACGTTCTCCTCTGTGATTGGTGGTTGGGTTTGGTGTAATAAAAGCAATCACAGGCGTGAGGTTGCAGTCGAGGCAGAAGCAAGGTAAGAGAAGCATTCCAATCCTAACAATACAGCTTTAGAATAGAATTTGTGTCAATCAAACCATAGATGCAGAATTGTAAATATTGGAGATGATTTAGGAGAGGGTTGTTGTGACAATTTGAATTATAATAAATATTATCATTTGTCTATATGTTTAGCTGGTACAAACTTTGAGAGTTGTATTTCTCTAAAAATGTTGTCTCTGTTTCTGATGTTATGGTGATTAGTGATAAATGTCTCAGCAGCCATTGACGCTGTGCAGTTGTCGGCATCCTAGCAGCCTTTGGTGCTGTGTAAGCACCGATGTCTCAGTAGCCGTTGATGATGTGCAGCACCAGCGGCTTACAACCGCTTTAAAGGATAACTAAAGGCAAAACTTCTATTTTTTTTAAAATTTTAGATAGAGTGGAGAGGGATTAGAACCCCTGTCAGTTTTTATTGCTGTCTGTGCCTCCGTTAGGGAGATTCACTCTCTTTGTCCTGTTTACCGTTATTGAAAGTAAAAGAAAATACTAAAGGGAGAGAGTCGATAGAGCCTCCGCTCTCATGCACATCGTTGGCGTGAGATGGGGCTCAGGTAAGTAAGTATGGGGGGGGGGGGAGCTGCTCTCTGAAGTTTTTTTACCTTAATACGTATTTCAATCTGTTGTTAGGAGACAGTTTTTCAGGTTAAGCAGGATTCTGAGCACAGAAATAAGATTAAGCCCTGGTTCACAAATGATGATTTGACAAATCTGCGACAATTGCCAGCAATGGCAGTGTCTGAATCGGTGCGACGCCGCATTTGGGGCGCCGTATCGATTCCCAAAAGTAGTTTCTGTACTAATTTTGGCGATTTGGGGGTGCGATTTCCATTGTCATCTGTGCAGAAACCCGCACAGATGTCTCTGAAATCGCCCCCGAAGTCAGGACTTATATGCTGAAATAAAATTGCGCGATTACATTCCCGCAGTCAGTGTGAACCTGGGCTTCACCAGAAGAAAAGTGATTTAAAAATGTTTGGCACATATTTGTTGAGTTGTTTTCCTGGGATTTCAGAACTCTAATATGTTCCTCTGCAAGCATTTCATCAAAATTGGTGACAGTGGTGAGAACAAAATTCAAAACCCTAAATTTTTTAGTTCATACCAATTCTGCAATCAGTGTGTCTTAAAGTATAACTTAAGGCTTTTTCGTTTTGTTTGTTTTTTTGGGGCTGGGGGGGGGGGGGGGGTTTGGATACAATGGGGAAGTATTAGAACACATATTGAGATTTCTTATCTCAGATTTTAAAGAGGAATATACATCTTCATGAATTGAGCCCATTGTGTAATACTTATCTCTCTTGTATTTTTCTAGGATGGATGGTACATACAATTTCACACGCAATTATTTTTCTATTAGTTCAGAGCCTTCTGGTGTCCTGGTAAAATTTATGGGATTTCCCATTTTTAAATTAGAAATCTGTTTTCCCATAAAAATACCTATCCAAGTCTGTATTAGATGGTTATGGCATTGGATTGTAAGAAATCGAATTGAGCCACTCTAAATTTTAAAAGGGCACTGGAGCAAAAATGCTTCAGCAGCTGCTTAACACCCCCCCCCAACCCCCCGCCCCCCCCCCCCTTCAGCTTTCCTATTCTGTGTCCTCCGGTCCTGGACTTCTCTGCACCCTCACAGTGAAAAAGCGGCTTGGATGGTGACACACGCAACAATAAGACGATCGGATATCTGCTCACTCAGTGACGAAGCGGCTTGGATGGCGACGCGCACGACAAAAAGACGATCGGATAGCTGCTCACTCAGAGTGACGAATCGGCTTGGATGGTGATGCACGCAACAATAAGACGATCGGATACCTGCTCACTCAGTGACGAAGCGGCTTGGATGGCGACGCACGCGACAATAAGACGATCGGACATCTGCTCACTCAGTGACGAAGCGGCTTGGATGGTGATGCACACGACAATAAGACGATCGGATATCTGCTCACTCAGAGTGACTAATCGGCTTGGATGGTGATGCACGCAACAATAAGACGATCGAATATCTGCTCACTCAGTGACAAAGCGGCTTGGATGGCGACGCACGCGACTATAAGACGATCGGACATCTGCTCACTCAGTGACGAAGCGGCTTGGATGGTGATGCACGCGACAATAAGACGATCGGATAGCTGCTCACTCAGAGTGACGAATCGGCTTGGATGGTGATGCACGCAACAATAAGACGATCGGATATCTGCTCACTCAGTGACGAAGCGGCTTGGATGGCGACGCACGCGACAATAAGACGATCGGACATCTGCTCACTCAGTGACGAAGCGGCTTGGATGGTGATGCACGCGACAATAGGACGATCGGATAGCTGCTCACTCAGAGTGGCGAATCGGCTTGGATGGTGATGCACGCAACAATAAGACGATCGAATATCTGCTCACTCAGTGACAAAGCGGATTGGATGGCGACGCACATAGTTACATAGTTACATAGTTACATAGTTAGTCAGGTTGAAAAAAGACACAAGTCCATCCAGTTCAACCGTAAAAAATAAAAATAAAAAAATAAAAATAAACATATATCGTACAATCCCATATACCCAATTCTATACCCACAGTTGATCCAGAGGAAGGCAAAAAAACCCAGAAGAGCATTATCCAATTTGCTACAGCAGGGGAAAAAATTCCTTCCTGATCCCCCGAGAGGCAATCGGATATTCCCTGGATCAACTTTACCTATAAATGTCAGTACCCAGTTATATTATGTACATTTAAGAAAGAATCCAGGCCCTTCTTAAAGCAATCTACTGAGCTGGCCAGAACCACCTCTGCAGGGAGTCTATTCCACATTTTCACAGCTCTTACTGTGAAAAAACCTTTCCGTATTTGGAGGTGAAATCTCTTTTCCTCTAGACGCAAAGAGTGCCCCCTTGTCCTTTGTGTTGACCGTAAAGTGAATAACTGAACACCAAGTTCACTATATGGACCCCTTATATATTTGTACATGTTGATCATATCCCCCCTTAATCTCCTCTTCTCAAGAGAGAATAAATTCAGTTCCTCTAATCTCTCCTCATAGCTGAGCTCCTCCATGCCTCTTATCAGTTTGGTTGCCCTTCTCTGCACTTTCTCCAGTTCCCCAATATCCTTTTTGAGAACTGGGGCCCAAAACTGAACTGCATATTCCAGATGAGGTCTTACTAATGATTTGAACAGGGGCAAAATGATATCTCTCTCTCTGGAGACCATACCTCTCTTAATACAAGAAAGGACTTTGCTCGCTTTGGAAACCGCAGCTTGGCATTGCATGCCATTATTGAGCTTATGATCTGCCAAAACCCCCAGATCCTTCTCCACTACGGATCCCCCCAGTTGTACTCCCCCTAGTATGTATGATGCATTCATATTATTAGCCCCCAAGTGCATAACTTTACATTTATCAACATTAAACCTCATCTGCCACATAGTCGCCCAATTAGACAGAGCATTGAGGTCGGCTTGTAAATTGGCGACATCCTGTAAGGACGTTATTCCACTGCATAGCTTGGTGTCATCTGCAAAGACAGAAATGTTACTTTTGATCTCAGACCCAATATCATTTATAAACATATTAAAAAGTAAGGGTCCCAGCACTGAACCTTGGGGTACACCACTGATAACCTTGGACCATTCAGAGTAAGAATCATTAACCACTACTCTCTGAATTCTGTCTTTTAGCCAGTTTTCTATCCATTTACAAACTGATATTTCCAATCCTGTAGACTTTACCTTACACATGAGCCGTGTGTGGGGAACTGTATCGAACGCTTTTGCAAAATCCAAGTATACCACGTCCACTGCCACCCCTCTGTCCAAGGTCTTACTTACCTCTTCATAAAAAGAAATCAGGTTTGTCTGACAACTTCTGTCTTTCATGAATCCATGCTGTCTGTTGCTTAAATAGTTTTTTTCCAGCAAGAACTCATCTATGTGGTCTTTTATTAATCTCTCCAGTATTTTCCCAACTATAGAAGTTAAACTAACAGGTCTATAGTTACTTGGTAAACACTTAATTCCCTTTTTAAATATAGGCACCACATTGGCCCTGCGCCAATCCAGTGGTACTATTCCTGTCATTAATGAGTCCCTAAAAATTAAATACAATGGCTTTGAAATTACAGAGCTCAATTCTTTTAGGATCCGTGGGTGTATGCCATCTGGTCCAGGTGCTTTATCCACCTTTATTCCATCTAAATATTTCTGGACCATATCACTTTTGAGCCATTGTGGATTTGGGGCTGTGTCACTACCACCCCCATTATGGACATGAGCTCCCCCATGCTCCTTTGTATACACAGAACTGAAGAAAGTATTTAATAAATTAGCCTTCTCTTTGTCCCCAGTCACCCACTCTAGATTATTTTGTAAAGGGCCTACATGCTCAGACTTGACCTTTTTACTATTAATATATTTGAAGAATTTTTTGGGGTTTGTCCTACTATCTTTTGCAATCTGTCGTTCGTTTTGAATTTTTGCATCCTTGATTTCCTTTTTACATATCCTGTTATATTCTTTGTAACATTTAAATGACACTAGTGTTCCCTCATTTTTATATTTTTTAAAAGCTCTTTTCTTATAGTTTATAGCTTTTTTAACTTTGTCAGTGAGCCACATAGGTTTTATTTTTAGCCTTTTAAACTTATTGCCCATGGGAATATACTTTGCAGTGAGTTCCCAAACAGTCTTTTTGAAGAATTCCCATTTCTGTTCTGTGCCCATTGATGCCAATATTCCTTCCCAGTCTAAGTCCTGGAGAGCAGCACTCATCCTTGGAAAATTTGCTCTCTTGAAATTAAGTGTTTTTATCTTTCCTGTATGTGATTTTTGCTTACAACTAACATCAAATGAAATCATGTTATGGTCACTGCTACCCAGGTGTTCCTTTATCTGAACATTAGTAATACGCTCTGCATGGTTTGAGATTACCAGGTCCAACAGAGCATCATTCCTAGTTGGGGCCTCAATAAACTGGACCATAAAATTGTCCTGCAATAGGTTTATAAATTTTTGCCCTTTAACTGTCCCAGCAGTTCCATTACTCCAGTCAATTTCTGGGTAGTTAAAATCCCCCATTATTATCACCGTTGCAGCCCTTGCAGCCCTTTCCATCTGTGCAAGGAGCTGAGTCTCTAACTCCTCATTAACATTGGGTGGTCTATAACAAACTCCAATGATTAGCTTTGAACTACGCACATCTGTATGCAGTCCTACCCATAATGCTTCAGACTCATCACACTCTCCATCCACCAGGTCCTCTTTCACACTCGCTTTGAGATCACTTCTCACATAGAGACAGACCCCTCCACCCTTCCTTTTTACCCTGTCTTTCCGAAAGAGTGCATAGCCAGGAATATTAATAGCCCAGTCGTGGCTATGACTATATGACTATAAGACGATCGGACATCTGCTCACTCAGTGACGAAGCGGCTTGGATGGTGACGCACGCGACAATAAGACGATCGGACATCTGCTCACTCAGTGACGAAGCGGCTTGGATGGTGATGCACGCGACAATAAGACGATCGGATAGCTGCTCACTCAGAGTGACGAATCGGCTTGGATGGTGATGCACGCAACAATAAGACGATCGAATATCTGCTCACTCAGTGACAAAGCGGATTGGATGGCGACGCACGTGACTATAAGACGATCGGACATCTGCTCACTCAGTGACGAAGCGGCTTGGATGGTGACGCACGCGACAATAAGTTGATCGGATAGCTGCTCACTCAGAGTGACGAATCGGCTTGGATGGTGATGCACGCAACAATAAGATGATCGGATATCTGCTCACTCAGTGACAAAGCGGCTTGGATGGCGACGCACACAACAATAAGACGATCGAATATCTGCTCACTCAGTGAAGAAGCGGCTTGGATGGCGACGCACGCGACTATAAGACGATCGGACATCTGCTCACTCAGTGACGAAGCAGCTTGGATGGTGATGCACGCGACAATAAGACGATCGAATATCTGCTCACTCAGAGTGACGAATCGGCTTGGATGGTGATGCACGCAACAATAAGACGATCGAATATCTGCTCACTCAGTGACAAAGCGGATTGGATGGCGACGCACGTGACTATAAGACGATCGGACATCTGCTCACTCAGTGACGAAGCGGCTTGGATGGTGATGCATGTGACAATAAGATGATCGGATAGCTGCTCACTCAGAGTGACGAATCGGCTTGGATGGTGATGCACGCAACAATAAGACGATCGGATATCTGCTCACTCAGTGACAAAGCGGCTTGGATGGGGACGCACGCGACAATAAGACGATCGGATATCTGCTCACTCAGTGACGAAGCGGCTTGGATGGCGACGCACGCGACAATAAGACGATCGGACATCTGCTCACTCAGTGACGAAGCGGCTTGGATGGTGATGCACGCGACAATAAGACGATCGGATAGCTGCTCACTCAGAGTGACGAATCGGCTTGGATGGTGATGCACGCAACAATAAGACGATCGGATATCTGCTCACTCAGTGACAAAGCGGCTTGGATGGTGACGCACGCGACAATAAGACTATCGGACATCTGCTCACTCAGTGACGAAGCGGCTTGGATGGTGACGCGCGCGAAAATAAGACGAACGGATATCTGCTCACTCAGTGCTGGTTCACACTGCTGCGCTGTGAATTTGTTCAGTTTTTTCAGTCCATTCTGAGGTGCGAATTTACCGCAAATTTACCACGTTTTTGCCGCGATTTTAGTGCGAATTTCAGGAGTGGGACATAGCTGTGATTAATGTTTTTGTGGAGAATAGTGTGGTGGAATTCGCACATATGTGAACCATCAAATGCGATTCTAGAACGATTTACATTGATGTCTATGGAGACTAAATTCGCAACGCAACACTCTAAACTCGCACAAGACCCTTTTTTTCATCGCATCGCATTTGGAGAGGAATCGCAACGCATAGATGTGAACCACCATCATTGAAAACAATTATTTTTGGATGACATGTGAATCTAGTTTGTGTTTAACGCATCGCATTCGGTATCAACTCGCACAAGTGTGAACTGGCACTCAGTGATGAAGCGGCTTGGATGGCGAGAGCAATAATTCCTCTGTTACTCAAAACATGCAACCTGTAGAATTTTTTAAACGTCGCCTATGGAGATTTTTAAGGGTAAATGTTTTTTGCCATTCCACGCGGGGGTGCAAATTTGAAGCTTGACATGTTGGGTATCAATTTACTCTGCGTGACATTATCTTTCACAATATAAATAAAAATTCGGCTAACTTTACTGTTGTCTTATTTTTTTATTCAAAAAGGTGATTTTTTTTCCCAAAAAAGTGCGCTTGTAAGACCGCTGCGCAAATACAGTGTGACAAAAAGTATTGCAACGACCGCCATTTTATTCTGTAGGGTGTTAGAAAAAAAATATATAATGTTTGAGGGTTCTAAGTAATTTTCTAGCAAAAAAAATGTTTTTAACTTGGAAACACCAAATCTCAGAAAGAGGCTCGGGGCTTAAGTGGCTAAACAATGGGGACAAATTGGTTAAAACATCAACTTTAAAAATTTAAAGAGATTTTACACTTTTTTTATTTTTGTATGCTTTTGTATTATCATTTGATCATGTATGGGATGTTATTTATGTATGTATGGATGACATTATTAAGTCGATAGACTATTAAGAAGTGAATTAATTTAGAGGTGTCTTTATTAGAATTCATGTTTGGATGGCAGCAGTGCTACATTATTTTTTCACTTAATATTTTGGTGTGGGGACACATTAGAGGTGTTGGCAGCAGCTACTGTTATATCTCGTTATATTAATCATTATTATTATTATTATTATTATCATATTTTATTATATATTATTATATATCTCATTGTTTTTCATCTATGATCGGCAGTGCATGAGAATTTTAAACTAACAGGTCTACAGTGTATGAAAAAAAAAAAAACACGCACAAACAAGACGGAAACAATCAAGAAATGAAACCATTCTTTTACATTTCTGAAAAAAATAAAAAGATCCTCCCCCCTCCTCCCATTCAGGGTGGTTACTGGACAGGTGCCCAGAGAAGATTGGAGAACCCTTGGAAATCCACACCCCAAATTATGCAATTATCAGTTCATGAGAAACGTTCTCCTCTGTGATTGGTGGTTGGGTTTGGTGTAATAAAAGCAATCACAGGCGTCAGGTTGCAGTCGAGGCAGAAGCAAGGTAAGAGAAGCATTCCAATCCTAACCATACAGCTTTAGAATAGAATTTGTGGGTTGTTGTGACAATTTGAATTATAATAAATATTATCATTTGTCTATATGTTTAGCTGGTACAAACTTTGAGAGTTGTATTTCTCTAAAAATATTGTCTCTGTTTCTGATGTTATGGTGATTAGTGATAAATGTCTCAGCAGCCATTGACGCTGTGCAGTTGTCGGCATTCTAGCAGCCTTTGGTGCTGTGTAAGCACCGATGTCTCAGTAGCCGTTGATGATGTGCAGCACCAGCGGCTTACAACCGCTTTAAAGGATAACTAAAGGCAAAACTTCTATTTTTTTTTTAGTTTTAGATAGAGTGGAGAGGGATTAGAACCCCTGTCAGTTTTTATTGCTGTCTGTGCCTCCGTTAGGGAGATTCACTCTCTTTGTCCTGTTTACCGTTATTGAAAGTAAAAGAAAATACTAAAGGGAGAGAGTCGATAGAGCCTCCGCTCTCATGCACATCGTTGGCGTGAGATGGGGCTCAGGTAAGTAAGTATGGGGGGGGGGGGGGAGCTGCTCTCTGAAGTTTTTTTACCTTAATACGTATTTCAATCTGTTGTTAGGAGACAGTTTTTCAGGTTAAGCAGGATTCTGAGCACAGAAATAAAATTAAGCCCTGGTTCACAAATGATGATTTGGCATGCGATTTGACAAATCTGCGACAATTGCCAGCAATGGCAGTGTCTGAATCAGTGTGACGCCGCATTTGTGGCGCCGTATCGATTCCCAAAAGTAGTTTCTGTACTAATTTTGCGATTTGGGGGTGCGATTTTCATTGTCATTTGTGCAGAAACCCGCACAGATGTCTCTGAAATTGCCCCTGAAGTCAGGACTTATCGTATTTATCGGCGTATAACACGCACTTTTTTCCCCTTAAAATCAGGGGAAAATCGTGGGTGCGTGTTATATGCCGATCCTCCGCCGATCCCCCGCCGAAACGAGCGAGAGGAGCCGAGATACACGAAGCCGAAGTACACTCGGCTTTACTCGGCTCCTCTCGCAGTCCCGCCCATCTCTGACTGCGCCGCTGACATACAGAAAGCCGAGTGTACTTCGGCTAGTCTCGGCTTCTCTCGCAGTCCCGCCCCTGACTGTGAGCAGAGCCGAGTCTAGCCGAAGTACACTCGGCTTTCTGTATGTCAGCGGCGCAGTCAGTGGAGATGGGCGGGACTGCGAGAGGAGCCGAGTCTAGCCGAAGTACACTCGGCCCCGCTCGCTCCTCTCCACACAGAAATCGGCGCCAATTTAAAAAATCGCCGAGACTGGCAAGGCTGCAAAGGCACTGGGCAAGGCTGCAGATGGACACTGGGCAAGGCTGCAGATGGACACTGGGCAAGGCTGCAAAGGCACTGGGCAAGGCTGCAGATGGACACTGGGCAAGGCTGCAATGATGGACACTGGGCAAGGCTGCAGATGGACACTGGGCAAGGCTGCAGATGGACACTGGGCAAGGCTGCAGATGGACACTGGGCAAGGCTGCAATGATGGACACTGGGCAAGGCTGCAATGATGGACACTGGGCAAGGCTGCAATGATGGACACTGGGCAAGGCTGCAATGATGGACACTGGGCAAGGCTGCAATGATGGACACTGGGCAAGGCTGCAATGATGGACAAGGCTGCATTTAAATGTAAGTTTGGGTTTTTTCCTTAAAATTCCCTCCTAAACTTGGGGTGCGTGTTATACGCCGGCGCGTGTTATACGCCGATAAATACGGTATATGCGGGAATAAAATTGCATGATTACATTCCCGCAGTCAGTGTGAACCTGGGCTTAACCAGAAGAAAAGTGATTTAAAAATGAATGACACATTTTTGTTTAGTTGTTTTCCTGGGATTTCAGAACTCCAATATGTTCCTCTGCAAGCATTTCATCAAATTTGGTGACTGATTGGTGAGAACAAAATTCAAAACCCTAAAAAATGTAGTTCATACCAATTCTGCAATCAGTGTGTCGCTTTTTCTTTTCTTGGGGGAGGTTTGAATACAATGGGGAAGTATTAGAACACATATTGAGATCTTTTCTCAGATTTTAAAGAGGAATATACATCTTCATGAATTGAGCCCATTGTGTAATACTTATCCCTCTTGTATTTTTCTAGGATGGATGGTATATACAATTTCACACGCAATTATTTTTCTATTAGTCCAGAGCCTTCTGGTGTTCTGGTAAAATTTATGGGATTTCCCATTTTTAAATTAGAAATCTGTCTTCCCATAAAAATACCTATCCAAGTCTGTATTAGATGGTTATGGCATTGGATTGTAAGAAATCGAATTTAAACACTCTAAATTTTAAAAGGGCACTGGAGCAAAAATACTTCAGCAGCTGCTTAACACCCCTCTGCCCCCCCCCCAGCTTACCTATTCTGTGTCCTCCGGTCCTGGACTCCTCTGCACCCTCACAGTGACAAAGCGGCTTGTATGGTGATGCGCACGACAATATGAGACGATCGAATAGCTGCTCACTCACAGTGACGAAGCGACTTAAAGGCATTATCGAACGACAACCAGAACCGATCGTATAGCCGCTCCCTCACAGTGACGAAGCAGCGTGAAGGCATTACCAAACGACAACGAGAGCCGATCGGATAGACGCTCCCTCACAGTGATGACGTGGCTTAAAAGGCATTACCAAATGACAACGAGAGACGATCGGATAGATGCTTTCTTGCAGCGATAAAGCGGCTTAAAAGGCATTATCAAACGACAACACGAGCCGATCGGATAGACGCTCCCTTGCAGTGATAAAGCGGCTTAAAAGGCATTACCAAACGACAACGAGAGCCGATCGGATAGACGCTCCCTCACAGCGATAAAGCGGCTTAAAAGGCATTACCAAACGACAACGAGAGTCGATCGGATAGACGCTCCCTTGCAGCGATAAAGCGGCTTAAAAGGCATTACCAAACAACAACGCGAGCCGATCGGATAGATGCTCCCTTGCAGTGATAAAGTGTCTTAAAAGGCATTACCAAACGACAACGCAAGCCGATCGGATAGACGCTCTCTTGCAGTGATAAAGCGGCTTAAAAGGCATTATCAAACGACAACGCGAGCCGATCGGATAGACGCTCCCTCACAGCGCCAAAGCGGCTTAAAAGGCATTACCAAATGGCAAAGAGAGCCGATCGGATAGACGCTCCCTCACAGCGATAAAGCGACTTAAAAGGCATTACTAAATGGCAAAGAGAGCCGATCGGATAGACGCTCCCTTGCAGCGATAAAGCGGCTTAAAAGGCATTACCAAACGACAACGCGAGCCGATCGGATAGATGCTCCCTTGCAGTGATAAAGTGTCTTAAAAGGCATTATCAAACGACAACACGAGCCGATCGGATAGACGCTCCCTCACAGCGATAAAGCGGCTTAAAAGGCATTACCAAACGACAACGAGAGCCGATCGGATAGACGCTCCCTCACAGCGATAAAGTGGCTTAAAAGGCATTACCAAACGACAACGAGAGCCGATCGGATAGACGCTCCCTCGCAGCGATAAAGCAGCTTAAAAGGCATTACCAAACGACAACACAAGCTGATCGGATAGACGCTCCCTCACAGCGATAAAGCGGCTTAAAAGGCATTACCAAACGACAACGCGAGCCGATCGGATAGATGCTCCCTTGCAGTGATAAAGTGTCTTAAAAGGCATTATCAAACGACAACACGAGCCGATCGGATAGACGCTCCCTCACAGCGATAAAGCGGCTTAAAAGGCATTACCAAACGACAACGAGAGCCGATCGGATCGACGCTCCCTCACAGCGATAAAGTGGCTTAAAAGGCATTACCAAACGACAACGAGAGCCGATCGGATAGACGCTCCCTCGCAGCGATAAAGCAGCTTAAAAGGCATTACCAAACGACAACACAAGCTGATCGGATAGACGCTCCCTCACAGCGATAAAGCGGCTTAAAAGGCATTACCAAACGACAACGCGAGCCGATCGGATAGATGCTCCCTTGCAGTGATAAAGTGTCTTAAAAGGCATTATCAAACGACAACGCGAGCCGATCGGATAGACGCTCCCTTGCAGTGATAAAGCGGCTTAAAAGGCATTATCAAACGACAACGAGAGCCGATCGGATATACGCTCTCTTGCAGTGATAAAACAGACTTAAAGGCATTACCAAACAACGAGAGCAGATCGGATAGCTGCTTACTCACAGTGATGAAGCATTTTGAACAGTGATGCGCACGACAACGAGAGCCGATCAGATAGCCGCTCCCTCGCAGCGATGAAGGCTGTTTCCATGGTGGTGTCCTTACAGCAGCGAGGACTCCTGGGAGAGTGGCGCCCTCACATTAGTGAGGGCTGTCAGGATGGTGGCACTCTCGCAGCTGCACGAAATTCTGGGACGTTGGCACACAGCAACAAGGGCTGTCTAGACAGCGGTGAGGGCTGTGGTGATTAATGCCCTTACAACGGCGAGGCTTCTGGGATGGCGGCGCCCTTACAGCGGCAAGGGCTGCACAGAATTGTACAATTTCTGTATCCGACTGTCTGGATTTCACATTTGCTTGCTTTGCATACATAACCTACATCCGCTTTCACATTTCCAGAAAAATAAATAATGAGGAAATCAATCATTTTTCTTGATTTGTTCATTCATAGTGTGGAGTGGTAATGTGTGAATGAATGGATCTCCTAAAACAAATACTTAGAATAATTGGTTGTCACCGTCCTGTTTTATAGGAAATCTATAATGAGAATACAAATAGTTAAAAGTGTTATTGCCTGCCTTTCGTACAGAAGCTTTATTCTTTTTGCACATGTTTCAGCATGCACACAACAACCTGCATCCTTTTTCCTTGCGCACACCGGTGCCGTTCATTCCTAATGACACCAAAACACACCTTGCTAACGTCCACACAATATTGTGTGTCAAAACACAAAGTAATCAAGTGGCATGCGTTTTGTTGCAGTGTGATTTTTGTGCAATTTTTGTAGGTAGGAAAGCCCATTGAAACAAATTGAGAGGCCCGAAACTTGACGCACCAAAGCATGTAAAAAACGTGTCCTTACTGTTACAACTGCATAGATGTGAACTGAGCCGAAGTGGTAGCAATCAGCAACTTGACTACAACTGTGATTTCAATGTTGTGCACAGATTGCAAGGAGGACACCAATAACAAGTAAGTGCTTATGGTCTATACATAGGGTTGCTCCCTGATGCCATGTATTACTAAGTGTGTGACAAGGCAGACAGGAACAGTAGAGACTGCAAAGGTTTAAAAAGCAAAGTAGAGTGACGCCAGCACCCATAGAGATGCCATTACCTGCACAGGGGTAAGGGCTACAGGGATACCAATGCGTGCGTAATTGCTGTTGAGAAGGCCTCATGCATGCTGGCACTCCTATGTTCATGTCCACAAAACCAATACTGAACGTACTGTGAATGCAATTTTTTACTACCGTAATTTGGTAAACGTATCTAAACTTTGAGCTAGGGAACTCTTTTGAACATACATCTAGTGTACAAAAGTGCATTCAAGAGCATAGGATGTATTCATTTCCATTTAAGAATTTTCACTTTGCAGGCCTGAATCGTCTGTTTTTTTTCACCAGTGTCCGCACTCCGCACAGTGTGCAAGGGCCACAGGGAAGTTGGCGTCTGTGCAGTGACAAGGGCTGCTGAGATTGAGAGCCAGCACAGTGGCATGGGCTGTGGAGGTGCACATCAGAAAGGGCTACCTTGATGCCAGCACCAGCACTGTGGCATGGGCTGTGGGGACAAAAAAGCTGCTGTAACACTGGTGCCCACACAGCAACGAGGGCTGCCAGGAAGAGATGTGCACAATGGAAACATGTTTTGGTTTCGTTTCAGTTTCTTTCGTTAAGTAAATCATTTTGTTTCATCATATTCATAACGTTAGAATGATTTGTTTTCAGAATGTTTTCGCTATTTGGTTGTTGCAAATTGATTCGTATTTTCAGAAATTCTGTTATTCTTTCGTTATTTCGGAAGATAAGCTATATTTGTCGAAACATGTTACTTTGTTATTTCAGGGGATTATTCCTGCTAGTCCAACCCACAAAGAGAAATGGAACAAGCTAATCGGATGATATCAACTGGAGTTGCTTACTTCCGTAAGTAAAGATTGGAACTAAATTAATTTTGGATTCATGTGTTACGTTATGTTTCAGAGATTCTGATGGATCCACCTCCACCCAACCCAAACACAATATAGTGGAACCTTGGATTATGAGCATAATCCGTTCCAGGAGAATGCTTGTAATCCAAAGCACTCGCATATAGAAGCGAGTTTCCCCATAGAAGTCAATGGAAACTAAGATACTTTGTTCCACATTGACTTCTACTGCATGCAATACTTCATGTGGCCATAGGTGGGGGGTGCCAGAGAGACTCGGAAATACTCAGTGACCGCTCGGATGCACTCGGGAATGGAGCATTTCCGAGTATTTCCCAGCAGCTACGAACGGCTCCGAGTGTCACCGGCGCCCCCGCACCTGTGGCCAAATGTGGTACTGCACACCACAGACGCTTGAATCCTGCTCGTGTTTTGCAAGACAACACTCGCAAACCGAGTCAGGATTTAAAAAAAAATAATAGCTTGTATTGCAAAATGCTCGTTAACCATGTTACTCGCAATCTGAGGTTCCACTGTAAGTAGAAATGATCTTATTTCACTTTTTTTTACTTTACTCTATTTAGAGCAATATCTTTACACTTCATATGTGGTGTATTTGTCATATGGATGAAAACTATTAATGGAGATGTACAGACAAAGCTCGTCTGGCTGTACTTCTCCTGTGGATCACAGGGGTGTCGTTCATTCTGCACTCCCGTGACACGTTTTCAGCAGACAGCAGTATGAAGGCCGCTGACGGCTGACATCACAGAGCCGGTCCAGGCTTGAGAAAGATCGCGGCCATATGGTTGGGATCTGCCCACATGCCTGGACCAGTACCTAGCTCAGCCTCTCAGCAAGCCGCTAAGAGCCTGATGCTCCCACCCTCTCCACAGCCCAGTGCTTCAGTGGGGGGGGGCAGAGCAGAACTGAGCGATCTGCAGTGTTTGATCTCTTGGTTCTCAGTCTTTAGAGCTGGTGGGGGACCGATGCTGCATCCGCCTAGGTAAGTATGATAAAAAATAAAATTCCCATACTTCTTTTTTTATGTAAAAAAAAATCAGCTGAATATTTAGAATATTTACGCTACGTTCACCAACAGAATAATAAACCCGAATCAATTTGGATCATTCTTTATGTTGTTTTATTTCAGATGCTTCAAACATTAACAAAAGGCCCAAATTATTGCATCGTGTCATCCGAATTAACCCTATCTCAGATTTATTGAAATTTGTGATTCGGATTGAGATACATCCGAATCTCCGAGTCACAAAAATGTCATCCGCATTTCGATTCGTAATGAATCGCACCTGTCTACTACCAGGTCAAGGGTGCTTGCACAAAAGCAAGGGCTGCTGCAATGCAAAAACTGCTGAGATGCAAGAATTGCTGTGACAATTGCGCCTTATAAATAATGAGTTTACCTTTCCCATTAGCAATACAACTATAACTGCAATAACTGAAAATAAGCTACACAGCAATGGCAAATATTGTTCGCCTGAATGCCAGTTGTCTAATGCTTTTAAATTGACAGATTTTTTTTGTTTTTGTTTTGTTTTTTAATTGCCGTTTCGTGAGCTAGAGTGAAGTGTAAGCCCCTATCTAGAAAATATGGGGGGTACTATCATCCTGATAATGGTAATTGGAGAAACTAGGGACAACCCCTGCTGAAACCCCAGTAGAGAAACAATGGACTATCTCGGTACCCAAATGTAAAAAAAAAAAAACATAAAAAAAAATTAATTTTATTGAGCTAGAGGATGATTCAGGATGCGAGGATCCAATATGACTGAAATATCAGAGATGGGCACATTGACACTTTAATTCCATTTCACATTCTGCACCTCTCACCTCAGTATTAGTCGTAGCCTCTCCGCTTTCTGCTCCAGTTTTGCAGACAGGATGATGGCTCCGAGTCGGGGGTCCTGGGCGCAGAAGTTGTAGTGTTCCTAGTGGACGGTCAGAAATTAGACACCAGTTATATTTCTGACAATTATATTGTCAGGTCTATTTCTAAAAAAAAATTGCTGTGCAAATGCCTAATAGATTCACATCACGAATAACTACCGTAATGTGTCTAATATGTGTATTTCCTATGATCATCAGCTCCATCTAGTGGCTATAATGCAGTAAGTTCTTGAGATATATCAATCAAATTGTTTCATTTATTGTGATTGTGCAGTCTAACCTATGAACAATTTTTACTTTTGTCCCCCTTTTGTAGCTTTACAATCTGTCTCTCATTTGTCCTGTCGATAAACAGCCTCTTGATTAGAATGTATGGGACAAAAGAAGTAAAGGGCCAACCGGGAGAGCCATGTGGGATAGCGTGGATCTCCCAGGAGGGTGAAAAGGTGAGAATAAGGGCCCTTTCACATGGGGCTGTCCGTGTGCGGGCTCCGCTTTAGCTCAGCGGAGATCGCTCCGTCGATCCCCGCTGAGCAGGCAGATGACAGTTTCGGTCTCTGCACACTGTGCAGGGACCGACCTGTCAGAGCACCACTCTCCCCTATGGGAGATCGGATGACAACGAACCGTAGAGTCCGTTGTCATCTAATCCGCCAGACGGATAGAAAAGTAGGGTTTTCCTCTGTCACACTTTGGCGGATCAGAGCGGGTCGGATGTCAGCAGGCATGTCAACTGACAGGCGGACCTGAACGGTCCACCCGTGTGAAAGGGCCCTAAGACTTTTTGGTGGGTACTGGGGTATGAGATTAAAGGATACAAATGTATCCCTGTTTTTTTACCTTAATGCATTCTCTGCATTAAGGTAACAAACCTTCTGTATTCAGGATCCCCCACAATACTTACCTAAGCCAGATATCAATCCAGCGCTGTGCACAAGAGCAGCGACTCTCTGCTCTCTCTCTCCTCACAGGACAGAGAGGCAGCAGTGCTAGCCATTGGCTCCTGCTGCTGTCAATCAAATCATATAATGAGGGAGCAGTGGGCGGGGCTGAGCCGCACTGTCTGTGTCTATGGATGCTCAGAAGCGGCTTTCTATGAGGGCACTCGCCAAAGAGGAGGAGCCAGGACAGGGGACCTCAGAAGAGGAGGATCTGGGCTGCTCTGAGCAAAACCACTGCACAGAGAAGGTAAGTATAACATTTATTAATAAAAATAAAATAAAAATTAAAGGTAAATTAATCTTGAGTTTGAGCATCCCTGACAGTACTTATTGCTGGTTATCAGGGCCGCCATCAGGGGGGTACAGGCAGTAAACCCTTAAGGGGCTCGGATGGCAACCCCCCTTTTTTTTTGTAAGGGGCCCAGAGGTCCCCAGGGCCCCGGATGGTAACCCCCTTTTATTTAAAAAATATATATATAAATATTTTTATTTATTTTTTGTAAGGGGCCCGGAGGTCCCCAGTGCCCCAGATGGTAACCCCCCTTTTTTATGTAATTTTTATAAAAAAAAAAATATTTTTATTTTATTTAGTTTTTTATTTATTTTTTGTAAGGGGCCCAGAGGTCCCCAGAAGCCCGGAGGTCCCCAGGGCTCCGGATGGCAACCCCCCTTTTTTATTTTTATAAAAATTCTTTATTATTTTTATTTTTTTGTAAGGGGCCCAGAGGTCCCCAGGGCCCTGGATAGCAACCCCCCTTTTTTTTGTTCTTTTTTTGTTCGTTAGCATCCAAAGCCCCCCCGACCTCAACAATTTGCGGCGGCAGCACCCCTCTGCTTCTCAATTCGTGGCACCCCCCCCGCTTGTCAATTCGCGGCTGCCCCCCCCCTTCTCAATTTGCGGTGGCAGCACCCCCCCCCGGTTCTCCTCTGCTCCAGGGGGCCCATGCCTGAAGCTGTGTAAGGGGCCCCAAAATTCCTGCTGGCAGCCCTGCTGGTTATTCATGTATTTGGTTAACCACTTGCTGCCCATGTAACGCATATGTAAAGAGCGTGGGCTTTTATACCCATACACCACACATATGTGTCTATGGGTGGCAGAGATTTCTGTGCTTAAAGGGCGCTCAACTCAGCTCGGTGATGCCCTAGAAATGATTGGGAGCCAGCTAACAATCATGTGACCACAGTGATAGCCAATCACAGTGGTCACATGATTTGTCATTTCTTCCCACCCCCAGGGTATAAAGAACCTTTAAAGTGGTAGTAAAGTCTTTTTTTTTTTTTACTTGTACCTACAGGTAAGTCTATAATATGGCTTGTCTGGAGGTAGAGTGAATATCTCCTAAACTTGCACAGTTTGAGATATTCACACCACATGCAGCTGATGACGTTACCAGCACATCCGCTCTGAAGGTCCAGTATACCCACGCCATCCCTTCAGAGCTCCTTGCTGCACGCATGCGAGGGAGTGACACCATCGCAGCCTTGAACCGGTATCCTGGGAATGCTAACTGTCACAGTTGCTTGTGCGGTGAACCCGACCCGAACTGTCAAACGATCAAATGGTTGGTGCCATAAATGTTCACATGAGCAGCACCATGGCAGTTTTAGACCAAACAGAAGCTAAGATGGCAGCTTCCTCGGCTGAAAAGGATAGTGGGGTTTAGTTCCTATTTAAAGGGGCGGGTTTAAATACATTCAATCTGGATATTCAGCACCCAATGAAAACCTTCAATCTCCTCCAGCACCAATTTAGGGGGTTATACAGAGACGGTTTCTTACGAACAACTATAATTATCATACAACAATCCCCAGGTAAGCTTGTAATTCTCAATGATTTTTTTTATTTGCCTTGCAATGATTGTCTATATAAGAGTAGGACCGCACAATACAGAGGCGCCTTGGCGTGGCGTGTGGCTTCCACATATATTTGCAAATATATGCAACTGAGAGCTCTGGTTTTATTCAAGCTTTGGAGACGAGGCGTGTTAGTCCCCAATTCCTGGCTAGTGAGGCCAAATCTCTACCACATGCACCTTACTAGCTAATTATAGACTTATGCAGCGTACACACGATCGGAAAATCTGACAAGAAAACCGTGGATTTTTTTTCTGACGGAATCTTGGCTCAAACTTGTCTTGCATACACACGGTCACACCAAATTCCGACCATCAAGAACGCGGTGACGTACAACACTACAACGAGCTGAGAAAAATTAAGTTCAAAGATTCCGAGCATGCGTCAAATTGATTCCGAGCATGCGTGTTTTTTTTGCGCGTTGGAATTGCATACAGACGATCAGAATTTCCTCCAAGAACTTTTCTTGTCGGAAAATTTGAGAACCAGTTCTCAAATTTTTCTTGGCGGAAATTCCGACAGAAAAATTCTGATGGAGCCTACACACGGTCGGAATTTCCGACCAAAAGCTCACATTGGACTTTTCTTGTCGGAATTTCCGATCGTGTGTACGCGGCATTAGATGTTCATTATTTTTCTTTTTTCTAAGTTTGGTGCAAAATTGGCAAATAGGAGGAAAGTTTGTTATATACATCAATGCCAGAACTCTCAGAGAGTAGAGAATGGACAACATGGAGTTTTGGATCAGTGTGCTGATATATTTGCAAATGTATGCAACTGAGACCTCTGTTTTTATTTAAATGTTAGAAAACTGTTTAAATGTCTCATGACTTTTATTGTACATCATCTTATATAATTGTTCTTGGCTGAATGAGGTTTAGGGCTCATTCACCACAGATAGATACTACAACACAGGTAAATGTAGTTCTCATACAAAATGAATATTAATAGGTTTTGCTCGCACCAGATGCAGATTTTAGAACAATTGGGAAGTTTTAGAATTCCAGAGATATATGGAGAAGATGAAATGAAGCTAAACCAGTATGTTTAAAGTTCAAAGCATCCGGTCACATCCCAGATAATTGTCAAAAAATAGAATTGGGGCTGCCCCTAGGATGGTGTGGACCGATGCAAGAAAATGGACTGACCATAAATTTGTATAAAAGTAGAAAAAGTTTTATTACATGAGGTAAATCGCAAAAGATCAACAATGAAAGAAATTGTACATGAAAAAATAAAATAAGGACATAATTTGTGAGTTTAACATTAGATGCCAATATACGTTACATTCACATCCATGGGATAAGGACACCTTTACACAATGAATTTGATTTCCTAGCAAACATTTTTACTTTTTAGTTCAAGTATATATATATTTCTTGAACAAATTTTTTTTTTCAACATTTGAACAACTTGATGGTCTGTTAATAAGGACTACGTCCTAAGTCCATTCTGAAGCTTATATAAGCTTCCACCTGTCTTAACATTGAGCCTGTCTCCCATCATGTGTTGGATTGGATCTTTGTAAATTCCAAGGAGCTCACCCATGTGACGTCTCATCCCACATTCATGTGTTGTTATGAACCCCTGTGAGATGTAAGTAGCAATTTCTCTGCTCTTTCACTTTAGACACCAACTAGATGTTCATTTACTTTCAAAATATTTTATTTTCATAAGATAAATAATACAGAACATTACATCATGTTATATAAAAATAAAGAAAAATAAAGAAAAAAGATTATGTTTAGGAATAAACAAACATTTGTCAATAAATGGATAAAATAATAAAAACATCCTAGAAAAGATACATTCATGTAAGCAATCAAAAGTTTGTCAGGGGGAGATCTCTTCATCCTTATAATATAATGGAAGGGAGAAGGGAAACCCTCTCTCCTTGGTAACCTGGAGCCCCTTATCGGGAACTAACTGCTCCAGGCATAGAGACCTCCTTCTGACTCTTAGGCCCCGAGAAGATTATCAGGGCCAATAGATCGGGATGGACTAAACAAGGCCGAACAAAACATTTGATAGTATCCCATTAAATCTAAATAAAAGAGACATAACATGTAATGGGAAACTAGAATTCCCAGAAAAAGAGTTTCCATAAATCCTTTTTAGAAGGAAGAAAAGAAGAGGAAAATAAAGACAGCGGGTAAAAAAGAGGACGGAGGGAAAGGGATGGGTATGTGTCCAACTTAATGTTGAATAGAAGGTAAAACAGCATCTTTACCAATCGAAATCCCCATATATTTGGCCCATGGTTCCCATATTTTTTCGAATTTGGGAATGGTATTGGATAAGATGCTAGCTAATTTTTCCTGAGTTAGTATCCAAGATATTTTGGTTTTGGCATCTGACAGGAAAGGTTTTGGTTTTTTCCATGATTTGGCAATTGTGATTTTGGCGCCTGTAAAGATAAAGTGAATCAATTTTTGTGAAACCTTTGGTATGTGAGGAATATGAGCGTTCAAAATGGCTACTGGTAGGGACCTAGGGACCTGAAAACCTGTTATCTTAAAAATTAATAAAAATATTTTTCTCTAGAAGGGGCGAACTCTGGGGCACTCCCACCAAATATGAGGCATAGAGCCGTAAAGTTGGCAACCTCTGAAACACGTTGGATCTGACGCTGGATATATAGATGCCAGTCTGGAAGGAGTTAGATACCATCTGGTTATAACTTTAATATTTGCCTCCATTAAAGAGACATTAAGAATCCATTTGAAAGATTTAGAGAAGGCTATGTGCCAGGTATCCAAATTCCAACAAAACTGGGCGTCTTTTTCCCAAGCCTCCATATAGGAAGATTTTGATGTAGGGTGAGTGAGGCATGAATATACCATAGATATGCCTCCCCTTTGTGAACCGGCCTGGCTGCACCATAACTCGTACTTCGTAAATTGGGGAGGAAGGAGTTTTTCCTTCCAGATTTGGTTTAAAGATTTGAAAATTTGATTAAACCGCGGTTTTTCAGTATCTGGAAGTTTCAGATGTTTGATGCAGTAACTAAGGGATATAGGCTCTCCAGGATTAAAAAATTGTCCTATACGATACAATCCTTTATCAATCCACCATTTAAACGCCTCTACATTTAGACCAGGGGGGAGGTCAGGGTTATTGAATAAATGAGAAAGAGGTCTTTCAGAGGATATAAGGTTTGGGAGGTTTCTTAGGGAATCCCATAGTGCAAACGATTGAGATAGAGTCGGGGACATTATGGGGGGTCTTTTTTTGGGGGGGCACCATAAAAGGTATTCTAGGGATAGTGTTGGTGTAGCCTCTTTTTCAATATCGATCCAGTCTGGTTTTTCTGTTGCAGAATAAATCAAAGAAGTCTGGGCTAGTCTAGCTGCTAAGTAGTATTTATGTAGGTCAGGTAGACCTAAACCTCCCTGTTTTCTGTGACGAAGTAATGTGTTTTGGGGGATGCGGTAACCTGAAGCACCCCAGATAAATTTGATGATTTTACTTTGGAGCTTTTTCAAGTGATTCTTAGTAATGGGAATAGGAAGAGATCTAAAGAAATAAAGGATTCTAGGGAGCAGAGTAATTTTTATAGAATTAATTCTACCTAACCAAGATAATTCGTTTTTGGACAAGATCATTCTCTAATTTTTTGAATAAAGGTGGATAATTATGTAAAAAAAGGGTCTCAATGCGGGCTGTTAAGGTAATGCCCAGATATTTGATTGAGGTGTCTGTCCATTCAAATCCAAAGGATTGTTTAAGCAACAAGACACTAGACAAGGGAAGCGAAACATTTAGAGCTTGTGATTTTGAGTAATTTACCCTAAGGCCTGAGACCTCAGAGAAGGCCTTCAGAACCTGGCAGACGTTAGGAAGGGATATCAGCGGAGACGTCACGAACTATAAGATGTCATCTGCAAATAGACCACATTTGTTAATTTGATTACCACAGGATACTCCTTTAATATTGGGATTTTGTCTGATGGCTATGGCTAATGTTTCAATGGCAATAGCAAATATGAGAGGGGAAAGCGGGCATCCCTGTCTAGTGCCTCGTGCTATATTGATTAGGTTGGAATAATGACCCTGTAAACGGATAAGAGCCTGAGGGTGAGAATAAAAGGAATGTAAGAGGCCCTTAAAGCGAAGTCCAAAGCCCCATCGATCTATTAGGGAAAACAGGTATGGCCATGACACTGAGTCAAAGGCCTTTTGCAGATCCAGTGACAGTAGTAAGCCTTGTTGTTTTTCTCCTCCCTCCCAGTTGGATTGCAGAATAGATACAATATCTATTGCTCGTCTGATTTGGTCTGGGCCCTGTCTTCCTGGGATGAGCCCACCTGGTCTTTGTGTATATAATGTTTAATAAAAGATGCTAATCGATTGGCCATGATCTTTGTCATAATTTTAATATCGTTGTTTATTAGGGAAATAGGGCGATAATTACTGATATCTTCAGGATTTTTGTCTGGTTTGGGTATAACTGTAATAAATGCCATATTAAGATGTGTGTCTAATGGTAGGCCATTTGTTTTGTCATTAAAAAATTTGGTTAGATAGGGGGCTAAGGTGTTGGCGAAAGTCTTATAATAGGGTATAGATAAACCATCAGGGCCAGGGGCTGATCCGTTTTTGAGGTGTTTAATAACCCCCATAACCTCCTCTATTGTGAAGGGAGTCTCAAGTAAACATTTGTGTGAGGGGGTTATGGAAGGAATGGGAAGATCGTCTAAATACCTAGATAGAACATCTTTGTCTGGCTTTGAGTGAGTGTCATACAATTTAGAATAAAACTCTTGAAATGCTTCAGTAAGCGGTTGACCTGCTATACGGATTTTAGGTATAGAATGAATTCTAACTCTAGGAGAGAGTTTTATAGCAAGTAATGGCCCTATTTTGTTTGCATTTGTGTAAAATTTGTTGCAACTCCATCCAATCACTTTTTCCGCTTGTGTTGTAAGGGCTACATTTAATTCAAGTTTGGCCTTGTCTATGAGTGATATGGGGAACTTAGAGGGATCTTGTTTGTGACGATTTCTAAGGGTTATGTACTCTTCTTCCAAACGTTCTATTTGAGCTTTGCGGTTGCGTTTAGTTTGGGTAGAGATTTGAATGATTTTTACCCGGATGACGGCTTTATGAGCCGCCCAAAGCGTCTCAGAGGAGATATCCTCCATGTCGTTGAGGGAAAAATATTCATGTAAGGCTTTATTTATTATCTCATTTGTGGTTGGATTTGTAAGGATTGATTCGTTAAGTTTCCAAAACTCTTTCGAGCTTCTAAGAGAACTGGAGTTTAGGGAAATAATTACCAACGAATGATCTGATAGGGTCGTATCCCAGATCCGAGGGAAAAAAAGGTAGTAACAAAAGACGTGAAAAAGAGCAATGTCAAATAGGGCTATTGTCTTTAATCTTCTTTTTCTTTCCTTTGTTCCAAAGGGGAGATTGTGGGCTTGTTGGAGTAGGTCTTTTAGTAGAACCAGGACCAGTTGTAGAGGTGTCCATGTCAGCTTCAGTAGAACTAAGTTTGAGTTGGAGAAGGATCCGCTCTCCTTCCTGTAGGCTTGAGAAGGAGTAAGGTCTACCATTTTCAGAGAATTTCACTGCAAAGGGAAAGGGCCATCTGTATTTAATGTCTTTAAAAGGGTAGCTAAGAGCTAACCATACATTTTAACTTTACCCCTTACTTGCTATACCAATACCCCACCCCCATTTCCTATTGATTAAGAGACCACAACTTTATTTTTTGGAGTAAAATGGCCGAGCCCGGCCTTTTATTAACAAACAAATTGTTGTAATAAAATTTAACCATCATAAACTTTTTAACTGACCAAACAAGAAAAAACAGACATACTGATATTTGAGATCCTTCACGGTACCAAACTAACCCTCCCCTTTTATTGTGTCCGAGGCACCACCTAGCTGAGTTGCCACCCCAGTCGCTACTCATAGACTCAGGGCCTAAACCCAGCTGACCTCAGCCACCCAGGGTCCTTACCTCTCTCCGTTCACTAGCCAGTGAATCGTTCCCACTCGAGGATACCATACCTGAGATGGTTCCCCACCGCTTACCCAAATGGACCTAATTCTCCAAACCACCGCCAAGGACCCCAAAAAATGCCACTGCGCCGCAGGTGTGACACCTCACACTTGCGCGCCCCGCCACACCCGAAAAGCCCTCTGCACTCCGTCCTTCAAACCCAGCCACCATAAATCTGTGCCAACGGCGTTAAGGTGGACGCCATCCCCCCGGAGGAAACGCCAAGTGTCCTCTTCCAAGTCCAAATGCCGGACTGCCAGACCCCCGTTCCTAACAAAAAACTTCCCCACCTCCTTATTAACCTTCACCCTTGCCTTGTTTATCTTTTCTACCGATCTGGCCCCACGCCACACGGTGCGTGCCACCATATCCGACCAAACCAATAGAGTCTTCGGAAAGGCACAACTAAGCCGGAGAAAGTCAAAACGGATGTCCCGAATGAGCTCTCTAGAAGCCCTGGCACATAAATCATTGCCCCCCACGTGCAACACCAGAATGTCCGGGGGCCTGTCTAAACGGGCAAACCTGTTAACTTCGGCCACCACCTGACTCCACATCATGCCCCGGACCCCTATCCATCGTACACTGCCCAACTCCCGGGGTATGCCCAGCTGCCTGGATTCTGGCCTGACCTCCGCCCTCCTGGCGCCCCAGTACACATAGGAGTGCCCCAGGATCCACACAAGACATCTCCGACCTGTAAGCAAACAAAAACAACACAGTACCACCCATCGACAAATTTGGAAACACAGCAACATACAACATAGATGACACAGAAATCAAAGGCGGAAAACAAGAAAACAAACAAATAGTCCCTATCCGGGCACCAAGAAGACCCAAGAGACTCACTCCCACCCCTTACAGTAAATGCGGCCTGACGTACAGCCGGTATCTGTTGGATTCCCACCTGCCGATCCACAGCCTCATCCATCCCCCACCGAGCGGCCTCGGTGGCCGCACCCATGCGAAAAGAGTGAGACCCGTATTCTTTCGGATCCAAACCCTCCGCCCTCAGACACTTCTTGAAGACCGCCACGAACTGGAATCGCGACAATCCCGATCCGTCAGCGTGAATCAAGAACGGGCCCGCCAATCGCGGACGTACGTCCGCGAAGTTAGATAACGCAACCACCGGACAAAGGCCCGTCCCCGTGCCCCGGAACAATTCCAAATGCACCCCTTTTCCCAACTGGTCCGTTTTGGAATGACGTAATCCAACCCGAACAGAATCATTCGTAAACACCACATCCTCCCATCGAACCCCACCTGCAACCGATCGAGAAGGGCTGGCCAGTTCGCCCAGCCGAAGGGCCCCAAAAAAGGCTAGTAAAAAAGCGGCCCGAAACAAGACCTGCTCATAGGTGGTAGTACAAACCGAGCCCAACTGCTCCAGGACCGCCCTCAACAAGGCAATCGACACTGGACGCCTGGAATCACGGGACCTACGTCCCCTGCGGTATCCCTTCATAGCCTGACGCACCAGGAAAGATTTCGTGGCATCCCGCATCCCATGCAATTTAAACCAGAACGCGAGGGCCACCAATTTCCGGTCAACCGCCGCAGCCGATACCCCCCGCACAAAATCACGTACAACGAAATAGACCACCACAGAATCAAACTCATCCCCATGCTCCAAACCCCCTACCTCAGCCAGTACCGCAGTCCATTCCTTCCACGTTCTAGAATACGCCTCCCACGTCGCCACACTCAAAGAATTCCGGATTAATCCCGCGGCGACTCCAACACAATCTCCCAAAGACGTGGAGGACAAGGCGTGCCCTGCTGCTCCGCCTCCGGGGCCAACTCGCGAAACTCCTGCCACTGCGAACGAGACAAGGCATCCGCAATCTTGTTAGTAACCCCCGGGATATGCACAGCATAGATAAAAGTATTCAAACGAAGGCACAACAAAACCAAGTGGCGCACCACCGGCAGAGAGGAAGCCGAGATGTTATTGATAGCACTCACCACCCCCATGTTGTCGCAGTTGAAGCGCACTTTCCGGTTGTGAAAAGCCTCACCCCAGAGTTCAACCACCAGTACGATCGGAAACAATTCCAAAAGCACCAGGTTCTTCAACCAACCCACCTCCTGCCATGACACAGGCCACGGACCCGCACTCCACTTACCTTGGAAAAAGGCTCCGTAGCCACCCGACCCAGCCGCGTCCGTAAACAGCGTCAAATCTGGATTGCCCACAGGCCCCGACATCCACAAAGAACATCCATTGTACGTCAACAGAAATTCCTCCCACACCTCAAGGTCTGCCCTGAGATCCCTCGACAAACGAACAAAATGACGTGGGCCACGGATGCCCGCCGTAGCCAAAGAGAGCCGCCGGCAAAATATCCTACCCATAGGAATTATCCTGCAAGCGAAATTCAGCTTCCCAAGAAGGTACTGCAACTCCCGCAACCTGACCTTTCTCCTGCCTGACATGCAGACCACCTCCCGCCGCAGGGCCACCAGCTTGTCCACGGGCAGACGACATTCCATGGCCACGGAATCAATCGTAATGCCCAAAAAAACAGCTCCGTCGCCGGGCCCTTCGTCTTCTCCGGACCCAAAGGAATCCCGAAACACGCCGCGATGTGCTGAAGCGTCCCTAGCAACACCCCGCACACGTTAGAGTCCGGAGGCCCGATACACAGAAAATCATCCAGATAGTGGATGATGGAGTTCAGGCCGGATACATCCCGCACGACCCATTCAACAAACGAGCTGAACCTCTCGAACAGTGCGCAAGAAATGGAACACCCCATAGGCAGACAACGATCCACGAAATAGGAATCGTTCCACCTACAACCCAGAAGATGCACACTGTCCGGATGCACCGGAAGTAGGCGGAACGCCGCCTCAACATCCGACTTGGCCATCAGAGACCCCCGTCCGTACCTACAAACCCAGGCCACCGCTGCGTCAAACGATGTATAGGTGACCGCACAGTCTAGCGGATCGATACCATCGTTGACCGAGCCCCCTTTTGGGTGGGAAAGGTGATGGATTAACCAAAACTTGCCCGGTTCCTTCTTGGGAACGACTCCCAATGGAGAAACCACCAGGCCCCGCAGTGGAGGAGCGGAAAACGGTCCGCTCATCCTACCCAGTGAAACTTCCTTAGCAAGTTTGTCCGCCACCACTTCGGGGAACTGGAGAGCCGACCTCAAATTCGGCGCCAAAGGAGGAATATCTTTCAACGTGCACGGGATACGGAAACCCACCTCAAAACCCTCCCCCAAGAGTCGAGCCGACTCTCGATCCGGGTACCTACTTAGGAAAGGACGCATCCTTCCCACCCTCACCGGAGTCATCCCTCTTTCCAGTCGCATCACCTGCCCGACCTTTTCCGGCTTTGAAACATCGTGCGAGCGAATGGTTCCCGCCGCACCCGGAACATTCGTGTTTAAAACGACAGGTGCCGCCGAAACGTCAAGAGCTGTCATTGAACTGCCAGCACACCCCTTTCTTCCTAACGGCTGACGATCCTGAGGTGGAGGTTCCGCCAGCCCCCCCTGGAAAGGACTGGCTCCCCACCCTGGCCGGAGTCATCAGCTTCATCCAGAGGCCAATGTCCTTGTGATCCCAGCGAATAGCCGGGCGCACCGCTTTCCTTTGGCGGAATTGCTCGTCGTAGCGAAACCAAGCCACCCCCCCATAAACTCGATACACCTCACCTATCGCGTCCAAGTAGCAAAACAGGGCCGAACAGCTGTCCGGTTCCCTTTCGCCAATCACGCTCGCCAAAATTGCAAATGCTTGCAACCAATTGTCAAACGTGCGAGGAATAAGGCGCTTCTCTTCGTCGTCTTTCTTGCTCTCTTCCGGCTTCACCCGATCGAGATTACATTTTTCCAGCGGGAGCAGGGAAAAAATTTCCACATACTCCCCTTTCCAAATTTTTTCCCGCACCTCAGCTTTGAGGTGCGCCCCAAGGGGCCCCTCAAAGCAAACATAGACCACGCATTTAGCCGAGTCCGCCAATCTCACCTTGTCCGTCTCTCTGTCCTCCTTGGCCTTCTCCCCAGAGGCATCCGCACCGTGCCCCTGTGGCAACGCCACTCCGGCCGGCACTGCCGCAGACTAAAGGCTTCAATACGTCGACTACCCCGCAGCCCCTGCGGTGTCCCTCGGCGTCACAACAGCACCAACCTGCACCCCCTTATTATCCAGTTTCTGTAACAGCTCCCTCAACCCCACCAGCACCTCCCTAGTGAGAAACTCAGAATCCTGGGCCCCAGCCCCCCCACTCCGGGCCTGCCCTCCAGCCCGCACAGAGGGAAACAAGAAAGGAAATATAGCAGAGACACACTCACCAGGCTGCATGGGGCTGGGAACCCCGCCATCCGCAGCACCGACATCCTCCTCCAGCTCTCCGTCCTCTGCGCTGCTGCACTCCGCTCCTGACCGTTCCCCAGGCACCACGGGCTCCAATGACCGCCGCACCGCCAACCGTCCTCTTTCTCCGCCTGCCGCAGACGCACTCTGTACCTCCGCCCCGACATCCAGCCTCCTTCATCCAGTTCGCGGCCCCTTGCCACCGCCGCCGACATCCTCACTAGGTGCCCCGGACAGGCCCGAACTCCCCGGCACGACTCCCGTCCTGGAGTTGCGCGCCGCCATCTTAGGTCCACCGCAGGCAGACGTGCCCGCCCTCCCTCGCCGCTCCCTTGATCTATTAGCTGAGCCTCCGGCCGCACCAGGCCACTGGCCGGAGCCCGCAGACACCTCTCTCCCACGCTGGGCCGACGTGCCGACCGGAACCTCGCCAGGCACGCCAGCCGCCTGCTCCGGTATCCGGCCGACGGAGGAAGGGCCTGGCAAAGCGCGCCGTGATGACCCCATCCCCCGCGGGCTCCGCCTAGGATGGGGATTCCTACCAGGTGAACCCCCCGCCGAAGCCAGCGTGCGCTTGGCAGGGGGGCCTGAAGGGTCCGAAGGCGGGCTCCCGATGTGGCGCTGAGCCCGAGGGGTCCTGTCAGGACTGAAGCGCTCCGGCAGCCTAGACCGCCGAGCACGCGGTGGTGCAGGCCCCGGAATTGGGGGGCTCTGCTGGACCCCTTGCAGTGAAGCCACGACCTGGCTCTGCACCCACGCCGCGCCATGTAAATTGGCAGCAGCCCTGAGCTGGGAGATAAGACTCTCCAGCCCGCTCATTCTCCTCACAAGTACCAACAGTAGCAGCAGACAGACGTCCTGAAGTTCTGTCCTAGCTGCCCGAATAACTGTTGGGACCCCACCCCCTTCCCAGGCCTAATATGTACCTGGCTCCTCCCCCACACACCCCCTGATTGCCCAATGAAATTAAACTCCCTTCCACCACCAAATCCTTAACCCCTTCACTCCTGGATAACCTTATCACCCTGTCATGTCCCCCCTCCGCTAATCCTGTTCCAGTTAGCTCAGGGGGCTTGCTTTCTGAGACAAGATCAGTAGCAGGGGTTTAAGTGCTCTTCTGCGTTGGATTGTAGAAGGAGATAAATCAGCAAAAAGTTGAATTGGGTGTCCTTGACATAGTATTTGAGGGGTTATTCTAGCTTGTTTCATGACCTCTTTTACTGAGAAGAAATGGGGTTTAGCAATGATATCTTTTGGCTTTCCATCCTTTCTAGGAGGACCCAAAGCTCTGTGCGCCCTATCCAGCTCAAGGCGCTGCTGGGGGATATTAGGTAGAAGAGATTTAATCAGGTCTTGTACTGCTAGTGTGACATCCAGCACAGATTCAGGTAATCCTCTGATTCTGAGATTATACCTGCGTGACCTGTTCTCGAGGTCATCGATTCTTGAATTAGCATAATCCAGTTGTTCTTGTACCGAGGATACAATTTTAGCAGTTTGGTTAGTGGAAGCCACTGTTTCTTCCAATTTGTATTCAATAGAGTTTATTCTTGTTCCTAGATTGTGGAAGTCAGCTTTTAAATCACTAGTTATTTTGGCTGCAGTTTGAGCTAAACCCCTGTCCAGGAGTTCAGAATTTTTTTGGAACAGGTCTGCCATCTGAAATGCCTGGTCTCTTGGAATAATTTCTGAGGTAATAGGGCTGGGATGAGAGGCAATAATGTGCCCTGTGGAAGAATGGATACTGTCGGGCTTTGTGAAAAAAATAAGAGGTTCACCAGTGGCTGAGGAGGTATTAGGTGTCTGTAGTAGTCCTGCTTTAAGTTCTGAGGAAATAGGCAGACCCTCTGAGGAGATATTTTGTCTGAGGTCTGTGGGGAGAATGGTACCTGACACAGTAGGCTGTGCTGTGGCGGCCATCTTGGATTTTCGGCCGCGATTACCGGGACGAATTGCAGCTTTTGGGTCCTTTCTCATGTAATAAAAAATAGCCAGGAATGTGCCTGGACCCCTCAGGAGTCTGCCCAAAAATTTTCGTGAAAATCCGTTCACCCGGGCTGTAATGGGCACTGATTTATGAGGCTGGAGTGGGGCTCACAGCTCAAGCAGCCATACACGGAGCCAGCCCCCTAGATGTTCATTTAATGTTGTATGCTATGCAATGTGTTCTCTATGCAATGTCCTATAGAAACAAATTACAATATTTAAATTTATTCTTATACATTGTTGTTTTGTTGTTCCCTTTGAACCACAGATTAAACCAAATATATTGTTTTGCCTATATACCTACCTTGACGAAGGAATATATACATATCGGCATTGAACTGCCCTGTATATCCGAAACATGTCGGTGTCCATTTGCATCCCTCTGTATTGACACACCTTGTCCACTATCATGGATGTGAATGTAACGTATATTGGCATCTAATGTTAAACTCACAAATTATGTCCTTATTTTATTTTTTCATGTACATGTAGCAGGGTCTCTAAATTTATGTGGGATACACCTGGGTAATAGTATGATCCAGGTGTGTAAATCTTGAGAGGAATTGGACCATTTGTATTCGTGGAGGACTGGGTGGTGTATTATTCTCCTTGGCCTGTGGGTGGCGAGGTACCCGCAGGCTCAAGGTAGATTTGCTGCCACAGTGCTGCCCTTTTTGTCCCTTTCCGGAGATGGTACGGCGAGGGCGGGGAACCTGCCGTGACGTCAATGGAGGAGATAAGAGGGGGAGACGTCCTTGCCACGAGGTCTTCGGGATCTTCTTCATCATGCGCCCAGGCACCTTAGGCCTGGGTGCGGGCAGTCCGGAGTTTCGGCCCAGGCGCCCTAGGCCTGGCCGGAGCAGAGTTGGCGTCCATCCCAGGCACCTTCAGCCTGGGGTGAGGTACTCAACCAGAGGCCTGGGGCCCGGTGACTTCGACTGGGTCCCACGAGGGTGGAGGAGTCCGAGGGTCCCCGAGGTGGATGGGGCCCATGTCTGAGGTGAGGAGGCTGGAGAGGTCACCCGTCCGGAGAGTCCGGAGCAGCATCAACCCGGTGACGGATGGGCCTCCGGTAACTCCCTTGGAGGGACATCTTCCCCTGACAGGGGCCACAACGCAGCGAAGGTACTCCTATCTACATTCTCTTGAGTTGCTGGTAGAGACTCACAAGTTCTAAGTTCTCTCTTAGCCGATGGCTATAGTAACCGCTGGTGAAACCACAGTGGTTTAGCTGACAATCAGGATAGTGCCTCGACCTGCTCATCCCACCGTATTGAACTGTTATTGGGTCTCAACCAGTTGGCTGCTAAAGCACTGTTTATTGTGAGTGTGACAATAAAACAAGAGTTGGACCTTTATCGGTGTGTGGTACTCTGGTTAATGGGAGCAAAGGGAAGTGTCAGCACAGCAAGACTTGGTCCTTAACTGAAACTTATACAAATTTATGGTCAGTCCATTTTTTTGCATCGATCCACATCATCCTAGGGACAGCCCCAATTCTATTTTTTTAGAATTCCAGAGATGAACACAGTTCATGGTATAGGCCTCGTGCACACTGGACATTATAAAAACGCCAGGAGCGTTAGCTGTAGAAAGCTGTAGCTGTAGAATGAGTTTTGCAGTAGCGTTTATCAGCGTTTTTAGCAAAATTATACCAAAACAAAAGGTTATGACTCAAACGCTAATAAATGCAGAATAGCCGCATTTTCCAGCTTTTATCAGAGTTAGAGCATATTTACAGCTGAAAAACTCCTCTTAAAACACACTAGTTCCCAGCTAGAAAACGCCCCTTCCAAAACAACGCTCATAAAAGTATTGTGTGCATGGACACATAGGATAACATGCTGGGGAGTTTACTGGCTGCAGAAAAAAATGTCTGAAGCCAAAAACAGCAGCTGTAAAAACGTCCAGTGTGCATAAGGCCTATAACTTTGCTGGGTAAGTTCTATGCAAAGCAAGGATTTCAGTACTGATGGCTGCCCTGCTGCTTACTAAACACAGGAGGTCACCCACTTGGCACAGACACCATTCAGAGAACACTTTGCATTTTCTCAATGAATGCAAAGCATTCTCTGATTGGATGAGGTGGATATCGTGACATCACCGCCCTGTCTCTCCTCCGTGTCCAATCAGAGAATGATTTGAATTTGTTGATAAAATGCAAAGTGTTCTCTGAATGGTGCCCGTTTTAGAGCGGGTGACCTCCTGTTTTGACAATGAATCAGGGCAGCCTCTTTCTTAGCACGGGACTCGGAAGTGGATTTCACTGGAGTAGCAGTGTCTATTACACTGATTTCCAACTTCTAGGACAGTGATGGTGAACCTTGGCACCCCAGAGGTTTTGAAACTACATGTCCCATGATGCTCATGCACTCTGCAGTGTAGTTGAGCATCATGGGAAATGTAGTTCCTAAACATCTGGGGTGCCAAGGTTCACCATCACTGTTCTAGAGAGGATCCCACAGGTATTGCGTGTGTGCGTGCACGCTCCTATATATATATATATATATATATATATATATATATATATATACATACATACATACACGCGCAAACACATATACATACATACGATGTAACTATGTAAAAAAACTGCCATACCTAAACTTCTACTTTATTTCTCTATCCAAATTGCAAAAAAGTTTTGGCTTTAAAGTGTAATTCCATTTTCGTGGGGAAAAAAATTAAAAAAAAAAAAGTAAACAATTGTGACTCAAGTAATTTTGTAATTGAATGTTATTAAAAATAATCTTTCCTTTTCAATCTGCAGCCTCTGTAATTTTCTCTAAAATGCAATATGGCAACCTGGAGGCGTTCTGTACACAGACTGTGTACAGAACTCTCCCCAGAAATGTAATTTCCTGCTTGTGTGATTGGCCCCCTGATTTTCCCAGAGGTCTGCACTAAGATACAAGTCAGATTTCAGACATCTGTATATACAAAAAGAGGCCAAAGTGGGAGTCCTATCACTTAAAACAGTAGCACTCACCGAAGATTTGTCGGTGGGGGGGGGGGGGGGGGTGGTCAATTAAACATGTATCAAAATAGCAAAAACAACAAACAAAATAGACCTCCACACACCTAAATTAGTTTATACTACAAATAATTTTTAATAGCCTATATTAGGCAAGCAGATGAATAAAAAAAAACACATAGCTATAATACCCCAGGTTATAAAATACACAGATCAAAACCCATTACATCCAGCCACCAAATCATTGCAAATTCAAGCCAGACCGGAAGAAGAGCAATGACCAGGTAGCTGGCAGACCCGTTCCCTCCCCCAGTGTGAAAAACACCCCCTATGTGAACCTGATATACCCCAAGAGCTACCCTTACAGACAATATTGCTCGCACATATATGTTTCCTAAGCTATAGCAGCGTGCACCTGTAACAGGTAATTCTCGCTGCTGAAGATTGGAAAAACACAGCCTGAAAAAGGATTCCAAAAGCTAATTCCCGCAAGTCAGTCATAAGTCAGTCATTAGCAGGGGGGAATCTCCTAGAGATACTAGAGAAATTGGTAATGATAACCGATGGAAGTCCAAAAAAACGATCAAAATTATTTGGTAGTAGGAGATATATAGAATAATATTCCCGACTAGAGTGAAAAAAAGTCGGCTCCAATCGTTGTAGGAAATAGAGATATGATGCTAAACTGCCATGGTGATTGATACAGGAATTGCATTTGTTTGAGAGATATACATATGTGACTGATCCCAAGATGTATGGAAACGTCTCTATAGTATTCCTGGATATGTCTGACCAGATATTAAACTATAGTGGTTTGTATCACCAAGAGTGCTTGCTCTCAAAGTTCACAGGTGTAATCTCAATACTTCCGTTATAGCCGCAATAGGTATTCCTGCAAGCTGCAGGTAAAAAACCTATGGTTATATAAATAAATTACAAGCGGCAGAGTTTATTTTACTCACGGATCCTTTGGCGATCACCAATAGATGGTATTCAGGGGTAGTCTGCTCATCTGTATTGCAATAGTTTAGATGGTTTCACAGAGATCACCGACTGGGATCGATCTGTGTGTGGGCGTCCCCGGTAATTTGTTCATTGATCATCGGCAGTGCATTAGGTTAATGGTGTTGGTTTTGATAGCAGTCTCTATTTCCAAATCATATGCAGATCCTTCCAGGGGTTTGCTTGCAGGGTGTGTATAGATCTCAGGTTCAGAATGATATATTCAAGTAGTGCTTCGCAGGGCAATTTTAGAAAGTCATCATTTAGGGATGTAGGTTACCTAGGTAGGTATCAGAGGGGAGTGTTCACCCCAGCAGTTGACATGTTTCGTTCCGATGTCCCGGAACTTCGTCACATATGTATATCTCTCAAACAAATACAATTCCTGTATCAATCACCATGGCAGTTTAGCATCATATCTCTATTTCCTACAACGATTGGAGCCGACTTTTTTTCACTCTAGTCGGGAATATTATTCTATATATCTCCTACTACCAAATAATTTTGATCTGTTTTTTGGACTTCCATCGGTTATCATTACCAATTTCTCTAGTATCTCTAGGAGATTCCCCCCTGCGACTGACTGACTTATGACTGGCTTGCGGGAATTAGCTTTTGGAATCCTTTTTCAGGCTGTGTTTTTCCAATCTTCAGCAGCGAGAATTACCTGTTACAGGTGCACGCTGCTATAGCTTAGGAAACATATATGTGCGAGCAATATTGTCTGTAAGGGTAGCTCTTGGGGTATATCAGGTTCACATAGGGGGTGTTTTTCACACTGGGGGAGGGAACGGGTCTGCCAGCTACCTGGTCATTGCTCTTCTTCCGGTCTGGCTTGAATTTGCAATGATTTGGTGGCTGGATGTAATGGGTTTTGATCTGTGTATTTTATAACCTGGGGTATTATAGTTATGTGTTTTTTATTCATCTGCTTGCCTAATATAGGCTATTAAATATTTGTAGTATAAACTCATTTAGGTGTGTGGTGGTCTATTTTGTTTGTTGTTTTTGCTATTTAGATTTCAGACATCCCCTGCAACAAAATGTAATTTTTGGTGAGATACTCCCAATAGGAAATCACATCTAAAGGGATGTAGACCCTGACACTTTCCTTATTAGAGCCCTGCAGGTGCATAATTATGAAACCACTCCCATTACACTTACTCTGCACAGACAAACACACAGTGATTTATTCAGAATAACAAAAGGTAGGAATCTGTAACAAGGTTGTTAAAATCCCCACAATGTACATAGATCACCCAGGGGGGGAATGTTCTCTTTTTCTCAACAAAAGTGCAGTAAATATACTTAATTGCAGAAACAGATGGTCTGAGGCTGAAGAAGACACTCACTCCTGCTCTCAACCTTCTCTCTCAGGCCCCTCTCACATGGGCAGGATCCATTTTTTTTCTTACGGTATCTGTTCGAACAAAACTGAGCGGATGACAGGTCCGTGTCCGCTTTGCTAGACAGAGTGGGCACAGAAACAGCCCGATCCCCTCTATGGGCAGCTGGATGTAAACAAACTGCCCTCCGATCCAATCTGGCCATACGGAGGGGAACGGATCCTCTTCCATTTTTCTTGTCAGTTTGGATCGAACCTGGAGGTAGATGGACACAAGTCCATTTATATCCAACTACCCATAGAGGAGAATAGAGAGTCCCATCAGGTCCACCTGATAAATCGACAGATTGACCCAATCGGACCCCTTGTGTTAAAGGGCTCTCAATCTCTCATTCAGCAGATAGTGCAGGCAGTCCTCCTGTTAGTCCTGGATGAAGGGGATTATTCTTATTTGGTAAAACTTAAGTTATAAGTCACTACCCCTTTACAGTATGCACAGGGCCGTCTTTAATGTTGATTGGACCCTGGGCAAAAATTTTCTTGGGGCCCCCCCAAGCAATTTTGTTCTCCACCTGCTCTGAGACATACAATAAATATCAGCTAGACTTAAAATCAGTTTACTGTAACAAATCAGGCAGTGATTGCGATTGGTTGCCAGAGGTTACAGCATATCATTACCACTTACTGACTAGTTGCTAGAGGTTACAGCACACATTATTGCTCACTGATTAGTTGCTAGAGGTTACAGGTCATGATTTCTTCTTGTTGATTGGTTGCTAGAGATTACTGTACAGTAATACTGCTCACTGATTGGTTGCTAAAGGTTACAGCACATCATCTCTTCACTGCAGAGAGGCATGATATACATATGAATGCCACCTTTATTTACATATGAATGCCGCGACCTCAGCTATTTACATATGTATGCCGCCACCATTTACACATGAATGCTCCCGTTATTTACATATGAATGATGGTTATTTACATGTAAACACAGGGTCTGCAGGTGAGTCATCTGTACACAACAATAGGGCAGTGCTAGGCAGCATTAGTAGCAGCACTTCACACTGAGATATCAGGACACAGCAAAGGACTAACACTTCAAGGGACAAGGGAATTTAAACTGGGACAGTTGGCAAGTATGAGGCAGCTGCTTAGGGCCCCACAACAATGACAGGGCCCAGGGAAGCTGCCCCTTTTGCCCTGCCTTAAAGACAGCCCTGAGTATGTAGGGCATTTTTTCCCAGAGAATAGGTGCAGGTACTCCCCTCTTCTGAGTCATCCCTTTTCTCTACCCCCTACCCACCTCTGAGCACCATCCCTTAGTCCACCCCCTACCCACCTCCCATTATCACCCGTTGTGGAAAATACAGAACCAAGTACCATTTTGTGGTGCTACGTAATTTGTATGGAATTTGTTATGTAGCACCCTGGTGTTTAGGCAGGGTTGCTCCTAAATCTACCTGCCAGGTATAGCTACCTAGGCTCATTGTTAGGGATCTATGAATTTCACTCTAGTCTGTAATTGCTGCACTTCTCTTATTTGCCACTAGGTGGCAGGGCACTTGATGGCATTAGATAAGACAAGGGCAATGCAAGGTCAGATTATCAGTATATGGGGTATTTTAGCCAATGGGCAGGGGTTTTCTTAACCTCCCTGGCAGGATTATTATTTCAGATTTTAGGTGCTGAAAGCGGTACCATTATTTTGCAGTTTTTTAGTTTTATATTGTAGGCCTGTAATTCTTAGGAATAACTCACTTAAATCTGTCCAAACAAGAGTCTAGTAGACATCCCGGGTATGATAAAGTTTGAAACACAAAATCATAAATTATAATATAATAAATAACTATAAATAATTAAAACAAATAATAATAATAGAAATTATTCAATAATGTAATCAAATCAAAAACACTGAAATTTGCTCAGTTGCAGAATTGTCGCTGTCATTAGATTTAGTGTTTGATGATGAATTTCCCCACAAATCGCTATCGCTCAATTCTGCAAGTGATTCTAATTTATTATCGCTGTTTTCTAGCTTTTGACATAAAGGGACACTTTTTGGTTGCTATGGACAATCTCCAGTTTCCAGGCAGAAAGAACAGTTTTTATAATGTAGCGGCCTCCTCACCCCGTCCTCTTTAGCTAGGGGTATGTCACGCGACAGAGTGAGGTGCGCTACGGCCCATGTCCTCCCCATAACTGTGGGTGAGGTGAAGGCCAATATCTGATGTTTCCTCGGGTCGGGGTGTCTTGGGCATGTACCGAGTCTGTTGTGCAGAAACCACCCTTTGCTCCCATTAACAGAGTCCATACACCGATCACAGTCCAACTGTTGGTTTTATTTCGTATCTCCACATACAGGCAATGCGATGACAGGATACGGTGGGATGAGCAGGTCGAGGCACTATACTGATCTGGGTCCCTACACCCCCTGTGCTATGACCAAGGGTTGCAGGAGTCTTAATTCGAATACCTCCGCTGCGTTGCAGCCCCTATCAGGGGAAGATGTCCTCCAAGAGAGTTACCGGAGGCCCATCCGTCACCGGGTTGACGCTACACCGGAATCTTCGGACGGGTGACCTCCCCAGCCTCCTCACCTCAGATGCGGGTCCCCTCGCAAGGGGCACCCTGGAATCACTTCACCCTTGCGGGACCCAGTCGGAGTCACTGGGTCCCAGGCCTCCTCAATAGTACCTCATCCCAGGCTGAAGGTGCCTGGGATGGAATCCCATCTTCATTCCGGCCAGGCCTAGGGCGCCTAGGCCGGAACCTTGAACCGCCCGCACCCAGGCCGAAGGTGCCTGGGTGCGCGACGAGATGATCCCCGAAGAAGACCTCGTGGCGAGGGCGTCTCCCCCTTTTATCTCCTCCCATCAACACCACGGCGGGTTCCCCGCCCCAGCCGTACCATCTCCAGGAAGGGACAAAAAGGGTAGTACTGTGGTGATGATTCTACCTGAAGCCTGTAGGTACTCCGCCACCCACAGGTAAAGGAGAATATTACATCCCCCAATCCTCCACGAATAACAAAAAGGGGTCTAAACCCTGACATAATTACACACCTGGGTCACACTACCCCCAGGTGTATCCCACTAAATCTGAAGACCCCGCTACACACTCCCCCCTGTGATTTGACGCTGGTCCCCAGCTTCAGGTGCACACCCATGTCTCCCATTAAGTGGTGACATGGAGCAAGCTCCAGAGGCTGTCCCCAAATTTGTGAATACTAAGTGTGCCAAGACCTGCTCAAAAGGGAAAGGGAAATATAAAACGATAAACTTTTGCATAAAACATCTATTCTGTACACATGTACAATCCCTCCCATCACTGTCTAAGAACCACCCCATACTCAGTAGTCTTGACCGATGAATCTCCTGCAGAAGGGAAACAAAAACAACATCCTAACAATCTGTGTTAACTTGGAATGAATAGGTCTGTCAGCCGAGAGACCCACTCACTCCAATAAGCAAAGTGATGCATGTGTAAAATTTTCAAACAGTCGTTGCACAACACTGCCACCTGTTGACAGCGCCGCGGTCATGACACTTGCCGAGATCTTCCTTCTTCCTGCTTTTCTACGCTAACTTTTACCCCCAGAGTCTCTGCCTTTGGCACATGAAGAAGAGGGAGAAAAAACAACAGCTCCCAAGTCTCCAGTCAGTGAAAGAAAAGCCCAAATCAAAACAAAAGTAGGGCGCAGTTCTGAGCGTCTGGGAATGTTCCTTCCAGAAAGTTCAACAGCAAACAAAATAGGAGCTCACTTCTCCTACAAGTAAAACCTTGGATCCGGCAAAAACAGGGGCTTCAGGTGCTTGTCAAACACTTCCACCGAATATTCGACATCCTCTCCTTCTTTCCTGCAGATGAGCACCTTATCGGCATGAATATGGCGCCCCAGTCTCCAATCAGCTCTGCAGTCTCTAAACTTTTTAGATACAGGCGGCGAACACGACAGGTATCGCCGGGCATGAGGCACTTTGAGCTTTTCCCATACAAACTCGTCGTACCACCTTTGTCACAAAACTTCGACTTCATACAATAAGTCCCGAGGCAAGTAGGGGTACTCCCACCCATATTCACGGGCGACTCTTTGGGAGAAAAGTCTCTGCAATCTGGCTAGAGGTGGCATCACATCTCGCTCGCCTTCTCCTGGCTGTACGATGGCCTCCGGGTGCCGTGGTACCTTCACCATCTCGAGTTGCTTTGCCTTTGGTGCCCGCAACAAAGCACGCTGCATCCCCACTATCGGAGCGGGTGATGTGGTTGAAAGTGGAAGGTCGGTCGGAGGACTAGATTTCCTCGGGAACTCCGGGGCCTGCACCCGGAGCGTACTGTCTTCTATGGACATGGAGGAATCCTGCGGTTTACACAGCACAGGTAGTGGGCGTCTGTCCCAGCCCTTCCGGTGAAACAGTTTGTCTATTTCTCCGTCATCACCACAGTCTGACAACGACTCTAGGTCGGAGGTGTCATACATCTCGGCGGGAAGGTAGTCTCTAGTAGACGGAAGGCTACCCTCCCTTGCGGGCTCCACCGGCTGTGGACTCCCGACACCTCCAACCAACACCACAGTCCCAGCCCCTAGCTCACCTGGACCTTCTGAAGAACTGGGATTTCCGGGACTCTCATCTCTACCGGCGCCATCTAGGCCAGGCAAGCGGCGGGGTGAAGCTCGACCACGACCATAGGATGCCTGTACCAGGCCGACTTTCCTCTTCGGAGGTGGCAGCAGGGAATCTGTGGTGACCGAAGCAGTGTCCTCGGATTTCTCTCTTTCCCTCTCTGGTTGGGCAGTCACGTTGCCCTGGTCAGCGCGTACGGGGACCTCCGCAAAGGCCTGGATCTCTCCCTCCGGAGTGGCGGTTCCTGTGATGCAGTTGAGGCGAAGGGCCCGGGGCCTTACTGTGGATGATTCGACCTCAAAAAGAAACTCTTTGCACGCTTCACATCGCCCGAACGGCTTTAGTTGGACCACCAGTCCCGAGCATCCGGGACAGATCACACCGAGGGCCTCCGTGTCTCTGCATGAATACAGAGCCAACTGTCCTCGGGGCCTGAGCCTTATCCCCGTGTCTGTCAGGGGAGCAGCAAATGCAGTCATCTTCATAGGGTAAGATACCAAAATCCACGGGGAGCTTGAGGCCATCCCGACCACCTGCTGTTCCATCACGCGCTGACCACGCGCCGGAGTCTCCACGTGTATCTCCACACGTGGCCAGACTCCTCCCATGACTTGCACGTTTTTGCGGGCTTCCGACAGCCTCCGCCCACAAATTGCGCAGTCATGGGGTGCCTCGTGGCGCAGTGCATTAACAGTCCCCACATGTAGTACTTCACACGGCTGGACCTCTCCCTTTTTACGCTCCTCCGCGTGGGCCTTTCCCGACTTAGGGTCATGTCCACAACTCCGAGCAGGGATGCACTTTGGCCAATCACATGGCCGACCTGCTCGGAACTCCTCCGGGCAGCAAAGTTCAAACACAGACGTTCTCAGTTCCATCGTTAAGACACACACCATCCCGGATGAGCCCCCACGTGTAGCGGCCTCCTCACCCCGTCCTCTTTAGCTAGGGGTATGTCACGCGACAGAGTGAGGTGCGCTACGGCCCATGTCCTCCCCATAACTGTGGGTGAGGTGAAGGCCAATATCTGATGTTTCCTCGGGTCGGTGTGTCTAGGGCATGTACCGAGTCTGTTGTGCAGAAACCACCCTTTGCTCCCATTAACAGAGTCCATACACCGATCACAGTCCAACTGTTGGTTTTATTTCGTATCTCCACATACAGGCAATGCGATGACAGGATACGGTGGGATGAGCAGGTCGAGGCACTATACTGATCTGGGTCCCTACACCCCCTGTGCTATGACCAAGGGTTGCAGGAGTCTTAATTCGAATACCTCCGCTGCGTTGCAGCCCCTATCAGGGGAAGATGTCCTTCAAGAGAGTTACCGGAGGCCCATCCGTCACCGGGTTGACGCTACACCGGAATCTTCGGACGGGTGACCTCCCCAGCCTCCTCACCTCAGATGCGGGTCCCCTCGCAAGGGGCACCCTGGAATCACTTCACCCTTGCGGGACCCAGTCGGAGTCACTGGGTCCCAGGCTTCCTCAATAGTACCTCATCCCAGGCTGAAGGTGCCTGGGATGGAATCCCATCTTCATTCCGGCCAGGCCTAGGGCGCCTAGGCCGGAACCTTGAACCGCCCGCACCCAGGCCGCAGGTGCCTGGGTGCGTGACGAGATGATCCCCGAAGACCGAAGACCGAAGAAGACCTCGTGGCGAGGGCGTCTCCCCCTTTTATCTCCTCCCATCAACACCACGGCGGGTTCCCCGCCCCAGCCGTACCATCTCCAGGAAGGGACAAAAAGGGTAGCACTGTGGTGATGATTCTACCTGAAGCCTGTAGGTACTCCGCCACCCACAGGCAAAGGAGAATATTACATCCCCCAATCCTCCACGAATAACAAAAAGGGGTCTAAACCCTGACATAATTACACACCTGGGTCACACTACCCCCAGGTGTATCCCACTAAATCTAAAGACCCCGCTACAATAATATAAATGTGCATGCAGGGCACTGGACAGATCACTAGGGACAAAGGGGACATGTAATTATTTTATACAGTACTGTAATCAGTAAGATTTCAGTATACTGTATGTGTTTTGTGTTTTTACTTTTTTAAATTTGGCGCAGATCTCCGCCCCCCGTGTGTCGCAGCGTCGCAGGGAACGGAGCTCGGCGGCACTCGGGCACTGTGTGAATCGAGCGAGGAGACAGCTCGCACACACAGTGGGGAGACATTGCAGGATCCAGGGGACAAGGTAAGTAACTATGCCTGGATACTGCAATGCAATCCCGAGTCTGGCTCGGGGTTACCGCTAATGGTACTGAAATTCCACCCCGAGCCACACTCGGAAATACTGCTAGGCAGGTTAAATCCCTTGGCCTACTGGGAGAACCTATATTATTGGGTGGAGTCAGGTGATCAGTGTTCTGTGCCACCTGGACGGCTGTCTGGGTGGACGTGTGTTGTATTGCCCGGCTGCTAGGCCGGAGTTTGGGCCTATCCCGGGCACATCTGGCTGCTAGGCTGTCTGAGGCAAGAGAGCAGCACAGGGTTGGGATTGCGGCTTGCAGTCCAACCAAAAGTGCCGGTTCTGCCGGACGGAGAACCTGTCGTGGTCAGAGGTAGAGGGGAAGCTATCGCCACTGGGGGACCATCCACCTTGTTACCAGGGACCACAGTGAGTAACTGAAGCAAGTACCGGATCAGTATTCTCACCAACCGGGGACGGTGAAGAATTGGGAAACTCCAGCAGGTGACAAGCCAGGGACCCAGCCAGCGGAGGTGACACTTGCAGAGCAGCCTTGTGTGCCAAGCCAGGGACCGAGCAGTCCAGCGTGGGTGAAGCTTGAGAAGTATCTGGAGTGCCAAGCTAGGGACCCAGCAGAGTAGTGGGGGTGATGCTTGAGGAAGATACCACCATGAAGTTTGGAGGAGCTCAAGGGATTCAGTGGCAGTGAATCAGAGGTTCTAGTGAGAGAGACTGGGAGCTCAGTGGGTTGAAGATCTACAAGAAGTGATTGTAGTGGAAGTGACGGAACTGTTACACTTCGTGTTAGAAACTGTTAGACTGTTGCCATAGGAGACAGCATTCCTACACATGCAGATGTGGCGTCTTGCCGGATGCCTTTCCTTGCATGGCTGTCCTCCTGTGAGGTCTCGAGTCTGCCAGTTAAAGTGGCAACTGCTTAGGGGTGTCCTGGCCCTAACCTTCTCTCCCAAAGTTCTGTTTAAGAGAAATAAAATCTCTTTGCATTCAAGAAGTGTCTGGTGCCCAATGAATCTAACTTGCATTACACCCACTATGCCATGCAACCCATCATATACAGAAGGATGTCAGCTATCTCTGCCTTGAAAGGTTCTCATTAGACTGAAGGAGGCCTGGGACCTTGCTACAGTTAATTATAACAAAGAAAGCAGCAAAATACCTTACAGCCAGCAGCAATAGACCCCCCCCCCCCCACAAACAATGCCCCCCTCCCCCCCCCAACAATAGATCTCCTTAAGCAACAATAAATCTCCCAGCAACAATAGACCCCCCAAAAATAATACCTCCCCCAGTAACAATAGATCTCCCAACAGTCAGCATCAATATACTCCTCCCTCAATAGTAGATCCCTCCCAGCAACAATAGTCCCCTCAAGAGATTGCGATACCCCAGCAGCCAGCAACAATAGACCCTCCGGCACACCCAAGCACTCCTTGTCATTGCATATATTGAGTGCCGGAACTGCATTGCCCTGCGTTCCTGCTGAAAAAAAGTCCTGCTTATATGCTATCCCTAATAATTGCCCATCAGCTTAACACAGAGGTCAGCAAAGGAGTTCTCTTTCTTGCAGCGTGAAACATGCTGATAGGAGGAGAGAGCAGAATGATTGAAAGATGAGGTCATTACTGTGCTGCTTCTCCTTTCTCTGTCCAGTTACATGCTGGGGGCAGGTAAAGGACAACCTGGGCTAAGAGGAAGTGGGCTGAATGACACTGGGCATCAAATTGAGGACATCTAGTGGTGGAAAAAAAAATTCTGGGAAACTTCTGAATTGAAGGTGAATATTGCAGCAAAAGCTGGTTTTGTTATTTTATCTACAAGGGGCCATTAATTTTATTCATGTTATTTTTGACAGGAGGAATGCTTTAAGCTGAATTTAGCTTTGGCTTATTGGCTATTGCATAGCATAGTGGAGGAAGGAGCTGTGCACCTGTAAACCAATGCTTATACAGAGACTCTGTCATTGGAAAATTAAACTCAAGCTGTTGTTGATATGAAGGGCAGGCACCTAGAGGTACACATAACCCTCCTCTGTAAATGTAAAAATTGGGAAGCTCCACTTGTCTGCCTACTCCGCCCCTCCGCTGCCATATTTGGCACCTTTTGGGGGGGGGGATTGGTACCTGGTTTTTACAGCGAACTCACCTGGAAGTTCAGCCCTCCGCCTCCTTCACCCGCTGCCGGCCCATTCACAGAGCGCAGCGCGGTTCGCGAATGCGCAGTAGGATACCAGCAGTGAAGCCACAAGACTTCACTGCTGGTTTCCCTTAGTGGAGATGGCGGTGCCAGCACTCGATACCCGATTGAAAAAATGTCCCGGATGATGACACCACTGGATTCCTGGACAGGTAAGAGTCCTAATATTAAGAGTCAGCAGCTACAGTATTTGTATTTATTTTTCTGAAGGAGCCTGGAGCTCCTCTTTAAGCAGCTAAGCAGGGATGTCACATTGGGTGTGCCAGATGTTCTGTGCCTATCTGCTCCTAGGGGATGTAGCATCCTCCCAGTGTAGAGGAGGCTTCTAGGTAGGGATGAGCCGAACACACCCAGGTTCGGTTCGCACCAGAATCTGCGAACGGACCGAAAGTTTGCGCAAACTTTAGAACCCTATTAAATACAATGGACTCGAACGTTCAAAATCAAAAGTGCTAATTATAACGGCTAATATGCAAGTTATTGTCCTAAAAAGGGTTTGGGGGCCCGGGTCCTGCCCCAGGGGACATGTATCAATGCAAAAAAAAAGTTTTAAAAATGGCTGTTTTTTCAGGAGCAGTTTTAATGATGCTTAAAGTGAAAAAAAAAATTTTAAATATTCCTTTAAATATCGTACCTGGGGGGTGTCTAAAGTATGCCTGTGAAGTGGCGCGTGTTTCCCGTGTTTAGAACTGTCCCTGCTCAAAATGATATTTCTAAAGGAAAAAAAGTCATTTAAAACTGCTTGCGGCTATAATGTAATGTGTGGTCACGGCAATATGGATGAAAATCATTGAGAAAAATGGCATGGGTACCCCCCGCCCCCTCCAGCCCACTACCAGCCCCTTTGGGTCTTGTATGGATATTAAGGGGAACCCCGCACCCACATTTAAAAAAGGCCCTATATACTCTGAACAGCAGTATACAGGCGGTGCAAACAAGACAGGGACTGTAGGTTTGTTCTTAAGTAGAATCTGTTTGTAATTTGGAACAGGTATATTTTTTAAATGTAGCTCCAGCCAAAAAAATCTATTTTTAAGCTTTTTGGAAAACATAGGGAAGGGTTATCACCCCTGTAACATTTGTTTTGCTGTCTGTGCCCCTGTTCAGAACATTTCACCTCACTTTCCGTCCCAATGACAAATGTTTTTTGAAAATGTGGGTTTTTTTATTGAAACAAGGATTGGTGATAAAGCATCAGTGGAGAGGAGACACCTTTTTCCCATATTAACTCTAATGCCGCGTACACACGACCGTTTTTAATGTCATTGAAAAAAACAATGTTTTTCAAGCCTGCCTTGCCTACACACTATCATGAAAAAAAAATGCTCGAGCAAAGCGCGAAATGTACGACGGCACTATAAAGGGGAAGTTCCATTCGGATGGCTCCACCCTTTGGGCTGCTTTTGCTGATCCTTGTGTTAGTAAAGTTTGGTGAGAGACGATTCGCGCTTTTCAGCCTTGTGCTCTTCAGTCCGTTACAGCGCGACAAATGTGCTATCTCCATTACGAACGCTAGTTTTACCAGAACGAGCGCTGCCGTCTCATCACTTCCTTCTGAGCATGCGCGTTTTATTCACGTCGTTAAAGCCTACACACGGCCGTTTTTCATGACGAGAAAAACGACGACGTGAAAAACGACGCGAAAAATTAGAGCATGTTCCAAATTTTTAATGCCCATTTTTCACGTCGTGAAAAATGCTCTGGAGCCCACACACGATCGTTTTTAATGACCAAATTAAAAAATTGCATTTTTCTCGTCATGAAAAACTGTTGTGTGTACGCGGCATTACAGGAGAGAATTTCCCTTCCTAGGGGTAGATTTCCTCTCACTTCCTGTTGTCTCCTTCTGTTTGCAAGTAGGAGTCGTTTGTAAGTTGGATGTTTGAAATTAGGGGCCTGCCGTATATACTATGTTGGTGTTGCCACAACACTGTAAGCCCTCACAGTAGGGTTGCCACCTTTTCTTCAAGCCAAACCCGAACATTTTAGTGGTGCATGGCAGCGTGGCACTGCGCTTGCTTAACTCAACCCATTCACCTGAATGGGGCTGCGCTGCAACCGTGTGCAATGCACATGACTACAGCACAGCGGCATGGGTCTTTAGGGGTTAAAAACAGGTGGTGAGGAGGCAATATAAAGCTTCAATCACCACCTGTCAAATACCTTAAAAACATGATCCACTATGGATCACTCTTCAGAGTGCCCTGCGACTCTGTTTACACTTGTGGTTGGGGGGACAGTAAAAATTTGAGGTTGAGCTGTGTTTTAACTGCTACCCAACCACTCCCCTCAAGCTGAAAAGGCAGCAGAGGGGGATGTACACTTGCCACAGTGCGGCAAAACATGTCTGCACTGTTGGGTTCAACGAGCAGTATTGCCTGCCGAATGTGGCCCATTCAAGTGAATGGGGGCTCCCCGCATCCATGTGCAATGCATTAAATTGCAGGGCGATGCTGTGAGGTTTAAACAGGTGGTGAAGAGGTGATATAACACCTCCTCCCTGCCTGTCAAATACCCTCTGAAGAGCAATACAAATGTGAGTATATTCTGTGGAATCAGCTGGGGGCCAAGGGAAGGAACAGGACTATTTAACCCCTGGGCAGGCAGAGTGACAGGAGGGGGGCAGAGTGACAGGGAGGGGGCAGGATGACAGGAGGGGGCAGTGTGACAGAAGGGGGTAGGCAGTGTGACAGGAGGGGGGTAGGCAGTGTGACAGGAGGGGGCAGGCAGTGTGACAGGAGGGGGGAAGGCAGTGTGACAGGAGGGGGCAGGCAGTGTGACTGGAGGGGAGCAGGATGACAGGAGGGGGCAGGCAGTGTGACAGGAGGGGGGCAGGATGACAGGAGGGGGCAGGTAGTGTGACAGGAGGGGGGCAAGCAGTGTGACAGGATGAAAGGAGGGGGCAGGCAGTGTGACAGGAGGGGGCAGGATGACAGGAGGGGGGCAGGCAGTGTGACAGGAGGGGGCAGGATGACAGGAGGGGGCAGGCAGTGTGACAGAAGGGGGGCAGGATGACAGGAGGGGGCAGGCAGTGTGACAGGAGGGGGACAGGATGACAGGAGGGGGCAGGCAGTGTGACAGGAGGGGAGCCGGCAGTGTGACAGGAGGGGGCAGGATGACAGGAGAAGGGCAGGCAGTATGACAGGAGGGGGGCAGGCAGTGTGACAGGAGGGGGCAGGATGACAGGAGGGAGCAGGCAGTGTGACAGGAGGGGGGCAGGCAGTGTGACAGGAGGGGGGCAGGATGACAGGAGGGGGGCAGGCAGTGTGACAGGAGGGGGCAGGATGACAGGAGGGGGGCAGGCATTGTGACAGGAGGGGGGCAGGATGACAGGAGAGGGGCAGGATGACAGGAGGGGGGAAGGCAGTGTGACAGGAGGGGGCAGGATGACAGGAGGGGGGCAGGCAGTGTGACAGGAGGGGGCAGGGTGACAGGAGGGGGGAAGGCAGTGTGACAGGAGGGGGCAGTGTGACAGGAGGGGGCAGGATGACAGGAGGGGGGCAGGATGACAGGAGAGGGGCAGGATGACAGGAGATGACAGGAGAGGGGCAGGATGACAGGAACGGGGCAGGCAGTGTGACAGGAGGGGGCAGGATGACAGGAGGGTGGAAGGCAGTGTGACAGGAGGGGGCAGGCAGTGTGACAGGAGAGGGGCAGGCAGTGTGACAGGAGGGGGGAAGGCAGTGTGACAGGAGGGGGCAGTGTGACAGGAGGGGGGCAGGATGACAGGAGGGGGCAGGCAGTATGACAGGAGGGGAGCAGGCTGTCTGACAGGAGGGGGGCAGGCTGTCTGACAGGAGGGGGCAGGCTGTGTGACTGGAGGGGGACAGGATGAAAGGAGGGGGCAGGCAGTGTGACAGGAGGGGGACAGGATGACAGGAGGGGGGCAGGATGACAGGAGAGGGGCAGGATGACAGGAGGGGGCAGGCAGTGTGACAGGAGGGGGGCAGGATGACCGGAGGGGGCAGGCAGTGTGACAGGAGGGGGGCAGGATGACCGGAGGGGGCAGGCAGTGTGACAGGAAGGGGGCCGGAAGTGTGACAGGAGGGGCAGGATGACAGGAGGGGGGCAGGCAGTGTGACAGGAGGGGGCAGGATGACAGGAGGGAGCAGGCAGTGTGACAGGAGGGGGGCAGGATAACAGGAGGGAGGAAGGCAGTGTGACAGGAGGAGGCAGTGTGACAGGGGAGGGGCAGGCAGTGTGACAGGAGGGGGGCAGGCAGTGTTGCAGGATGACAGGAGGGGGGCAGGATGACAGGAGGGGGGGGTGCAGTGTGACAGGAGGGGGCAGGATGACAGGAGAGGGGCAGGATGACAGGAGGGGGGCAGGATGACATGAGGGGGCAGGCAGTGTGACAGGAGGGGGCAGGATGACAGGAGAGGGGCAGGCAGTGTGACAGGAGGGGGGCAGGCAGTGTGACAGGAGGGGGGCAGGATGACAGGAGGGGGCAGGCAGTGTGACAGGAGGGGGGCAGGCTGTGTGACAGGAGGGGGGCAGGATGACAGGAGGGGGACAGGAAGCATGACAGGAGGGGCAAGATGACAGGAGGGGGCAGGCAGTGTGACAGGAGGGGGGCAGGATGACAGGAGGGGGGCAGGAAGTGTAACAGGAGGGGCAGGATGACAGGAGGGGGCAGGCACCGTGACAGGAGGAAGCAGGAAGAAGACCAGACACGTTAAACACCTCATTATTTTACAAGTTTTAATATTTGACGAGATTATAAATAAATCTCCAGCCAAGATTTATCATAAGATAAGACAAAAATTTGAAAAATTAAGCAAATGAGAAAAAAAGCCTGTCGCTGTTAGGCTGGAGCTGTCCGGATATCCATGGGAAATTTACAATTTGTTTTCTTTCATTGCATGTAAATTAGAAGAAAGCTTGGCTGTTTTGAAATGTGAATCTTTATTCATATTTTCAAAAGCACAACAAAGGCTATTTATTTCCCGTTTTTATGTAGCTGCTTTATGTAATGCTGTACAGAGTATATAAAACCCTTTGCTCCAGTATTAGTTCCTGCTGTGGAGGAGCTTACAAACTCAAATTTCTGACAATATAAAACACTCCAAGGCCAGTTAGGTCAGAAGCCTGTAAGTCAACAGGTATGCATTGGAAAGTGGGAGGAAAGACATTGTTGACTGTGTGTTATGCTGGCACCGGGCCTGACTCCCGATCATCACATACAACACAGAGGTGATGGCAAAGAATCCTAAGAATTCCCCCCTCTCCCCCACAGGTCAGTGTGTTTCTTACCCAGCCAAGTAGTGTGTGGATGTAGCTGATTCTGTGGCTGGTCTCCTGCACGGTCTGTTCCCGGTCAGCTGTCTGTGTGATAAATGACATGCTGATCAGCCGATCATGGAGCTCCCATCCTCGATTCGATCCAGCGCGCTGTCCTCCAATTCTCCACTGACACCCGAACACTGACAGGGCACTGCTGGCCAGAGCCAGACTCTTTCTTCTATAGTGGTCTCCTCCTCTGTAAAGTTTTCCAGGGTTCGAGTGCCCTCACCCTCAGTGTCTGCCGGGTACCTCTTATCCTGTGCATTTCCCGAGAAAGTCAGCGGGATACTAGAAGCAGCGTCGGGACTGATTAAATTGTCCGAACTGCTGTATTAGCATAAGAACCTCTGCCTGAAACACAAGTAATGTTCCTGCCCGGCACCCAGCTGAACACATGGAGCTCTGAGCCACAGTGCGGTCTGGATCATTTGTCCGGGTCCCAGGCGGCAGGAGACCCGGACATGTGATTCAAAATTACTCTAAACCCGTACTGTACGGGTGAATCCCGGACAGGTGGCAACCCTACCTCACAGTTACTCTTGGTGGGCGCTGGAACGCCCTGCTGTGAACTATTATATCAAGAATTGTAATTACATGCCATTGTTGAACAGTGGTAGGAAAAATTGGGCCTTTGGTGGTGGTGCTGGTGCCACAACACTGTAAGTCCTCACAGTACTCTTGGTGGGTGCAGTAATGGGCCCAGCTGTGAATTATTAGATCAAGAATTGTAATTACATGCCCCTGTTGAACAGGGGCAGAAACATTGGGCCTTTGGTGGTGGTGGTGGTGCTGGTGCCACAACACTGTAAGTCCTCACAGCTACTCTTGGTGGGCGCAGGAATGGGCCCTGCTGTGAATTATTAGATCAAGAATTGTAATTACATGCCCCTGTTTAACAGGGGCAGAAAAATTGGGCCTTTGGTGGTGGTGGTGGTGTTGCCACAACACTGTAAGCCCTCACAGTTACTCTTGGTGGGCGCAGGAATGGGCCCTGCTGTGAATTATTAGATCAAGAATTGTAATTACATGCCCCTGTTAAACAGGGGCAGAGAAATTGGGCCTTAGGCACTGGTGCCACAACACTGCAACCCCTCACAGATACTGTACTTGGAGCACAGCAATGAGCTCTGCGGCAAAGCATTGCATCAAAAATTGTAAATACACGCCCCTGTTAAACAGGGGCTGAAAAATTGGGCCTTAGCCACCAGTGGCGGTGCCCAGATCCAAAAATGTTCTTTCAAGCTATCAGCATGATCATTGAGGAGGAAGAGGATAGTCACTCAGCATTAGCATAGGCAGTCTTGAAGGGATTCATTTTTATGAAGGTCAGTCGATCGACCGAGTCGGTGGACAGGCGCACCCTGTGATCGGTTACAAAGCCTCCAGCAGCACTGAATAAGCATTCCGAAAGAACGCTGGATGAAGGACAGGCCAGTACCTCAATTGCAGCATACAAAATAATTCCGCGCTGCCCTCTGGATAAGCTGCTAACACAACAAGTAGACAAATAGTAAAAAGCGTGGAAACAAAAAGTGTAGCGCTAATCAAATAAATGAACAAGAATGCATGACGCACTCAAATGAGTATATAAAAACGGTGCAATATAAAAAAAGACACTAAATATTAAGTAATTAGAAGTCCTCATATATACAAAATGTCTATATGCAAAATATAAGTGAAAACTTGAGCAACTGAGTTTCCTAAAGTAATTCAAAAATGAGAGGACACTGCCGGCCCCCCTCTTGTCACACTGCCTGCCCCCTCCTGTCATCCTGCCCCTCTCCTGTCATCCTGCCCTCTCCTGCGTTTCGTCTCCTAGGACATCATGACCCCAGATGATGTCCTAGGAGACGAAACGCGTCTGGAGGACTCCATTGTTGCCACATTCTTTGCAAAGCGCTTTTATATCAACTTAAATGTAAGTGTTTCCACTACATTCAATTTTGATTTATATACAGAGTTACGCTGTGTGGCTGTTTCTTTTCTCTATTACATGATACTTACCTGCTCATATTGATTGGGATATTCCCGGACCACTACTGCATATGAGGTTATCTGCTAAGAGGTCATCTTTCTTCTGCGGTTTCTCTCTCCCTGTTGATGTTTGGCCATTTCGAGCACAGCAATTTGCAGCATAAAGATTGTCCAGATTCTATCGTGGTTCCACCACATCAAGCCCGTTTGACCCACTGAACATATGTTCCTCTGGGTTCAAACTATCTGGTAAGCTCCTTACCTATTGGTGGTGGTTCTCTTCATCTTCTCACCGTCAACACTTTTCCTTCAAAGTCTTCACCCACTTTTGAATTTCACCATTGCCTTCATTTTTTAATTACTTTAGGACACTCAGTTGCACAAGTTTTCACTTATATATTTACATATAGACATTTTGTATATATGAGGACTTTCAATTGTTCTTACTTAATATTTAGTGTCTTTTTTTATATTGCACCGTTTTTATATACTCATTTGAGTGCGTCATGCATCCTTGTTAATTTTTTTGATTAGCGCTACACTTTTTGTTTCCAGTACCTCAATTGCATATTGTGCAAGCTCTGGCCAGTGATTCATCCTCAAGACCCAGTAACCCAGAGGATTTTCGGTGGGAAAGGTCCAAGTCTGATCTTGCCCCTAGGTATTCCTGCACCATGTAAACCAGACGCTGGCGATGGTTGCTGGAACCGATCATACCTTGGGGCTACGTACTAAAAAATTGTCTGAACGCATCGGTCAGACGGCCACCTTCTCCACCGCTCCTTCTTTGACTGACCGAAGCCTCAGCAACACGTTGTCCAGGACCAGGAATTTGTAACCTCCCAGTCTCTGGGAACGTGTTGCACAGACCTTTCTGCAAGGCCTCCCGAAGATGCTTCATCCTCTGCTCCCTCTGCGACGGCAAGATAAGGTCCGCAACCTTACCCTTGTAACGTGGATCAAGGAGGGTTGCCAGCCAGTAATGATCCCTCTCCTTGATCGCATGGACACGAGGATCCTTCCGCAGGCTTTGCAGGATCAGGGGGGCCATGCAGCGTAGGTTTGCTGAGGCATTCGGTGCGGAGTCCTCTGGGTCACTGAGGACGACATGATCCGCAGCCACCTCCTCCCAGCCACGTACACGTCCACGGGTGTCTTGGGACTGTAATTGATCCCTTGAAGACTGCTGCTGATACAGAGTGCTAGTCTCCACCTCCATGCTGACACAATCCTCCTCCTCCTCCTCTTCCTGTGTGATAGCCGGGCCAGCAGGAACACTGTCTGGATAAAGGGGGCCTTGAGAGGTAAGGAAGTCCTCCTCTTCCTGCCTCTGTTCTGCCTCAAGTGCCCTGTCCATTATTCCACGCAGCGTGTGCTCCAACAGGTGGACAAGAGGGACTGTGTCACTGATGCATGCACTGTCACTGCTCACCATCCTCGTGGCCTCCTCAAATGGTGCCAGGACAGTGCATGCATCCCTGATCATGGCCCACTGGCGTGGGTAAAAAAATCCAAGCTCCCCTGACCCTGTCCTGGTGCCATATTGCAACAGATACTCATTGATGGCCCTCTGCTGCGTGTGCAGCCGCTGCAGCATGGCCAACGTAGAGTTCCACCTGGTGGGCATGTCTCAGATTAGGCGGTTCTTGGGCAGGTTGTAATCCTTTTGTAGGTCAGCCAGCCGAGCACTGGCATTATATGACCGGCAGAAATGCCCACAGAGTTTCCTGGCCTGCTTCAGGACCTCCTGTAAGCCCGGGTACCTGCCCAAGAACCGCTGCACCACCAAGTTAAGGACGTGAGCCAAACACGGTACATCGGTAAGCTGTCCCTGTCGGAGGGCGGAGAGGAGGTTGGTGCCATTGTCGGAAACCACCTTTCCTGGCTTAAGCTGGCGTGGCGTCAACCACCTCTGAGCCTGCCCCTGCAGAGCTGACAGAATCTCTGTCCCAGTGTGGCTCCTGTCCCCCAAGCACACCAGCTCAAGCATCGCATGGCATCTTTTTGCCTACGTAGTTGCGTAGCCCCTTGAACGCCTACGGAGCACCGCTGGTTCCGAGGACAAAGCACAGGTAGAGGCCATGGAGGAAGAAGAAGAGGAGGGGGTTGAGGAGAGGGGTGTGTCAGAATCACCAGTAGTAACATTTTGGAGGCGTGATGGCGGAACAACCTCCAACACTACTGCACCTTGTCCTGCATCCTTCCCAGCTGCCAGCAGAGTCACCCAATGCGAAAAGATAGGTAATGTCCCTGTCCATGCCTGCTGGACCATGAGTCAGCGGTAATATGCACCTTACCGCTGACCGCCCTGTCCAGCGAGGCCAAGACATTGCCTTCTACATGCCGGTAGAGAGCCAGGATTGCCTTCCGTGAGAAAAAGTGGCGTTTGGGAACCTGCCACTGAGGAACCGCACATTCCACAAACTCACGGAAGGGGGCAGATTCTACCAACTGAAAAGGCAGCAGTTGAAGTGCTAGCAATTTAGCCAAGCTAGCATTCAACCGCTGGGCATGTGGATGGCTGGGAGTGAACTTCTTGCAGCAGCTGTGGCAGGGAAATTTGCCTGGTACAATCGGACGTCGGTGTACCGATAGCAGATTGCCCTCAAGTACTTGGCTGTGACACACCTAATTCTACACCTTCATTCCTCTCAGTTCAGGTTTCAGAGAGGACTGAAGGTATAGTGGGGTTGGAGATCCCAGCTGATGAGGAGCAAGGAGAGGTCTGCTTTGGTGTGGGTCTTTTAGGTAAGCTTGCCAACGAACTGCATGGCAGGTCGACATATGTCTGGTCAAGCACGTGGTGCCCAAGCGGCTGATGTTTTGGCCAGACGAGATACACTTTAGACATATGTTGCAAATGGCAACGGTGCGATCTGCTGCACACGTCTAAAAAAAGGCCCACACCAAAGAACTTTTGGAATAACACGCAAAGACAGCAGCGCCCTGCACATGCAGAGCTCTGCGGTGTGATGCAGTCGGTGTGCTGCCCTTAAGCTGGCCCCTGGAGGGCATCCTGCCTCATTGGAGATGTGCCTCCTCCTCCTCCTCTCTCCTATCAGGCACCCACGTGGAGTCAGTGACCTCATCATCCCCTCCCTCCTCATCACTGGAGCAAATCTGGCAGTATGCTGCAGCTGGGGGAACATGACTGCCAGATAGCTGTCCTTGTTGGGCACCCCCTCTCTCTGGGCTCACGTTACTACCCCCTCTCTCTGGGCTCACGTTACTGTCTTCCTCCAGCTGGGTTCCATCATCGGAGCCTTCAAAACGCTGGGCATCCTCATGGAGCATGTACCCAACACTGTGGTAAAACAGTTCAGGGGACTCTTCAGGAGGACATGGTGGGGCTAGGGAAGGAGTAACTGATGCCATTGAGCCGAGGGAAGAGGTCGCTTTGGCAGCTGCTTTGTCAGACAAAGTACCCTGAGCCTGGGTGAGAGAGGATGAGGAGGAGGAGGACGGCTTGTTCATCCACTCTACCAAGTCTTGGGCATGTTGCGGCTCAACATGGCCAGCTGCCGAAAAGAAGGACAAGCTGATGAGGATGCACCGTGTCCACGACCAGCACTATTGCCTCTAGACACAGAGCCTGCTTGCCCTCTTTTATTGCCTCGTGACTGTCTGCCTCTCCTTGTTTGCCTTCCAGACATACTAATGGCCTGCAGTGAGATGTAGCTGCACAAAAGTGGGATGTATATATATATATATATATATATATATATATATATATATATATATATATATATTGTGAGGGGGTTAGCTCGGCAGCGGGTGTGTGTGATCCCCTGGATGGGCTCCCCACACAAAAACAGGCCCAGCAGACGGAGGTTGTGGTTTTCAAGATCAAAAAGGTGCGGTTTATTTCTCTATTTACAGTGACAAAAAACACAGCAAAGCAAAAAGAAACATAAACAAAATAAACCCTGGTCAGCTTGACCTCTGACTAAACATGCAGGTTTCCTAACTAACAACTGGGATCAGCCTGGTGCTGTCCTAGTCCCTAAGTCCCTGGTTTAGTAAATGTCCAAACAAATAGCCACACAGGCTTTGTCTCACCGCACAGGGGTTCACTCTCCCTAGACAGTCCACACAGGTCTGGTTCCAGGCATGAGCAAACACCTAATGAAGCTGGGAGTTTTTATAGAGGCCTTAAACGAGCTGACAAGCTTCAGCTGGTCTCCTCAACTCCCTGCCTGCACGACGCCCAGCACTCTCCCTAGAGGTATGAATCATCCATGAGCCCACTAGCCTCAGCTGGGCTTCATCAACTCTCTCCCTAGTTGTATAAGTCGGCATAAAGCCTGAATCTGGGAGAAATATACCTACCCCCCTGGATGCAACCAGGTGACTTTACCTTCCTGCTGTCACATACCCCCCCCTCTTGTTTTAACCTTGGGGTTGGAACACCAGCAATCAGGCATTCATGTACTCGAGACAAAGCATCCACATTCCCCATTTGAACGCCAGGGCGATGCTTTACTGTGAAGTTGAATTCCTGTAGGGCCAGGAACCACCTATTTACTCTTCTATTTGTCTCCTTGTTTTGAGCCATCCACTTTAACGGAGCGTGATCCGTAACCATGTCAAAGTGCCTACCTAGCAGATAGTACCGAAGGGAATCTAGAGCCCACTTCACCGCTAAACACTCCTTTTCAACCGTGGCGTAATTTACCTCATGGGACTTCAACTTCCTGCTGAGGTAAATGACTGGGTGCTCTTCCCCGTTCCAGACCTGGGACAATACTGCTCCTAACCCCACATCTGACGCATCACTTTGTACGACAAAGTCTTTAGAGAAGTCGGGTGAGTACAACACTGGCTGGCTACATAAGGCTTGTTTCAAGAATTGGAACGCTGCCTCAGCCTCGGGGGTCCATTTAATCATGACCGACCCTTTCCCTTTCGTCAGGTTGGTTAGGGGCACAGCCTTAGAAGCAAAGTGGGGAATGAAGCGCCGATAATAACCCGCGATTCCCAGAAAGGCTCGTACCTGCTTCTTGCTGTTGGGACGTGGCCAACTCTGGATGGCCTCGACTTTGTTGAGTTGGGGTTTTATTACTCCCCTGCCAATGGTGTACCCAAGATATTTGGCCTCCTCCTGCCCAATGGTACACTTCTTGGGGTTAGCCGTAAACCCCGCTTCCCGGATAGAGTCTAGGACTGCTTGCACTTTTGGCAGATGTGAGGCCCAATCTGTGCTATGGACAATTACGTCATCCAGGTAAGCCGCAGCATACTTCCGATGGGGCCTCAGTATCTGGTCCATTTTCCGCTGGAATGTGGCCGGCGCATTCTGTAACCCGAACGGCATTCTCTTATATTGGAACGCCCCGTCTGGGGTTACAAATGCGGTTTTCTCTTTGGCCGACTTGGCCAGGGGAATTTGCCAATACCCTTTTGTGAGGTCCAGAGTCGTCATGTATCGGGCTGTTCCCAGCCGGTCGATCAACTCATCTATACGTGGCATGGGGTAGGTGTCAAATTTTGTAACTTTGTTCAACTGACGAAAATCGTTACAAAATCGCCAGCTCCCATCCGGTTTAGGCACCAACACAATGGGACTAGACCAATCACTTTGGGACTCCTCTATCACCCCTAAGTTCAGCATTTTCTGTACTTCCTCCCGTATTGCCTCCCGTCGGGCCTCTGGGATCCGATAGGGTTTTAACTTCACCCTTTCACCGGGCGGGGTAATAATATCATGCTCTACCCCAGATGTTTGTCCCGGCAGCTCAGAGAACACCTCCTTGTTGCGAAGCACAAACTCCTTAACCTCCTGTTGTTGGGGTTGTGACAAGGTGGCTGCTATTCCAACCTCCGGAATCACGCAACCAGTTTGAGCTGGTGACCAAGTTTCTGCGACTAGGGACTCTCTATCCCTCCAGGCTTTCAACAGATTAACGTGATAGATCTGTTCGGGCTTTCGCCTTCCTGGTTGTCTGACCTTGTAATTCACTTCGCTCACTTTTTCCATTATCTCGTAAGGGCCTTGCCATTTGGCAAGGAATTTACTTTCAACCGTAGGGACAAGTACCAATATCCTATCCCCCGGGGAAAAGGTACGGGTCTTGGCTCCACGGTTGTACACTCTCTGCTGTGCCAACTGCGCTTGGGCCAAATGTTCCTTCACGATGGGCATTACCTGTGCAATTCGATCTTGCATCAGGGCGACATGCTCAATCACACTCCTGTGGGGAGAACTCTCACTTTCCCAAGTTTCCTTGGCAATATCCAACAGCCCTCTTGGGTGTCTCCCATACAGTAACTCAAAGGGGGAGAATCCCGTAGAGGATTGGGGCACCTCCCTAATAGCAAACATCAAATAAGGAAGTAGACAGTCCCAATCCTTTCCATCTCTATCCACCACTTTCTTCAACATTTGTTTTAGGGTTTTGTTGAATCTTTCAACCAGCCCATCGGTTTGGGGGTGATACACAGACGTACGCAATTGCGTCACTTTGAACAATTTACACAGCTCTTTCATAACCCGGGACATAAAGGGTGTACCTTGGTCCGTAAGCAGTTCTTTACAAATACCCACCCGGCTAAAAACAAGAGATAGCTCTTTGGCTATGGTTTTGGCCGAGGTATTTCGGAGAGGGATCGCTTCTGGATAACGGGTGGCATAGTCCATTATAACTAATATGTACTGGTGCCCCCTAGCGGACTTGATTATAGGACCTACCAAATCCATTGCGATCCTCTCAAACGGGACCTCAATGATGGGTAGAGGGACCAGCGGGCTACGGAAATGTGGCATCGGGGCCGACCTCTGACACACAGGGCAGGAGGAACAATAATTTTCTATGTCCTTCATCACCCCAGGCCAATAGAATCTCTGTAATACCCTCTCTCGGGTTTTCTCTGTCCCCAGATGACCTCCAAGAATGTGCCCATGGGCCAACTCCAACACCAACTTCCTGTAAGGTTTGGGCACCACAAGCTGCTCAACGGTTTCTTCTGCCCTTTTTGCCACCCGATACAGTAGGTCCTTCTCTATGCTGAAGTATGGGTAAGTGCAGGTATTATCTGGGTTCACTAACTCGCCATCTATTTCCACTACGTTTTCCCGTGCCTTTATTAGGGCGGGGTCTTTTAACTGTTCTGTGGCAAAATTTTCCCTGTGAACCTCAAGATCAGAAAACTCCACAGACGGTAGGTTTTCGTCTGAGGAGGTGGGCTCCTCTCCAGTTTCTTGAGTCTCGCCTGCCAATACTGACAAGGGAAATTCTGGAGAGTCCTCACCACTCTCAGAGGAGTTCTGGCTATCACCTTCCTGGTACATAGGGGCACCAGTGGGGGGCTCAGGATCATCCCACAGTTCCCAGAACTTCGGAAAATCCCTTCCCACAATGGCATCATGCGGTAATTGAGATACTAACCCCACTGGATGAGAGAGGGTACCTTTGGGGGTCTTGAAACACACTGTAGTCACTGGATACTCTCGGGTGTCCCCATGCACACAAATAACAGCTACCTTGCTATTCCCAGAGACCTCTGTTTTAACTAATTCAGCCTTTATCAGGGTCACAAGGCTACCTGAATCCAGTAATACCACAACATTTCTACCATTAATACACATTTTGCATAAATGTTTCTCAGTTCCCCGAATGGCAGTGCATGCGACTGTCGCACACAGCGACTGACGTCTGTCCGTCAGAAAGTCACATTGCATGGGTTCCTCCACAACCGGGCAATTTGCTGCAATATGTCCCGCTTGCCGGCAGCGGTAGCAAACAATCCATTTGGCTGCCTCTTGAGCCCCTGACTTCCCAGGCTGTTCTCGCCAAACTTTGGGTAGAGCTCCCACCCTCTCACTCTCTCCACCCTCACCCCTTGGAATCCTCTTATCCGCCCCTGGGGATGGTCTGGTCTTAGGGTGGAAAGTCCGAGAGTCTCTGGAAGAGGCCGTCAGGTTCTCTGTAGCCAAGTATTTCTCTACATGATCCACAAGACCACCGGCCGTCTCTGGGTCTCCATGGCTTACCCACTTTTGGATGGCAGTAGGAAGAGCTCTCAAAAACCGATCCATTACAACACGTTCCACAATCTCTGGTGCGGACAAAGTCTCTGGCTGTAGCCACTTCCTGCTCAGGTGAATGAGATCATACATTTGAGACCTGGGGGGTTTTCCAAGCTGGAAAGTCCAGTTATGCACACGCTGAGCCCGGACAGCCAGGGTGACACCCAGCCTTGCCAATATTTCAGCTTTTAGCATCACATAGTCTTTTGCTTGGTCAGGCTCTAGGTCATAGTAAGCCTTCTGCGATTCACCAGTTAACAGAGGAGCCACCAGTCCAGCCCACTGCTCCTCAGGCCACTTTTCTCTTTCAGCAGTCCTTTCAAATGTGGTCAAAAATACCTCTGGATCATCCTCTCCAGTCATTTTTGTCAATAAACGACTCACCCCAAAGGACGCGGTATTAGTGGGACGGCTTTCCTCACTGGTCTGCGGACGTTGCTGCATTACTGCTTCCATTTGTTGTAGTCTCTGCTCTTGCTTCTGTAACAGGTCTATGAAGCGGGCCTCAGATTGCTGCTGGGCTGCAAGGCTCTGTTGATGAGCTTGCTGCTGGGCTGCGAAGCTCTGTTGTTGAGCTGCAAGGCTCTTTTGCAAACCTGCATTTGTCTGCTGTTGATTGGCATTTGCTAGAGCCAGCTGTTTCAGTATCTCCTCCATGCTGGCTTAAAAAAAAACTGCCACTGGTTCTCCACCAACTGTGAGGGGGTTAGCTCGGCAGCGGGTGTGTGTGATCCCCTGGATGGGCTCCCCACACAAAAACAGGCCCAGCAGACGGAGGTTGTGGTTTTCAAGATCAAAAAGGTGCGGTTTATTTCTCTATTTACAGTGACAAAAAACACAGCAAAGCAAAAAGAAACATAAACAAAATAAACCCTGGTCAGCTTGACCTCTGACTAAACATGCAGGTTTCCTAACTAACAACTGGGATCAGCCTGGTGCTGTCCTAGTCCCTAAGTCCCTGGTTTAGTAAATGTCCAAACAAATAGCCACACAGGCTTTGTCTCACCGCACAGGGGTTCACTCTCCCTAGACCAGTGTTTCTCAACTCCAGTCCTCAAGGCGCACCAACAGGTCATGTTTTCAGGATTTCCCTCAGATGAAACAGCTGTGGTAATTACTAAGGCAGTGAAACTGATTACATCCCCTGTGCAAAATAATGGAAAGCCTGAAAACATGACCTGTTGGGGCGCCTTGAGGACTGGAGTTGAGAAACCCTGCCCTAGACAGTCCACACAGGTCTGGTTCCAGGCATGAGCAAACACCTAATGAAGCTGGGAGTTTTTATAGAGGCCTTAAACGAGCTGACAAGCTTCAGCTGGTCTCCTCAACTCCCTGCCTGCACGACGCCCAGCACTCTCCCTAGAGGTATGAATCATCCATGAGCCCACTAGCCTCAGCTGGGCTTCATCAACTCTCTCCCTAGTTGTATAAGTCGGCATAAAGCCTGAATCTGGGAGAAATATACCTACCCCCCTGGATGCAACCAGGTGACTTTACCTTCCTGCTGTCACAATATATATACATATATCTGTACTGATTATTATAATGCAGCTACCAGAATCAACTGCCTGCTGTGGTATTAGTATGGGAAAAGCAGCAATTGTCTTCAGTTAGTTTTAGGTAAAAACTGTGCAGAGGACACAGTACACTAACTGAAAATACTTGCAGCTTTCTGCCTGTGGTTTTATTACGAGAACACCACTATAATAGTCACTAACTGTATTCAGGTAAGCTTTAGGTGAACGCTTTGCAAAGCACACAATATACTAAGTGAAACACTGACTGCAGCTAGCACAATCACCTGCCTGCCTGTCACAGTATAGAGAATAACAGGAACGGATCTAGCTAAACTGAATACAGTGTATAAATATATATACAACACCTAGGATGCATATATATCCTCTACACACTGTAACTGCAGCTAACTGACTCGCCTGCCTGCTCTATCTAATTCAATATAAATGACACTGTCTCTCTCTGTAATCTCTCTCTTTTAACAACTCCAACACACTACACAAGGCCGCCAAGCCGGCGGCCTTATATAGTGTGGGGCGTGTACAAAACCCCCTGAGCCATAATTGGCCAAAGCCACCCTGGCTTTGGCCAATTATGGCTCTCTGTTAAGATGTGCTGTGATTGGCCAAGCATGTGGGTCATAGTGCATGCTTGGCCAATCATCAGCCAGCAATGCACTGCAATGCCGCAGTGAATTATGGGCCATGGGGCGCCACTCGAATTTGGCGCGAACGGCCCATAATGTTTCGCAATTCGGCGAACAGCCGAACAGACGATGTTCGAACACCGAGCTCATCCTTACTTCTAGGTAAATTTAGCTGGCTCCAATGTAATCAGTGTCTCACAGACTGCTGCTCTGTTACTTCCACCTTTTTTCTAGGACTAGAGGTTCCTAGAAACCTAGTGGGAGAGAGAACAAAGCAGGCAGCCTGAATATTTATGGAACTCCAGCCAGTCCCTGGGGACGCATGCCCAGTAGGTGGTGAGACAGACCATAAATAGTCTGAGGCTTGAGCAACAGGGTGCAGAGTTCCTGGGTTAAGTCCTGCAGGAGGGGACACCTGTGAAGGGGCTCTGTCCCCTTGGGCAGGTATCTGGTAGGAAGCCGCCAGGAAGATACCGAGGTCCCAGCTAGGCTTAGCTGGGGGGGCCTATTCACCCCAAGGAGCAAAGTTGGGTTTTGAAAAACTCACTGGAGAGAGCCGGGAGGAAGTTAGTGGGAAAGAGTCCAGCTGTCCTATAGTGGTGTGAGCCTGCATCTCCCTCACTAGGAGGAGCCTGGTGGATATCAGAAGGAGACAACCGATGATCCTGTGGAGTAAATGACCCCACCGCTGAAGAGTAGTGACTGTGTGTAGCTTTTAAAACCCGGAAGGAGTACAGGTCACCATCAGGATAGAGATTTTGTTCGGCATTAATTTTTTTCTGTACGGTGCAGCCAGAAAGTAAAGAAGTCATCACGGTATTCAGCACTACAGTTTATTGGGGTGTCTCATGCTCCCTCACCCCATTCAAGTTAATTTTTCCCAATAAAAACCCCAAAAGAAACCCATTGACCGACTGACGTTTAGAGCCAGTGGAAGGGTGCAGAGATGCTGTGTCTCTGGCTGTGTGTGCTCTATGAGGGAACTAGAGCTAAGTTCACCAGTGGCTCTTTCAGGGGTTGTTCTACAGATATAAATCTAGTCCTATTTGGGAGGTTTCTGTAGGTATGTGCAGGTACCTCTAGATTCCTAAACTTTATATCTGAGACTGATTTTTTTTCCCACAGACAATCTCTTTAAGATTTTTTTTTATATTTGGTGGATTATTACTAAATAAGATTGGAATGGTTTATCTGATCACATCTTGAACTCGGTCACAATATACAGTATATATTTGTTTTGCAATAAAGTCAAAGGATGAAATGATTGTACCTTCCCCATGAAGTGCTTTCTGTAGAATCGAGCCGTGGGATCGGATTGGAGGATTCGGAGTCTGTCATATGGAGGAGTGAAGTCGGACTCAGGAGAAGACAAGGAGTGGTTGGTGCCCTCTAACCAGTATCCACCACTGGGGGGCACTATAAGAAGTGGAAAAGGACGACCGTTTCTTAGTACCTGCAGAAAACATTTGCACATGTTTTACAAGAAATAATAAATGATGAAAGAGAATCACTAACTTTGAAAAATCAGAGTGCACCTGTCAACAGACTATGAACATTAACTCCTTGCCACCCGCTGTGGCCCTTTAGGTTTTAAGCAAGGGGGTCATCACAATGGTCACATGACTGGAAGCCCATCCCACCAGCTTCTGATCATAACTAGAGACCAGTTGCTGACCAGCTGCAATGGACACATATGTGCGGCACCCTCCTTGCCACCACACATATGCTTTATGTGGTCAGTAAGAGCTTAAAGTAATTACATATTCCTAACAAGTAAGAAAAGAGCACAAACCCTAATTCACCTCTTTAACTGCTTGTACTGTGAAATAATTCAACCTCAAACATCATCAAACATCTTAAACATTAAAGAAGAATTCAATGTATGGCTATATTATACATAGTTATAGTTTGGTCCAATGTAACTATGTATATACCATACCTGGCCAATGCCCCTAAAAGCTGGAAATCACCCTAACCCCCTTATTTCAGTGATCTACTGTCAGGTCACCTGTGGCCAGATGACAGATGCACACTGTTGGGGGTCAGGAGTGCACCACAAGGTAGTGTACGCTATGGCTGACTGCTGCGGATGGGACACTGGATGGTTGTGGAAAGCGGGACCAGTGGAGCACAACAGGGGTCCACAGGGAGCTAGAGCCCAAGATTCCCCAGGGCGCAGAGTCTAAGATCCAGCAGGTTTTCACCAGAGCCTTTAGTGGTGAGGATGGCCTACGCTGCAGCTGGGTCCAGGTCGCGGCCCCCAGAGTCCCCTAGCTCACGCTCCATAGGGTAAAGAGAATAGAGGGGAAGCAGCAGCACAGGATGCAAGAATAGTAAGGGAAAAAGCCAAGGTCAGGGCAACAAGCAGACACGGATAAACAAAGGACAAGCCGAAGGTCAAGGTCACTAGCAGACAGGGATAGTCGGGAACAAGCCAATATCGTAACACAGAGACAGACATAGCACACGGCAGGCAGGAACCCAAACACACAATGCTTAACAAACACGTTGATCAGCAAGGCAGACTTGCAGTGCACAGGTTAATATAGAGTTCTGTGATTCCGTCTGTACAGGGCATAAGTAATCATTTTAGGTTAAGAAGGGTGACCATAGAACATGGTAAATGACCTTATAAAAAAACAAAAAACAAAACTTGTTCCCCTTCATATTCAATAGAACACAATTCTCCTGCGCTCTGGTGTTTCGCTAGACACGGGTAGTGTAGTCCAATCTTAGGGCAAGGTCTAGAGTCTTGCAGCCCTCCTCAGAACAATGGGTGTTCATACGGCTAGAAAAAGAAAGAAAAAAGGAGGGTGCACCGACCTAGTGCATTACCACATAAAAAGTTTTTATTTAAAATAGAAAAAAAGCAATGGTCCTACTCACAAAAGGAGCTTAGGTAAACGCTTTTCTAGCAGTCAAGCTGATCTTTTGGCACCTGCCAGCAGGACCTGATGACAAGGAGGATCGGACGATACCCCAACGGCTGACGCGTTTCTGTGGCGCACCCCTTTCTTCAGAGCCTTGTGACAACGGACCACCTAGGCTCTGAAGAAAGGGGTGCACCCCAGAAACGCGCCAGCCATTCAGCCTTTGGGGTATCGTCTGATCCTCCTTGTCATCAGGTCCTGCTGGCAGGTGCCAAGAGATCAGCTTGACTGCTAGAAAAGCGTTTACCTAAGCTACTTTTGTGAGTAGGACCATTGCTTTTTTTCTATTTTAAATAAAACCTTTTTATGTGGTAATGCACTAGGTCGGTGCACCCTCCTTTTTTCTTCCTTCTTACCCTTCATATTTAACATCAATTGATGTAATTCATTATTGGGGACCAATCACTGGTACTCAGAGTCTACAGATAACTTGTACAAACCTAAATATCAGTAGATCCTTGATGTGGAATGTGCACCACATAATGAAACAATCAAAGTATTATAAGGCCTTCACTCATAAACACATCTCTCATCCACGTTCAATAAATATACTGAACATTGTAGCAAAAACCTACAAAGCTTTTTTATTCCTTAAATACATTGTTCCTAAAAACATTTCAAGAACTGGAGGCCCATGCTCTACATTAATCATCTATTAAATATACTGTATATGCAGGTACTGTGTATATATATATATATATATATATATATTTATATATCTGGGTCTGTGTGTAAATGTGATTTGCACATTTGCCATTTGCCCATCCTTGATGGATTTTGACCATATTTTTCCTAATACTGTACAGTGATTTCCAATGATCTTCCACTCACATCTAGTGGCCATGATGCAGCATTTTTTTCTGATTGAGAGATTTCAAAAGAAAAATACCACATTGTGGCCATAAGATGGCGCTGATGAGCCTATTAAGAAATATACTGTTATACCGCGTACACACGACCATTTTTCTCGTTGGGAAAAATGAATTTTTTTCTCTTTGACGAGAAAAACGACCGCGTGTGGGCTTTCGATAATTTTTCCCAACGAGAAAAACGGCATGAATCACGACGAGAAAAATTAGAACATGCTCTAATTTTTCTCGTCGTGATTCACGGCATTTTTTTCCTCTGCAGTTTTCCCATAGGGAAACAATGCCGGGGAGCCTACACACGGTCGTTTTTCTCGACCAAGAGAAAAAATGTCGGGAAAACCGGCCGTGTGTAGGGGACCAAGCCGTTCTTCGTTTTTCTTGTCGATTTTCTCGACAGTGTTTTCACCGTCGAGAAAGTTGATCGTGTGTACACGGCATTAGAATTAATCAAGGATGGGCGAATTCTTGTCACATCCGTCCAACCAATTTTTTTATAATTGGATCCCTTATGTCGCGTACACACGATCATTATTCACGGCGGTTAAAAAAACGCCGTGAATAATGACATTAAAAACGAGGTAACGGCTTGTTCCCCACACACGGTCGTTTTTCACGACATTTTTTCTCTTGTCGAGAAAAACGACCGTCTGTGGGCTCCGCGGCAGTGTTTCCCTATGGGAAAACTGCCGCGGAAAAAATGTCGGGAAAAACGACGAGAAAAATTAGAACATGTTCTAATTTTTCTCGTCGTTTTTAATGCCGTTTTTCTCGTCAAGAAAAACGACAAAATGCCCACAGACGATCGTTTTTCTCGTCAAAAGGAAAAAATTTAGTTTTTCTCGACGAGAAAAATGGTCGTGTGTACACGGCATTAGTGTCAGTGTGTTTAGGTAGGATAAAAAAAAAATGCAAAATGTGCCCTACTGTTTCCGAGTCTTACTATGGGTGAAAAAAAATATCGCACACATAGTGTATGTGGTATCCTCATGCACATCAGGGTAATAGAATTTATTTTATATTATTTTTGGTGGTGGGTCATAGTAATGGCATAAAAGATTACTGCAAATATTTTAAAAGTGACTTTTTTTTTTTTACTATTTTTGGTAATATTTCTCTTGATGCACAGTACACCAATGGGAATGAGCCCTATAGCTAAGTTTCTACTGCCCTCTGAAATGCAATCTGCTTTGGACAGTAGAGGAGCAGCCTGCATGAATTAAGGATGCAATTCTGATGCCCCCTGAATGCCTGTTTTTTTGGCTATTTTTGTGGGCAATCAGTGGTTTTCAATGGGATTACCATGCAGCAACCAGGAGCCAAGAGTTTGTCTTGCAGTTATGGACTGGTCACATTGATTCAATGGCATCAGTCTGTCAAATTGAGTTAAACTTTCCATCTACTGCCCTCTGAAAAAATGATCCATCCACATTGGATTGCTTTTCAAAGGTTGGTAGAAGAGTGTCTTGCATATGTTTAAGAGGTGATGATGCTGCCCACAAGAATGCCTTTTTTTTAATATTTTTATTTGGCAAGTGCGATATTCAATGGGATTACCACACCACAAGCCAAGCATTTGGTTGTTGGTTGCGGTGAGGTCTCATTCACTTCAATGGATGAGTTTGGCAGGCACTGATGCCTGTTAATCTTGGCAAGCAAAGTTAAATTCTCCGCAGCTGCAGGCATATGTACAGCCCCCCACCCGAAGCTGTATGTTATCTATTAAGTGGGCAGTTGAGGGACAGTAAAACCTCAGTAAAACTGCTTACTACTCACTTCCTGGAGGCCGGGGTGCAGCGTTTCTCCTCCCTTTCTCTGGAAAAACAAAAATGTAAAGAAAAAAAAAACATGAATTATTTTGTTTTTGGTTTAAATCTTTAAAAACATGTTTTATATCCATTTTTTTCAGCTTTTTATATATCTTTATAATATATTTTTGTTTTACAAATAAATATGAATATAGATTATATATATACATACACACACATATATATATATATATATATATATATATATATATATATATGTATGTGTAGCGGGTGTTTGAATTTATGTGAGGACTCTGGTGGTGTGGGGTTCCTTGGGGTCCGCGGGTGGCGCTGTCGCCTTGGGCCGGAGCTGAACTCACACCGCAAACTGTGCCTTTTTGTCCTCCCCTGGAGCTGGTACAGCGGGGCGGGGAACCCGCTGTGGCACAAAGGGAGAGGTCATAAAAGGGGCGGACGCCCTGACCTTGGGGCAGAGAGTTGGAGGACGCGGCCGCACACAGGCACCTTTAGCTTGGGTGCTGGCGTTCCGGTGTTCCGGGCCTAGGCGCCCTTGGCCTAGCCAGAGCGGAGATGGAGTCCATCTCAGGCACCTTTAGCCTGGGATGAGGTACTATGGCGGATGCCTGGGGCTCAGTACCTTTGACTGAATTCCGCGAGGGTGGAGGAATCCGAGGGGACCCTAACTCCTTGGGTGCCCGTGTCTGAGCTCGTGAGGACTGGTGCGCAGTAACTTCTCCGAAGAGCCCGGCGCGGCATCGCTGGTGACGGAGAGGCCTCCATTTCTCCCTTGGACGGATTTCTTTCTCTGACAGGGGCAAAGTGAGTGAAAGTAATTCACGTTCTACATTACCTAGTCAGTGGCAGTGACTATTTACCACTGGTGACAGCACAGTGGGCAGCAACACAAGGGAAAGGATTGTGCCTCGATCTGTCCCCATTTTCCAAAGGAGAAAGATTGTTTTATTGCTTGGCAAGAAGAATAAAACTGAGTTGTACCTATTCACTGTGTGGAACTTGGGTTACTAAAGCAAAGGAGTCAGGGACGAAGGACTGGACTTGACTCTAGGACACCTACACAAAAGCCCAATCTTCTGGCCTTCACCTCTTAGTTACGGAGGACATGGGCCGTGGTGTGTATCACCTCTCTCTCCCAGGTACCCCTAGACAACAGCCATATAACCGATAAAGCAAGGGAGAGGGGTGAGGCCGCTACACGTGGGGGCATTGTATCCAGGATATGTGTATGGTGTCTGAAATTGAACTTTGCTGCCCGGAGGAGTTCCGAGTAGGTCGGCCATATTGGCCAATGCGCCACGAGGCAACCCACTACTGTGTAGTTCGTGGGCGGAGCAAGAGAAAAGCCCACGAACAAGTGCAGAAGGTGGGAGGAGTCTGACCACGTGGACGTACGTACGTGGAGATTCCGGCGCAGGTGGGTCAGTGTGCAATGGAGCAGCAAAGAGAGAGGATGGCTTCAAGTGCTCCGTGGATTTCTGTTCCTTCCTTCGCGGATATGTCTTCTCTGGCTGCTCCGATTATGGATACGGGGATAAGACTAAGGCCCCGGGGGCGATTGGCTCTCTTTACCTGCAGAGACATGGAAACCCTCGGTGTAATCTGTTCCGGCTGTTCGGGACTGGTGGTCCAGCTGAAGCCGTTCGGGCGCTGTGAGGTCTGCAAAGAATTCCTCTTCGAGGTGGAACCATCCACAGAAAAGGCTCGGGCTTTCCACCTCAGCTACCTCACAGGGACTGCCACTCCGGAGGGAGAGATCGATGCTAGTGCGTTCCCCGTGAGCACTGACCTGGGCGAAAGGAATGCCCAAGCGGAAGTGAAAAGAGAGAAATCCGAGGATGCTGCCTCGGTCACCAGCAGCTCCCTGCTCCGGCCGCCGAAGAGAAAAGTCGGCCTAGTGATGGCCTCGTGTGGTCGTGGAAGAGCTTCGCCCCACTGCTTGCCTGACCTGGATGGATTCGGTAGACAACGTCCTGGACATCCCTGCTTGTTTAAAGGTCCAGATGAGCCAGGAGTTGGGACTGTCTGTGTGGTAGAAAGTGGCGGTAGCCCAGTCGGTAGAGGTCGTCAAGGGGGATAGTTCCGTGACTGGGAATTATCTGCCCGCTGAGTGCTGACCTGGATTCATTGTCTGACAATGGCGATGATGGGGAGATAGACGAAATCTTCCAACAGAAGGGATGAGACAAAATGAAGCTACCCTCGGTCCGTGTCACAAGGGACCTGCCCATGTCTACTGGAGATAGTACACCCCGGGTAGAGGCCTCGGCGCCAAGGGAAGAAGCTGGTCCTCTGTCTGAAGTTCCCCTTCTGGATTCAACATCCATTTCACCTGCTCCTGTTGTGGGAGTGCAACGTCAATCCCTACGGGCTCCTAGGCCCAGGTCTACCGAGGTGGTGAACGCACCTTGCCACCCAGAAGCGATTTTTCCACCTGGAGAAGGAGACCGAGCTACTATGCCACCTTTGTCAAGGCTGCAGCGTCTCTTTGGCCAGAAGGTTGCTCAGGAATATGGGTGGGAATACCCGTATCTGCCTCGGGAACTGCTCTATGAGGTGGAGGTCTTTCGGCAAAGATGGCATGATACCTTTGTATGGGACAAACTGAAAGTACAGCAAGCACAGCGGTACCTTTCCTGTTCACCAACGGTCACCAAGAAGTTTCAGGACTGTAAAGCTAAATGGATGCTGGGAAGACGCATTCATGCGGACAAAGTGGTGATCTGCCGCAAGGAAGGAAAAAGTGTTGAGTACTATGTGGAGGCTTTTGATGATCGTTTGAAGCCTATATCATTGCCTCATCCAAGGTTTTATCTGTAAGAGAAGAGAGGGAAAAAAGACTCCTGTGTGCTTTTCTTTTCTATTCCTGGCTGAACTTTCCGGAGTGCCTTTACAGGAACACAGGGACTGTGCCCTAGTTTTTTTTGTATTTGGGCAGTTCTACTCGTTGGAGATATGGGAGCTGTTTTTTTTTTTTGTTCTCCCTCCTTCTCCTGGCACTCAAAATAAATCAGTGACTTTGGGTTTTAGATAGTGTAGGGTCACAGAGAAAATGATCAAGAGGAAAGTTCATCTGGAAGTGATAAGTTTCTTGACCGCAGCACTGTCACCAGGTGGCAGTGTTGCGCAACAATTGTTTTTTTTTTTTACATTTTGCAGCACTTATTGGAGTGAATGGGTTTCTTCTAGGATAGACTCATTCATTCCAAACAAACACACATGTTGATAGGATGTATGTTTCTTTTCTTTCCCTCTGCAGGAGACTCGTCTGTCAAGACTACTGGGAATGGGTGGTCCTTAAATAGCCAGAAGGAGGGAAGAATGTAAATGTGTAAGATATTTAAAGTGTTTTATTGGAAAGTTTTATAGTTGTATTGTTTTAAGTTTTCCCTTTCCCATTCAGGTCTTGGCACAATTCAGGGCTAAATTGTGTAGTTTGGTTTCTGGGCTGAACTTATGCCACCACCCTTGTGGGATATGAGTTTGTACCAGACACTGGGGACCAGTATCAAATCACCAGGGGGAGAGTGTAGCGGGTGTTTGAATTTATGTGAGGACTCTGGTGGTGTGGGGTTCCTTGGGGTCCGCGGGTGACGCTGTCGCCTTGGGCCGGAGCTGAACTTACACCGCAAACTGTGCCTTTTTGTCCTCCCCTGGAGCTGGTACAGCAGGGCGGGGAACCCACTGTGGCGCAAAGGGAGAGGTCATAAAAGGGGCGGACGCCCTGACCTTGGGGCAGAGAGTTGGAGGACGCGGCCGCACCCAGGCACCTTCAGCTTGGGTGCTGGCGTTCCGGGCCTAGGCGCCCTTGGCCTAGCCGGAGTGGAGATGGAGTCCATCTCAGGCACCTTTAGCCTGGGGTGAGGTACTATGGCGGATGCCTGGGGCTCAGTACCTTTGACTGAGTTCCGTGAGGGTAGAGGAATCCGAGGGGACCCTAACTCCTTGGGTGCCCGTGTCTGAGTTCGTGAGGACTGGTGCGCAGTAACTTCTCCGAAGAGCCCGGCGCGGCATCGCTGGGGACGGAGAGGCCTCCATTTCTCCCTTGGACGGATTTCTTTCTCTGACAGGGGCAAAGTGAGCGAAGGTAATTCACGTTCTATATTACCTAGTCAGTGGCAGTGACTATTTACCACTGGTGACAGCACAGTGGGCAGCAACACAAGGGAAAGGATTGTGCCTCGATCTGTCCCCATTTTCCAAAGAGAAAGATTGTTTTATTGCTTGGCAAGAAGAATAAAACTGAGTTGTACCTATTCACTGTGTGGAACTTGGGTTACTAAAGCAAAGGAGTCAGGGATAGTGATGAGCCGAACACCCCCGGGTTCAGTTTGCACCAGAACCCGCGAACGGACCGAAAGTTCGCACGAACATTAGAACCCTATTAAATACAATGGATGCGAACGTTCGGATTCTAAAGTGCTAATTATAACGACTATTATCCATGTTATTGTCCTAAACAGAGTTTGGGAACCCGGGTTCTGCACCAGGGGACATGTATCAATGCAAAAAGAAGTTTTAAAAACGGACGTTTTTCGGGAGCAGTCATTTTAATGATGCATAAAGTGAAAAAAAAAAGTCAAATATTCCTTTAAATATCGTACCTGGAGGGTGTCTAAAGTATGCCTGCGAAGTGCCACGTGTTTCCCGTGTTTAGAACTGTCCCTGCACAAAATGACATTTCTAAAGGAAAAAAAAGCCATTTAAAACTGCTTGCGGCTTTAATGTAATGTCTGCTCCCGGTAATATGGATGAAAATCTTTAAGAAAAATGGCATAGCTACCCCATCACCCCCCCCCCACCCCAGCCCATTACCAGCCCCTTTGGGTCTTCTTTGGATATTAAGGGGAACCCCGCAACACAAAATAAAAAAGGCCCTATATACTCTGAACAGCAGTATACAGGCGGTGTAAACAAGACCGGTGTAAACAAGACAGGGACTGTAGGTTTGTTCTTAAGTAGAATCTGTTTGTAATTTTGAACACGTACATTGTTTAAGTGTAGCTCCAGCCAAAAAATCTATTTTTAAGCTTTTTGGAAAACATAGGGAAGGGTTATCACCCCTGTAACATTTGTTTTGCTGTCTGTGCCCCTGTTCAGAACATTTCACCTCACTTTGCGTCCCAATGACAACTGTTTTTGAAATGTGGTGTTTTTATTGAAACAAGGATTGGTGATAAAGCATCAGTAGAGAGGAGACACCTTTCTCCCATATTAATTCTTACAGGAGAGAATTTTCCTTCCTAGGGGTAGATTTCCTCTCACTTCCTGTTGTCTTCTTCCGTTTGCAAGTAGGAGTCGTTTGTAAGTTGGATGTTTGAAAGTAGGGACCTGCCGTATATACTCTGCAAAAATTGGCCCCTTAGGTGTTGGTGTTGGCACAACACTGTAAGCACTCACAGTTACTCTTGGTGGGTGCTGGAACGCCCTGCTGTCAACTATTATATCAGGAATTGTAATAACATATAATTGTTGAACAGTGGTAGTAAAAATTGGGCCTTTGATGGTGGTGCTGGTGCCACAACACTGTAAGGCCTGACAGTTACTCTTGGTGGGCGCAGCAATGGGCCCTGCTGTGAATTATTAGATCAATAATTATAATTGCATGCCCCTGTTGAACAGGGGCTGAAAAATTGTGCCTTTGGTGGTGGTGGTGGTGGTGGTGTTGACACAACACTGTAAGGCCTGACAGTTACTCTTGGTTGGCGCAGCATTTAGCCCTGCTGTGAATTATTAGATCAATAATTATAATTGCATGCCCCTGTTGAACAGGGGCTGAAAAATTGGGCCTTAGGCACTGGTGGCACAACACTGCAACCCCTCCCAGATACTGTACTTGGAGCTCAGCAATGAGCCCTGTTGCAAAGTATTGCATCATAAATTGTAATTACACGCCCCTGTTAAACAGGGGCTGAAAAATTGGGCCTTAGCCAGTGGTGGCACAACACTGCAACCCCTCACAGATACTGTACTTGGAGCACAGCAATGAGCCCTGTTGCAAAGTATTGCATCAAAAATTGTAATTACACGCCCCTGTTAAACAGGGGCTGAAAAATTGGGCCTTAGCCACTGGTGGCGGCACCCATAAACCAAAATGATCTTTCAAGCTATCATCATTAATCGGATCATTGAGGAGGAGGATAGCCAGTCAACATAACAGCACAGGCACTCAGCATCAGCATCAGTCTTGAAGGGATGTGACATTTTAAAATCAATTAGTCTGTTATATCAGCATCAGGTGTGTGGTAGCTGGTGGTGATCCAAGACTGGTTCATCTTGATGAAAGTCAGTCGATCAACCGAGTCGGTGGACAGGCGCACCCTGTGATCCGTGACAAATCCTCCAGCAGCACTGAATGTGCGTTCTGAAAGAACGCTGGATGCAGGACAGGCCAGTAGCTCAATTGCATACTGTGCAAGCTCTGGCCAGTGATCCATCCTCAAGACCCAGTAAGCCAGATGATTTTCGGTGGGGAAGGTGTCCAAGTCTGACCTTGCCCCTAGGTATTCCTGCACCATGTATATCAGACGCTGGCGATGGTTGCTGGAACCGATCATACTTTGGGGCTGCGGACTAAAGAATTGTCTGAACGCATCGGTCAGACGGCCACCTTCCCCACCGCTCCTTCTTTGACTGCCCGAAGCCTCAGCAACTCGTTGTCCAGGACCAGGAGTTTGTAACCTCCCAGTCTCTGGGAACGCGTTGCACAGACCTTTCTGCAAGGCCTCCCGGAGTTGTCTCATCCTCTGCTCCCTCTGCGACGGTAACATAAGGTCCGCAATCTTACCCTTGTACCGTGGATCAAGGAGAGTGGCCAGCCAGTAATGGTCCCTCTCCTTGATCCGAAGAATACGAGGATCCTTCCGCAGACTTTGCAGGATCAGGGAGGCCATGCAGCGTAGGTTAGCTGAGTTATTCAGTCCGGAGTCCTTTGGGTCACTAAGGACGACATGATCCGCAGCCACCTCCTCCCAGCCACGTACAAGTCCACTGGTTTCTTGGGACTGTAAATCATCCCTAAAAGACTGCTGCTGATGATGCTGAGTGCCAGCCTCCACCTCCATGCTGACACAATCCTCCTCCTCCTCCTCTTCCTGGGCGATGGGTGGGACAGAAGGAACACTGTCTGGGTAAAGGGGGCCTTGAGAGGCAAGGAAGTCCTCCTTTTCCTGCCTCTGTTCTGCCTCAAGTGCCCTGTCCATTATTCCACGCAGCGTGTGCTCCAACAGGTGGACAAGAGGTACAGTGTCACTGATGCATGCACTGTCACTGCTCACCATCCTCGTGGCCTCCTCAAATGGTGCCAGGACAGTGCATGCATCCCTGATCATGCCCCACTGGCGTGGTGAAAAAAACCCGAGCTCCCCTGACCCTGTCCTGGTGCCGTAGTCGCACAGGTACTCATTGATGGCCCTCTGCTGCGTGTGCAGCCGCTGCAGCATGGCCAACGTTGAGTTCCACCTGGTGGGCATGTCACATATAAGGCGGTTCTTGGGCAGGTTCAACTCCTTTTGAAGCTCAGCCAGGCGAGCACTGGCATTATAAGATCTGCGGAAATGCACACAGACTTTCCTGGCCTGCCTCAGGACATCCTGTAAGCCCGGGTACCTGCCCAAGAACCGCTGCACCACCAGGTTAAGGACGTGAGCCATACAGGGCACATGGGTCAGTTGTCCCTGTCGGAGGGCGGAGAGGAGGTTGGTGCCATTGTCGCAAACCACCATTCCTGGCTTAAGCTGGCGTGGCGTCAACCACCTCTTGGCCTGCCCCTGCAGAGCAGACAGGACCTCTGCCCCAGTGTGGCTCCTGTCCCCCAAACACACCAGCGCAAGCACGGCATGGCATCTTTTTGCCTGCGTACTTGCGTAGCCCCTTGAACGCCTACGGAGCACCGCTGGTTCCGAGGACAAACCACAGGAAGAGGCCATGGAGGAAGAAGAAGAGGAGGGGGTGGAGGAGAGAGGTGTGTCACAACCAGTAGTAGCATTTTGGAGGCGTGGCGGTGGAACAACCTCCAACACTACTGCACCTTGTCCTGCATCCTTCCCAGCTGCCAAAAGAGTGACCCAATGGGCCATGAAAGAAAGGTAACGTCCCTGTCCATGCCTGCTGGACCATGAGTCAGCGGTAATATGCACCTTACCACTGACCGCCCTGTCCAGCGAGGCCAAGACATTGCCTTCCACATGCCTGTAGAGAGCCGGAATCGCCTTCCGTGAGAAAAAGTGGCGTTTGGGAACCTGCCACTGAGGAACCGCACATTGCACAAACTCACGGAAGGGGGCCGAGTCTACCAACTGAAAAGGCAGCAGTTGAAGCGCTAGCAATTTAGCCAAGCTAGCATTCAACCGCTGGGCATGTGGATGGCTGGGAGTGAACTTCTTTCGACGGTCCAGCAGCTGGGGCAGGGAAATTTGCCTGCTAGAATCGGACGTCGGTGTACTGCTAGCAGAGTGGCAGCAAGTACTTGGCTGTGACACACCTAATTCTACACCTTCATTCCTCTCAGTGCAGGTTTCAGAGAGGACTGAAGGTATAGTGGGGTTGGAGATCCCAGATGATGCGGTGCAAGGAGAGGTCCGCTTTGTTCTTTGGTGTGGGTCTTTAAGGTAGGCTTGCCAACGAGCTGCATGGCAGGTCAACATATGTCTGATCAAGCATGTGGTGCCCAAGCGGCTGATGTTTTGGCCACGCGATATACGCTTGAGACATATGTTGCAAACAGCAGCTGTGCGATCTGATGCACTAGCCTCAAAAAAGGCCCACACCAAAGAACTTTTTGAATGACGGGCAGAGGCAGCGCCCTGCACAGGCGGAGCTCTGCGGTGTGATTCTGTTGGTGTGCTGCCCATACGCTGGCCACCCAAGGGCATCCTGCCTCATTGGAGATGTGCCTCCTCCTCATCCTCCTCCTCCTCCTCTCTCCTATTAGGCACCCACGTGGAGTCAGTGACCTCATCATCCCCTCCCTCCTCATCACTGGAGCCAATCTGGCAGTATGCTGCAGCTGCTGGAGCATGACTGCCAGATTGGTGTCCTTCTTGAGCATCCCCTCTCTCTGCTCTCACGCTACTGCCTTCCTCTAGCTGGGTATCATCATCAGATCCTTCCAAACGCTGGGCATCCTCCTGGAGCATGTACCCAACACTGTGCTCAAACAGTTCGGGGGACTCCTCAGGAGGAGGACATGGTGGGTCTAGGGAAGGAGTGACTAATGATGACATTGATACCAGAGAAGAGGACGCTTTGGCAGCTGCTTTGCCAGTACCCTGAGCCTGGGTGAGAGAGGATGAGGAGGATGAGGTGGGCTTGGTCATCCACTCTACCAAGTCTTCGGCATGATGTGGCTCAACATGTCCAGCTGCCGAAAAGAAGGACAAGCGTGCCCCATGGCCATGTGCTGATGACAATGCACCGCGTCCACGACCAGCACTGTTGCCCCCAGACACAGAGCCTGCTTGCCCTCTTTTTTTGCCTCCTGACTGTCTGCCTCTCCTTGTTTGCCTTCCAGACATTTTAATGAATGGCCTGCAGGGAGATGGGAAAAACAGCAATAAGGGCTACCTTCAGGTGTATACTGTGCAGGAGGCTTAGCAACAATGACACTGACACTGTCCCCTGCCTATCCTTCTCTGTCCCTAAACACAAGGATTTGCAATATGCTTCAGCAAGATTGGTTTAGCACAGAATAGCACACTGACAGTTTCCCCGAGTGTCCTTCTCTGTCCCTAAACTCAAGGATTTCAAATATGGTTCAGCAAGATTGGTTTAGCACAGAATAGCACACTGACAGTTTCCCTGAGTGTCCTTCTCTGTCCCTAAACTCAAGGATTTCAAATATGGTTCAGCAAGATTGGTTTAGCACAGAATAGCACACTGATAGTTTCCCTCACTGTCCTTCTCTGTCCCTACAAACAAGATTTAGCACAGAATAGCACACTGATAGTTTCCCCGAGTGTCCTTCTCTGTCCCTAAACTCAAGGATTTCAAATATGGTTCAGCAAGATTGGTTTAGCACAGAATAGCACACTGATAGTTTCCCTCACTGTCCTTCTCTGTCCCTACAAACAAGATTTAGCACAGAATAGCACACTGATAGTTTCCACGAGTGTCCTTCTCTGTCCCTAAACTCAAGGATTTCAAATAAGGTTCAGCAAGATTGGTTTAGAACAGAATAGCACACTGACAGTTTCCCTCACTGTCCTTCTCTGTCCCTACAAACAAGGATTAGCACAGAATAGCACACTGACACTTTCCCTCACTGTCCTTCTCTGTCCCTACAAACAAGATTTAGCACAGAATAGCACACTGATAGTTTCCCTGAGTGTCCTTCTCTGTCCCTAAACTCAAGGATTTCAAATATGGTTCAGCAAGATTGGTTTAGCACAGAATAGCACACTGATAGTTTCCCTCACTGTCCTTCTCTGTCCCTACAAACAAGATTTAGCACAGAATAGCACACTGATAGTTTCCACAAGTGTACTTCTCTGTCCCTAAACTCAAGGATTTCAAATATGGTTCAGCAAGATTGGTTTAGGACAGAATAGCACACTGACACTTTCCCTCACTGTCCTTCTCTGTTCCTACAAACAAGATTTAGCACAGAATAGCACACTGATAGTTTCCCCGAGTGTCCTTCTCTGTCCCTAAACTCAAGGATTTCAAATATGGTTCAGCAAGATTGGTTTAGGACAGAATAGCACACTGACACTTTTCCTCACTGTCCTTCTCTGTCCCTACAAACAAGATTTAGCACAGAATAGCACACTGATAGTTTCCACGAGTGTCCTTCTCTGTCCCTAAACTCAAGGATTTCAAATATGGTTCAGCAAGATTAGTTTAGGACAGAATAGCACACTGACACTTTCCCTCACTGTCCTTCTCTGTCCCTAAACTCAAGGATTTCAAATATGGTTCAGCAAGATTGGTTTAGGACAGAATAGCACACTGACACTTTCCCTCACTGTCCTTCTCTGTCCCTACAAACAAGATTTAGCACAGAATAGCACACTGATAGTTTCCACGAGTGTCCTTCTCTGTCCCTAAACTCAAGGATTTCAAATATGATTCAGCAAGATTGGTTTAGGACAGAATAGCACACTGACACTTTCCCTCACTGTCCTTCTCTGTCCCTAAACTCAAGGATTTCAAATATGGTTCAGCAAGATTGGTTTAGGACAGAATAGCACACTGACACTTTCCCTCACTGTCCTTCTCTGTCCCTACAAACAAGATATAGCACAGAATAGCACACTGATAGTTTCCCCGAGTGTCCTTCTCTGTCCCTAAACTCAAGGATTTCAAATATGGTTCAGCAAGATTGGTTTAGCACAGAATAGCACACTGATAGTTTCCCTCACTGTCCTTCTCTGTCCCTACAAACAAGATTTAGCACAGAATAGCACACTGATAGTTTCCACGAGTGTCCTTCTCTGTCCCTAAACTCAAGGATTTCAAATATGGTTCAGCAAGATTGGTTTAGGACAGAATAGCACACTGACACTTTCCCTCACTGTCCTTCTCTGTCCCTAAACTCAAGGACTTCAAATATGGTTCAGCAAGATTGGTTTAGGACAGAATAGCACACTGACACTTTCCCTCACTGTCCTTCTCTGTCCCTACAAACAAGATTTAGCACAGAATAGCACACTGATAGTTTCCCCGAGTGTCCTTCTCTGTCCCTAAACTCAAGGATTTCAAATATGGTTCAGCAAGATTGGTTTAGGACAGAATAGCACACTGACACTTTTCCTCACTGTCCTTCTCTGTCCCTACAAACGAGATTTAGCACAGAATAGCACACTGATAGTTTCCACGAGTGTCCTTCTCTGTCCCTAAACTCAAGGATTTCAAATATGGTTCAGCAAGATTAGTTTAGGACAGAATAGCACACTGACACTTTCCCTCACTGTCCTTCTCTGTCCCTAAACTCAAGGATTTCAAATATGGTTCAGCAAGATTGGTTTAGGACAGAATAGCACACTGACACTTTCCCTCACTGTCCTTCTCTGTTCCTACAAACAAGATTTAGCACAGAATAGCACACTGATAGTTTCCCCGAGTGTCCTTCTCTGTCCCTAAACTAAAGGATTTCAAATATGGTTCAGCAAGATTGGTTTAGGACAGAATAGCACACTGACACTTTTCCTCACTGTCCTTCTCTGTCCCTACAAACAAGATTTAGCACAGAATAGCACACTGATAGTTTCCACGAGTGTCCTTCTCTGTCCCTAAACTCAAGGATTTCAAATATGGTTCAGCAAGATTAGTTTAGGACAGAATAGCACACTGACACTTTCCCTCACTGTCCTTCTCTGTCCCTAAACTCAAGGATTTCAAATATGGTTCAGCAAGATTGGTTTAGGACAGAATAGCACACTGACACTTTCCCTCACTGTCCTTCTCTGTCCCTACAAACAAGATTTAGCACAGAATAGCACACTGATAGTTTCCACGAGTGTCCTTCTCTGTCCCTAAACTCAAGGATTTCAAATATGATTCAGCAAGATTGGTTTAGAACAGAATAGCACACTGACACTTTCCCTCACTGTCCTTCTCTGTCCCTAAACTCAAGGATTTCAAATATGGTTCAGCAAGATTGGTTTAGGACAGAATAGCACACTGACACTTTCCCTCACTGTCCTTCTCTGTCCCTACAAACAAGATTTAGCACAGAATAGCACACTGATAGTTTCCCCGAGTGTCCTTCTCTGTCCCTAAACTCAAGGATTTCAAATATGGTTCAGCAAGATTGGTTTAGCACAGAATAGCACACTGATAGTTTCCCTCACTGTCCTTCTCTGTCCCTACAAACAAGATTTAGCACAGAATAGCACACTGATAGTTTCCACGAGTGTCCTTCTCTGTCCCTAAACTCAAGGATTTCAAATATGGTTCAGCAAGATTGGTTTAGGACAGAATAGCACACTGACACTTTCCCTCACTGTCCTTCTCTGTCCCTAAACTCAAGGATTTCAAATATGGTTCAGCAAGATTGGTTTAGGACAGAATAGCACACTGACACTTTCCCTCACTGTCCTTCTCTGTCCCTACAAACAAGATTTAGCACAGAATAGCACACTGATAGTTTCCCCGAGTGTCCTTCTCTGTCCCTAAACTCAAGGATTTCAAATATGGTTCAGCAAGATTGGTTTAGCACAGAATAGCACACTGATAGTTTCCCTCACTGTCCTTCTCTGTCCCTACAAACAAGATTTAGCACAGAATAGCACACTGATAGTTTCCACGAGTGTCCTTCTCTGTCCCTAAACTCAAGGATTTCAAATATGGTTCAGCAAGATTGGTTTAGGACAGAATAGCACACTGACACTTTCCCTCACTGTCCTTCTCTGTCCCTAAACTCAAGGATTTCAAATATGGTTCAGCAAGATTGGTTTAGGACAGAATAGCACACTGACACTTTCCCTCACTGTCCTTCTCTGTCCCTACAAACAAGATTTAGCACAGAATAGCACACTGATAGTTTCCCCGAGTGTCCTTCTCTGTCCCTAAACTCAAGGATTTGAAATATGGTTCAGCAAGATTGGTTTAGGACAGAATAGCACACTGACACTTTCCCTCACTTTCCTTCTCTGTCCCTACAAACAAGATTTAGCACAGAATAGCACACTGATAGTTTCCCCGAGTGTCCTTCTCTGTCCCTAAACTCAAGGATTTCAAATATGGTTCAGCAAGATTGGTTTAGCACAGAATAGCACACTGATAGTTTCCCTCACTGTCCTTCTCTGTCCCTACAAACAAGATTTAGCACAGAATAGCACACTGATAGTTTCCACGAGTGTCCTTCTCTGTCCCTAAACTCAAGGATTTCAAATACGGTTCAGCAAGATTGGTTTAGAACAGAATAGCACACTGAGTTTCCCTCACTGTCCTTCTCTGTCCCTACAAACAAGGATTAGCACAGAATAGCACACTGACACTTTCCCTCACTGTCCTTCTCTGTCCCTACAAACAAGGATTAGCACAGAATATCACACTGACACTTTCCCTCACTGTCCTTCTCTGTCCCTACAAACAAGATTTAGCACAGAATAGCACACTGATAGTTTCCACGAGTGTCCTTCTCTGTCCCTAAACTCAAGGATTTCAAATACGGTTCAGCAAGATTGGTTTAGAACAGAATAGCACACTGACAGTTTCCCTCACTGTCCTTCTCTGTCCCTACAAACAAGGATTAGCACAGAATAGCACACTGACACTTTCCCTCACTGTCCTTCTCTGTCCCCACAAACAAGGTTTAGCACAGAATGACACACTGACACTCTCCCTACCTATCCTTCTCTGTCCCTAAACACAAGGAATCCAGGATTAGTAAAGGAAAAAAATGACACTGTCCCTGCCTATGCTTCTCTTTCCCTGCTCCGGAACACACTACACAAGGCCGCCACGCTGTCGGCCTTTTATAGTGTGGGGCGTGTACTAAACCCCCTCAGCAATAATTGGCCACAGGCATCCTGCCTGTGGCCAATCATTGCTCTCCTCGCTGCCGGCGCTGTGATTGGCCAAGCATGCGGGGTCACAGTGCATGCTTGGCCAATCACAGCGCCTGGATGACACTGCGATGGCGTAGTGCATTGTGGGCCGTTCGCGTCACTCGAATTTGGCGCGAACGGCCCAAATCGTTCGATCTTCGTCGAACGATCGAACAGCCGATGTTCGAGTCGAACGTATGTTCGACTCGAACACGAAGCTCATCCCTAGTCAGGGACGAAGGACTGGACTTGACTCTAGGACACCTACACAAAAGCCCAATCTTCTGGCCTTCACCTCTTAGTTACGGAGGACATGGGCCGTGGTGTGTATCACCTCTCTCTCCCAGGTACCCCTAGACAACAGCCATATAACCGATAAAGCAAGGGAGAGGGGTGAGGCCGCTACATATATATATATATATATATATATATATATATATATATATATATTAGGGCTGTGGAAATTAACTATTAATTCCTCGATTAATCGATTAAGTTTTTTGATCAATCAAAATTCTTTTGATCGATCAAAATTCTTTTAATCGATCAAAATTCCGGGTCTTCAGGGAGTTCCGTCGGAGATCCGGTGATGCCACAGACACTGGCGGGGCTTGCCGTGTTCATCTGAAGGGCTCCTTTGCTGTGCCTTCATATCTGCATGCCGGCGGGACCTTACTATCTGCCACACGCAAGGGCTGTTACACTTCCCTCTATCACTTCCCTCTATCAACCTGGGATTCTACAGCCATCCACTGGGAGTTGTGATAGTTCCCTTCACGGGACATCTACATGCCAACGGACTGATGTTAACCCCTCCTCATCTGGATTCAGCAGTGGTATCGTTGTACACATTTTTATACCAGTATCATACTTAGCTACATGTTTTTATGACTGCTTTTGCTACCGTTTGGTATTACTCGCACCATTTTACAGTTTATGTAGCTACATCGATTTTATCTCCAGTGCAATATTTATTTTGTTACCTACTTGAAGACTATAAAAGTTTTAATGCTATTCCCATCGAGCGCTGCCTTTGTGTGTTTTTTGTATCCTGCTAATCATTTTTCCAGTGGTTGGTAGCTGCACTGGGAATCGGCCTGCAAGGAGATCAGCTAAAAGTAGTTGGATCTATATGTGCGTTATAATTAATCGAAATTAGTCGATTAATCGATTAAAAAAACAAAACGATTAATCGAACACGAAAATGTTAATCAGTAACAGCCCTAATATATATATATATATATATATATATATATATATATATATATATAGAGCGCCCTGCTCCTATTGGGTAGGCGATATATGTAAATTTAAGTTGTCTGAGCTGTAGTTTAGCTCAGAATATTTGTGTTAAATTGCTGGTTTCTGTTCCAGTCCAGCTGTGTTGCGCATTTTCCACTTAACTGTAGGTGTTGCTGTCACCCCAGGTCAAGGTTGGAAATGCAACGGGCTGGATGTATTGAGTACCTCTTTACCCAGAAACAGCCCAGTGGAAGTGGTTAACCCGCTGTGCATTCTGGGAGAGGGTACTTAAGGGACAGACACCGTCTTCCAGGTCTCTCTGACCTGATGGCCCTCCTGGCCTAAGGTGTGCCGTAGCAGTTTTCCTACCTCGGGGCCGGCTGGCCCAAGGCCTCGTTACTGGAAGTAGGCCCAGGAGTTTCTGGGGCCTACTGGTCCAGGGGTGGTCCTGTGCTGTCTTGCCTGCGGGGAGAAGCCGAGCAATTGGAGAAACCAGGGGAGGACTTTTCTCAGAGAGGACCGAGCAAAGAGACTGGTGTCTCGGGAAGAGCCTGGAGACTCAATTGGAGGACGCATCCTGACCCATCTACCTCACGATGTTGCCGGATTGGCTGAAAGAAACTGGTACTGTGTGACTGTACTCTGACATTACAAAAGTTCTTGGTTATACAATCCTGTGGCAGAGGATTGTCTAACGACTCTAATCTATTCTTCAAGTCTGTGGCAGAGACTATGACCGAGCACCGCACCGGTTGCTGGGTCGGTGGGAGAGGCCTATCCGGTGGTTGCTATATCCAGTGTGGAAACTGTTTGTCCTCTGGATTAGGCCGGTTTCACACTGGGGCCGTGGGGGCGGTGACGGTATAGCGCCGCTATTTTTAGCGGCACTATACCGTCGGGATTGCAGAGGTATTCGGCCGCTAGCGGTGCAGTTTTAACCCCCGCTAGTGGCCGAAAAAGGGTTAATACCACCCGCAAACCGCGGCTACAGCCGTGGTTTGCGGGTGGTATTACCGCGGTGTCCCATTCATTTCAATGGGAAGGAGCGGTGTAGGAGCGGTAAACACACCGCTCCTTCTCTCACCGCTCCAAAGATGCGGCTAGCAGGACTTTTTTTTAAGTCCTGTTAGCGCACCGCTCCAGTGTGAAAGCCCTCGGGGCTTTCACATTGGAGAGACAGGAGCCACTGTTTAGGCTCGGTTTGCAGGCGCTATTTTTAGCAAAATAGCGCCTGCAAACCGCCCCAGTGTGAAAGGGACCTTAAAGTGGAAGTAAACCCATTTACTTGGCATGCCGGAAATGCCGGAAATGCTAACTGCCACATTGGTTGTGCTCTCAACCAAACTGTCAAACCATCAAATGGCTGGTGTCATAACTCGTCACATGTGCAGCATCATGGCAGTTGAAGATTAAACAAAGGTCAAGATGGCAGCTTCCTTGGCCGAAAACGATAGAGGGTTTACTTCCACTTTAAAAAAGTACCCGTGATCCGCAAAGCAAGGTACCTGGATCTTCCCCTAACCCTCCATCCCTCTAACTGACATTTCTTTAATAAAACCATTGGAAAAGAGACTAATGCCTCATACACACGTTCCGATTATCGTACGACGTATCGTTTGCCTTTTGTTGTATAAAACTAATATCGAATACAACATTGCAAAATGTGCTCTACGAAAATTACGATTTTTGACGTACGATTCTGGAAAAACCTTCCGGTGTGCGTAGCTACGTATAGGAAATTATGTCAAATATGTGTGACCCCTGTGTCCTTCTGGTTTATTTTCGTGTTTACGATCATGCGCGGTGTTTGTCTATCGATTTTTAGCGGACGCATACTGTACTGATTAAACGATTGTCGTACGCTGGGCTGTCGTCCGAGCAAAGTTTTCGTGTTTGTCCCTTCGGATTTTGTTGGACGGACTGTCGTGATCGGCTGTCGAAAGCTGTGTACTAACGATCAGATTATCGAACGATCTATCCGAAAGCGATTTTTATCATCCGATAATCGGAACGTGTGTACGGGGCATAAGTGTTTGGTGCAGACATCTGTGAACAACTCTTCAATGGAACCCCTATGATGGATATGGTGAACAGACAGGTAACGGCATGACCCAAAAATTAAACCAGCAGCTCCTAGGGGTTTAGTGCTACATACATATATATATATATATATATATATATATATATATATATATATATTGTGAGGGGGTTAGCTCGGCAGCGGGTGTGGGTGACCCCCGGGATGGGCTCCCCACACAAAAACAGGCCCAGCAAACGGAGGTTGTGGTTTTCAAAATCAAAAAGGTGCGGTTTATTTTCTATTTACAGTGACAAAACACAGCAAAGCAAAAGAAACATAAACAAAATAAATCCTGGTCAACTTGACCTCTAACTAAACATACAGGTTTCCTAACTAACAACTGGGATCAGCCTAGTGCTGTCCTAGTCCCTAAGTCCCTGGTTTTAAATGTCCAAGCAAATAGCCACACAGGCTTTGTCTCACCGCACAGGGGTTCACTCTCCCTAGACAGTCCACACAGGTCTGGTTCCAGGCATGAGCTAACACCTAATGAATCTGGGAGTTTTTATAGAGGCCTTAAACGAACTGACAGGCTTCAGCTGGTCTCATCAACTCCCTGCCTGCACGACGCCCAGCCCTCTCCCTAGAGGTATGAGTCATCCATGAGCCCACTAGCCCCAGCTGGGCTTATACAACTCTCCGCCTAGTTGTATAAGTCGGCGTAAAGCCTGAATCTGGGCGAAATATATCTACCCCCCTGGATGCAACCAGGTGACTTTACCTTCCTGCTGTCACATACCCCCCCCTCTTGTTTTAACCTCGGGGTTGGAACACCAGCAATCAGGCATTCATGTACTCGAGACAAAGCATCCACATTCCCCATTTGAACGCCAGGGCGATGCTTTACTGTGAAGTTGAATTCCTGGAGGGCCAGGAACCACCTATTCACTCTTCTATTTGTTTCCTTGTTTTGAGCCATCCACTTTAACGGAGCGTGATCCGTAACCAAGTCAAAGTGCCTACCTAGCAGGTAGTACCGAAGGGAATCTAGAGCCCACTTCACCGCTAAACACTCCTTTTCAACGGTGGCGTAATTTACCTCATGGGACTTCAACTTCCTGCTGAGGTAAATGACTGGGTGCTCTTCCCCGTTCCAGACCTGGGACAATACTGCTCCTAACCCCACATCTGACGCATCACTTTGTACGACAAAGTCTTTAGAGAAGTCGGGTGAGTACAACACTGGCTGGCTACATAAGGCTTGTTTCAAGAATTGGAATGCTGCCTCAGCCTCGGGGGTCCATTTAATCATGACCGACCCTTTCCCCTTCGTCAGGTTGGTTAGGGGCACAGCCTTAGAAGCAAAGTGGGGAATGAATCGCCGATAATACCCAGCGATTCCCAGAAAGGCTCGTACCTGCTTCTTGCTGTTGGGACATGGCCAACTCTGGATGGCCTCGACTTTGTTGAGTTGGGGTTTTATTACTCCCCTCCCAATGGTGTACCCAAGATATTTGGCCTCTTCCTGCCCAATGGTACACTTCTTGGGGTTAGCCGTAAACCCCGCTTCCCGAACAGAGTCCAGGACTGCTTGCACTTTTGGCAGATGTGAGGCCCAATCTGTGCTATGGACAATTACGTCATCCAGGTAAGCCGCAGCATACTTCCGATGGGGCCTCAGCATCTGGTCCATTTTCCGCTGGAATGTGGCCGGCGCATTCTGTAACCCGAACGGCATTCTTTTATATTGGAACGCCCCGTCTGGGGTTACAAATGCGGTTTTCTCTTTGGCCGACTTGGCCAGGGGGATTTGCCAATACCCTTTTGTGAGGTCAAGAGTCGTCATGTATCGGGCTGTTCCCAGCCGGTCGATCAACTCATCTATACGTGGCATGGGGTAGGTGTCAAATTTTGTAACTTTGTTCAACTGACGAAAATCGTTACAAAATCGCCAGCTCCCATCCGGTTTAGGCACCAACACAATGGGACTAGACCAATCACTTTGGGACTCCTCTATCACCCCTAAGTTCAGCATTTTCTGTACTTCCTCCCGTATTGCCTCCCGTCGGGCCTCTGGGATCCGATAGGGTTTTAACTTCACCCTTTCACCGGGCGGGGTAATGATGTCATGCTCTACCCCAGATGTTTGTCCCGGCAGCTCAGAGAATACCTCCTTGTTGCGAAGCACAAACTCCTTAACCTCCTGTTGTTGGGGTTGTGACAAGGTGGCTGCTATTCCAACCTCAGGAATCACGCAACCAGTTTGAGCTGGTGACCAAGTGTCTGCGACTAGGGACTCTCTATCCCTCCAGGCTTTCAACAGATTAATGTGATAGATCTGTTCGGGCTTTCGCCTTCCTGGTTGTCTGACCTTGTAATTCACTTCGCTCACTTTTTCCATTATCTCGTAGGGGCCTTGCCATTTGGCAAGGAATTTACTTTCAACCGTAGGGACAAGTACCAGTATCCTATCCCCCGGGGAAAAGGTACGGGTCTTGGCTCCACGGTTGTACACTCTCTGCTGTGCTAACTGCGCTTGGGCCAAATGTTCCTTCACGATGGGCATTACCTGTGCAATTCGGTCTTGCATCAGGGCGACATGCTCAATCACACTCCTGTGGGGAGAACTCTCACTTTCCCAAGTTTCCTTGGCAATATCCAACAGCCCTCTTGGGTGTCTCCCATACAGTAACTCAAAGGGGGAGAATCCCGTAGAGGATTGGGGCACCTCCCTAATAGCAAACATCAGATAAGGAAGTAGACAGTCCCAATCCTTTCCATCTCTATCCACCACTTTCTTCAACATTTGTTTTAGGGTTTTGTTGAATCTTTCAACCAGCCCATCGGTTTGGGGGTGATACACAGATGTACGTAATTGCGTCACTTTGAACAATTTACACAGCTCCTTCATAACCCGGGACATAAAGGGTGTACCTTGGTCCGTAAGCAGTTCTTTACAAATACCCACCCGGCTAAACACAAGAGATAGCTCTTTGGCTATGGTTTTGGCCGAGGTATTTCGGAGAGGGATCGCTTCTGGATAACGGGTGGCATAGTCCATTATAACTAATATGTACTGGTGCCCCCTAGCGGACTTGATTATAGGACCTACCAAATCCATGGCGATCCTCTCAAACGGGACCTCAATGATGGGTAGAGGGACCAGCGGGCTACGGAAATGTGGCATCGGGGCCGACCTCTGACACACAGGGCAGGAGGAACAATAATTTTCTATGTCCTTCATCACCCCCGGCCAATAGAATCTCTGTAATACCCTCTCTCGGGTTTTCTCTGTCCCCAGATGACCTCCAAGAATGTGCCCATGAGCCAACTCCAACACCAACTTCCTGTAAGGTTTGGGCACCACAAGCTGCTCAACGGTTTCTTCTGCCCTTTTTGCCACCCGATACAGTAGGTCCTTCTCTACGCTGAAGTATGGGTAAGTGCAGGTATTATCTGGGTTCACTAACTCGCCATCTATTTTCACTACGTTTTCCCGTGCCTTTATTAGGGCGGGGTCTTTCAACTGTTCTGTGGCAAAGTTTTCCCTGTGAACCTCAAGATCAGAAAACTCCACAGACGGTAGGTTTTCATCTGAGGAGGTGGGCTCCTCTCCAGTTTCTTGAGTCTCCCCTGCCAATACTGATAAGGGAAATTCCGGAGAGTCCTCATCACTCTCAGGGGAGTTCTGGCTATCATATTCCTGGTACATAGGGGCACCAGTGGGGGGCTCAGGATCATCCCACAGTTCCCAGAACTTCGGAAAATCCCTTCCCACAATGGCGTCATGCGGTAACTGTGATACTAAGCCCACTGGATGAAAGAGGGTACCTTTGGGGGTCTTCGAAACACACTGTAGTCACTGGATACTCTCGGGTGTCCCCATGCACACAAATAACAGCTACCTTGCTATTCCCAGAGACCTCTGTTTTAACTAACTCAGCCTTTATCAGGGTCACAAGGCTACCTGAATCCAGCAATACCACAACATTTCTACCATTAACACACATTTTGCATAAATGTTTCTCAGTTCCTCGAATGGCAGTGCATGCGACTGTCGCACACAGCGACTGACGTCTGCCCGTCAGAAAGTCACACTGCATGGGTTCCTCCACAACCGGGCAATTGGCTGCAATATGTCCCGCTTGCCGGCAGCGGTAGCAAACGATCCTTCTTGCCGCCTCTTGAGCCGCTGATTTCCCAGGCTGTTCTCGCCAAACTTGGGGTAGAGCTCCCACCCTCTCACTCTCTCCACCCTCACCCCTTGGAATCCTCTTATCCGCCCCTGGGGATGGTCTGGTCTTAGGGTGGAAAGTCCGAGTGTCTCTGGAAGAGGCCGTCAGGTTCTCTGTAGCCAAGTATTTCTCCACACGATCCACAAGACCATCGGCCGTCTCTGGGTCTCCATGGCTTACCCACTTTTGGATGGCAGTAGGAAGAGCTCTCAAAAACCGATCCATTACAACACGTTCCACAATCTTTGGTGCGGACAAAGTCTCTGGCTGTAGCCACTTTCTGCTCAGGTGAATGAGATCATACATTTGAGACCTGGGGGGTTTTCCAAGCTGGAAAGTCCAGTTATGCACACGCTGAGCCCGGACAGCCAGGGTGACACCCAGCCTTGCCAATATTTCAGCTTTTAGCATCACATAGTCTTTTGCTTGGTTAGGCTCTAGGTCATAGTAAGCTTTCTGCGATTCACCAGTTAACAGAGGAGCCACCAGTCCAGCCCACTGCTCCTCAGGCCACTTTTCTCTTTCAGCGGTCCTTTCAAATGTGGTCAAAAATACCTCTGGATCATCCTCTCCAGTCATTTTTGTCAATAAACAACTGACCCCAAAGGACGCGGTATTAGTGGGACGGCTTTCCTCACTGGTCTGCGGACGTTGCTGCATTACTGCTTCCATCTGTTGTTGTAGTCTCTGCTCTTGCTTCTGCAACAGGTCTATGAAGCGGGCCTCAGATTGCTGCTGGGCTTGTTGCTGAGCCTCCAGACTCTGTTGCAAAGTTGCGTTTGTCTGCTGCTGGGCTGCAAGGCTCTGTTGATGAGCTTGCTGCTGGGCTGCAAGGCTCTGTTGATGAGCTTGCTGCTGGGCTGCAAGGCTCTGTTGATGAGCTGCAAGGCTCTGTTGATGAGCTGCAAGGCTCTTTTGCAAACCTGCATTTGTCTGCTGTTGATTGGCATTTGCTAGAGCCAGCTGTTTCAGTATCTCCTCCATGCTGGCTTAAAAAAAAACTGCCACTGGTTCTCCACCAACTGTGAGGGGGTTAGCTCGGCAGCGGGTGTGGGTGACCCCCGGGATGGGCTCCCCACACAAAAACAGGCCCAGCAAACGGAGGTTGTGGTTTTCAAAATCAAAAAGGTGCGGTTTATTTTCTATTTACAGTGACAAAACACAGCAAAGCAAAAGAAACATAAACAAAATAAATCCTGGTCAACTTGACCTCTAACTAAACATACAGGTTTCCTAACTAACAACTGGGATCAGCCTAGTGCTGTCCTAGTCCCTAAGTCCCTGGTTTTAAATGTCCAAGCAAATAGCCACACAGGCTTTGTCTCACCGCACAGGGGTTCACTCTCCCTAGACAGTCCACACAGGTCTGGTTCCAGGCATGAGCTAACACCTAATGAATCTGGGAGTTTTTATAGAGGCCTTAAACGAACTGACAGGCTTCAGCTGGTCTCATCAACTCCCTGCCTGCACGACGCCCAGCCCTCTCCCTAGAGGTATGAGTCATCCATGAGCCCACTAGCCCCAGCTGGGCTTATACAACTCTCCGCCTAGTTGTATAAGTCGGCGTAAAGCCTGAATCTGGGCGAAATATATCTACCCCCCTGGATGCAACCAGGTGACTTTACCTTCCTGCTGTCACAATATATATATATATATATATATATATATATATATGAACCCTTACAAATCATCATTTAGTTTGCTAATACCCTGTGTACCATAAACAGTTGTTATTTTGTTTTAATACAATGCCAATGTCACCGTGGCCCCTGAAATAAAATGTTCCTAATACTGAACAACCCATCACACCCACAATGTCTAGACCCCATGTCTAAATATGGGAAATGCCCATCTGTGGCACCTGCAGCACCTGATCCAAGCAATTAACACCTTTTTTCAGTTACTGTGCATGTGCAGTAACTTAAATAAAATTGCTTCTATGGGAGATGGCCCGGGACACTTGACATGTACAGGTGTGACAGTAATGCTCAAGAGGCTGCATTAATATGCAGCTTGATAAATTAGGGCCATGATGTCAGTAATCTCAGTCATCTGATAGAGACTGTGTGCTTCAGTATTGAGAACATTTTATTTCAGGGGCCACTAGAAATCATCTTTTTTCAGCACATACTGGAGACCAGTGGTTTTCAACCACCTGGCCATGTCCCATTGCTGGACTGCAGCCTCCATTCTTCCAGTCCTCCAGCTAGCTATAGATTCCCTAACCTCTCACAGCGCCTCCCAACTCCCATAGTGCCATCCAATGTCCCATAGAGGTCCACAGGGCCCCTCAACTTCTTACAGTGCCCCCAAGCCCTTGGCCCCCAAAGAGACCTTAGTCACCACAATGCCCTCCAACCTCCCACAGTGTGGTCTAGCTTGCTTCAGCCCCCTATAGTGCCTCCAACAATGTCCCACAGTACCCCTCAGCCCCCACAGTGCCCTCCAGCCTTCCACATTGCTCCTGTAAACCCCCCTGCCTCCTGGAGAGACCATCAGCTCCCTCCAGAGTGTTTTGTTTTTTAAAGTTTTGGCGACGTCTTGGTTCTGCACATTATACATTTTAGCCTTTGTACACTACCCTAAGGTATTATACATTTGTTTTTTCGGGAGAGATAGGGTTTTAATTTGGTTGCAAATCTAGATCCATATATTTTATCTCCTTGGTTTTTATTTGACATATTCAGGAAAATGTATTTTAAAAAAAAAAGCGTAATCCTGTAATATTTCCCAATGTAACACATACATTTTTTTACCCCAAAATATAAATCAGCACAATCTGCTGATTAAAATTATGTCACATTAGTGCGACATTTAAATATTGTAACGAAACGGTAAAGCTCAAAGTGAACGTTTGCATTTTTAGCAGAGCTTTATTCCCCTTTGGACGCTACATTGTGATCCATGCAGGGAAAAAAATGGTTGCGTAAATTGATAGCATAACATAAAGATGATAATACGTGGGGTTTATGAGGACACAAATTAGCATGACAGTGACTTTTTTACAGCTTTGCAATCACAAAAAAAAATCAATTGAGATTGCATCCACTTATGTATTTGACGCACAGCTAGCGGTTCCAAGGCTAAAGCTGCCGGGGCCCACAAGAACCACTGAGACCACCAGCATTTTAAAGCAGCACTGGGACAGCTCTGGGATGAATATTCCTGATTTCCCTGTACTGTTTAAAAAGGGAAATGAAGACTCAGGTGGTTAAATTGTACTTTCTTAGTTTTTGATAGAATAGGAAATGGTTAAATCCCCTGTCAAGTTTTTTTTTTTTCTTCTGTATCTCATTGGTGAGATTTTTCCTCACTTTCTGTCTCTAGTTAAAGGTGAGAAGAAATCTCTCCAAAGTGAAGATGTCACTGGAATAAGGGCCTCCATTGGAAGATATTACTCTATTTCTGTTCCAGTGCCTTAACATTTTAAATTTTCACTCACGTTAAGTCATGACAAAATGTTGTATCCATATATTTTTCTCAATAAAATTATATTAAACAAAAAGTCATGACAATAATGGTCTTCAGGACAAGTATAGAGGGTGAATCGAGTCCCTAGCAGGGACACAGACAGTAATAAGACCTACCGGGGGTTTTCTACCTTCCACACTCTACCCAAAACACAATTTTAAAAAATTGTCTTTAGATACACTTTATATGTCAAAGTAGCTAACAGGAATGGTGTAAGTAGATGTAACCAACCTTCATAGGGGAGGGAAGGACACAGCGCTGGTCTTCTAAGCGAGTGCACTGAAACAAAGCAACACATAATAATGTTAACGTGCAAAGCAGATAGCAACATACCAAAGAAAAAATTATTTAAGGTTTACACCAGCCTTTCCCAACTAGGGTTCCAGTGGTTGCTAGGGGTTCTTTAAACAATGAGTAATTTCTGCCTCTCAGATAAGTAACCATGGATCCCAGTGATGTTTTCAACTATCTGTAAGGGGGCATTTCTTCCACTGACCACCAATGTAAAGGAGCATTTTTCTCACTGATCACTAATATAAGGGGGATTCTTCTTACTGACCACCAATGTAAAGGAGCATTTTTCTCACTGATCACTAATATAAGGGGGATTCTTCCTACTGACCACCAATGTAAAGGAGCATTTTTCTCAATGATCACTAATATAAGGGGGATTCTTCCTACTAACTACCAATGTAAGTGGCATGCTTCACAATGACCATCAATACAATGAACATTGTTCTCCACTGACCACCAATGTAAGAAGCATTCTCCCCACTGACCACAAATGTAAGGAATTTTTTTCCCACTGATCACCAATATAAGGGGCATTCTTCCCACCCACTGACCACCAATGTAAGGAGAATTTTTCCCACATATCACCAATGTAAGGGGCATTCTTCCCACTGACCACCAATGTAAGAAGCATTCTTCCCACTGACCACAAATGTAAGGGTCATCTGCCTCCACCCTTCCCACACACATGGGATAAGTAATCCACCACACAGTGATGTTATAAACATGGCTGGAACTAACATGTGCTTCTTCCTATTGATATGTATAATATAGTCACTTACCTGCATTTTCTCGATCATTTCAAACAGGTCAGCAGGCTGGAAGAGAGCAGAGTGAGTATAGACAGATGTACAGATGGGTCAATTTATAAAAACATAAATTCATAAAGCCCATTTCAGAGAGCTGTTGTCAGGGACGGGAGTCTGTATCCACTAGGAACAGGATAACCAGGAATTTAGGGAGTGATCTGGTCTGCGTTGAGGCACAGGTTGCAAAGAAGACACCGGGAAGTCTCGGTTCCCTAAGGTTCACCAAGAAGACACTAAAAGCTTGAAAGTCACAGAGTGGAAGAAGACAGTGGAGACATAGAGTGACCACATAGGCTGACGTGACACCAGATACATGGATGATGGAATACTCCAAGGACTTGGAAGGAACAAGACTCTAATTGTCTTCAGGTTTAGCAGACTCCAAAGTGAGGGGCATCCACCACTCTCCAGCTGTAGATGCATGGGGAAGGAGGAGAAGGATCATCCAGGTGAAAGCACTAAAGCCTCGTACACACGACCGTTTTTCTCGGCAAGAAACTACAAGAAAACTGCTGGGAGAGCTTTCTTGCAGAGAAAACCATTTGTGTGTATGGCTTCTTGTCGAGAAAAATAGAGAACCTGCTCTCTATTTTCTCTTCAGGATTCGTTTTTCTCGTCGGGATTCTCGTCGGCCTGTTTCCTGACGAGAAAAACGGTCGTGTGTATGCTTTTCCGAGTCTTAAAAAAGCGCGCATGCTCAGAATCAAGTATGAGATGGGGGCGCTCCTTCTGGTAAAACTAGCGTTCGTAATGGAGATAATGAAGCACATTCGTCACGCTGTAACGAACTGAAAGCACGAAGACTGAAAAGTGCGAATCGTCTCTCACCAAACTTTTACTAACATGCGGTAACACAAGATCATCAAAAGCAGCCCAAGGGGTGGCGCCATTGGAATAGAACTTCCCCTTTATACTGCCGTCGTACGCGTTGTACGTCACCGCGCTTTACAACAACAATATTTTTAATTGACAGTGTGTATGCAAGGAAAGCTTGACAAGAATCCCGTCGAGAAAACCAACGTTTTTTTTTACGACGGGTTTCTCGGCCGTGTGTACGAGGCTTAAGAAGTGCAAAGTCTAAACAGCAGCTTGTTTTTGCCAGAACATCCTGACAGGAATGTTGAGAAACATAGGGGCACTCAGACAGTCTAGAAGACACCAGAAAGTATAGGGGACTTGGCAGCTAGTGTTTTGATGTGCTGCGTAAATACCAGGCAGCAAATGCACTAGTCCTTTACCACTTCCTTACTGGGCACTTAAACCCCCCTCCTGCCCAGACCAATTTTCAGCGCTGACGCACTTTGATTGACAATTGCGCGGTCATACAACGCTGTACCCAAATGAATTTTTTTTCCCAAAAATAGAGCTTTCTTTTGGTGGTATTTGATCACTTTTGCGGTTTTTATTTTTTGCGCTATAAACAAAAAAAGACTGACAATTTTGAAAAAAAACACAATATTTTTTACTTTTTGCTATAATAAATATCCCAATTAAAAAAAAAAAAAAAATAGTTTTCTCAGTTTAGGCTGATACGTATTCTTCTACATATTTTTGGTAAAAAAAAAAATCGCAATAAGCGTTAATTGATTGGGTTGCACAAAAGTTATAGCGCCTACAAAATAGGGGATAGATTTATGACATTTTTTTTTATTATTATTTTTTTACTAGTAATGGCGGTTATCTCAGATTTTTGTCAGGACTGCGATATTGCGGCGGACACATCGGACACTTTTGACACTATTTTGGGACCATTCACATTTATACAGCGAACAGTGCTATAAAAATGCACTGATTACTGTATAAATGTGACAGCCAGGGAAGGGGTTAACACTAGGGGGCGATCAAGGGGTAAATGTGTTCCCTCATGAGTAATTCTTACTGTGGGGGGAGGGGACTGACTGGGGGAGGTGACCGATGGTTGTCCCTATGTACAAGGGACACACCATCGGCCTCCTCTCCCTGACAGGACGTGGATCTCTGTGTTTACACACAGAGATCCACGTCCCTGTCTCTGTGACTGCTGATCGCGAGTACCTGGCAGACATCTCGGCTGCCAGGCACGCGCATCGGCACCCGCGTGACACAGCGGGCACAGCTCTTCCGCGCTGCGCGCTGCTGGGGGTGCGCATTGCGGAACTAAACACAAGGACGTCCAGGGACGCCTTCCCGGCAGTTCAGGTCCGCGCTGCGGCCGTCTTTTGGCCATAGTGCGGATCTGAAGTGGTTAAGACAGCACCTAGCTGCAGATTGACTGGGGCGCTGTAGGCCTGATTGGCTGCATGCCAGTGGCTTCACACAAAGACTAGGAGGCGGTGCTGGAAAAGGCACAGGTGAATGTGACAGCTGCAGGTTGAAATAAATGACTACTTACTTACGAAGCTGCACAGTGACTTTGGTCGCTAGGATGCAGGCAGCCTGGCTGTCTGCACCGTAGCAACCAATGACACTGTGTGTCCCAATCCTTCAAAGCATATTGCTATTTACAGTGGAGATGCACAGCATCCTTGGTCTCTAGGATGCAGGTGGCCCAGCTGCCTGCACCCTAAGAACTATAGCAATAGCAACTAAGCTTAACATTAGTAACACCCACAAACTAAGCTTATATACGGGGAGGAGGAAAAAAGTGTGAATATATTGTGCCATTTGGTATCATTATACTTTTCTTTCTTCTTAGTATGTTAATTTGTAGCACCCTCCTAGGTAGGTGCTAGAAGAGAGTACAGTGGAACCTCAGATTGCGAGTAATGCGAGCACTGTATTTTTTAAAATCGTAACTCTGTTTGCGAGTGTTGTCTTGCAAAACGAGCACGATTCAGGCCAAAGCGGTGTGCAGTACCGCGTTTGGCCTGAGGTGGGTGGGTGCCGGAGCCGAGCAGAGCCAAATGTCTCGATCGGCGCCGTTCGGAAATGCACGGAAAGGCCCGAGGACAGATCGGCTGACCTTGGCAAATCTCGGGAACAAAGTCTTTTCAAGGTTTGCCGAGGTGTCCTCTGGCCTTTTCCGAGGCTCTCCGGCGCCCCCCCACCTCTGGCCGCATGCGGTATTGCATGCTATTGAAGTCAAAGCGGAACAAATTGGGGAATGGGGAAACTCGCTTTGATGTGCGAGTACTTTGGATTACGAGCATTCTCCTGGAACGGATTATGCTCGTAATCTGAGGTTCCACTGTATAGTTTTTTTAGGTAAAACTTAGAGTGCCCTCTGCCTACCAGGGAGCAGGATCTATTGGTTAGGTCTGCTCATTGTACTCAGGTGCAGCTCAGCTTGTTTGACTGTCTCTCACTGGTCCAATAGGGAGGCATATTGGACAGTGGGAGGAGACCTGACAAGTGAGTGCACAGGCTTTGTTACAGCCCTGGCAATTGGCAGAGGAGAAATGCTGCAGTTCATGCTGGGATATTGTATTAAAGCCCCGGGCACATGTGCTCAGAGTTAGTTGAGTCAGGGAGGAGAGTCCAGGAGGGAGAAGGAGACAATTGTGCAGCCCTAGATGGTTGACCCAGGGGCCTAGAGTGCCAGAGAGAAGCTGAACCAAGAGGTCCTGCAGAGCTGACCAGAAGGGAGACACCAGGAAGGATCTGATTTTGCCTACTGTGAGTACAGATCTGTGTTTTTGGGGCCTGTCGAGTGAGGGCCACACCTTCAGCTAGAAGTGTCAGTGGACGGGTGTCAGTAAAAGGGATGCTAGAGAGTGTCCTGAACATAATATAGTAGTGCACCAAGTCTGCTGCTAGTGAGAGCAAGAAGACTTAACCCTTCCATACATGTGGCTGTATGGTTAAAGCAGTGTGACTGCTTCCACAAATAATTTGGTGAGGCCAAGTGAGAGTTGTCCTTATCCATTGTGAATAGTTCCAGTTGGAGTATTCCACTCATCCCTTCTCCCATACAAGTTCTAAAATAAAATACAAAAACCCAAATACCCTGGACTGGTCATTGAGTAACAAGCAAGCGGGGTAAGGGTGGGACAAAGTGGAAACCCCTAGCAACCAAGTGAAATCCCTTAGCAACCAGTTGCAGGTAACCAGAGAGAGGCCTAAGAAGTCAACACTCAGCAAGCCCTACGGGGACAGTGCTACAAATTGTAGAGTCTAAATTTAACCGCTTGCTGACTGCCTCACGCACTTATACGTCGGCAGAATGGCATGGGCAGGCAAGCTAGCGGGCGGCACTTAACCCCTTCACTGCCAGTCACATTTACACAGTAATCAGTGCATATTTATAGCACTGATCGCTGTGTAAATGTGAATGGTCCCAAAATAGTGCCAAAACTGTCCGATGTGTCCGCCATAATGTAAATCGCTGATCGCCGCCATTACTAGTAAAAAAAAAAAAGAATTAATAAAAATGCCATAAAACTATCCCCTATTTTGTAGAAGCTATAACTTTTGCGCAAACCAATCAATAAACTTGCTTATTGCGATTTTTTTTTTTTACCAAAAATATGTAGAAGAATATGTACCAGTCTAAACTGAGGAAAAAATTCGTTTTTTTATATATTTTTTATTTATTATAGCAAAAAGTAAAAAATATTGCTTTTTTTTCATAATTGTCGCTCTATGTTTGTTTATAGCGCAAAAAATAAAAACGCAGATGGGATCAAATACCACCAAAAGAAAGCTCTATTTGTGGACGGAAATTTTGTTTGGGAGCCACGTTGCATGACTACGCAATTGTCAGTTAAAGCGGCCCGGTCATTTGGCAGCCAAATGATCCGGGCTGAAGTGGTTAAAGTTTTTTTTTAAAACTCCGGAGTGATATCAATAATTTAAGGGTCATTATTCATCATGGTTAACCCTAAACTGATAACCTAAAGGGGCTTTTTTTTTGTTTGTTTACAAAAGTTTTTATTTGGAAGACAGGAGGAATACAAATTTCAGTACAAAGCAAGACATTATATTCATTGATGAGGTATCATACATGAATTAATCATAAGGCCCCTTTTACACTAGCGGACCGTATGTCCGCTTTTTCATCCGTCCGTTTACGGATGAAAAAGGGACATACATTGGTCCCTATGAGACCGCGGGTGTCGGCGGATGAACATCTGCTGACACCCGATCTCATCCGTGTCCGCAATCCCCCGTTTCTGCAGACGGAGGAAAATCCTATGTTCATCCGTGTTCATCCAATCCCCCCATAGGGGAGAGCGGAGATCTGACAGGGCGGTCTCTGCACAGTGTGCGGGGACCGCCCTGTCATCCGCCGGCTCAGCGGGGATCAGCGAAGCGATCCCCGCAGAGCAAGCGGAGGTTCACCTCACGGATCTGTCCCGTGTGAAAGGGGCCTTAGAAAGGCATCAAATATGAATCAGGAGATATTTTACGATGATAATAAGATATTTACAGTGAGGTAAGATGCAAGATATTTCAAAACCTTTCTTTAGGCCCGGTTCACATAAGGGCGACTCCTCAGGCGACTCGGTCGCCTGAGGAGTCATGTCCCGCTCTGTACTATGGAACCGTTCTAATAGGAGCGACCTGAGTCGCTCCGACTTAGAAAAAGGCTCCTGTACTACTTTTGGGGGCGACTCAGGGCGACTTGCATTGACTTCTATACAGAAGTCATGATGCAAATCGCCTCAGGCGGGCGTCTCAAGTCGTCTTGAGATCGCGCCGCTAAGTCGCCCCCGAAGTCGTGCCGCCCCTGTGTGAACCGGGCCTGAGGGTAAATTAGAAGAATACAATTGATTAATAGAAGTTAACCTTGTAGTGAAGGATTGTATATTAAAGGCTATGAGATGGGTTATCGTAATATAGAATTATTGTTGTGGCGGGGACCAGTAGATCCATTTTTTTTGGAAGGTTTGCATACTGTCAGAGAGTGTGTGATGAATCCTCTCAGATAATCTGAGTGCCTCCATCCTGGATAGGACCTGGGACCAAGGCAGGTTATGTGATTTCCAGTTCAATGCTATCATCCATTGAATGGAGCTTATCAACGAATTAAGTAGTCTATTGCATGGCGAGGGGATATTTGATATTTCAGCATACAGCATGCAAATCTGTGGTGAGAGGATGATTCTCATTTTGAAAGAAGATTCAAGTATAGCTGTAGCTGCCTGCCATATGGGATCTAGAAATTTACAGCTCCAAAAGATATGAAGGTAATATAATTACCTTCGTCAGAGCATCCTCTGAAGCAAGCAGGGGAAGCTGTGGGGTAGAAAGAGTGTATTTTGGCAGGGGTCATATACCATCTAGTAATCAGTTTTAGAGGGGATTCTCTGAAAGCTGCTGCCTCAAGGGGCTTTTTAAAGTGTCACACTGGAAAATATAGAGTAGTGTAGTACATCATCTTTTTACGAGCGCACACAATTTTAAAGCTTGACATGTTGGGTATCTATTTACTCAACACAACATCATCTTTTATATTTTACTAAAAACTGAGTAATATATTGCATTTGTGTGCCCTGAAATGAACATTAGTGTAATTTTTACTGAAAATTTGCACTTTTAAGCCATGCAAATATTTTGCAACTTAAAAAAATTGGTACTACCACTATTTTATTCTCCAGGGTCTCTGCATTCAAAAAAATATATTGTTTGGGGGTTTAAACTAAATCTTCAGGCCTAAAATGATTTTTTTATACACATGTGCAAAAAAAAGAAAAAACGTCTGTGGCAGCGTAAGGGTAAATCTTTTGATTGTATTATGATGGTCACAAGTCCTGGTTCACACTGTAGCAATTTTGTTGCAACTTTTGGGTGATACAGACAGGTGAAAACACATTGATTTAATGGGTTCCATCTTAATTGCAGCAACTTGGGTCTCTGCTACAAAAAACAAACAAAAAACGAAAAAAAACCAAAAAACAGTTGCACTATACAGTATTTGTGTGACTCCAGTTGGACTTGATAGACTTCTATGTTATCTCACTAAAAGTTTGTTTCTCTGATGCAAGATTAAACAAACATTTTAAGATGTATAGATAAATTGTTCTGAGGACTTTCCTCTATGAAAGGAATTATCATTTTAGCACACGTCTTGATGAACTATCAGTATCAACTCTAGGTGGATTTTTTTTTCTCTGGAACAGAACAGCTTTACAGTAGATCTTACGGGGAATTGTTTAAAACTGTTGCACTTCTACCTCTGGCCACAAGATGGGGCAATTCACAAAATAATCTGCAATCTGTATTAGATAAAGGTGAATCAGATCTTATGCTGCACTTTTGCTCTTAAAGCAAACATGTCAATCGAGAAACATTAAAAACTGCCATGGCTGTCCTCTTCTGATATTGCTAGTTGCCTGGCTGCTGTCATACTGACCCCCTTTTTTTTTAATACTTTGGGGGAGATTTACTAAACCTGGTGCACACAGAATCTGGTGCAGCTGTGCATAGTGAACAATCAGCTTCTAACTTCAGCCCGTTCATTTAGGATTGGACAAACACCCCACGTTCACATAGGGCCGTTTTGAAATGCGATTTCACATGTCAAATCGCCAGCTATTGCCGGCAAGGGCTCCGTCCGAATCGGTGCGACAGTCCTTATCTTGTTCAGTTTTAGGCATCAGATTGTAAAATTATTTTATGAAGCTGAAAAGACAGCAGAGAGGAGCAAAAAAACTGGGCATGATGAAGGAGCTCAGCTATGAGGAAGGAATACCGGAACTGAATTCATTTTCTTCAAAAAGGATCTCGCTGTGTTTTTTTTTTCTTAATCCCTTTTTACCTTTCCAGCTGGTTTATCTGCAATTAATTCACCCAGCAAATCCAGCACTGATCTGCTGTGATCCACTGCTCAGCTGCTGCACCCCGGGTCTCATGCCACCATCTTTCTCTGTGATACCAACCAGCTGTCTCTTCCTAGTTTAAGCAGTTGACCCCATGATGATGTGCCACCAAGTCCACCCTCCAGTGCCACCATTTCTGCCCTCCAGAACTGCTGGGTCCACCCTCCAATTCCGTCATGTCTGCCCTCCAGCACCTCCAGGTCCACCCTCCAGTGCCACCAGGTCCACCCTCTTGTACAATCAGGTCTGCTCTCCAATGCCGCCAGGCCTGCCCTCCAGCACTGCCAGGTCCACTCTCTATTACAATCAGGTCTGCCTTCCAAGGCCGCCAGGTCTGCCCTTCAGTGCCACCAGGTCCACCCTCTATTACAATTAGATCTGCCCTCCAATGCTGCCAGGCCTGCCCTCCAGCACTGCCAGGTCCACACTCTAGTCTAGTACAATCAGATCTGCCCTCCAATGCCGCCAGGCCTGCCCTCCAGCACTGCCAGGTTCACCCTCTAGTCTAGTACAATCAGGTCTGCCCTTCAGTGCTACCAGGTGATCTTGTGATCCGGTTGCTGTGTGTTTTATTAAGTGGTGCATGCACTACTTTTTCGGGGGGCTAACCCGGCAGAGGTCTTTTACTATGTTCCGGTGCCATTTAAGCCTATTCAAATGAATGGACTGAAATTGCACTGCACCTGGATCACATGTGAATCGCACAGGAACACACAGCATGTTCATGTGCGATTCATGGCGTGAACCGGTCCTAAAGGTATTTTTATTGACAACTTTTTCGCAGGTATTTCCAGGCTCTCTCACATTCCTCTCAGTATTAGGCCCCTTTCACACTGAGGTGCTTTGCAGGCGCTATTGCGCTCTAAATAGCGCCTGCAATGCGCCCCAAAAAAGTCTCTCAATACTATCCAATGTGAAAGCCCAAGGGCTTTCACACTGGAGCGTTGCGCTTGCAGGAGGCTCAAAAAACTCCTGCAAGCCGCATCTTTGAGGCGCAATAGGAGCGCTAAAAATAGCGCTTTTATAGCGCCCCTGCCCATTGAAATCAATGGGGTAGCGCCTCTAATACGCCCGCAAAACGCCTCAAAGAGGTGTTATTGCGGGCGTTTTTAACCCTTTTTCAGCCGCTAGCGGGGGTTAAAATACCCCCGTAGCGCCCGCAAATCGCGGCCAAAAAACGGTATAGCGGCGCTAAAAATAGCGCCGATATACCGCCAGTGCATCCAGTGCCTCAGTGTGAAAGTAGCCTTATTGTGAATCCAGAGACAATACGGCATTGCGTGCCAATTCTGAAACAAGAAAGACGCTCGGGATAAATATATCACACATCTTTGTTATCTACAGCTTAAGGGATAATTTACACACAAATACAAAAGAAGAATTTAAAAAAGATGAGAAAAGTGAGGGAGCACATACCAGAGGAGGAGACATTTACCTTTGAGGAACATACCCAGATAAAACAACATCGTCCTATAGATCTTTCATTAGATATCCTCCTCTGAACCATAAGTGGCATTTAAACTGCAAGGTTCCCTGTAAGATTGTATGTTATTATGTAGCATTTCTTTTTTCCTGTCCCAGGAGAACTGGTAATATGCAAATTAGCAGCTTTATTTTTCCTGACACCCTGACAGAATAAGGTGTTCATGTATAAAAAATTGTGGATGTCTTGACTCTTCACCATTTGCACAAGCGCAATGAATCTTCACAGTAATGTTTTGTAGCCAGGTGCTGGGCTACAGGAATAGAGAAAAGTAGACATCGCCTTTAATTTCTTTTCTCCCTCTACTGAGCTACTGATGTTATACTGCACCAGTCTCCTCTGGCCTGCAGGGGGGGTGAGCTTAATGATTATCTGTTTATGACCCTGGCTTGTTCCTGTTCTTGCTATCTGCCTCTGCTCCTGATTGATTAAAGGGGTTGTAAAGGTTCGTTTTTTATTTTCTAAATAGGTTCCTTTAACCACTTCAACACCGGGCTTTTTTTACCAAATCAATACCGGGCCTATTCTGGCACTTCTCTCCTACATGTACAAATCATCATTCTTTTGCTAGAAAATTACTCAGAACCCCCAAACATTATATATTTTTTTCAGCAGACACCATAGGGAATAAAATGACGGTCATTGCAACTTTTTTTCTTGCACGGTATTTGCGCAATAATTATTCAAACGCCTTTTTTGGGGAAAAAAATGGTTTCATGAATTAAAAAATAACAAAACAGTAAAGTTAGCCCAATTTTGGGGGAAAATATGAAAGATTATGTTACGCCGAGTAAATAGATACCTAACATGTCACGCTTTAAAATTGCGCACACTCATGGAATGGCGCTAAACTTCGGTACTTAAAAATCTCCATAGGCGACGCTTTAATTTTTTTACAGGTTACCAGGTTAGAGTTACAGAGGAGGTCTAGTGCTAGAATTGTTGCACGTGCTCTAACGCACGCGGCAATACCTCCACATTTGTGGTTTGAACGGCGTTTACATATGTGGGCGGGACTTACGTGTGCGTTCGCGTTTAAATTTTTTTTTATTATTATTTATATATTTTATTTTACTTTTTTTTTTAACACTTATTTTACTTCTTTTTTTTTTTTGATCACTTTTATTCCTATTACAAGGAATGTAAACATCCCTTGTAATAGGAATGTGTGTGACAGGTCCTCTTTATTGAGAGATGCGGGGTCAATAAGACCCCACATCTCTCCTCCAGGCTGGAAAGCATGAGATCAGTGACATTTTTTTCACTGATCTTATACTAACTAGCCGCAATGGCGGCTTTGTTTACATCTGAGGACCCGGGCGTCCGACGATCATAGAGATGACTGGTGACCATCTGGTCACCAGTCATCTCTATGCTCATCACATGACCCACCACCGCGCTGGACGATTCTCTCCGGGTCCCCGATGGCACGGGAGAGCCCGGAGAAGCACCAGATGGCGGCGGGAGGGGGGATGTCCCCTCCCGCCGCCCATAAGAACGATCAAGTGGCGGAACCGCCGCTATGATCATTCTTATGGTTCACAGAATCGCCGGCACAAGAAAAGGATATCTGAATGATGCCTCTAGCTGCAAGCATCATTCAGATATCCCCCCTCAAATTTGAGGACGTCATATGACGTCCACCCAGGATGGGAGATCCCATCTGTGGACGTCATATGACTATGGGCGGTAGGGAAGTGGTTAAAGGAGTAGTAAAGTTACATGTTTTTTCACCTTAATGCATCCTATGCATTAAGGTGAAAAAACATTCGACAATACCGCCCCCCCCCCCGAGCCCCCGTTTTACTTACCTGGCCCCTCGAAAGTCCCACGCTCGTCCCCGTCATCCTCTTTGTTTTTCAGCCTGGCCGCCGATTGGCTACACTGGATGGATTGAAAGCAGCGCAGCCATTGGCTGGCGCTGCTGTCAATCACATCCAATGACGCGGCACGCAGGGGGGCGGGGCCGAGTGATACAGTCGGCGGCTATGGCCACCGCTGTATCACGGGAGCGCGCCCGCAATCACTCCACACCATGCGAGCTCACTCGCATTATGGTGTGGAGTCCTTGCGGGGAGGAGCCAAGACAGCCGCCGAGGGACCCCAGAAGACCAGGATCGGGGCCACTGTGTGCAAAACGAGCTGCACAGTGGAGGTAAGTATAACATGTTTGTTATTTTTGGGGAAAAAAAAGGGAAGCTTTAGTGCCCCTTTAAGCTAGTGCATTGTTGGTTCACTTACCTTTTCCTTCGATTTCCCTTCTAAATGTTTTTTTTTCTTCGTCTGACTTTCTGACTTCCTGTTCCTCCTCAGTAAGCTTGCGCCCATCATCCGAGCCATTCTGACTGGGGGTTAGTCAGCGTGCTTGCCTCCTCCCTTGGGACTACCTCCCTGCGGGCAGGGGAGGGCTGGCGGCCTTAGGCCTGGGGGGGCAAGTCCAGTCAAGTGGCCCATTGAACCGCTGAATCAGCTCACCATCCATGGCCCACCTGTTTTTTCAATGCAGCCTCACCAGTGCCCATGAGTGCAGCCAACTCCAGTGCCCATCAATGCATCCTGATCACTGGGGCAGGTTACATGGGGTGTATGGGGGGGAGATGGGGGGTCAGCTAGGGGTGTCAGGGTCTCTCACCTCAGCGATCTCAGGTCAGCAGATCCTTGCACGCCACGGTCTCCTGGGGGGGTAACGCTCCTGATCCTGGGGTCAAGTTGCGCCCAGCCCTGCGTCCCGACTCACTGGCACGCCCTGCCTCTGCCTGCTTCCAAGAATCCGGTCCCAGGGAGTTGTAGTTTTCTCTGCACTGCTGTGTTTTCCACCCACCAGAAGCTTGAGTGCGGACTACAACTCCCGGAATGCAACAGCTAGTGGTCGGCCACCATGGCCATGCCCCCGGCCCGACTTCCTAGACCAGAATAAAAAAGAAAATGGTAGCGGGCAGCGTCTGCCGGCCATTTTGAACATAAGTTAGGGCGGCCTGGGAGGCAATTGCCACCCTGCCCCCTGGCCCAGCCCTCCCCTGCCTGCGGAGAGACGCTGTGAACGTTCATATATAACATAAATTGTTATACTGCAGCAACTTGTTTGGTTCAATGATAATAAAGCATAAAGCAATGCATTGTGGAACTTACAGTACAGGGAGAAAGAGACTCCATTGCCATGGGTAACAAATAGACTATGGAACCCACAGTGCAGCTGTGCTACCAGAGTGCATTGCATCTTCGCACAGCCTTCTGGGAGAAATTACTTAAAGGAAGGGAGGAGCTACACTCGCTCTCTCTGGACTTTGCCTGCTATCAAGCAGGAAGCCTGTGTTGAGGCCTGCTGCCGGAGTGTCTAGGCCTAAAGCCTGGGCCTACAGTAGTGAAGTAGGATCACTCAGCCCAAGGAGGGATCCTGTCCTAAGTGTCCAGCTCTCGCTCCACAGAGACCGGATCGTCCATCTACCGACACCTTGTGCGGCAGTGTGAGGGACCGGAGACTGCAAGTTGCAGAGAGGCCGTGGACCGGAACACCGACAGCGGAACATACCAGAGGGACGAGGCTTGCTTTGGTGAGAGGACACCTTCCCAGATTTTATTAACTGTTGCGTAGGCCTGTGACTTTTTGAAGACCTGCCATTATTAGAGTAGTGCATCACACGAAAGGAAAGTGTTTTAAAGATTGGCGTTTGCACCGTCAGTGAGTTTTATATCTTCACAAACATTGAGGATATTCAGTTTCTACTTTTATATAACCTTGTGGATTACAAATGTTTATGTTTACCAATGATTGCTAGCGAAGACTCTTAATACTGAATGAACTTTACACTGAACGTAGTCAGGCCTGACTAGAACAGATAGTGACGGGACACGTGTACAACATTGCCCATTAGGGGGAGCTCGCGAGCATAGGTTTTACACATATTGAAAGTGTGCATTAAAATTGTGTTTTATTATTGTTTGCTATGCCATTGACTCTGCAGGGACCTGTAAAAGTCAACTGTACTGCTGTTTAACTTTGCTATTGTAGCGGGGTGTTCCCCTTTAATGCAGAGAGATAAGAAGTTCCAGGTGAGAGGTGAGTCGGGAGGAAGTAAAGAGACATTACTGGAAGTGAAAGCAGAGGAGAGAAAGAGACTACATCTCCCAGTACATCTTGCAGCACCCAGGGTGCATTGCTCCAGAACAGAGACTGCTGGGGCAGACTTTATAAAGGGGAGGCAGAGTTTTGGTCGCTCTCTTTGGACCCCCCTCTCCTAGCAAGAGGATGTCTGTGCTGAACTGCTGTGTGCACAAGGCCTGAAGCCCGGGCCGTGTGCTCCTTTCCAAAGAGCCCTCTGCCAGCCTAGCAGAGCCTTAGAGACATCTAATCCTCCTTGCTGCAGTACACCAGAAGGATTGAAGACTTGGATGTCGGTGGATTCCTGTTCCTAGACGAATCGATGGAGGACACGGACTTGGACTTGTCCAGGTGGTGAGAGCTGTTTAAAGACAGATACTTTATCTTTACTATTCGTTGGGATTACAAAGTTGTTCTTCAAGTGCACCACCGAGAGATTGCTAGCGAATATTGTTTCACTGAACTTCCATTTAGATCAGTCAGGCCTGACTGCATAGGTAGACATTGCTGGGTGTTAGTCTACCCATGAGGGGAAGTAGCTGTAAAAGGGCAGCGCTAGAGTTGCATAGCAATACTTTATTATTCTGATTACTCTGTTTATCTTTATTACTGTTTATTGCAGGGATCTGCAACTTGTTATAATGTTGTTTATTACTTGCCCATTAGCCTCAGTAAAATATCTGGGTAAAGTACATTTGGTGTCAGTTCCGCTTACTTTAATAGGAGTTTTAAAGTATATTCTGTGTATGTTTGTTATAGGACTGCGTCACCAACAGTTGCGATCACACGGTCCTATCTCTCTATCACCAGCTGTGCCACGGGAGGTTAGAGCCAATTGCCGGGGGTTGACAGCGGTGCACTGCAGGGCCCAAATCAATATCAGCGGCTCTCTTAACTGGGGGTAGCGCTACACGTGGGGGCTCGAGTCCGGGATCCTTGTACGTTGCACGCTGCAATCAAGCCGGTCAGAAGTACCAGCATGGACCCGCTGGCAATGTCACAGTGGTGCGCAGCGATTGGCGCCGATCCAACCGCGGCGGTAGTCATTGTACTCCCGGGGGAAAGATGGAAGGAAGAGGAGATAAAACAGCTTGTATTGTTACTGTCTCCGAGCCACAAAGCATGGGTGATGGATTTTAGGCCAGATCCAGTGATCTCGTTTACATACGCACTGGTAGAATGGAAAAACGAAATCCCAGAGCATTTTAAAAGTCAGAGTAAGAGTATACAAGCCATAGATAATCAGATCTATCACTTGATACATACGCTGCCAGTGAAGGAAGAATGGTTTCAGACACCAAAGCCATCACTCCCACAATTATCTCCACCACTATCCCCTAAAGCAGAAAAGCTTAAGGAACTATTAAGCCCGGGATCACCGCTGGCCGCTATAGGGCCTGAATTGTTGAATGCTCTAGGAGACCTTGTAATTAAGTGCCAGAAAAGCAGTACGGTGCATGTGGAGGCCGGTTACCGGAAGCTTAGCACCTTCTCAGGGAAGCTCCCCGTCCCTGCGGGGGAGGAAGATTTTGACACTTGGGTGGAACAGGCATTGCAGGCAGTAGAAGCATGGGAGGTGCCTGAGGCACAGAAGAGACAGCGAGTCTTAGAAAGTCTGAAAGGTGCCGCGGCAGAAGCGGTGAAGAGCTTCCGGTTTGGAAATGAAAACTGTACAGCTCAAGATTGCCTGGCCATGCTGCAGGAAGAGTTTGGTCAGCTGGAGAATGTGTCAGAGATGATTTATCAAATTGAACACACTCTCCAGCAGCCGAATGAGAAACTGTCAGAATATGTTAGAAGGCTGAACAGGCAGTTATGCAAGATTGTACTGAAGAAGGGAATGCTGCCCAAAGATGCAGATGAAGCACGCATGAAGCAGATCATGAGGGGAGCGCGGCGCTCAGACCCGGTCTGGCTGCACCTGAAAACCTCAGGAGGAGGAATGTCACTAACCTACTCTGATCTAATAAAAATTATTAGGGACGAAGAGGCGCTGCAGGAAGATCAGCAGGTGGCCAAGGCGAATGTCACACCTGTACCAGTGTTGGTCCATTCGGTCAAGAGCCCAGAAAGAGATGCGGAGGTTGACACTCTGAAATCGCAAATGGCCCAAGTGTTGGAGATGCTGACCTCTTTGATGGAGAAAGATCAGAGAAGACGAGAAAAACCAAGCCCAAGAAAGGAGTTGTTCCCGAACACCTCAGCACCGGCCTCCCTACAGGACCGAGAAGAGGTGATTTGCTATAACTGCGGAGGGAGTGGCCACTTTGCTAACGTATGCTCCAGCCCAAAGAAGAAGAGAACAGATAATTGCAAGCCGGCGGGAAACTCCAAAGGGCCCCGGTGAAGGAGTCAACCGGGTGCCCATCATCTGCAGTGCGCTCCAAACTAAAAAAAAAGGCCAAGAATGGAGGAGACAAAACTCCTAGGAGGAGGTATAGTACACCCCCACCAAGATGTACCCCAGAGGGAGGGGGCAAGACCCCTCAGTGGAAGTACAGCACCCCAAAGAAGGAACATCCACCTAAAAGGAACAATAACATCCCTCAGCGGGTTTGTGCCCCCATTGAGAGGGAGAAAGTCAATGCATGCCAGGCTCAGGAAAAATTAAAGTCCAAAAGGAGCAGAGCAAGGGTCGAAAGCCAAAAAAAAGAGGTGACCCCAGTCCGGCCATACTCAAAGGAACTGGTGGGCCCGTCTCCTACTGTGCCCATTCAAGTGGAAGGAGTCTATACTAAAGCTCTTTTGGACACCGGAGCACAGGTGACTTTACTATACCGGGACTTCTATGATAGGCACTTGAGTCATCTGCCTATCCAGAAGATAGAAGAGCTGGAGATATGGGGACTTGGAACCCAGAGTTTCCCTTATGATGGGTACCTGCCCATAAAGATGACTTTCGACCCATCCGTGGCTGGGAAGGCTGAAGTGTTTGACACCCTGGCAGTTGTGTGTCCCCGGCCGCCTGGAGCCAGCAAGATTTCCCTGATCATTGGGACAAACACGGATCTAGTCAGGAGACTCCTGACCCCTCTAGTGAAAGAGAGAAACCATTCAGCCACCAAAATCCATCCCATGCTAAAGACGGCCTACCAACGACTGGTCTTAGAGCAGAAGACCCCGGGAGAGGGGATAGGGAAGGTGTGGAGACTTGGCAGAGAAGGAGTAGTGCTACAGCCCGGAGAAGTAACCTGTCTTAGGGCCACTGTGAAGCTTTCGTGGGAACAACCTGGCCCCTTTGTCATGCTGGAATCAGACCCAAGGGAAGAGTCCTCAGGCCTGGAAGTGATACCAGAAGTGATTCCGTTCAAGGCCCTGAAGAAGGCCCATGGCAGAGTTCCGGTGAGTGTTAGGAACACTACGGGAGGACCCATGGAGATCCCTGCCAGAGTGTTGCTTGGTCAGGTGAGCCCTGCTGCCCCGATCACTTGGTCCGAAGTCAAGGGGACGGGTGACGGAGGAGATGTTTGGGAGAAACTGTCCGTGGAAAACCCGAACCTACCCAGGGCTTGGAAAGAAAGAGCCAAGGCCCAGCTGACCAGGTGGGAGAAGATCTTTTCCGAAGATGAATTCGATGTGGGGTGTGCAAGAAGTGCCACCCATCGGATCCGCCTCCAAGAAGATAAGCCCTTCCGAGAGAGGGTCAGGCGGGTCCCCCTGGCAGATCTGGAGGATCTGAGGGAACAACTTGTAGAACTAAAGAAGACTGGTGTGATCCGGGAGTCTAGAAGTCCCTATGCCTCCCCAATCGTGGTGGTCAGAAAGAAGAATGGGTCGTTGAGGCTTTGTATCGATTACAAGACTCTCAGCAGGAGAACCATCCCTGACCAATACACCACGCCAAGGATAGAAGATGCCCTACAAAGTTTGTCTGGAGCCAAATGGTTCAGTGTGATGGACCTCAAGAGTGGGTACTATCAAATCCATATGCACCCAGAAGACAGGGAGAAGACAGCCTTCATAACCCCGGTGGGATTCTTCGAATTCAATAGGATGCCTCAGGGTCTGTCTGGAGCTCCTGCTACCTTTCAACGCCTTATGGAGAAGACTGTTGGAGACATGAATCTTATAGAAGTCCTTGTGTACTTGGACGATGTCATTGTCTTTGGAAGAACCTTGGAAGAACATGAAGCCAGGTTGGAGAAAGTATTGAGAAGACTCAGCGAAGAGGGACTTAAGCTTTCCCCCGAGAAGTGTCGGTTCTACCAGTCTTCTGTGAACTATCTGGGGCACATAGTGTCTGAAGAAGGGGTGGCCACAGATCCTGAGAAGTTGGAAGCAGTCACTTCCTGGCCACGACCCACCACAGTAACAGAGCTCAGATCCTTCCTGGGGTTCTGCTCCTATTATAGGAGGTTTGTGGAAGGGGTTTGCTCGGATTGCCCGCCCGTTGAATGAATTGCTAAAGGCAGAAGGGGAAGAGGATGACTCAGGGCCCAGGAGGCCTGGTGAGTCAGTTCAAGATCAGTGGAACCCAAGGTGTGAAGAGGCCTTTCATGCTCTGAAGAGGAGCTTAACCACTGCCCCAGTCCTGGCCTACGCCGACCCTACCAGACCTTATGAATTACATGTGGATGCCAGCCATGAGGGTCTAGGTGGTGTACTCTACCAAGAACATGAAGGACAACTGCGACCAGTGGCCTATGTGAGCAGGAGCCTGACCCCCTCAGAAAAGAATTACCCCACTCATAAGCTGGAATTCCTGGCCCTCAAATGGGCGGTAGTAGACAAGCTAAAAGACTACTTGTATGGGGCAGAGTTTACTGTGAAGACAGACAACAACCCCCTGACCTACCTCTTCACCACCGCGAAACTAGATGCCACCGGACACAGGTAGTTGGCCGCATTGTCTGGATTCAACTTCAGTCTGAAGTACAGACCAGGAGCCGGAAATAGGGATGCAGATGCCCTGTCCCGGAGGTCTCATGCCACGACAAATGACTGGGAAGATTGGACCCAAGTGGCACCGGACGGGGTGCGGGCCCTTTGTCAAGGGGCTGAATTCCAAGCCAGAGGAGGCTCCAGAGCAGAAGAAATAGGGGTTACCATGGTAGGAGTCCCCAAACACTATTGTGGGGTAACTCAACTGGAGGAAGACAACCTACCGAGACTGTCCAAGAAGGAGTTGAGGTGTGACCAATTGGAAGACCCCATGGGGAGATTGGTCCTCGAAGCCCTGGAGAATCAGGATCCCAACAAATTCCTACATCACCCCTCAAAGGAGGCTCGCCTGTTGAGGAAGGAATTGGACAGACTACAGGTACATCAGGGAGTGGTCTACCGAAGGGGCCCCTCTGATGACTCAGAAGATAAGTGGCAGTTATTTCTTCCAGAGAAGCACCGAGAGACTGTACTAATTGCCCTGCATGACCATCATGGTCACCTAGGGGCAGAAAGGACCTTCCAGCTTGTCAGAAATCGGTTCTATTGGCCCTGCATGAGGGCAGAAGTAGAGGAGTATTGCCATTCCTGTGCACGATGCATTCAGAGAAAGACCCTACCCCATCAAGCTGCCCCAATGGGCCACTTACAGAGTCAAGGCCCAATGGATCTGGTATGCATTGACTTTCTCTGCCTCGAACCCGACCTGAGTGGATTGGGGAATGTTCTGGTAATAACCGACCATTTCACCCGCTATGCTCAAGCTTTCCCAACCAAAGACCAGAAGGCATCCACCGTGGCCAAGATACTTATGGAGAAGTATTTTGTCCATTACGGACTACCACAGAGACTCCACTCAGATCAAGGAAGGGACTTTGAGAGTCGGTTGATCCGAAGACTTTTGGATTCATTAGGAATAAAGAAGACCAGAACCACGCCTTACCACCCACAAGGAGATGCTCAGCCGGAGAGATTTAACCGGACCCTGCTCAACATGTTGGGAACCTTAGAAACAGAGAAGAAGCAACACTGGAGTCAGCACATATCAGCCCTAGTACATGCCTATAACTGTACCACAAGTGACGCCACTGGCTACTCCCCTTATCGACTTATGTTTGGGAGAGAAGCAAGGCTACCTGTGGACCTGGCCTTTGGCACTTCTATAGACAATACCTCAGCTACATCCCACAAGGGATACGTGGACAGACTTAGACATAGCTTGCAGGTGGCCTATGAACAAGCCCAGGCGGCTTCGGATCAAAGGGGGGCCCGCAACAAGAGAAATTTTGATCTGAAGGTTCGAGTGCAAGATCTGCAGCCCGGGGACCGAGTACTGCTACGCAATCTGGGGGTCCCTGGAAAACACAAGCTTGCCGACAGGTGGAGATCTGAGCCCTATGTTGTCTGTAGGAAGTTGCCCGGTTTGCCTGTCTACAAACTAAAGCCAGAAGGAAAGGTGGGTCCACTGAAGACGTGGCATCGGAAACACCTGCTCCCACTTGCTGAGGCAGTCAGAATACCTCCCGTGAGAGACTCCCCTGAACCGGCCTCTATCCTGGATATTCCTAGGCCGAACACTCGGTCCCAGACCTCTCGAGCCAAAGATGGGGAGGCCTCCCAATTGAGTACAGAAGAAGGTGGAGAACTGGACTGGCTGTGGCCTCCCTCGACTCTGGGAACGTCCGCCATAGATCTCCCAAATGGAGGGGATACCCCAGATGCAACGCTGAATCCGGAGGCTACTGAATTCATACCCTTCAGTCCCTCAGCTGATTACTGGGAAGATGTTCCTGACACTTGCGCAGAGGAGGACTCTAGAGATTCCATACGTCAGTCGACTTCTGAATCAGAGGTTCCAGAACCAGCAATGTTACCTGAACTTACTTCTGAAGAAGAGCCTGTGGTGCCAGAGTCAGAAGCACCAAGAGAGCAGAGGGCTTGCAGAGTCATCAGGCCTCCCAAGAAACTAACTTACCCCCAAATGGGGACGAGCTCAGAGGACTCTGTTGTAACGGCTAGGAGAAGTGTTGAACAACCTGATCCTTCCACCGTCCATTTGGTGGAGGGCAACCCCAGCTCACTCTCTGGCACAGTTAGGCAGGCCACTCATGGTAGTGTGACCTGTGGGCAAGAGAGTTCCATCCCAAAGTTTTGGTGGGAATTCCCTATGCCAACATCATGCTCGACATTGTCCAAAATGGTAAACAGTATTTGTTGAAGTTTATCTTTGGGGACCAAAGAGTTCAAGTGGGGGGAGTGTGTAGCGGGGTGTTCCCCTTTAATGCAGAGAGATAAGAAGTTCCAGGTGAGAGGTGAGTCGGGAGGAAGTAAAGAGACATTACTGGAAGTGAAAGCAGAGGAGAGAAAGAGACTACATCTCCCAGTACATCTTGCAGCACCCAGGGTGCATTGCTCCAGAACAGAGACTGCTGGGGCAGACTTTATAAAGGGGAGGCGGAGTTTTGGTCGCTCTCTTTGGACCCCCCTCTCCTAGCAAGAGGATGTCTGTGCTGAACTGCTGTGTGCACAAGGCCTGAAGCCCTGGCCGCGTGCTCCTTTCCAAAGAGCCCTCTGCCAGCCTAGCAGAGCCTTAGAGACATCTAATCCTCCTTGCTGCAGTACACCAGAAGGATTGAAGACTTGGATGTCGGTGGATTCCTGTTCCTAGACGAATCGATGGAGGAAACGGACTTGGACTTGTCCAGGTGGTGAGAGCTGTTTAAAGACAGATACTTTATCTTTACTATTCGTTGGGATTACAAAGTTGTTCTTCAAGTGCACCACCGAGAGATTGCTAGCGAATATTGTTTCACTGAACTTCCATTTAGATCAGTCAGGCCTGACTGCATAGGTAGACATTGCTGGGTGTTAGTCTACCCATGAGGGGAAGTAGCTGTAAAAGGGCAGCGCTAGAGTTGCATAGCAATACTTTATTATTCTGATTACTCTGTTTATCTTTATTACTGTTTATTGCAGGGATCTGCAACTTGTTATACTGTTGTTTATTACTTGCCCATTAGCCTCAGTAAAATATCTGGGTAAAGTACATTTGGTGTCAGTTCCGCTTACTTTAATAGGAGTTTTAAAGTATATTCTGTGTATGTTTGTTATAGGACTGCGTCACCAACAGTTGCGATCACGCGGTCCTATCTCTCTATCACCAGCTGTGCCACGGGAGGTTAGAGCCGATTGCCGGGGGTTGACAGCGGTGCACTGCAGGGCCCAAATCAATATCAGCGGCTCTCTTAACTGGGGGTAGCGCTACACTATCTTTTAGTAAACTGTGATTCTTGGTTAAGCAAAATACTGTGTGGAGTTATCTATTACCCTGCTGGACGAGAGGCTATTACAAGGTAATAACTTTATGTACCATTTTATTGTTGTGTAGCACTATTGTGTTCCCCAATCGCCAGTGGGTTCCACAATTATTGTGTAGTCCAGATGTGTCAAGGGAGGGTTCGAGCCAACTTCTGGGGTTGATGGGCAGAGCGTAGACCCAAAAATATAACCAGCAGCTCCTACGGGGGGTAGTGCTACACACATAAGTAAGCTGAGATGCAATAAAATAGTTCCTCAAATTTGGACAGGCAAGGCCTTCATCCGATTTAGAAGCCTGTAGCAATTTGCAGATGAGTCCAATTCCAGAGGAAAAAGGACAAGGTGGACTTAAATCGGTTGTATACCGCAAAACTTTTTAATTTTTTTTTGTCAACCTGCAAGGCAAAGGTATAATGAGCTAGTATGACTAGCATACTAGCTCATTATCAATCACTTACCTTAGATAGAAGCCCCCGCAGCGGTCCTCGGACACGTCCTCCGTCGCATCCATGATACCCGGAGTGACTTCCGGGTATCGCCGCTCCGGCGCTGTGATTGGCCGGAGCGGCGATGACGTCACTCCCGCACATGCGCGGGGAACGGCACGATCCCCGCGCATGCGCGAATTTCCGGCAGTGTCCGGCAGACTCCCATTCAAGAGCCGCCGCGCTCAGTGCGCCTGCGCCGTTATCTATGGCGCGCATGCGCCGTAGATAGCGGTACAGTCTTTTTTGCAAATATCTCCGAGACTGTGTATGTCTCGGAGATATTGCAAGCACCTACAGGTAAGCCTTAATGTAGGCTTACCTGTAGGTGCTTGTACAAATTTTGGGTATACAACCACTTTAATAGATTGAAATTCCTTTTTGGGTATAAAGACTGGGGCTGCTCTAAAACAATACAAAAATTGTGGTTAAAAAAAAATAATTTAAAAATATTAATACGGCCACTTAAGTCCAATGGTAAGATTGACCAAGTATAGCAACCATCTGTTTAACTATAGGAGTGACATTTAAGGCCTCATATTTTGAGATGTCATTGTGAATTTGAAACCCTAGATATCTAAAAGATTGGGCTATATGTAATTTAGATCGATATAAGTAATCATAGGGCAAAAGGGGGCCAACCGTCAGTATTTTTACTGGCAGCCAATAAAAAAGGGGCACTTTTCTCCTGCCAGTAAATGCCAGTGACAAGAAAAGGTTGCCAGTAAAATATATGGCTGTGACGCTTGGCTCAGAATTGCGCATGCATGGTTCCGATCTGCAGCCAGCCGAGACCATCCGAGAGTCTGCTACTGTGTGTGTTCGGGCGGCGCCGGCAGGGAGAGGGTCTGGTAGAGGCGGTGCCTGAGCTTGTCGCGTGATGTCATGGTTCAAGGGAGCCAGGACGGGAGCCGAGCGAAGGCGGGAGAGGGGCTGTCAGTGCTGTTTGGACTAAAGTGAACTGGAGGGACCACCTGGCATGAAGAGAGACTGTCACTGTGACCCAGGAGGGGATGTGGCTTGTTGGTGAGGTGTCATCATTATCTGTGCTGCTGTACACTGCTGTCAGTGTCACTGTGAGAGTCAATTTCATGGGTGTGTGTCGCCCATTCTAATTTCTTTCTGAGTCATGTCCCTGAGTTTTTACTTACTATTTGAAAATAAAATAAGAAATATGTTTTTTGCCTTAATCTATACCTTAGATCACATTGCTAATTGCATATTGTACTTGTAACTTAACTACTAAAGGCCGCCCCACGCAGATATACTGCGGCAGGGTGGCCCTCCTATGCGAAATCACGTACCTGTACGTGATTTTGTGCACAGGGTGTGGGGAGCACGTGAGCCACCGGTGACCCACTCCCGCTGTGATTACAGCGGGAGCCAATTAGCGGGTCTCGGCGGACGCGATGTCTGCCGGGACCCGCCGATCTTTAACAGGAGAGGCAAGAATGGCGGTCTGCCTATGTGAACAAGGCAGATCGTCATTTTGTCAGAGGAAGATGGAGATCTTGTGTTTCTGCTAAGCAGAAACACGGGTCTCTGTCTTTCTCCAGTTAAGCCATCCTCCACACAGTTAGAAAACACTCCCTGGGAGCAGACTTAACCCTTCAATCACCCCTATGATAAACATTTCTGTCATTAGTACAGTGAGAATGCATTTTTTTTAGCACTGATCACTGTATTAGTGTCACTGGTCCCCAAAAGGTGTCACTTAGTGTCCTATTTGTCTGCCGCAATCCCCCTAAAAATCGCTGATCACCGCAATTAGTAGTAAAAAAAAATAAAAAATTCCATAAATCTATCCCATAGTTTGTAAATGCTATAACTTTTGCGCAAACCAATTAATATACGCTTATTGGGATTTTTTTTACCAATATGTAGCAGAATACATATTGCCCTAAATTGATGAATACATTTGATTTAAAAAAAAAAAAACATTATTGGGTATGTTTTGTAGCAGAAAGTAAAAAAATATTGTTTTTTTTTTTCAAATTTGTCGGTCTTTTTTTGTTTATAGCGCAAAATATAAAAACTGCAGAATTGAGTAAAGCAGACCTTTGGTAATTTTTTCAACTTTCCATCTATTAAATCCTCTGCCCTTGTTGTTGTTTTAACTTTGGATAGTAAAACATTTTTTTTCTGCCAGTAAATACCTTATACAGCCCACTTCCTGTTTCTTGTCTGGTAAAAAGCCTAGGCTTATGACATCATGCACAGCTCTCTCATGCCAGAAAGGTAGGGGGGAATGAGCCATAAGAGGTCCAATGAGAGCTGCAGAGCTGAAGGTGTGCCTCTGTGCGTCTGTGTAAATCCAGGAAGTGAAAAGGCAGCAGCTTCAGCTGCCCACAGTTAAAATGGTTGCAGCCAGACTCAGTGGAGTGAGATTTCTGCAGCATATTTAGCAAGTACAGAATCACAGTATATATAAAATATTATGCAAAGTGGTTGCAGGGAAGCTTCAGAATGGCAAAGATGTTGTTATTTCAGATTATGTGAGCAGACTACAGTTCCTCTCTAAATACCACCAAAAGAAAGCTCTATTTGTGGCAAAAAAGGACATATACATTTTTTTTAATACAGTTAAAGTAACACAGTGCCGTATCGCAAAAAATGGCCTGGTCATGAAGGGGGTAAACCATCAGTGGCTGATGTGGTTAAAAATTGAAATTTGCACTTAAAACTGTAATTTTTTACTTTTAGAAATGCTAGTAAAAACTTGGCGGTACCAGTACATTTTTGGTGTATTGTCAGTAAATTTCAATCTGGTAGATTGGCAACACGGGTACTGTGTTTGGTTTCAGTACATGTGAGTTTTATTTCCAATAGAAGCTTGTAGAAAATTTGGAGAAAAGTCAAAGTTCCTTATATCAACACTTGTTCCAAGCCAGGATTGGATCAGCATGACATACGGGCAATTAGTGTTTTCAGATTAAAGCCTCGTATACACGACCGGTTTTCTCGGCAAGAAACGTCAAGAAAACTGCTGGCAGATTTTTTTGCCGAGAAAACCGTTCGTGTGTATGGTTTTTCGTGAAGAGAAAATTGCCAGGAATCTCGACGAGAAAAATAGAGAACCTGCTCTCTATTTTCTCGTCAGGATTCTCGTTTTTCTCGTCTGGATTCTCGTCGGCCTGTTTTCCGACGAGAAAACCGGTCGTGTGTATGCTTTTCCGAGTCTTAAAAAAACGCGCATGCTCAGAATCAAGTATGAGACGGGAGCGCTCCTTCTGGTAAAACTAGCGTTCGTAATGGAGATAGCACATTTGTCACGCTGTAACGGACTGAAAAGCACAAGCTGAAAAGCGCGAATCGTCTCTCACCAAACTTTTTACTAACACGCGATAACAAGAGATCAGCAAAAGCAGCCCAAGGGGTGGCACCATTGGAATCGAACTTCCCCTTTATACGTACGTGTTGTACGTCACTGCGCTTTACAACGACAAGATTTTTGATTGACAGTGTGTATGCAAGGAAAGCTTGGCAAGAATCTCGTCGAGAAAACCAATGTTTTTTTTTTTTGACGGGATTCTCGGTCGTGTGTACAGGGCTTAAGATGTCAGTGGTGGCATATCCCATATATTTTTTTTATGACAGGTGAGAATAGAAATATGTAAGTTGTGATTACTGCCTTGTTTGGCGTCGGGGCCTGTCATCCTTATCCTGCTTTCACCAACAAGGCTTTCCTTTGCAGTAACCCAGGACTTTGATGAAGGACAGTGGTAGAACTTTACAAATCTATACCTTCAGACCATTATGCTGGACATGGTCAGGGACATTTGTTAACACTACCACCACTTTCATTTAACTGCTAAGTGTAAGTAAACAAAATGGTTTAGAACAGGGGTGTCCATCAGGGGCGGCCTGTCCATTAAGGGCGCACAGACATCGCCCCCCCTCATCCATTGCCGCCTCCCCCTATCCATGCGTCCGGCCCCTTTCAGGACACCAGAGCATGGTTTCCAATGCAGAGGGGCTGTTTTTTTGAAGCACCGATTAGAGCCAGAGGCTCTAATAGGCTTCGATATAGGGGGGGCTGAGGTCGCAGAGAGTGCACTCCAAGCCCACCCAGGTGTGTTACAACAGCGAATCAGTATTCACTGTTGTAATACAGATCCTACTCCCGGATGCATGGGATATCATTGGGAAGATAAAACATAGAAAAGTCCAGTAAAGAGGAACATTTTTCTTTGGCTGCATATGTTTGTTAAGTGTAAATGCATTTTTACAAAAGAATTCCAAAAGAAATCAACATTTTTAAGTAAGTTTATAATTTTGTGTTGTGTGACATTCATAGTCGCCTTGAGCCACAGATTGGACACCCCTGGTTTAGAGAATAACTGTGATAGGATATTCTCTGACCTTGCTGTGTGAGGCTGGAGGATGAGACATCTCTGCTGGTTTAGTAGGTGGGTCCACAATATACGGCTCTGTCTCTTCTGGTTTTCTGCAAGCAGGAAAAAAGTGCAAGAAATTAAAGCTTATATTTATTGAATGGCCTATGGAGAAGAGAAGACAGAGGGACAGAAGGAGGGAGAGAGAGAGGGGAGGATAGTAAAGGGGAAGGCAAGTGGAGAGGGGAAAGGGAAAAAAGAAGGGAGACAAGAGGAAGGAAAGGAAAGAAAAAAAAAAGCAAAGGAGAGGAGGTTAGTGAAGGGGGGGGGGGGGGGGCTAGGAGAAGAGAAGAGGTGAATGGAGGGGAGGGAAGAGGTGATAAAAATAAGAAAAGGGAAAATAAGATAAGAAAAAGGGGCAGGGAAAAGAAGAGTTGGGAGGGGGGAGAAGAGGAGGGGAGTGGAGGGGAGGGGTGAAGAGAAAAAGTTAAGGAAGAGGAGGGAAGGGAATGAAGTAGGAGATAGAAGGAAAAACAGGGAAGAGGGAATAGATTAGGGGAGGCAAAAGGCAAAAAGAAGGGAGACAAGAGGAAGGAAAGAAAAGGAAAAAAAGCAAAGGAGAGAAGATTAGTGAAAAGGAGGGTAGGAAAAGAGAGAAAATGAATGGAGAGGAGGAGGGGAGGGAAGAGGTGGAAAAAGGGAAAAGATGATAAGAAAAGAGGGCAGGGCAGGGAAAAGAAGAGTGGGGGGGGGGCAGGGGGAGAAGAGGAAGGAGGAGGAGGAGGGGAGTGGTAAAGAGAAGAAGTTAGGGGAATTAAGGGAACAGTAAGTAGGAGATAGAAGGAAAAACAGGTAAGAGGAATCAAAGGAGAGCGAAGGGGAAGGAAAAGGGCAAAAAGAAGGCGGAAGATAAGAGCAGAGGGGAAAGGGAAACGGAAAGGAGAGAAGGGGAATGGAGGATGGAAGGAAGAGGGAGGGAGAAGAGGAGAGGCAGAGAGAAAGGTGGAAGAGAAGAGGACATGGGGAATGTAGGAGTAGAGAGAAGAAGGAAGGAAGCAAACAAGAAGGGTGGGATGAGGAGAGGAGAGGAAGAAGAGTGAACAAAGAAAAGAATAAAGGACAAGAGAGGAGAGGAAAATGTAAAAAGAGTTGGGGAAGGATAAAAGTAATAAAGAATAAGGGGAGAAAAGAGGAGAGGCTAAAGGAAATGGAAAGTGAAAGGTATGAAGTAGAGAGGAGAAGGAATGATATAACTAGTTTGATTTTTTAACAAATTTTTCCAAAGATAAAGGAACTTTGCAAAAAAAGATGTTGAGAAAAGGAGTAGCTAAAGGAACATCTCTTGGACTGGTAAGGTTTTCTTGTAGCACAGTACTTTTTCCAAACCAAAGCATGACAGTGCTGTTCATGCAACCAAATGTCCAAATAGAATGATATCAAATACCAAAATTAGGCTTTATGGAAGACAGAAATAAATACTCATTAATACCAAATATGTCAACAGGGGGTTTAAATCTCCTCCAAGGTCCAGTAGATGGGCCAGGATGATTAAAAAAAAAAAAAAAACAGGGTTGTGGTTGGGAACAAAATTAATAGACATTTGTATAAAATAGCTGGTAGGTACTCACCCCCCATATGCACCGAATGTGAAGCTTCGCTTGCGAGAGAACCTCTGGAATCGTTCCATATGGATGGTCTATCCCCTGTCCTGGAAGCTCTGAAGTTCTCATGGATCTGAGCAGGAAGGGGGAAATGGAGTTGTCGAGAGGCCACCTGCATGGCAGAGGCTGCGAGATTCTCAGCCAGTCTAATAAATGTCAAAGACAACACATGAAAGGGACATTAAAATGTCATTGAGACAATCAGTGAGTGTCCCCTATGGAGAGTGCAGGCCCCCCTCACAGAGACAGACAAGGTTCTGTCTTATGGGCCTTCTCCTCTGCGCTCCCGTCAATCTCTTTATCTCTCTCCTCTTCATTGTCTCTTTCTGTCCTCTAACCTGTCAAACGTTATGGGACCCCCCGCTGCCCATTCCTCCTGTGGGGAAGGTGACATTAACTAGTGAGAACAGCATGGAGCTCTGGCAGTAGACGTGGGAATGGGTTTGCTTATTTAAACACGTCAATACAGACAAGCCGGTATTATACTCGCTGAGCTCCGGAAGGCCTTATTTTTATACAATTTACTATACAACTCATTTATTACCACTTATGTAATATTTAAAGTCTAATTGAACCTTTCAGTAAATGTTACACTAAAATGCTGCAAAGAATAATATAAAAATGAAGAAAATAACAGTTTACATTATTTTGTGTCTTTAATATATTTTTTCAATGTTCTTCTGCCTGCAAAAATACACACTTTCAGTTAGGGTTCTGTCTTCTTCTATTTCACAAATACAAAATGTTTAAAATAAAACAGGAAATAGAAAAAAAGTTTAAACTTTTTGCTGATACTCTGGTAATGCAGTTAATGTAGTCCAGAACAGGTAGTTGACACTATCTTTATTACAAGTTACTAGTGCTTATTGTAGCCGTGTTACATGAGTTCTGCATGTGATACTTTTTTATTTGCACATCCAAATTTTTAGGACAAGCTTTCTGGAATAGTGGAGGAAGAAGAAGGTAGGTGAGTAAGTGCCAAAGGTTGAACACCAGGGATCTATAATCAGGGGTCTGTAAAACTTTTCACTATGTGGGTCACATTGTATATTTTACAAATATTTGTGGGCCGAAAAAAAATGAATGAATGAAATTTAAAAAAATGAATAAACACATCCAAGAAATAACTTGATATTAGAAGTTCTCCCTTCACATCAGGAGTCCCCCATCATATCAGAAGTCCTCCCTTCACATCAGAAGTTGCACCCACTTATATCAGAAGTCCCCCCATCATATCAGAAGTCCTCCCTTCACATCAGATTTTCCCCTATCACATTAGAAGTCCTCCCATCATATCAGAAGTCTTCCCTTCACATCAGAAACCCCCATCACATCAGAAGTCCTCCTTTCACACCAGAAGCCCCCATCACATCAGAAGTCCTCCCTTTACATCAGAAACCCCCATCACACCAGAAGCCCCCATCACATCAGGAGTCCTTCCTTCACATCAGAAGTCCCCCATCAGGAGCATCCCATCATATCAAAAGTCCTCCATTACATCAGAAGCCTCCCCATTACATCAGAAACCTCCCATTACATGAGAAGTTCCCCATTATATCAGAAGCCTCCCATCACATCAGATGTTCCCCATCCCATCAGAAGTCCTCCCTTCACATTAGAAGCCCCCCCCCCATTATATCAGAAGCCTCCACCACATCAGAAAACCTCCCTTCACTTCAGAAGTATTCCCTTCACTTTAGAAGTGTTCCCTTCACACCAGAAGCCCCCCATCATATCAAATGTCCTTCCGTCACATCAAAAGTCTTCCCATCACATCAGAAGTTTCCCATTACATTAGAAGTCCCCCATTACATCAGAAGTCCTCACTTCACACCATAAGCCTCCCTTCACTTGAGAAGCCCCCCCCCATCACATCAATCTTCCCTTCACATCAGAAGCCCCCCATCATATCCAATGTCTTCCCTTCACATCAGAAGTCTTCCCTTCACATCAGAAGTCCCCCATTACATCAGAAGTGTTCCCTTCAAATGAGAAGCCCCCCATCACATCAGAAGTCCCCCATCACATCAGAAGTCCTCCCGTCATATCAGAAGCCTCTCCATCACACCAGAAGCCTTCCTTTCACATAAGAAGTCCCCCATTACATCCGAAGTCTCTCTCTTCACATCAGAAGCCTCTCCATCACATAAGAAACCCCCCTCCTAACATCAGAAGTCCTCCCTTCACATCAAAAGTTTCTCCATCACATCAGAAGTCCTCCCTTCACATCGGAGGTCCCCCTTATCTCATCAAAAAGACCTGCCTTCATATTAGAGCCGCACTTTACTTTAGAGCCCACTTGCATACCAACAATCCCTGTTACATCAGGGTCCATATCAGAGTCCTCCCTTACATCAGTGTCCTCATCAGGGCTCCATTAGAAGCAGGATCAACTAATCTGAATCCTCTCTGAATCTACTTTGTGCACTGAGTCTGAGGATATGCAACTGACCCTAGTTGTAGGCCGGATAACATTTTGTATGGAGCAGAATGTGGCCACAGGCCATAGTTTGGAGACTCCTGGTTATTAGAAATTAGGTATAGTTCACACTACTGGAGGGATACTGATGTGAATGTACAGTACAACATACTGTATGCAAAGTGCTGTGTAAATTGTTGGCACTATATAAATGCCTAAATGAAAAATGAAATAAAATATTAGACACCATGTTAAAAAAAAATTGGATTGACATAGTGAGAAAAGAAGACAGTAATTATGTAAAATATTTTCAGAGCAGTTTGAGGCCAAACAAAGAACATTCCATCTGGTTCCAATGGTTTAATCTGTTACGGTGAGTGAATGTTTTTAATCAATTATACTGGGTGTATCTCTGAACTCTGCCAAACCAGTGATCCGTTTACATTGAATTTTATCAGGAAGCTGGAGGGGAATCCCCCTGGCTGCCCATTCACCGGTCTGTGTACAACACGGCCAAACAAACACATGATAAAAGAGTTGTCAGTAATACACGAGACAAAAATAGAATTAATATAATTCACATTCCATAGAAAATTATAAGTGTTTATCATGTATGCAATAAGCTATTAAATATATACATAGCCATCCTGGTAATCATATGACAGCAGCAGAAGTTTACATAGTTACATAAAAAATCATACAATCCCATGTACACAATCTTATACCCACAGTTGATCCAGAGGAAGTGAAAAACCCCAGGAAAGCATGATCAATTTGCTACAGCAGGGGAGGAAATAATTCCTTCCTGATCCCCAGAAAGTCAATCGGATTTTCTCTGGTAAATGTCAGTAACCAGGTATATTATGCCGGGGATGCCGCTCCCTCTCTCCATGTCACCCCCCCCCCTATATGACTAATGGATAGATTCATGCATAGTATGAATCTATCCAGGGCCACCGCTGCCACCCCCTATTCAGGTGTCCGATCTCTGTCAGGACACCGGCCTCTTTCAGGACACCGGGCGCCTAAATTACAGCGGCAGGGGTGTTTTTTTAAGCACTTGATTAGAGCCTTAGGCTCTAATAGGCTTCAAAATATGTGGGATTGTGGCGCAGAGAATTGCTTCATGAGCCCACCCAGGTGTTACAACAGCGAATGAATATTCACTGTTGTAACACTGATCTTTAATCCGGCCAATCAGAAGCGAGTGTGAGACCCGTTTTCTAATTGTCCAAAAAGAGAAGACTCCTGATTGGCCGCCGAGAAGGAGGGAGGAAACAGAAGCCAGAGCCGTCGCCCGTGGAGAGCAGGAGAATGGGAGAGCCGCTGCCGTCGAGAGCCCAGGAGAAGCGCCGCATAGATGGGGTAAGTGCACCAGTCCTGCCCGCCGACCGACCAACCGACAGGGGGGGTACTGTTTGTGGCCTCCTCAAATGGTGACAGGACAGTGCATGCATGGGCGTCCGCAAAACTTTTTTCAGGGGGGGTGGCGCTTCGGTAGCGGCGATACACAGTCGCATTTAACCCTTTCTTCGATCGTTAGCGGGGGTTAAAAGTGCCCCGCTAGTGGCCGAATAGTGCAGCTAAAACGATGGTAAAGCGCCGCTAAAACTAGCGGCGCTTTACCGATAATGCGGCCAGATGGCAGTGTGAAATAACTCTTGAGATAATTCAGCTTCACTTTGTATTGGAAGTTATTCAGGCCAAGCATACCGGTCCATGCCCATATAAATATAGCCTAGAGAATGAACATCTTTCTATATTGCAATACAGTATAGGTTGTTTTCATCAAGATCAAAATTTGGCCACAGCAGATGTATTGCAATACATTGCAATATAGAAAGATGTACATTCTCTAGGCTATATTTATATGGGCATCATGGACTGGTATGCCTGGGAGACTGAGTAACTTCCATACAAAGTGAAGAAGATATTATAACACACAAATATATTTTTCCAGCAATAGCTCAGTTGTCCAACTTTCCATTATATATATATATATATATATATATGTGTAGCGGGGTCTCCTTTAAGGCCCCGGGACTACGTTACCCAGAACCCAATCTGGCCTCAGGGTGAAAGTTTCCACCGCAGAGACTCATGGGAGGGGCTATTTAAGGAAGAGGCGAGGCGGAGCTCGGCCTCTTTGGACACCGCGCTGTAAGCAACCAGTCTTCCTGTGCGGATCTGCTGCGGTGCAAGGCCCGAAGCCTGGGGCCTTGCGTGACTTCCGAAGAGCCTTCCACCCCACTGCGGAGCCTGGGTGGATCCTGTCTTGTCGAGTGAGGACATCAGTTGGATCGGGGACCCGATTGTTGCAGACGCTGTGTGCGGATACACAGCAGGTGGAAGTCCCGGACTGGGATCGCGTCCGGAGTGGTAAGCGGGCACCTGCCCAGACCAATAGACTGTGTCGTGTCCAGGCCTATAGAACTGCATAGGCCCACAGTTCGTTTATCTGCTGTTCCACGGGGGGACCGGTAGCAGGACAGAGTTGAAGTGTCCCCCCCCAGTATAGTTATTCCAAGTTACTGCCTGTTGTGGATTACAAATTAGAATTTCATCAAGTGCACCACCGAAAGCTGGCATGCAAAGAAATCCGTATAGGAAGTGACTGAGACTGACTGACTCGGGTGGGAAGATAGTATATTGTTTAGTGCGCCATAGGGCGCGCACAACATAATAGCTACGCCTGGTGTAGTACCGCGCAGTGCCATTATAGTGTGCTGAATTGATGCCAGTTGCATGTGTGATGTTATACCTATGCTATTTACTAGAAGAGTAAAACCGTTATAATCAATCTCTCGCCTTAGTGTGTTGTCTTACTGCTAGTGCTTAGAGATTAATTCATGCAATACAATTGAATGTTGTATAAGTATAGCCCTAGACTAACTGTGCCAGCGGGGGTCGAGTAAGATTGCCGGGGGTTGGCGGTACTGCACACAGGGCCCGAAAACAAACCAGCGGCTCTCTTAACTGGGGGTAGCGCTACACATCATATATATGATCTAAATTCTCCTCCTAACTGGCACAGTGGCACTGCTGTTACCTGTGGTTCTTCAGCGATCATGCGATAGCACTGGCAGCGTATTCTCTATCGGTCACTGCACGCACCTGTGGGAGGAGCCGGCGCCGCACCGTCCGGATCGGCATAGTGACGTACATGGCAGTCAGACAGCCAATCATGGAACGAACAGCCGAGATGTTGAGCAGAGGCCCGAGCGGCAGAGGCAGAGCCAATCCGATGATCAGGCCGGGGGTGAGGGAGGGAGGGACGGATGTCACTATCTGCTGTGATAAGTCGGAACAGACTGAGAGCAGCCCCAGGCCAGCAGACTTGGAAAAAAAAGTCCACGGCTGCCGTGGTGGCGGCCGCGGTGGCCATTGCGTTACACAGGGCAACTGTCTTCACTCTTCAACACCTTCTGGCGTGGAGAAAAGAGGTCAAGCTCCCCTGAGCCTGTCCTGGTGCCATACTCACACAGGTACTCATGTATGGCCCTCTGCTGTGTGTGCCACCTGCTGCCACTGATATTATGTACATTTAAGAATCCAGGCCTTTTTTAAAGCAATTTACTGAGCTTGCCAGAACCACCTCTGGAGGGAGTCTATTACACATTTTCACAGCTCTTACTGTAAAGAAACATTTCCATATTAGGAGATTAAAATCTTTTTACCTCTAGATGTAAAGAGTGCCCCCTTGTCCTCTGTGATGACTTTAAAGTGAATAACTGAACACTAAGTTCACTATATGGACCACTTATGTATTTGTACATGTTGATCATATCCCCCTTAATCTCCTCTTCTCAAGAGAGAACAAATTTAGTTCCTCTAATCATTCCTCATAGCTGAACACTTCCATGCCTCTTATCAGTTTGGTATCCCGTCTCTGCACTTTCTTCAGTTCCCCGATATCCTTTTTGAGAACTGTGCCCAAAACCGAACTGCATATTCCACATGAGGGCTTACTAATGATCTAATGATTTGTACAGGGGCAAAATTCTCTCTCTCTCTCTCTCTCTCTCTCTCTCTCTCTCACTGGAGTCCATACCTCTCTTAGGGCTCTTTCACACGGAGGTCCGTTCAGGTCCGCCTGTCAGTTTTTTAGGCGGACCTAAAACGGATCCTCCATGTACCCCTATGGAAGTACGGATGTCAGCGGAGACATGTCCGCTGACATCCGCTCCGCCAAAGTGTGACGGAGGAAAACCCTATTTTTCCTTCCGTCGGCGGAGCGTATCGGATGACAACGGACTCTACGGTCCGTCGTCATCCGATTCCCCATAGGGGAGAGCGGCGCTCTGACAAGGTGGTCCCTGCACAGTGTGCGGGGACCGCCCAGTCATCCGTCGGCTCAGCGGGGATCAACGGAGCGATCCCCGCTGAGCAAGCAGAGCTTCACGGGGCGGATCTTCACGGATCCGCCCCGTGTGAAAGGACCCTTAAAGTGGAGGTCCACCCTGAAAAAATCTTCACACAAAAAATTCAAAAAAAAATTATACTCACCCTAAAACGGAAAATTTATTACCAAATACTTACCGTAATTTTCCTTTCCTGATAGACTCCATGGCAGACTACGTGTGGGTTAACCCCGCCTCCTCTCCACAGCTATAGGACCCCTCACCCATAAATTTGAACTCACCTCCACAGACAGGTGTTCCGTAACTAGCCGACTCACATTTCAACTCTTATATTTTTAATTCATGGGTGGGAACTCGGTCTGCCATGGAGTCTATCAGGAAAGGAAAATTACGGTAAGTATTTGGTAATAAATTTTCCATTTTCCTAACAGACTCCATGGCAGACTACGTGTGGGAAATAACTAGCCAAACCACACGGGAGGGTATGCTGAACAAAAATATATTTTAATCTTTCCTGTCAACTGACAGGATTTTTCGACCAAAATTAACAGAGGAAAGGGAAGCAGGCTCAATACAATAATGAGATATAAATGTATGAATAGAAGACCACGAGGCTGCCCTGCATATCACTTCAGGAGCCACGTGTCGAGCTGCTGCCCATGAGGCTGCCATGCCTCTGGTGGAATGAGCCGTCACCGCCTCTGGAGGAGCTAAGCCCTTTGCCCTGTAAGCCTGTTGAATAGATTGGACGATCCAGGCTGCTATTGTTCTGGAGGAAGCCCTCTTTCCTTTGTTGCTACCAGTGTGTAACAAGAACAGGTAGTTCGAGCTTCTAAAAGAAGAAGTAGCTCGCAAGTATTCTTTCAGAGTCTCACCTACATCCAAGGGATGAACATCTGCTGATTCTGGAGAATCGAAAGTAGGAAGGACTATTTCTTGATTTTCGTAAAAAACTGATGTGACTTTTGGTTTTGACCCAAGCATGGGAATAAGGACCACTCGGTCCGGGAAGAAAGTCAAAAAAGGTTCTTGACAACCCAGGAAGCTTATTTCTGAAACCCTTTTGGCTGAAGTAATGGCCACTAGAAAGGCCAGTTTGATTGATAAGTCCTTAATAGAAAGATTCTTGTTGTTGAGTGCTGAAAGAGCATCAAGGACGAGCGGAAGATCCCATTTGGGGAATCTAGGTTTCCTCTGAGGCCTGATTCTCGATGCCCCCCGAAAGAACTGTTGAACCAGGGGATGAGTTGCCCATGACGTTCCCGAAAAAGCTGATAAGGCTGATACTTGTACCCTGAGGGAACTGATCGATAAAGGCAGATCCAAGCCTGATTGGAGAAAACTCAAGATGTCTTGAACACTAGGATTTCTAGATGACTTTCCTGCAGAAGTCGTGAAGCTGACAAATCTGGCCCAGATTCTATTGTAAGTTTTATTTGTGTTGGACTTTCTGGAGCTCATAAGGGTAGAGATTACCCCTGAAGCACACCCAAGAGACTCTAGCCTCTCCCTCTCAAAAACCAGACCATGAGTCTCAGCATTGCTGGACAGGGGTGCAGGGTCGTCCCCTGAGAAAGAAGGTCCGGCCTGAGAGGAAGAGGCAGCGGGTCCCTGAAGCTCATTAGATTCAGGAGAGGAAACCAAGGTGTGCTCGGCCAGTATGGTGCTATTGTTACCACCTCGACTTTCTCCAACTGAAGCCGCTGTAGGAATTTTAGCATGATCGGAAGAGGAGGGAAGGCATATGCCCTGTTGAAGTCCCATTGACTCGTTAATGCATCTACTCCGAAGGCTTGACTGTACCGAGCTCGGGTGTAGTATCTGTCGATCTTGTAATTGCAGGGGGATGCAAACAGATCCACTTCTGGATCGAAATCCAATGATAGGATCCACTTGAAGGTTTGTGGATGCAGTGACCATTCGTTGTTGTCTAGCATGCTGCGTGACAGGAAGTCCGCTTGAATGTTCTGCTCCCCTGGAATGAAGACTGCTGTTAAGTTGAGCAGATTCCTCTGAGCCCAGGTCATAATGGGCTCGACCTCTTGGAGAAGGGCAGAGCTCCGAGTGCCCCCTTGTCTCTTCACATATGCCACAGCAGTGGTATTTTCCATTTTCAGTAGGACCGACTTCCCTTTCAGAAGGTGGGAGAAGGCTTGAAGGGCGCCCCATGCCGCGCGCAGTTCCAGAATGTTCGAACCTGGAGAGTGGAGACGGGCATCCCATTTGCCCTGAGCCAGTTCTGCCCCACAATGTGCCCCCCAGCCCACATTGCTGGCATCGGATGTAACAGTCACCCAATGGATGGGAGCAAGGGAGTGGCAAGTTGACAAGTTCTTGGTTTGAAGCCACCAGAGGAGACTGTTGCTCATTGACCGTGTTATCCGGATCCGCTGATTGAGATCGTCTGTCTTCCATTGCTGGAGGAATCCGGATTGAAAAGGACGAAGCCTCCACATCGCCCACTTGACCATGGGGGATGTGGCCACCATCGTGCCGATTATCTTCAGGCACTGTGATGCCCTTAGGTGAGAGAAGTCTAGAGCTAAGGAGATTCTTTCCCGAATGATCGGTATTTTTTCCTCTGGAAGAGAGATGGTTTTTTCTTTGGTGTCGAACTGGGCTCCTAGATAGACCAAGCGCTGGGTCGGATCCAGCTGACTCTTCTCCCGGTTTAGGAGCCATCCGAACTCCAACAGTGTAGAGATCACCTGATCTTTGTGGACTAGCAGCTGCTGCTTGTCTTGGGACAGTACTAGTAGATCGTCCAGATAATGATACAGGCGCACACCCTGTACTCTGAGAAGGGACACAACTGCTAACAGCACCTTGGAAAAGACTCTTGGAGAAGTCCTTAGCCCGAATGGAAGACAAATAAATTGTAGGTGCTCTTGTTCGACCTGGAACCGCAGATATTTGTGAAAGTTTTCTGCCACCGGAACATGAAAGTATGCGTCTTTTAGATCTATTGAGATCAACCAGTCGCCTGGTTGAACTATTTTTTGGATGGTTGAGAGTGACTCCATTTTGAACTCGTGCTTTATGTACTTGTTCAGGAAAGTGAGATCTATGACTGGACGCCAAGAGCCGTTCTTCTTTTGTACTAGGAAGAGGGGGGAGTATACCCCCTGGAATTCCTCGTCCTTTGGGACGGGCACCACTGCTCCTTGATCTTTCAGGACATTCACATATGAGAGAAGAACTTGCTGTTTTTCTTCTGACCGAGGTAGTGAGGTTTGCATTGGTCTGCATGGAGGGATCTTGGTGAAGGACCATGTGTGACCTGTTGAGACCATCTTGATGGTCCAATAGTCCGAGATCGAGGCCACCCAGACGTGCCGGAAGAGACGTAGGCGAGCCCCTACCCGACCCGCCTGGGCCGGCCCAATCTCAAGAAGACTTGGTTGGTTCACGCCCACCGGGCGTCTGTTTCTTGCTAGACTTTTGAAAAGAAGATTGGCCTCTATTCCAATTCCAGCTTCTCCTAAAATCCCGTCCGGGCTTATAGGAGCGTGCCTCTCTCGAGTGCTCAGTACTGCGTCTCTGTTGAGGTTTTCTCTGATTAAACTGGCGCCTGTCCTGGGGAAGAAAACCCGACTTTCCGCCTGTAGCTTTTGAAATGGCGTTGTCAAGTTTGTTCCCAAACAACAAAGTCCCTTCAAAGGGAATTTTGCACCACGCCTGCTTGGAGGCTGGATCAGCAAGCCAGGGACGTAACCACAGTGCTCGTTTGGCCGTGACCGAGGACAACATTGATCTGGCCAGTAAACGGATGAGGTCAATTGAAGCTTCCCCCAAAAAGGCAACTGCCATTTTTTCTTGCACTGCTGAACTTTGAGCCAGTTCTTCCGAGACACCTTTCAGAACGGAGTCTACATTTTCCACCCAGGCCTCCATTGCTTTGGAGGTCACTGCAAGGGCTAAAGCTGGTTTGCATGCCGTTCCGGCCAGGCTATATATTCTTTTGAGGTCCTGGTCGATCTTCCGATCCAGACCATCTTTAAATGATACGGTGTCATCTAGCGGGAGGATGACATGCTTCGCTAGGCGCATTACTGCTGCATCTACGAGGGGAGCATTCTCCAGATGCTTGACATCCTCCGATTTAAAGGGATACAGTCTAGAGGTTTTGCTTAGCATGGAAACCTTCTTATCTCCCTTGCTCCATTCTTCCTCAAACACTCCTTTCAGCTCAGAGGGAAGTGGGAAATTGGAGTGTTCTTTCCCCAGTTGCTTAAACAGTTTTCTTTGTTTTTCTGGGGGGGCAGTGGTATCCTCCAACTTTAAAGTTTACTTCACTGCCTTGATTAGTGGAGAGACTAAAGCGTAGTCGAATCCCACCGTAGAATCATCTCCCTCCATCTCGTCTTGCGAGGAATAATGGGAGGAATCATGGGGCTGGAATTGGCCGGGATCCTCCTGGGCCTCGTCAGCCAAGGAGCCAGACAAGGTGGTGGACTGGCTCCTTGTGTGGGGGGCAACTATTTCTTTCATAGATTGCTGTACCACACGTTTCACAAGAGACTCAAGGTTTTGATTTTCGGTCTCTTTCTCACCAACTGCTCGGGCATAACATGGGTCGCATAGCGATTTGCCCTCCGGGATTCTGGTCTTGCATCCCCAACAGGCTCTGTGGTCAGAGCGATCATTGCGGTGGTGGTGGCGGTGACTAGAGGAGGAATGGGAACATCTCCTATGTCTAGAGGGGTATGTGAACGTCCCCTATGATGGTGGGTCCTAGACGTAGTGTCGCGTCTAGACCTAGATGATGAGTGATGATGCGGCCTGGCAAGGTCCCTTTCTTGTGACCGATGAACTGAAGTTGCCGGGCTGTAAGAGATAATACAGACAGAGGGAGGGGGGGAAGGTGGGCAGGATGTAACCGTTAGCAACCAAAGAAGCATAAGAAAATAATTTTTTTTTTTTTTTTTTTTAAACTGTCCCTTTAAGAGACACTAAGCATAACAAGCATACATTGCAGAATGAAGTGCTTACCCCATCCTAGCAGTAATGAGGGTCCGGGAGGCTGTCACTCTATGCCCACAGGTTGTCCCACCTGTATAGGGCTCTTCAGCGGTTTAAATAAACCGCCAAAATGACGTCACGGCCGGTCCCGCTGCGCGCATGCGCCGAAGAGACCCGACCCACTGCGCCTGCGCGTCCCCTGACCCCTCCGCCGCATTGCGCATGCGCGGAAACCAAGCCTCGGTTTCACCGCAGCTCGGCGCATGCGCAGAAGGGCGGCGGACCGGGAACCAGGAAGAGAAATGGCGTCCTGGGACGCAAAAAGCGTTCCACGTGCCGTACACAGGAGGAATGGAAACAGGGGAGACAAAAACAACACACACAAACTTGTCTGCCATGAAAGAAGATATGGAATCAAAATCTTCAGACCTTGCCAGCCGAGGAATCCTGCGACATCCGATCCGGTACTCTGGGGCCACATCCCTTCCACTATAGGGGTATTTTCCAGCCCTGAAACCACTCGCCCGCTCATAGCTGGGCCCTGGGTGCACCGCAGTAACAGTGCCGATCGATCCAAGCAATCCACATCCTGGACATCGCACCGAATTGCATGATGAAGGTCCATGTGAGGAGGATAAAAAAGGAACACCTGTCTGTGGAGGTGAGCTCAAATTTATGGGTAAGGGGTCCTATAGCTGTGGAGAGGAGGCGGGGTTAACCCACACGTAGTCTGCCATGGAGTCTGTCAGGAAATGCCTGTTGCTATGCGGAAGTCCCCTAATCTGCCGCTAATGTTCCTCTTCTCCGTCTGCGGTGGCTCTCCTTCCGCTTCCTCTTCTTGTGAATGGCCCGCGCTGCCTTCTGGGAACTGTGTGTATCCCAGGAGGCAAGCCGCCCATTCACAAAGCGCCGTGCGAGTGGCGCATGCGCAGTAGGAAACGGGCAGTGAAGCCTCACGGCTTCACAGCCTGTTTCCCCTACTCAGAATGGAGGAGCCAGGAGCCTGCCAGCAGCGATCGATCGCCGCGGCAGGACCGACATCGCGGGAGAGTAGGACAGGTAAGTGTCCTTATTAAAAGTCAGCAGCTACACTGTTAGTAGCTGCTGACTTTTTTTTTTTCCTGCACCACCGCTTTAAAGTGGGTGTAAACCCTTACAGACCACTTAGACCTACAGGTAAGCCTAGAATAAGGCTTACCCGTGGGTGCAAGAAATATCTCCTAAACCTACACAGTTTAGGAGATATTTGCAAAAGACATGCACCGATGTCTACGGCACATGCGCCGTAGACAATGGCGAGCAGGTGCACTGAGCGTGCCGCTACGAACGGTGATCGTGCCGTTAGTGGCGGCACCTGCGCGCATGCACGGGAGTGATGTCATTGCGGCTCCGGCCAGTCACAGCGCCGGAGCCGCAATACAAGGAAAACACTCAGGGAAAGATGGCGGCGATGGAGGAGAGGAACGAGCACCGCTGTGGGGGTTTCGATCTCAGGTAAGTAATTTTTCTTTTTGTGGGTTTACTTCCTCTTTGATACAAGACAGGACAGCCTCATAAAAAGAAATCAGGTTTGCTTGACAACTTCTGTCTTTCATGAATCCATGCTGTCTGTTGCTTAAAATATTTTTTTCCAGCAAGAACTCATCTATGTGTTTTTTAATAAACTCTCCAGTATCTTCCTAGACTATAGAAATTAAACTAACAGGTCTATAGTTACCTGGTAAAATTTTTAAATATGGCCACCACATTTGCCCTAAGCCAATCCAGTGGTACCATTCCAGTCATTAACGAGTCCCAAAAAATTAAACAATAGCTTTGAAATGACAGAGCTCAATTATTTTAGGATCCGTGGGTGAATGCCATCTGGTCCAGGTGCTTTATCCACCTTTATTCCGTCTAAATATTTCTGGACCATTTCTGTGTCAATACCAACCCCATTATGAACATAAGCGCCCTCCTGCTCCTTTGTATACACAGAGCTGAAGGAAGTATTTAACCACTTAAGCCCCGGACCATTTCGGGCCATTAGGACCAGGCCTGTTTTTGGGATTCGGCACTGCGCTGCTTTAACTGTAAATTGTGCGGACATGCAATGTTGTACCCAAATGAAATTTGCGTCCTTTTCTTCCCACAAATAGAGCTTTCTTTTAATGGTATTTGATTGCCTCTGCGATTTTTATTTTTTGCGATATAAACAGAAAAAGACCGAAAATTTTGAAAAAAAATGATATTTTCTACTTTTTGTTATAAGAAAAATCGAATAAACTCAATTTTAGTCATACATTTAGGCCAAAATGTATTCAGCCACATGTCTTTAGTAAAAAAAATGTCAATAAGCGTATATTTATTGGTTTGCGCAAAAGTTATAGCGTTTACAAACTAGGGTACATTTTCTGAAATTTACACAGCTTTAAATTTATGACTGCCTATCTCATTTCTTGAGGTGCTAAAATGGCAGGGCAGTACAAAACCCCCCCAAATGACCCCATTTTGGAAAGTAGACACCCCAAGGAAATTGCTGAGAGGCATGTTGAGCCCATTGAATATTTTATTTTTTTGTCCCAAGTGATTGAATAATGACAAAAAAAATAAAAAATTACAAAAAGTTGTCACTAAATGATATATTGCTCACACATGCCATGGTTATATGTGGAATTGCACCCCAAAATACATTCTGCTGCTTCTCCTGAGTACGGGGATACCACATGTGTGGGACTTTTTAGGAGCCTAGCCACGTACGGGACCCCGGAAACCAAGCACCGCCTTCAGGATTTCTAAGGGCGCAAATTTTTGATTTCACTCCTCACTACCTATTACAGTTTCGAAGGCCATAAAATGCCAAAATAGCACAAAACCCCCCCAAATGACCCCATTTTGGAAAGTAGACACCCCAAGCTATTTACTGAGAGGCATGTTCAGTCCATGGAATATTTTATATTTTGCCACAAGTTGCGGGAATATGACAAACTTTTTTTTTTTTGCACAAAGTTGTCACTAAATGATATATTGCTCACACATGCCATGGGCATATGTGAAATTACACCCCAAAATACATTCTGCTGCTTCTCCTGAGTATGGGGATACCACATGTGTGGGACTTTTTGGGAGCCTAGCCGCGTACGGGACCCCAAAAACCAAGCACCGCCTTCAAGGTTTCTAAAGGCATAAATTTTTGATTTCGCTCCTCACTACCTATCACAGTTTTGAAGGCCATAAAATGCCAAGATGGCACAAACCCCCCCCAAATGACCCCATTTTGGAAAGTAGACACCCCAAGCTATTTGCTGAGAGGCATGTTGAGCCCATTGAATATTTTTTTTTTTTGTCCCAAATGATTGAATAATGACAAAAAGAAAAAAAAAAATGTACAAAAAGTTGTCACTAAATGATATATTGCTCACACATGCCATGGTTATATGTGAAATTACACCCCAAAATACATTTTGAACCTCCAAACATTATATATTTTTTTAAAGCAAAGGCCCTACAGATTAAAATAGTGGGTGTTGCATTTTTTTTTCCACACAGTATTTGCGCAGCGATTTTTCAAACGCATTTTTTGGGGGAAAAACACACTTTTTTTATTTTTAATGCACTAAAAAACACTATATTGCCCAAATGTTTGATGAAATAAAAAAGATGATCATAGGCCGAGTACATGGATACCAAACACGACATGCTTTAAAATTGCGCACAAACGCGCAGCGGCGACAAACTACATTCATTTTTAAAAGCATTTAAAAGCCTTTACAGGTTACCACGTTAGATTTACAGAGGAGGTCTACTGCTAAAATGACTGCCCTCGATCTGACCTTCGCGGTGATACCTCACATGCATGATGCAATTGCTGTTTACATATGACGCTAGACCGACGCTTGCGTTCGCCTTTGCGCAAGAGCAGGGGGGGACAGCGGTGCTTTTTTTTTTTTTTTTTTTTTATTATTTTTATTTGGCTTTTTTATTTTATTTTTAAACTGTGCCTTCCATATTTTATTTTTTTTACCATTTTTATCGCTATCTCAGGGAATGTAAATATCCCCTATGATAGCAATAAGTAGTGACAGGTACTCTTTTTTTGAAATAAATTGGGGGGTTAGACCCTAGATCTTTCCTCTGCCCTCAAAGCATCTGACCACACCAAGATCGGTGTGATAAAATGCTTTCCCAATTTCCCAATGGCGCTTTTTATATCCGGGGGGGGGGGGGACATTCCCTCCCACTGCTTGTAAAAGCAGTCTAGAGGCTAATTATCTGCTAGAATTGCTTTTACATGAAAGCCGGCTGCTGGCTGAAAAGAATGATACCAAGATGATACCTAAACCCGCAGGCATCATTCTGGTATAAACATTCAAAGTCCAGCAACATACCAGTACGTTGCTGGTCCTTGTTGGACATGTATTGTAATCTTTTTTTTCATACAGCCTATTGGCTGAACGAAAAAAAGAGATTGATTGGTGGGTATGCCCACCATTAGAATACCTCCCTTCATCCACCCACTTCTAATGATGGGCATATATGCCGAAGCATGGGGGCATCCTCCCGCAAAAAAGTTATGTCGCGTACACACGGTCAAGCCTTCGTCGGAATTTCGACCGTATGTACGCGGCATAAAAGGTTATGCCGCGTACACACGGTCGGACTTTTCCACGGGCAAGCCTCCGTTGGAATTTCGACCGTATATACGCGGCATTAGGAGCAAAATCGCTCCTCCGCCCCTGCTGCCCCCATGCTTCGGCATATATGCTCTTTTTTTTAACTGTGGTGGTGAAATCACCTCCTACAGCGTTGGAGTCACGGCTTTATGTATCGTGGGAGCAAACGCTGTTGCTGTCAAGATAAATAGATCCGCGCTGCAACTGAATGGCGTACCTGCTAAGCAAATGGTGGTTAACATTAAAACAAAGTAACATTACAGTACAACAGTAAGACCTTACATGCCATACCTGCAAAGCAAATACCAAAACAAAACCTAGTAAAAAATAAAAAAATGTTTTAACGCAACCTGTGCCTAAAATATATATATGCCGAAGCATGGGGGCATCCTCCCGCAAAAAAGTTATGCCGCGTACACACGGTCGGAATTTTCCACGGGCAGGCCTCCGTCGGAATTTCGACCGTATGTACGCGGCATTAGGAGCAAAATCGCTCCTCCGCCCCTGCTGCCCCCATGCTTCGGCATATATGCTCTTTTTTTTAACTGTGGTGGTGAAATCACCTCCTACAGCACTGGAGTCACGGCTTTATGTATCGTGGGAGCAAACGCTGTTGCTGTCAAGATAAATAATTCCGCGCTGCAGCTGAATGGCGCACCTGAAAACAAAAAATTACATACCTGAAAAGCAAGCATGATAAAACATTGCAGAATAGAATACAGTAAAAAAGAGCAGAACAATAGAGAGAAAATAGAGAGAGAGAGAACAATAAAACGACAACTATTTTTGGTTTTTTTATTTTATATTTTTTTTGTGTTTTGTTTTTTACGTTTTTTTTTTTTCTTTTTTACACTTTTTTTTGTAACTTTACAACTGTAATGGTTCGGGTCTCTCAAAATGTAATGGCATCTTGGGAGACCCTGTGTAAGTGTGTCCTTGTCTGTGAAATGCTGTACCCTACGCTAAAACTTCACTTTTGAGTGGTAGCGTTCAAAACATTCACCTTGGCAAAGACCAGGCTTGTCAGGACAGAGTGGACAAAAACTACGGGTGTCACGCCTAAATCCGCGCTTGCTACAGACACGACATCTTTTTTGGGGGTGGCTTTGGGTAGGGGTACTCGGGAGGACATACGAATAATGCCTCTCATGCAGCCGGCTTACTGCATTTGGTAGGGGAAGATATTCTGAGCCTGAATCTGACAGATACGTGACCTCCTCTTCACTATCTGTCATGCTCAGAATCTCGTAGGCCTCTTTACTAGTGTACCTTCGTCTTGCCATTTTGGGCTCTAAATTTAGGGGTACACTAGTAAGATTCACAGGAAAAAAAGCACCTGACTGTCGTCAGCAAATATATCAAACGCTACAAAAAAACTGTTAGCGATCGTAGGGATCAGGCCTGTCTCTGCGAACGCTGCAGTTATGTGTGTTGTGTTTGGTAAGTGACAGTGATCGATCGATACTGCACTTGGGTGGGCTGGGCTGGGCTGGGCGGAGGGGCTAAACGCAGGCGCTAGCAGGTATCTGGGCTGATCCCGCTAACACTGCGTTTTTGGGAACCCTTAACCGCTGGGGATGCTAGTATAGATCTGATCAGATACTATACCACTAAGGGGGGTGTATGCTTTGCGCGTGGGTGTTAGCGTTACTGGCACTAACCTAACACTGCCTGGGGCGACGCAGACCCTCTCTGGCGCTAAAACCTAATTGATCTCACCCGCCGGGCGATCAGGGGGGTTAAACCTTTATTGGGTTATATACGGCGGGTGCCCTGATGCTATAAAAAGCAAACTAATCAACCAGCGTCACCAGTAACCTTTATATGGTGATCACTGGTGAAAGGGTTAACTAGGGGCAATCAGGGGGTTAAAACCTTTATTAGGTTAAATATGGGGGTACCTGACACTATATAAAAACCTGACGGGTAACCTAAATAACTAAATAACTTACTGGCTAACCAGTGACACCAGTGACGCTTATACGGCGATCACTGGTGAAAGGGTTAACTCTAGGGGCAATCAGGGGGTTAAAATAATATATGGGGGTACCTGACACTAATAAAAACCTGCGGCGAACCTAAAAAAAAATAACTGCCTATCTAAAACACCAGCGACACGAATACAGCGATCGGAAAAACAATCGCTTAGTGACGCTGAAGTTAGGGGATGAAAGGGTTACCTGGGGGGTGATCAAGGGGTTAAACCTTTATTAGGGGGGGTTAGGGGGCTACCCTGGACCTAAAGGGGCCTAATCCTAACTGCCCTGCAACTTTTTACAATCACAGATGACACTAAATGCAGTGATCAGTAAAATAAATGATCACTGCAATCAGTGACACTGTGATTGGGGGCTTTGGGGTGACCTGGGGGGTGATCTGGGGGTGACTGGGGGGTGATTTGTGTGCCTATGTGTACCTACGTGTCAGTGGACTGTTGGTGCACTAACCTGCTTCTTCTCTCCTCGGCGCCGGGAACGAAAAGACCGCGGCGAGGGAGATGACATCACTTCCTCCAGCCTGTGTTTACATTTCAGGCAGGAGGAAGCAATTTCATTCGCCGGGAGCGATCGCGAGGGGGGGGGCGGAATCGAGTGGCCGCCCCCTCATGCCTGATCGCTCCCGAACACTTAACGGCCGCTCACTGCAGTGAAGGGGGGTCCGGATGGACCCCCCAACTGCACAAAGGCGATCACGTAGATCTACGTGATTCTGCCTGTCGGTGCCATTCTGCCGACGTAAATCGGCGGTGGGCGGTCGTTAAGTGGTTAATAATAAATTTGCCTTCTCTTTGTCCCCAGTCACCCATTCTAGATTATTTTGTAAAGGGCCTACATGCTCAAATTTGATCTTTTTAATATTAATATATTTAAAATCATTTTTTGGTGTTTTCCCTATCTTTTTCTGTCGTTCAATTTGAATTTTTGCATCCTTGATTTCCTTTTTACGTATTCTGTTATATTCTTTGTAGCATTTAAACGATGATAGTGTTCCTTCATGTTTTATATTTTTTTAAAAATTATTTTTTATTATTTATAGCCATTTTAACTTTGGCCATGAGCCACATAGGTTTTATTTTTAGCCTTTTAAACTTATTGCTTATGGGAATATACTTTGCAGTGAGTTTGCATACAGTCTTTTTGAAGAATTCCCATTTCTGTTCTGTGTCCATTGATGCCAATATTGCCTCCCAGTCTAAGTCTTGGAGAGCAGCCCTCATCCTTGGAAAATTTGCTCTTTTAAAGTTAAGTGTTTTTATATCTTTCCCATATGTGTTTGTTGCTTACAGCTAACACTAAATGAAAGAGTTCCACCCATATAGCCGTGCGCGCCATGATTGGCCGGGCAATCATCTGGGACCTGTGACGTGTCCCAGATGATTGCCGAGAGGGAGGGGGGAGAGGTGAACTTCCGTCCGGCGGCGCGGAGCCCCGGGAAGAAGTGGGAGCTGGAACCCTCTAAAAAGAGGGTTTTCGCCCCCCCCAAAAAAAAAATTACATGCCAAATGTGGCATGTCAGGGGGTCACCTGCTCTTAAAGCGGAAGTTCCATTTTTGAGTGGAACTCCGCTTGAAATCATGTTATGATCACTGCTACCAAGATGTTCTTTTATATGAATATTGGTAATAAGCTCTGCATGGTTTGAGATTACCAGGTCCAGCAGAGCATCATTCCTAGTCAGGGCTTCAATAAACTGGACCATAAAAATGTATTGTAATAGGTTTATAAATTTTTGCCCTTTAATGGTCCCAGCAGTGCCATTACTCCAGTCAATTTCTTGCAGCCCTTTCCATCTGTGCAAGGAGCTGAGTTTATTTACAGTTAATTACAAAAAGTGGAATATACAGGGTTGACAATGAAATAAGCTATCCATGGACATTTTTTTTTAATTTACAACTTTATGAGTCATCTGTACTCTTTTTAAAAAAAAAGAAGCCTGCCATGAGGGGAATATAAAGGCTGCATTATTTCTGAAAGTTCCAGCTGCCTGGCTCTCAAGCTTATTTGATGGCTGTTATCTGCTTTTATTTTGCCTACCCTGGTTCCTCCCTCTTCCCCCTCATCAGCATGTTAATGACATTTTTAACAAAAACTTGTAATTTTTTTTTTTTCTATACCTTACATTTTTCGGGCATAAAGTGATATTTTACCCCCCAGTTTTTAAGCACTTTCACTGATTTAATTACTTACTAAATGTAGCGATACCTCCAACTAAGAAGGCCGCAGATTTAGTTGGGCCCTGAAGACAGCTCCGCCAACCCCCGGCAATATGCTCAACCCCCCACTGGCACAGCTAGTAAGGGGAGATAGGACCGCGTGACCGCAACTCTAGGTGACACAGTCCTATGGCAAACACACACAGTGATATACTTTAAAACTTCTATTAAAGTAAGTGAAACTGACACCAATGTACTTGACCCAGATATTTTACTGAGACTAATGGGCAAGTAATAAACAGCAGTATAACAAGTTGCAGATCCCTGCAATAAAAAGTAATAAAGATAAACAGAGTAATCAGAATAATTAAGTATTGCTATGCAACTCTAGCGCTGCCCTTTTTCAGCTACTTCCCCTCATGGGTAGACTAACACCCAGCAATGTCTACCTATGCAGTCAGGCCTGACTGATCTAAATGGAAGTTCAGTGAAACAATATTCGCTAGCAATCTTTCGGTGGTGCACTTGAAGAACAACTTTGTAATCCCAACGAATAGTAAAGATAAAGTATCTGTCTTTAAACAGCTCTCACCACCCGGACAAGTCCAAGTCCGTTTCCTCCATCGATTCGTCTAGGAACAGGAATCCACCGACATCCAAGTCTTCAATCCTTCTAGTGTACTGCAGCAAGGATGAGAAGATGTCTCTAAGGTTCTGCTAGGCTGGCAGAGGGGCTCTTTGGAAAGGAGCACAAGGCCCAGGCTTCAGGCCTTGTGCACACAGCAGTTCAGTACAGAGATCCTCTTGCTAGGAGGGGGGGTGTCCAAAGAGAGCGAACAAACTCCACCTCCTCTTTATAAAGTCTGCCCCAGCAGTCTCTGTTCCGGAGCAATGTACCCTGGGTGCTGCAAGATGTACTGGGAGATGTAGTCTCTCTCTCTCCTCTGCTTTCACTTCCAGTAATGTCTCTTTACTTCCTCCCGACTCACCTCTCACCTCTCACTTCTTGTCTCTCTCTCATAAAGGGGAATACCCCGCTACACACTCCCCCCACTTTAAATCTTTGGTCCCCAAAGACATCTAACATTTTTGGATCTGCAAAACATTTTAGATTCAATGCGGTTGCATAGGATTGACAGAGGAGCCTCCCACCAATCATCATAGGATGGGGAGCTGTCCTGTCTACAGGTCGCTTCAGTGGGGGCGACCTGTCTAACTGTGCCAGAGAGTGAGCTGGGGTTGCCCTCCACTAAATGGACAGTGGAAGGATCCGGATTCTCAGCATTCCTTCTAGCAGTGACTACAAAGTCTTCCGAACTGTTCCCCATTTGTGGGTAGGTCAGCTTCTTAGGAGGCCGGATGACTCTTCGAGCCCTTTGCTCTCTTGGGATTTCTGGCTCTGGCGCCTCAGGCTCCCCTTCCTCTGAACAACCATCCTGGGCATCTTCCCAGTATTCTGCTGAAGGACTAGAAGGGATGAACTCTGTGGCTTCTGGGTTCAGTGTCCCATCTTGAGTGTCTTTAGTGGCTGGAAGATCAATATTAGAAGTTTCTGGAGTTGGGGAAGGCCACAGCCAATCAAGTTCTCCTTCTTCATTTTCACTAAGTTGAGAGGCCTCTCCATCTTCAGCTCGGGAGGTCTGCGACCGAGTGTTTGGCCTAGGAGTATCCAGAATAGAGGCCGGTTCAGGGGAGTCTCCCGCAGGAGGTATTCTAACTGCCTCAGCAAGTGGGAGCAGGTGATTCCGATGCCACGTCTTCAGTGGGCCTACCTTTCCTTCTGGTTTCAACTTATAGACAGGTAGGCCCGGCAACTTCCTACAGATGACATAAGGTTCAGATCTCCATCTGTCTGCAAGTTTGTGCTTCCCAGGGATCCCCAGGTTGCGTAACAGCACTCGATCCCCAGGCTGTAGGTCTTGCACCCGGACCTTCAAGTCAAAGTTCCTCTTATTTCTAGCCCCCCTTTGGTCAGAAGCTGCTTGAGCTTGCTCTCAGGCTTTGTCTGAGCCTGTCCACGTACCCTTTGTGGGATGTGACTGAGGAATGGTCCAGAGAGGTGCCAAAGGCCAGGTCCACAGGTAGTCTCGCCTCTCTCCCAAACATGAGTCGATATGGGGAGTAGCCTGTAGCATCACTGATGGTGCAGTTGTAAGCATGTACTGTGGCTGCTATGTGTTTGCTCCAATGTTGCTTTTTCTCACTTTCCAGAGTCCCCAACATGTTGAGCAAGGTTCGGTTGAACCTTTCCGGCTGAGCATCTCCCTGTGGATGGTAAGGTGTAGTTCGAGTCTTTTTGATTCCCAAAGAATCCAGGAGCTTCCGGATCAGTTTACTCTCGAAGTCCCTCCCTTGATCTGAATGGAGTCGCTGTGGCAGCCCATAATGGACAAAGTACTTCTCCATAAGTACCTTGGCTATGGTGGAGGCCTTCTGGTCTTTGGTCGGGAAAGCCTGGGCATACCGGGTGAAATGGTCGGTTATCACCAGAACATTTCCTAGTCCACTCAGGTCGGGTTCGAGGCAGAGAAAATCAATGCATACCAGATCCATTGGGCCTTGACTTTGTAGATGGCCCATTGGGGCAGCTTGATGGGGCAAAGTCTTCCTCTGGATGCATCGGGCACATGAGTGGCAGTACTCCTCTACCTCTGCCCTCATGCAGGGCCAATAGAACCGACTTCTGACAAGTTGAAAGGTCCTTTCAGCCCCTAGGTGGCCATGATTGTCATGCAGGGCAATCAGAACAGTCTCCCAATGTTTCTCTGGGAGGAACAGCTGCCACTTATCTTCTGAGTCATCAGAGGGGCCCCTTCGGTAGACCACTCCCTGATGTAACTGCAACCTATCCCACTCCTTCCTCAGCAGGCGAGCTTCTTTTGAAGGTTGACGCATGAGTCTGTTTGGATCCTGATTCTCCAAGGCCTCCAGGACCAATCTCCCCATGGGGTCTTTCAATTGGTCACACCTCAATTCCTTCTTGGACAGTCTTGGTAGGTTGTCCTCTTCCAATTGAGCTACTCCACAGTAGTGTTTGGGGACTCCCACCGTGGTAACTCCTATTTCCTCTGCTCTGGAGCCTCCTCGGGCTTGGAATTCAGCTCCTTGACAAAGGGCCCGCACCCCGTCCGGTGCCACTTGGGTCCAATCTTCTATTTCAATGGTGGGGGAATGAGATCTCCTGGACAGAGCGTCTGCGTCTCGATTCCCAGCCCCTGGCCTATACTTTAGGCTGAAGCTGAATCCAGACAGTGCGGCCAGCCACCTGTGTCCAGTGGCGTCCAGCTTGGCCGTGGTGAAAAGGTAGGTAAGGGGGTTGTTGTCGGTCTTCACAGTGAACTCCGCCCCATATAGGTAATCTTTGAGTTGGTCTACTACCGCCCACTTAAGGGCCAGGAACTCCAGCTTGTGGGTGGGATAGTTCTTCTCCGAGGGGTTCAGGCTCCTACTCACGTAGGCAACAGGCCGCAGTTGCCCTTCCTGTTCTTGGTAAAGTACTCCTCCCAGACCGTCATGACTAGCATCCACGTGCAGTTCATAGGGTTTGGTTGGGTCTGCGTAGGCCAAGACCGGGGCAGTGGTTAGGCTCTCCTTTAATGCCTGGAAGGCCTCTTCACACTTCTGGTTCCACTGATCTCTGACTGACTCTCCCGGCTTCCTGGGCCCTGAGTCGTCCTCTTCCCCCTCGGTCTTGAGTAGTTCATTCAATGGTCTAGCAATTCGGGCGAATCCTTCCACAAACCTCCTGTAATAGGAGCAGAACCCCAAGAAGGATCTGAGTTCTGTTACTGTGGTGGGTCTTGGCCAGGAGGTAACTGCCTCCAATTTCTCAGGGTCTGTGGCCACCCCCTCTTCAGACACTATGTGCCCCAGATAGTTCACAGAAGACTGGTAGAACCGACACTTCTCAGGCGAAAGCTTGAGTCCTTCCTCACTTAGTCTTCTCAACACTTTTTCCAGCCTCTCTTCGTGTTCTGCCAAGGTTCTCCCAAAGACAATGACATCGTCCAGGTATACAAGGACTTCAATAAGGTTCATGTCTCCTACAGTCTTCTCCATGAGACGTTGGAAAGTAGCTGGGGCTCCAGACAGACCTTGGGGCATCCGATTGAATTCAAAGAACCCCACTGGGGTTATGAAAGCTGTCTTCTCCTTGTCTTCTGGATGCATAGGGATCTGATAGTACCCGCTCTTGAGGTCCATAACGCTGAACCATTTGGCTCCAGACAAGCTCTGTAGGGCATCCTCTATCCTCGGAGTGGTGTATTGGTCGGGGATGGTTTTCCTGTTGAGAGTCCTGTAGTCTATACAGAGCCTCAATGACCCATTCTTATTTCTGACCACCACTATGGGAGAGGCATAGGGGCTCCTGGACTCCCGTATCACACCAGTCCTCTTGAGTTCTGCAAGTTGTTCCCTTAGATCCTCCAGATCTGCTAGGGGACCCGCCTGACTCTCTCTCGGAAGGGCTTGTCTTCCTGGAGGCGGATCCGATGGGTGGCACTCCTTGCACACCCCACATCGAACTCATCTCTGGAGAATATCTTCTCCCATCTAGTCAACTGGGCCTTGGCTCTCTCTTTCCAAACCCTGGATAGATTCAAGTTCTCCATGGACAGCTTCTCCCAAAGATCTCCTCTTTCACCCGTCCCCTTTACTTCTGACAGGGTAACCGGGGCAGCAGGGCTCACCTGGCCCAGCAGCATTCTGGCAGGGATTTCCATGGGGCCTCTGGTAGTGTTTCTAACACTCACTGGAACTCTACAATGGGCCTTCTTCAGAACCTTCAGCGGAATCACTTCTGGTATCACTTCCAGACCTGAGGACTCTCCTTTTGGGTCGGATTCCAGCACGACAAAGGGTCCAGGCTGCTCCCAAGTAAGCTTCACAGTGGCTCTGAGACAGGTTACTTCACCAGGCTGCAACACTACCCCTCCTCTTCCAAGTCTCCACACCTTCCCTATCCCCTCCACCGGGGTCTTCTGCTCTAGGACCAGCCTTTGGTAAGCTGTCCTCAGCATGGGATGGATCTTGGTGGCTGCTTGCCCCTTCTCTTCCACTAAAGGGGTCAGGAGTCTTCGGACCAGGTCCGTGTTTGTCCCTATTATAAGGGAGCTCTTGTTGGCTCCTGGCGGCCGAGGGCACACAACTGCCAGGGTGTCAAACACTTCGGCCTTCCCAGCCACAGATGGGTCAAAGGTCATCCGGATGGGCAGATAGCCATCATAGGGGAAGCTCTGGGTTCCAATTCCCCATATTTCCAGCTCCTCTATGTTCTGGATGGGCAGATGACTCAAGTGCTTATCGTAGAAATCCCGGTATAGTAGGGTCACTTGTGCCCCAGTATCCAAGATGGCTCTGGTGTAGACTCCCTCCACTTGAATGGGCACTACAGGAGATGGGCCTACCAGCTTCTCCGGATATGGCCTGGCAGGAGTCGCCTTCTTCTGGTCCTTTCCCTTCGGACTCTCTCTCGTCCATCTCCCTTTTGACTTTAGTCTTTCTTGGGCCTGGTATGCATCGATTTCCCTCCTTTTAATGGGCGTACAGACCTGCTGAGGGATATTATAGTTTTTCTTAGGTGTGCATTCCCTTTGGGGAATGCTGTGCCTCTTCTGAGGGGTCTGGCCCTCTCTCTTTGGGGTGTACCCCTGCTGAGGGATACTATAGTTCCTCTGAGGAGTTTTGTCTTTTCTCTTCCTTAGCTTCTCATTCAGTTTGGAACTCACTGAAAATGATGGGCACCCGGTCGGCTCCTTCACCGGGGCCCGCTGAAGTTTCCCGCCAGCTGTTTGGACTTTTCCTAAACTACCAGGCTTGGGCATACTCGCCTGAGATGTCCTTTTCCTCCACATTTGAAGCAGGCTCTCTGTATTGGTTTCATAGAGCGGTTAGTGGCAGGGGTCTTTGGTGCCATGAGTGGTGAGACCTCTTCTGTCTGGGGTTTCACCAGACGAGTCATCAACCTCGTCATCATCTCTAGTATTTCTTTCTGGGTCTGGAACAGCTCCTCCAGTCCAGTCTGACTTGTGGGGAAGTGGTGAATAGGTGAAGACCATGATCCCTGTTCAGTGCTTGCTGCCAGTACACTAAGCTCCCGAGTGTCTGAAGGGACATCTATCTGTTGTACTTTGGCACTTGTGGTGCTAGGAGATTGAAGTTTCCTCTGTTTTTGGTCCTTCTCAATCTCCATCTTATCTGCTTCATTCATTTTCTCAATGAGGACCTCATCCGGAGTTGAGGGATCTTCCAAATGCTGCTTCAGCTGTATCTTGATGTAGTCACTCCTCAATCCCGTAGTCACAGATCTCCGGAATTTCTTTTGGACTAGCTCGACTCCAAAATTCTCCCCATTTCCTTCTTCCTTGGATGTGGACAACAGGCGGTCCTTGAGCTCAATGGCCCGGAATAGGAAGTTCTGAGGAGTCTCTACACTCTCCTGGGTCATATTTATCAGTCGATGAAATAACTCGGCGGCATCTTCCTCCTCATAATAGCTTTTCAGTATCCTCTTTAGCTGGTTCAGGGTCAATCCACCCTTCCTCTCTAACATGCCCCTGACACTTGAACCTGGGCTGATGGCATGGATTACAGCCTCTCTAATTTCAGATTCCTGATATCCTTTCTGTAACCCCAACTCTATTTGGTGTAGGAGGTTGGTGTAGGACAGTTTGTCCTTCTGCCCTCTTTCTCCTATCTGGCCATCAATGCGGAAATCCTTCCGGATGGTTACTTCCTGCAGGCGACCCTGAGCTCGTTTCTTCGGTACCTTCCTAGGTTTGGGCTTTATCTGACCATCTTTCTGATCCTCAGGAGCGACACGTAACTCCTTAATGCGTTCAGCTATCATACTGGAAGTCTCCTGAAACCTCTCTTGTATGTCACGGTACTGTCGTTTCAGATCACTCAGCTGTTGCTCTGCCTGCGATTTAACAGCAGCCCCTGCTTTCCTGTCCAAGGGTTCTAACTGCTTCTGACTGGGATGTGTCAGGTGGAACTCAGTCTTTTCGGACAATTTTATACTGGCACCGTGGAAGTTTTCAGGGACATCCTGTCCCCACTCTATCAGTGCATAGGTGCAGTTGGTCCTTGAGTCTGGTCTCATTGCGACCACGTAAGCCTTTCTATCCGGGGACAATATTTGTACCACCTCTTTAATTTGTTTCTCTCTCCAGTCACTCCCTGGAAGTTCAATGGCCACGCTCGCTTCTGAGCGTGTCCCTTCTGCTTCGCACCATTGGACTACTTTGGTGGGGTCCATGCCGGCACTTCAGGCGTTCACCCGCTGTATCAGGATCCCGGACGAGAACCCCCACGTGTAGCGATACCTCCAACTAAGAAGGCCGCAGATTTAATTGGGCCCTGAAGACAGCTCCGCCAACCCCCGGCAATATGCTCAACCCCCCACTGGCACAGCTAGTAAGGGGAGATAGGACCGCGTGACCGCAACTCTAGGTGACACAGTCCTATGGCAAACACACACAGTGATATACTTTAAAACTTCTATTAAAGTAAGTGAAACTGACACCAATGTACTTGACCCAGATATTTTACTGAGACTAATGGGCAAGTAATAAACAGCAGTATAACAAGTTGCAGATCCCTGCAATAAAAAGTAATAAAGATAAACAGAGTAATCAGAATAATTAAGTATTGCTATGCAACTCTAGCGCTGCCCTTTTTCAGCTACTTCCCCTCATGGGTAGACTAACACCCAGCAATGTCTACCTATGCAGTCAGGCCTGACTGATCTAAATGGAAGTTCAGTGAAACAATATTCGCTAGCAATCTTTCGGTGGTGCACTTGAAGAACAACTTTGTAATCCCAATGAATAGTAAAGATAAAGTATCTGTCTTTAAACAGCTCTCACCACCCGGACAAGTCCAAGTCCGTTTCCTCCATCGATTCGTCTAGGAACAGGAATCCACCGACATCCAAGTCTTCAATCCTTCTGGTGTACTGCAGCAAGGATGAGAAGATGTCTCTAAGGTTCTGCTAGGCTGGCAGAGGGGCTCTTTGGAAAGGAGCACAAGGCCCAGGCTTCAGGCCTTGTGCACACAGCAGTTCAGTACAGAGATCCTCTTGCTAGGAGGGGGGGTGTCCAAAGAGAGCGAACAAACTCCACCTCCTCTTTATAAAGTCTGCCCCTGCAGTCTCTGTTCCGGAGCAATGTACCCTGGGTGCTGCAAGATGTACTGGGAGATGTAGTCTCTCTCTCTCTCCTCTGCTTTCACTTCCAGTAATGTCTCTTTACTTCCTCCCGACTCACCTCTCACCTGGAACTTCTTGTCTCTCTCTCATAAAGGGGAATACCCCGCTACATAAATATGCAGCTTCTTTATCTTTCTTCCTTGCCCAGTTTAAACTGGTGCCATGACCACTGCCTTATATTTTGCGTTATAGCGCAAAAAATAAAAAATGCAGGAGGTGATCATATACCACCAAAAGAAAGCTCTTGTTGTGGGAAAAAAAGGACATCAATTTTATTTGGGTACAGTGTTACACGACGGTACAATTGTCGGTTAAAGTAACGCAGTGCACTATCGCAAAAAATGGCCTGGTCATGGAGGGGGTAAACCTTTCAAAGCTGAAGTGATTAAAGTGGTTCTAAAGGCTTAAGGTGTTTTACCTTAATGCATTCTATGCATTAAAGGAGAAGTACAGCCAAAGTTCGTTTGGCTGTACTTTTCCTGTGGAACACAGACGTTTGTTCTGCACTCCTGTGACCTGTTTTCAGCAGACAGCCGGCTGAAACTTGCTGTCGGCTGACGTCACAGAGCCAGTCCAGGCTCAGGCAAGATCACGACAATGAAGTCGGGATCCACCCACATGTCTGGACTGGCACCTGGCTCAGGCTCTCAGCGATGCGCTGAGAGCCTGAACCGGCTGCTCCTGCCTCCTCCACAGACCAGCGCTTCAGTGAGCGAGGGGGGCAGAGCTCTTTGCTTAGGAAGCCCTAAGATCCGAGCGATCGGCGGTGTTTGATTGCTCAGTTCTGAGTCTTATGCCGCGTACACACAATCGTTTTTTCTGATGAAAAATGGCCGATGGACTTTTTTCTTCGGACAAACCGATCGTGTGTGGGCCTCATTGTTTTTTTTTCCATTGGTATAAAAAAATAGAACATGTTTTAAATTTTACCGATGGAAAAAAATCCGATAGCAAATTCCGATCATCTGTTGGGAACTCCATCGGAGAAAAAACCCACGCATGCTCAGAATCAAGTCGACGCATGCTCAGAAGCATTGAACTTCATTTTTCTAGGCTCTTTGGAGTGTTTTACGTCACGGTGTTTGGGACGGTCTGATTTTTGACTGATGGTGTGTAGGCAAGATTGATGGAAGTCAGCTTCATCGGATTTCCGATGGAAAAATCCATCGGATTTTATTCCATCGGAAATCCGATTGTGTGTACAGGGCATTAGAGCTGGCAGGGGACAGATACATCCACCTAGGTAAGTATGATTCTGAGAAAAAAACATACTTCTCTTTTAAGGTAAAATAAACTTCTGGGTGCAGCACCTCCTCCACTCCTCTAGGCCCCCTTATACTCTTATACTTACCTGAGCCCCATCTCGATTCAGCAATGTGTATGAGAACAGCGGCTCTCCAGGGTCTCTCACTCCTCTATGGATCAACACAGCAGCAGGAGCCAAATGCTGCGGGAGGTTGGCAACACTGCCTGTGTGACCCTTGTTACTGCTTGATTAGCTGATGTGTTGCATTACATGCAGATTCTCTGCTAGTTATAGGGAAGGTGGTGTTCCCTCCTGAGATACCTCTATAATACTTTCTTAGACTTTGAGACTTCAGCAAACCAACATATTGATGGATTCCAGTGTTATCTCTAAATTTGATATATAATGAAAAGCCCAGATACATCAAAGCATGAAAAATACTATGAGGTGGCAAAAAATATAAAACAGATATCGGTAAAGTATAGATCACAGGTCAATACAAACCTTTCCTGGTGCATACCATGCATCCAGAGGGTCTGCCTGACCACCATCAATAACTTAAACTGCTTTAAAGTAAGTCTAAACACTAAATATTTTAATAAAGCTGCAGATTTGAAAAAAATAACTAAACAATTTGGAATGGCATTAACATTTTGAAACTTTTAGAATTTGGGTTCAGATCTACTTTCATAAAACTTGTTTCCAGCCTATATTCCACCGTGCCATGATGAGGTCTCATTGCCACGTGGCATGGGAGCTACATAGGGAATTGTTGGGACTATGGACAGCTGGTATGTATTGTATAGAGGTGTGCACTAGTACTGCTGTATACTATATAATAAAACCAGAGCAGGTAGGGCTTTGCAAGGAAATGTTAAAAATATAAATACGGTACATTCAATTTTCTTATTTCAATTTGATTTTGGCGCTAAATACAGCACATGGGGAACAGTGCCAATCCCAGTGCTAAAGAGCAGCATACCAAACCGGGCACTGCGCCAATCTACAGATGACAATAGGAATTAGATCTGTAGTATGTATAGTATGCAGCAGGAATTTTGCAAACAGGAAGCACATGGCTTCCATTGGCATCCTCCGCTTCTGAACATGCAAGTTCCCTCACTGTCATGGCTTTTGCAATTGATAAACCAATTACCCAAAACCTGCGTATGCAGATCAGAAGTTCTAACGTAACTTTGACTTCTAATCTGTGTGCTTGTTTTGGGTCAGTAATTCAAAAAGTACTGAAGTAATTAAATCAGCATGACAGCCAGGTGTTTGGCATTTTCAAAATATGAGCAAGAGCAAATCCAGGTAACTGGTTAAACCAGTTAGAGAGCTAGTAAGATTCCAAGGTCAGTTTAAAGCCCTAGAGTCTCTGGGGGCATTGGAGTGCTGAAATCACACAAACATTTAGAGTCTCTAGAAGCACTGGGGTGCTGGAATCACAGGAATACAGGAGAGTCCTAAAAAGCATTGGGTTCTGGGGGTGTTGGAAACACAGAAGAGTCTCTGGGAGCACTGAAGTGCTGGGATCACAGGAGCATCAGAGAGCCTTGAGAAATTACTATAGTGCAAGCATCACAGGAACATAGGAGAGCCTTGAGAAGTACTGGGGTGCTGGGATCAAAGAAACACAGGAGAGTCTCTGGGAGCACTGGGGTGTAGGGATCACAGGAGAGTCTCCAGAAGTACTGGGGTTCTGGGATCACACAAACAATTTAGAGTCTCTAGAAGCACTGGGGTGCTGGAATCACAGGAATACAGGAGAGTCCTGAGAAGCATTGGGGTGCTGGGATCAAAAAAACACAGAAGAGTCCCTGGGAGCACTAGGGCGTAAGGAACATAGGAGAGTCTGTGGAGGTGCTGGGATCACAGGGGAGTCTCTGGGAGCACTGGGGGGGGGGGGGGGGAATCACAGGAACATCAGAGAGTCTTGAGAAGCACTGGGGTGCAGAGATCACCGGAACACAGGAGAGTCTCCAGAAGTACTGAGATCAATGAGATCAAAGAAACACAGAGTCTCTGGAAGCACTGGGGTGCTGGGATCACAGGAACATCAGAGTCTTGAGAAGCACTGGGGGGGCAGAGATCACAGGAACATGGCAGAGTCTCTGGAGCACTGGGGCAGAGGTCTCAAACTGGCGGCCCTCCAGCTGTTGCAAAACTTCAAGTCCAATGAGGCATTGCAAAGCTGACAGTTACAAGCATGACTCCCACAGGCAGAGGCGTGATGGGACTTGTAGATTCGCAACAGCTGGAGGGCCACCAGTTTGAGACCCTTGCTCTAGGGTGTGGGTATAACAGGAACATAGGAGAGTTTTTGGAAGCACTGGGGTGCAGGGGGTGAGATTATGACAAAGGGAATTCCAATTTGTAAAACGCGTTAATCTCTGATAGGTCTGCATTGATGTCATGATATCTACAATGTTGTCTGATGATTTTTATCTTCAATAAAGTCTTCACTTTTGCTTTAAACCTGTGAGTGTGGTCAAACCTTTTGCTGTTCCAGTGGCTCCTATCCAGATTGCGGACTGGACGTGCACCGTGAGGTTGAAGCGTGGGATTGCTCTCACCTGGAGCGGCTTGGCTTTGCTTCCTGCAGGGGGTCACAATTAGACAATTGAGAGGCATGGGGACACAGGAGAGTCTCTGGAGGTACAGAGAGCAGCAAAGCAAAGGATGGATTGAACGCCCCCAAGGGCCCCCAGCTAGGGTTGCGACATCATCCCTTTAATCCAGGACACATATGAATTACACAGGTTCTGAGGCTGATTTAATGCAGATAAGGCACTAAGTGAGTTTAATTACCACCTTAATCAGCCACAGAACCTGTGTAAATAATGTGTGTCCTGGATTAAAGGGATTATGATGTGGTAACCCTACCCCCAGCAGTATATTATCATTTTTTGTAATATACTTACCTGTCTTGCTGTGAGTCATGTAACACACAATTATCTTTTTCCATGTTGCCTCTTTTCCAGCATTGGGTGGCCCTCCCTGATGTAGGGGGTGGTTCTGATGTGCAGCATTACACTGAGTGTAGGGTGCTGTGGTGCCCATGACACCCTGAACTCATAGTATGTCCCTAGTTTTCCAAGCTGGGTGAAGTTGGTTTGAAGACTGAGGACCTCATGTGGCAGAAAAGAAGTACTGCAGGGCAGAATTCTTGACTGAATGTGAGCCTGAGCTGATTTTTTTTTTCTGGCTGGTTGGTGTTGCATTGTTGATGTGAAGTGGAATTCCTCTTTCAGCACAGTAAATAGGTCACTATATATATATCATCTCATAACCTTTTGCGATCCAATTACTGTAATTTAATGTGATGTGGCCATTGTGTAATATTATATCATTATATAATATCATTTTAAAGGCTCCTGCCTATTCAGCTCTCATCCCAGGCAACTCTATCATCTCACATCTATAAGTACCTTCTTTATCTACCTGTAGAGTTATTCACTTCTGTAATTAAAAGATACAAGTTCCAAAGTTCCACATTCTTCTCTTCCTATTTCCTCATTCCAACTGATCCCCATCCAATAATTCCACATGCCTACACTCACACCCTACTACAAATATTAACAAATATGTATATACAGTATGTATAGTACATACACCCTGAAAACTCAAGATGCATATACACATGGAAGTGTACTAAGCTGAAGCAAAAGGAGTAATATGGGCCTAGATCGATACCCTTTGAAAGTAAAGCCCTGTACACACGATCGGATTTCCTATGAATTTTTAACCGATGTATTTTTCCATCGGAAATCCGATGAAGCTGACTTCCATCAGTCTTGCCTACACACCATCAGTCAAAAAACCGACCGTTCCAAACGCTGTGACGTAAAACACTCCGACAAGCCGAGAAAAATTAAGTTCAATGCTTCTGAGCATGCGTCGACTTGATTCTGAGCATGCGTGGGTTTTTTATCCGATGCAGTTCCCCACAGACCATAGTAATTTGCTATCGTTTTTTTTTTCCATCGGATAAATTTAAAACATGTTCTATTTTTTTACACCGATGGAAAAAAAAACGATGGGGCCCATACACGATCAGTTTGTCCGATGAAAAAAGTCCATCGGACTGTTTTCATCGGTAAAAACGATCGTGTGTACAGGGCTTAAGGATATATTATATGCAATTAAGGTCTGATGAGATCTCCTTGAAAGAAGAAGAGTATCTGAGGCCCCTTCTCACCTGCTGGTGTCTGATAGTTTGCTATTGGCATAGTTTAAAGGAATCAAAGAATAGAATATGGCAGCTATGAAAATAGTCACGTATAACGTGCAAGGGTTAAACAGCCCAAATAAATGATATCAGATACTGCAGGAGATGAAGGGCATGTCAGCTAATATAGTGTTCCTACAAGAAACTCATTTAAAGTTTACATCCAAGACTAGACTGGTCTCAAAAGATTTTCCAACCTGGATATATAGTTACTCACCCAACAAAAGATCAAAAGGAACTGCGATTGGGTTTGATAGGAACACGCGATTTCTATTAAAAGCTATGGAAACAGAACCTGAGGGAAGATATCTCTTTGTTAAAGGTTATCTATTTAATGTGAAATATACTCTGGTAAACATATACTGCCCTAATGTTCACCCAGCAGTATATTTGAGAAAAATCTTGAATAGACTGGAGGTCTTTAGAGAAGGGAAGGTGATATTAGCAGGGAATTTTATTTTTGTTTTTGACCCTGCAGTAGATACCCAACCTATATCGCTAAGGTCAGAAGGAAAATATCTTAGAGCAATTAAACTATATCAAATGCACCTAGTAGAGGCTTGGAGAATATTACATCCAAGAGATAAGGATTTTACATACTATTCATCTGTACACAGGTCATACTCTAGAATAGACCATATCCTACTAGATCATCGGCTACTTGAGGGATTGAGAAGGGTTGAAATAAAATCAATAATGCTCTCTGACCATGCTCCGGTAGAGATGACCCTGGATATAGGGTCAGAGAGTTTGGAGAATAGATGAAACCCTCTTAAATGACATCAAGCTAGCTGATGACCTGGAAAAGGATATGTGTCTCTTATTTAAAGAAAATAATGTAGAAAATGTCCTCCCATCGATTTTGTGGGAAACACATAAAGTCTATATGAGAGGAAGGATGATAGCAGAAAAGGCCAAGAGGAAGAAAGTCAGGCAGGCCCAGAAACAAACCTTACTAGAAGAAATCCAGGTTTTAGAACAGAAACACAAAGATAGACAGGAAGAACAAACCCGGACATTGCTTACAGGGAAGAGAGAAAAGCTAAGGGATCTATTGGATCAAGAAACTAAATGGGTATTTAATAATACAAGTAAAAAATGTTATGCCATGGGGAATAAACCTGGGAAACTTCTAGCAAGAATAATTAAACCCAGAAATACACAGAACTTTATCTCAAAAATTAAAGATAAGAAAGGAGATATGAGGCACTCTACTAAAGATATAATAATTATCTTCCAAGAATACTATCAAAATCTATACAAAGTAAATAAAGAACAGGGTTTAACAGAAATACAGAGTAGAAGAATGAAAATTAAACAATATCTAGAAAGGGTTGAGTTCCCGGTAATAGCAGAAGAAGTAATTAATAAAATAGATAAGGAAATATCAAGGGAGGAAATAAGTCAAGTAATTAAAAACATAAAAATGGGAAAGAGTCCTGGCCATGATGGGTACACCTCATTATACTATAAGAGATATGGGGAAATCCTGACACCGTACTTCCAGGAGTATATGAACTCCATAGGAGGGGGTATGATAATGCGTGAGGAAGCCCTTGGAGCCCACATAACTCTTATAGAGAAGGAAGATAAAGACCCCTCTCTATGTGCCAGTTAAAGACCTATATCTTTGGTCACGTTGACATAAAGATCAATGCGAAAATTCTGGCAGAGAGATTAAGACCTCTCATGTCAGGGTTGATAGAAAATGATCAAGCAAAGTTTGTCCCGGGGAGGGAGACGAGGGACAATGTTCTAAGAACCCTATTCTTGATACAAAAAGCCAAAAAGAGTAAAATACCAGTACTATTTCTGTCAGTAGATGCCGAAAAGGCTTTCGTCAGATTAGACTGGGAATTTATGCTAGCAACAATGAGACACATAGGATTAGGGCCTAATATGCTTAGATGGATAGGAGAACTGTACTCTAAACCCTTGGCACAGGTGCGGGTAAACGGAACCCTTTTGGATAGGTTCCCACTTTTTAATGCGACCCGACAGGGATGTCCGCTCTCACCCCTTCTTTTTGTCCTCTCACTAGAGCCACTATTAACTATACAAATGTAGCGGGTATGTACTTTCCCGGGTGTAATTTGAACTTGGCAGAGACATCAGTGATGTGTAATTCCCTGCAGCCCAGTGGGTGGCGCTGTCGCTCTGGGCTGGGGTTGAATCATTGCTGTGTGCCGTGCCTCCTTTTTGTCCTCCCTCGGCAGCAGTATGGTGGGGTGGGGAACCCGCCGTGCTTGCCGGGAGAGGGTATAAAGGGGCCGGCCATCTTTGTCACGGGGTCGAGTCCCAGGCACCTTCAGCCTGCGGGCGGTGGTTCGTGTCGGTCCTCTAGGCGGGCCTAGGCCTAGAGGACAGCCGGAGGTCGTGTTCCATCCCAGGCACCTTTAGCCTGGGGTGAGGTACTTGGATGGAGGTCAGGAGCCCAGTGCCCAACACTGAGTTCCGCGAGGGAAGGAGATCCTAGGGAACCCAGGAGTTGGGAACCCGAATCCGGAAGGCGTAATGGACCGGGGGGAGCTCCTCACTTGAAGACCTGGTGCAGCATATTGCCAGTGACGGGTGAGCCTTCTCATCGGAGACCGCCTGGAAGGAAATTCCCCCCTCCCTCAGAGACCGCAACCTACTTTCAGGGAGGAAAGTGGAGAACACATTGTGTCTGGGCCTGCTCACATCCACACCTCCTTTTCTGTTCTGTTTCTACAAGGGAGTTCAACTGATTGTGTTCATTCGAGAAGAATAAAGGAGTGTTGAACTTTAATGGTGTGGGGCTCGTTTCCTGACAGACATTGATCAAGGTAACTCTCGGTGGAGGCTCCAGGTGCACAGCACTGACCCGAAGGTAAAAGAACTTTGCTTATACCACACTGACACCTGTGGTGAAGGCCAGGTGTGGTGTCCCTGCTCCCTTCCCATCTAAGGTACCCCTAGACAAGAGAAAAGACGAGCTGAAGACGAAGAGGGGAGTGAGGAGGGCGCTACACAAACTAATCAGGAGATTGAGGGAATAAAGGCAGGGGGGAGGGAACATAAGATCTCTGCGTTCGCGGACGATATGATGCTCTATGTCTCAAACCCAAGGCAGACATTACCAAAGATTATAGAAGAATATGAAAAGTATGGAGAGATTTCAAACGTAAAAATTAATAAAGATAAAACTGAGATATTGAGTATATCCTTGAGCCCGAAAGAACGCAGGGACCTTGGGGCCCTATACCCATTTACATGGAAGCAGAGGGGGATGAAGTACCTAGGGATATCTCTGTCCAACATAGAAAGGGACCTACAGGTCCTTCTCAAAAAATTAGCATATTGTGATAAAGTTAATTATTTTCTGTAATGTACTGATAAACATTAGACTTTCATATATTTTAGATTCATTACACACAACTGAAGTAGTTCAAGCCTTTTCTTGTTTTAATATTGATGATTTTGGCATACAGCTCATGACAACCCAAAATTCCTATCTCAAAAAATTAGCATATTTCATCCGACCAATAAAAGAAAAGTGTTTTTAATACAAAAAAAGTCAACCTTCAAATAATTATGTTCAGTTATGCACTCAATACTTGGTCGGGAATCCTTTTTGCAGAAATGACTGCTTCAATGCGGCGTGGCATGGAGGCAACCAGCCTGTGGCACTGCTGAGGTGTTATGGAGGCCCAGGATGCTTCGATAGCGGCGTTAAGCTCATCCAGAGTGTTGGGTCTTGCGTCTCTCAACTTTCTCTTCCCAATATCCCACAGATTCTCTATGGGGTTCAGGTCAGGAGAGTTGGCAGGCCAATTGAGCACAGTAATACCATGGTCAGCAAACCATTTACCAGTGGTTTTGGCACTGTGAGCAGGTGCCAGGTCGTGCTGAAAAATGAAATCTTCATCTCCATAAAGCTTTTCAGCAGATGGAAGCATGAAGTGCTCCAAAATCTCCTGATAGCTAGCTGCATTGACCCTGCCCTTGATAAAACACAGTGGACCAACACCAGCAGCTGACATGGCACCCCAGACCATCACTGACTGTGGGTACTTGACACTGGACTTCAGGCATTTTGGCATTTCCCTCTCCCCAGTCTTCCTCCAGACTCTGGCACCTTGATTTCCGAATGACATGCAAAATTTGCTTTCATCCGAAAAAAGTACTTTGGACCACTGAGCAACAGTCCAGTGCTGCTTCTCTGTAGCCCAGGTCAGGCGCTTCTGCCGCTGTTTCTGGTTCAAAAGTGGCTTGACCTGGGGAATGCGGCACCTGTAGCCCATTTCCTGCACACGCCTGTTCACGGTGGCTCTGGATGTTTCTACTCCAGACTCAGTCCACTGCTTCCACAGGTCCTCCAAGGTCTGGAATCGGTCCTTCTCCACAATCTTCTTCAGGGTCCGGTCACCTCTTCTCGTTGTGCAGCGTTTTCTGCCACACTTTTTCCTTCCCACAGACTTCCCACTGAGGTGCCTTGATACAGCACTCTGGGAACAGCCTATTCGTTCAGAAATTTCTTTCTGTGTCTTACCCTCTTGCTTGAGGGTGTCAATGATGGCCTTCTGGACAGCAGTCAGGTCGGCAGTCTTACCCATGATTGCGGTTTTGAGTAATGAACCAGGCTGGGAGTTTTTAAAAGCCTCAGGAATCTTTTGCAGGTGTTTAGAGTTAATTAGTTGATTCAGATGATTAGGTTAATAGCTCGTTTAGAGAACCTTTTCATGATATGCTAATTTTTTGAGATAGGAATTTTGGGTTGTCATGAGCTGTATGCCAAAATCATCAATATTAAAACAAGAAAAGGCTTGAGCTACTTCAGTTGTGTGTAATGAATCTAAAATATATGAAAGTCTAATGTTTATCAGTACATTACAGAAAATAATGAACTTTATCACAATATGCTAATTTTTTGAGAAGGACCTGTATATGAAGATAACTATATTCCCTTATTAAATAAAATAAAACTAGAATTGAAGGGGTATCCGATAGAAAAAATATCTTGGCTGGGTAGAATAAACATTATAAAGATAATGATATTGCCTAAAGCTTTGTACATTTTTCAAACGCTTCCGATAAAGATTCCAGACATATATTTCAGAATGCTGGGGAAGATAATAAGGAGATTCATATGGAAAGAAAAGAAGTCCTGTATATCAGCCGAGATTCTGACTGATCCTAGACATGAGGGAGGACTACTGTACATTTATCAGATTTCAAAAGATATTATGAGGCAGCAGTATTAAAGAGGATAACCGACTGGTTTCAGGGGGATGGACAAAAAAAAAATGGGTAGAAGTAGAAGAGAACCTGTGTAAAAAGGAGTTGGGGAAGAGAATATGGATCCCAAAACAATATAGAGGCCTGACTCAAGAGATACCATCAATAACAAAAGAAACCTTTAGAATATGGGATAGAGTGTGTAAAACAAAAAAGTGGCAATATAATAGCCCGCTGTTGCCCCTCACGGGTACGGACTACTTTCCGCCGGTACGGGGAGGTGGTGTGTACCTGGGATGGGCAACTTCGGACACACTAAAATTGAAGGATGTTTTGAAAGGGAACACTCTGTGCCCAATCCTAGAGTTACGAGAAAAATACGGACCCACTCTAGGGGACAACTAGAGATATAGACAAGTCCAACAGGGGGGGGGGATAGGAAGACAGGGGATATCGAATATATACAGGGTATTGACACCTACAAGGGGACTTGAGACATTAAAAATACTAGAAAGTTGGGAATTAGAATTGAATCAAACTATACCAGAGGGAAAGAAGGGACAGGTATTAGACTATGTCCATTCTACATCAATAGACGCAAAGGTAAAATAAATTAACTATAAGCTCCTAACTAAATGGTACTACGTCCCAATGAAACTCCATAGAATAAACAAGGAGAGGTCACCCTTATGTTGGAGAGAGTGCGGGATGGATGGAACATATGCCCTTATATGGTGGCACTGCCCCTGATACAGGTATACTGGAGAGAGATATTAAGTATGATAAAGAAGATTAGTGGATTTGAGGCGAAACAAGATCCCTGGCACTGCCTGTTTCATAAAACGGGGATGACAAGGAAAAAATATAGAATGACTCTGGTGCCATACCTATTGAATGGAGCTAAAGCATTAATACCGAAGAACTGGAAAGAAAAAAAAAGTTAAGAGAGATAGACAGAATTGGATTGATGGAGGAGCTGCTGTCAATCCATAACGAGTGTCGGCCAAGGTATGACAAGATTTGGAGAGAGTTTAGGGAATCAGAGGTTTATATGGAAAGGATTGGGGAACTGGGTAGAAGGGAGTAGCCGCTTTATTGTTTACCCCTACTACTCTCCTCCCCCTTTTTTTTTTATGTATATATTAGTAGGCTTGGGGTGGGTGCTCCTTTAAATTATTATACATTACACATATTATTTATCACTAGACTTAGTTGTCTTTCATAATCACTTTCACTAGAAATCCTTCACTTTCTCTTTTCCCTCCCCCTCCTTTTTTTTTTTTTTTTGCATTTGTTGTTAATGTATATTAGTAGGCTTGGGGAGGGAGCCTTTTTAAAGTATTACACATATCTTCCACAAGATTTAGTTGGTTTTCCTATAATCACTTGCACTAGACATCCCAGACCCCCCTCGTTTTTTCATTTTTTTTCTTTCGCTAATATACATTAGTAGGCCTGGGGTGAGTACCCCCTTAAAATATTACACATATTAGCTATCACTAGATTTCGTTATTTTTTTTTTATCACTTTCACTAGAAATCATTCACTCTTTCTTCCCTCCCTCCCTCCTTTTTTTTTTTTTTTTTTTTTGGGGTCTAGTAGGCTTGGGGTGGGAGCTTCCTTAAATTACTACACATATTATTAATCACTAGATGTAGTGGTTTTCTATAACCACCTGCACTAGAAATTTTGCACTTTTCCTTCTTCTTTTTTTTTTTTTGTGTTTCTTCCAGGGTAATCACTATATATTGTAGATATATGGCACAATGTACTTGCACTTTAGGGGGTATTGGCTCTAGACCTAGATTCAAATCACTTGTCTTAAAGCGGAAGTAAACCCATCGATTTAACAGTTTCAAAAAGCAGTTACATTCCCGGCATGTCGGGAATGCCAACTGTCACATTGGTAGTGCTCTCAACCAAACTGTCAAACCATCCAATGGCTGGTGTCATAACTGATCACATGTGCAGCATCATGGCAGTTGAAGATTAAACAGAGGCCAAAATGGCAGCTTCCTTGCCTGAAAGTTATAGGAGGGTTTACTTCCACTTTAAGAGGGGGAGAGTGTGGGGGATAGGTTCCCTCTATCTCCTCCCTCTTTTCCCTTTTTTTTTTCTCAGTTCCCTTCTCGGTTTCTCTTTTGTTCGACCTGTCTCTTCTTTATCTTTCTCCCCCTCTTTACTACTTGCGTTGACTCCTCGAACTACTGGATTTAGAATATGAAGTTGGATATTTCTCCTTCAAGATAAACAGATCTCTCAGTATAAATATACAAAAAGGTGTAGCGCTGGATGAGCAAAACTGTGTATGGCTATACAGTGAAAAAAATATATAATATAAGAAAAAGTATCAAAAACATGAGTGAATACTACAAATAAACAATTTAAAGTTCATGTGTGTCAGTGAAAAATATATGAAATCTTCTCCTCTATTTAAAGATGATAAGAGTTCTACAGAGTGCAGGTATCCGATAAAAATCATAGGCAAAATGCTCCAACACTTAGTAAAGATCCCGCCACCAAGGTGAAGAATGAAGGCTTACCAGACAGCCTGCGACCGCCCTTCTCAGGGGGGTCAAAACAGGCTCAGTAGAGTGATGTTTTACTCCATGGAAGGCAGGATGATTCTGCAGGAACGCTTCATCCACAATGGGAGAGTCTCCAGAGACGTTGATTGAACACCTGGCCAGAACTGGGAGTAGACACACTCTTTGCAGATCAGAGTGGATGTTCCTCAGTAAGTAGGATAAAATCCAAAAGAGAAAGAAAAACTTTCCATAGTGTAGCGTTCATCCATGAAAAAGGGGTTTATTTTCACAAAGTATGAAACGACGTAGGGTGACACGTGCATGCATTGCGCACGCACGCGCGAACGGTCGTTTGATTGACAGAATACGGAGCTTTTTATTCCTTGCAAGGAGTTTTTTAACCAGCATTTTAATATCTCAGGACTTGTTACTTTGAAGTTCTGTATCGCATACTTTGTGAAAATAAACCCCTTTTTCATGGATGAACGCTACACTATGGAAAGTTTTTCTTTCTCTTTTGGATTTTATCCTACTTACTGAGGAACATCCACTCTGATCTGCAAAGAGTGTGTCTACTCCCAGTTCTGGCCAGGTGTTCAATCAACGACTCTGGAGACTCTCCCATTGTGAATGAAGCGTTCCTGCAGAATCATCCTGCCTTCCATGGAGTAAAACATCACTCTACTGAGCCTGTTTTGACCCCCCTGAGAAGGGCGGTCGCAGGCTGTCTGGTAAGCCTTCATTCTTCACCTTGGTGGCGGGATCTTTACTAAGTGTTGGAGCATTTTGCCTATGATTTTCATCGGATACCTGCACTCTGTAGAACTCTTATCATCTTTAAATAGAGGAGAAGATTTCATATATTTTTCACTGACACACATGAACTTTAAATTGTTCATTTGTAGTATTCACTCATGTTTTTGATACTTTTTCTTATATTATATATTTTTTTCACTGTATAGCCATACACAGTTTTGCTCATCCAGCGCTACACCTTTTTGTATATTTATATTGTTGTACCTTATATCAGGTTTTTTTTTGGTGTTTAGCAGCAGGTTTTCCTTTAGGGATTTATTCATTTATTGCACTTTAATAATTTGCACCTAGCGCAAATTTTTCTTTTATAACCAGATCTCTCAGTATAAATTACTATTAATGCTTTTAGCCCATTTTAATTTAGGGGTATTCATTGAGACCGTATATGTGTGTTATGAGTATGTGTTTTTAAATATTTTTGTATTGTTATGTATGTAATGTAATGTGAAAAAGATCAATAAAAAAAGATTAAAAAGAAAAAAAAGGAGTAATATGCTGCAGAAACAATATTTGTCATAAAGCACAACACCACCCCTTCTGAGACTTGCCCTGGGCAGCCCTAACAAGGAGGCGGGGATATGTAAATGTACACAGTAATGCCTTGTACACACGATCGGATTTCCGATGAAATAAAATATGATGGATTTTTCCATCGGAAATCCGATGAAGCTGACTTCCATCAGTCTTGCCTACACACCATCAGTCAAAAATCCAACCGTCCCAAACGACGTGACGTAAAACACTCCAAAGAGCCAAGAAATTAAGTTCAATGCTTCTGAGCATGCGTCGACTTGATTCTGAGCATGCGTGGGTTTTTTCTCTGATGGAGTTCCCCACAGACTATCGGAATTTGCTATTTTTTCCATCGGTAAAATTTAAAACATGTTCTATTTTTTTATACCGATGGAAAAAAGACCGATGGGGCCCACACACGATCGGTTTGTCCGATGAAAAAAGTCCATCGGTCTTTTTTCATCAGAAAAAACGTTCGAGTGTACGCGGCATAAGAGTTCAGCAGTCAGTAATATGTATACTATCCTTTGTCTTCTGCTGGCCAGCTTGTTGGGGCCTAACTGTTATGGTGGAGCCCCCAAGGTAGTGTCCCCTTTAAGAACTGATACAAACACTGTTACTGTAGTTCCTGCAAACAACTCTGTCCCACTCTAGCAAGCTGTAATGCAGGGTTAGCCAGCAGCCTGTCACCACTCTGTGTTAGCAGGGCTCTCATTCTGCTTACTGGCACAGCAGGCTCAACCAGCATTTCAGGCGTCCTCTGATACTCCGGAATTGTTAGCGTCAGGGTGTCCTCCAATAATCTAGGATGGCTTGCGCCATCTCTCTCTCTCTCATCCTGGTGCAGCAGGTCTGCTCCCAGCCTCAACCTCCTTGCAAAATGCCTCTCCTTTGACACAGGTGTCTCTGGCAGGTAGAAAAGTTTAGTCCCTATCTGGGGACACAAGGAGCACTGGCAATTAGCAGTGTTAGCCTCAGCACACCAGCAGCTTCACCCTTTCTCTCTCCAGGTAAGACTCTGTATTTATAGCCTGGCCTTCTGCTCTTGCAGCAGCCCTTCCTCCTGGGACTTGTAGTCCCACACAGTATCTATTTCCTTCAGGGCTTTTTTCTGGAAGCTACATTAACCACCATACTCCTCAGTCCTCAGAGTCTCTTTAGCAGTTCACATCCTCACTGCACTCACTCCCTGAATGGAGGGCAGACTGAGCTACACAGATAATCCTTCCCAGCCAGCCCTGGCATCCCTTTAAGTTAAGGTGACCAGATTTTTAAAATGAAATCCGGGGACATATTTTTTTTTTACTAGTAATGGCGGCAATCAGCGACTCTCTGCCCATCGCCGCCGCCCGCCTCACAGCCTGTCAAGTCTTACTCTCTGGGCCCCGGCTACTACTGGGTGGGGAGTGGAGGAAGATCACTCCACCAGGGAAGGCAAGGAGATAATCAGGCAGCTGGCTGGGACTTGAGCCAAGGCAGAAGAACATGCGAGCGGAGCTGAATGGGCATGCACCCGAAACTGAAGAAATATTACCTTCGCTCCGACCAGCACATAATCATCAGAAGGGGGCACAGAAAATGGAAAAATACACCCCCCTGCACTGACTGTCTGTGAAATTGCCCCATGGCCCCTGTTCAAATCCAATCCGGGGACAAAACTGGGGACAGACTTGGTCCGGGGACAGTGTCCTCAATCCGGGGACTGTCCCCTGAAACCGGGGATGTCTGGTCACTAGTGATGAGCCGAACACCCCCGGGTTCGGTTCGCACCAGAACCCGCGAACGGACCGAAAGTTCGCGCGAACATTAGAACCCTATTAAATACAATGGATGCGAACGTTCGGATTCTAAAGTGCTAATTATAACGACTATTATCCATGTTATTGTCCGAAACAGAGTTTGGGAACCCGGCTTCTGCACCAGGGGACATGTATCAATGCAAAAAGAAGTTTTAAAAACGGACGTTTTCCGGGAGCAGTCATTTTAATGATGCATAAAGTGAAAAAAAAAAAGTCAAATATTCCTTTAAATATTGTACCTGGGGGATGTCTAAAGTATGCCTGTGAAGTGCCACGTGTTTCCCGTGTTTAGAACTGTCCCTGCACAAAATAACATTTCTAAAGGGAAAAAAGTCATTTAAAACTGCTTGCGGCTTTAATGCAATGTCTGGTCCCGGTAATATGGATGAAAATCTTTAGGAAAAATGGCATAGCTACCCCATCAACCCCCCCCCCCCTACCCCAGCCCCTTTGGGTCTTGTATGGATATTAAGGGGAACCCCGCACACAAAATAAAAAAGGACCTATATACTCTGAACAGCCGTATACAGGCGGTGCATACAAGACAGGGACTGTAGGTTTGTTCTTATGTAGAATCTGTTTATAATTTTGAACAGCTGCATTGTTTAAGTGGAGCTCCATGGCAAATTCCTTTTTTTTAGTTTTTTGTAAAACATAGGGAACGGTTATCACCCCTGTCACATTTTTTTTGCTGTCTGTGCCCCTGTTCAGAACATTTCACCTCACTTTGCGTCCCAATGACAACTGTTTTTGAAATGTGGTGTTTTTATTGAAACAAGGATTGGTGATAAAGCATCAGTAGAGAGGAGACACCTTTCTCCCATATTAATTCTTACAGGAGAGAATTTTCCTTCCAAGGGGTAGATTTCCTCTCACTTCCTGTTGTCTTCTTCCGTTTGCAAGTAGTAGTAGTTTGTAAGTTGGATGTTTGAAAGTAGGGACCTTCCGTATATACTCTGCAGAAATTGGCCCCTTAGGTGTTGTTGTTGGCACAACACTGAAAGCACTCACAGTTATTCTTGGTGGGTGCTGGAACACCCTTCTGTCAAGTATAATATCAGGAATTGTAATAACATATAATTGTTGATCAGTGGTAGTAAAAATTGGCCCTTTGATGGTGGTGCTGGTGCCCCAACACTGTAAGGCCTGACAGTTACTCTTGGTGGGCGCAGCAATGGTCCCTGCTGTGAATTATTAGATCAATAATTATAATTGCATGCCCCTGTTGAACAGGGGCTGAAAAATTGGGCCTTTGGTGGTGGTGGTGGTGGTGATGGTGGTGCTGGTGCCACAACACTGTAAGGCCTGACAGTTACTCTTGGTGGGCGCAGCAATGCTCCCTGCTGTGAATTATTAGATCAATAATTATAATTGCATGCCCCTGTTGAACAGGGGCTGAAAAATTGGGCCTTTGGTGGTGGTGGTGATGGTGGTGCTGGTGCCACAACACTGTAAGGCCTGACAGTTACTCTTGGTGGGCGCAGCAATGCTCCCTGCTGTGAATTATTAGATCAATAATTATAATTGCATGCCCCTGTTGAACAGGGGCTGAAAAATTGGGCCTTTGGTGGTGGTGGTGGTGGTGGTGCTGGTGCCACAACACTGTAAGGCCTGACAGTTACTCTTGGTGGGCGCAGCAATGCTCCCTGCTGTGAATTATTAGATCAATAATTATAATTGCATGCCCCTGTTGAACAGGGGCTGAAAAATTGGGCCTTTGGTGGTGGTGGTGGTGGTGATGGTGGTGCTGGTGCCACAACACTGTAAGGCCTGACAGTTACTCTTGGTGGGCGCAGCAATGCTCCCTGCTGTGAATTATTAGATCAATAATTATAATTGCATGCCCCTGTTGAACAGGGGCTGAAAAATTGGGCCTTTGGTGGTGGTGGTGGTGGTGATGGTGGTGCTGGTGCCACAACACTGTAAGGCCTGACAGTTACTCTTGGTGGGCGCAGCAATGCTCCCTGCTGTGAATTATTAGATCAATAATTATAATTGCATGCCCCTGTTGAACAGGGGCTGAAAAATTGGGCCTTAGGCACTGGTGGCACAACACTGCAACCCCTCACAGATACTGTACTTGGAGCACAGCAATGAGGCCTGTTGCAAAGTATTGCATCAAAAATTTTAATTACACGCCCCTGTTAAACAGGGGCTGAAAAATTGGGCCTTAGCCACTGGTGGCGTCACCCATAAACCAAAATGATCTTCCAAGCTATCATCGTTAATCGTATCATTGAGGAGGAGGAGGAGGATAGCCAGTCAACATAACAGCACAGGCACTCAGCATCAGCATCAGTCTTGAAGGGATGTGACATTTTAAAATCAATTAGTCTGTTATATCAGCATCTGGTGTGTGGTAGCTGGTGGTGATCCAAGACTGGTTCATCTTGATGAAAGTCAGTCGATCAACCGAGTCGGTGGACAGGCGCACCCTGTGATCCGTGACAAATCCTCCAGCAGCACTGAATGTGCGTTCTGAAAGAACGCTGGATGCAGGACAGGCCAGTAGCTCAATTGCATACTGTGCAAGCTCTGGCAAGTGATCCATCCTCAAGACCCAGTAAGCCAGAGGATTTTCGGTGGGGAAGGTGTCCAAGTCTGACCTTGCCCCTAGGTATTCCTGCACCATGTATATCAGACGCTAGCGATGGTTGCTCGAACCGATCATACTTTGGGGCTGCGGACTAAAGAATTGTCTGAACGCATTGGTCAGACGGCCACCTTCCCCACCGCTCCTTCTTTGACTGCCCGAAGCCTCAGCAACTCGTTGTCCAGGACCAGGAGTTTGTAACCTCCCAGTCTCTGGGAACGCGTTGCACAGACCTTTCTGCAAGGCCTCCCGGAGTTGTCTCATCCTCTGCTCCCTCTGCGACGGTACGATAAGGTCCGCAACCTTACCCTTGTACCGTGGATCAAGGAGAGTGGCCAGCCAGTAATGGTCCCTCTCCTTGATCCGAAGAATACGAGGATCCTTCCGCAGACTTTGCAGGATCAGGGAGGCCATGCAGCGTAGGTTAGCTGAGGCATTCAGTCCGGAGTCCTCTGGGTCACTAAGGACGACATGATCCGCAGCCACCTCCTCCCAGCCACGTACAAGTCCACTGGTTTCTTGGGACTGTAAATCATCCCTAAAAGACTGCTGCTGATGATGCTGAGTGCCAGCCTCCACCTCCATGCTGACACAATCCTCCTCCTCCTCCTCCTCCTCTTCCTGTGCGATGGGTGGGACAGAAGGAACACTGTCTGGGTAAAGGGGGCCTTGAGAGGCAAGGAAGTCCTCCTCTTCCTGCCTCTGTTCTGCCTCAAGTGCCCTGTCCATTATTCCACGCTGCGTGTGCTCCAACAGGTGGACAAGAGGTACAGTGTCACTGATGCATGCACTGTCACTGCTCACCATCCTCGTGGCCTCCTCAAATGGTGCCAGGACAGTGCATGCATCCCTGATCATGCCCCACTGGCGTGGTGAAAAAAACCCGAGCTCCCCTGACCCTGTCCTGGTGCCGTAGTCGCACAGGTACTCATTGATGGCCCTCTGCTGCGTGTGCAGCCGCTGCAGCATGGCCAACGTTGAGTTCCACCTGGTGGGCATGTCACATATAAGGCGGTTCTTGGGCAGGTTCAACTCCTTTTGAAGCTCAGCCAGGCGAGCACTGGCATTATAAGATCTGCGGAAATGCACACAGACTTTCCTGGCCTGCCTCAGGACATCCTGTAAGCCCGGGTACCTGCCGGGGAACCGCTGCACCACCAGGTTAAGGACGTGAGCCATACAGGGCACATGGGTCAGTTGTCCCTGTCGGAGGGCGGAGAGGAGGTTGGTGCCATTGTCGCTAACCACCATTCCTGGCTTAAGCTGGTGTGGCGTCAACCACCTCTCGGCCTGCCCCTGCAGAGCAGACAGGACCTCTGCCCCAGTGTGGCTCCTGTCCCCCAAACACACCAGCGCAAGCATGGCATGGCATCTTTTTGCCTGCGTACTTGCGTAGCCCCTTGAACGCCTACGGAGCACCGCTGGTTCCGAGGACAAACCACAGGAAGAGGCCATGGAGGAAGAAGAAGAGGAGGGGGTGGAGGAGAGAGGTGTGTCACAACCAGTAGTAGCATTTTGGAGGCGTGGCGGTGGAACAACCTCCAACACTACTGCACCTTGTCCTGCATCCTTCCCAGCTGCCAAAAGAGTGACCCAATGGGCCGTGAAAGAAAGGTAACGTCCCTGTCCATGCCTGCTGGACCATGAGTCAGCGGTAATATGCACCTTACCGCTGACCGCCCTGTCCAGCGAGGCCAAGACATTGCCTTCCACATGCCTGTAGAGAGCCGGAATAGCCTTCCGTGCGAAAAAGTGTCGTTTGGGAACCTGCCATTGAGGAACCGCACATTGCACAAACTCACGGAAGGGGGCCGAGTCTACCAACTGAAAAGGCAGCAGTTGAAGCGCTAGCAATTTAGCCAAGCTAGCATTCAACCGCTGGGCATGTGGATGGCTGGGAGTGAACTTCTTTCGACGGTCCAGCAGCTGGGGCAGGGAAATTTGCCTGCTAGAATCGGACGTTGGTGTACTGCTAGCAGAGTGCCCGCAAGTACTTGCCTGTGACACACCTAATTCTACACCTTCATTCCTCTCAGAGCAGGTTTCAGAGAGGAGTGAAGGTATAGTGGGTTTGGAGATCCCAGCTGATGCGGTGCAAGAAGAGGTCAGCTTTGTTCTTTGGTGTGGGTCTTTAAGGTAGGCTTGCCAACGAGCTGCATGGCAGGTCAACATATGTCTGATCAAGCATGTGGTGCCCAAGCGGCTGATGTTTTGGCCACGCGATATACGCTTCAGACATATGTTGCAAACAGCAGCTGTGCGATCTGATGCACTCGCCTCAAAAAAGGCCCACACCAAAGAACTTTTTGAATGACGGGCAGAGGCAGCGCCCTGCACAGGCGGAGCTCTGCGGTGTGATTCCGTCGGTGTGCTGCCCATACGCTGGCCACTCAAGGGCATCCTGCCTCGTTGGAGATGTGCCTCCTCCTCATCCTCCTCCTCCTCCTCTCTCCTATTAGGCACCCACGTGGAGTCAGTGACCTCATCATCCCCTCCCTCCTCATCACTGGAGCCAATCTGGCAGTATGCTGCAGCTGCTGGAACATGACTGCCAGATTGGTGTCCTTCTTGAGCATCCCCTCTCTCTGCTCTCACGCTGCTGCCTTCCTCTAGCTGGGTATCATCATCAGATCCTTCCAAACGCTGGGCATCCTCCTGGAGCATGTACCCAACACTGTGCTCAAACAGTTCGGGGGACTCCTCAGGAGGAGGGCATGGTGGGTCTAGGGAAGGATTGACTAATGAAGATAATGATACCAGAGAAGAGGACGCTTTGGCAGCTGCTTTGCCAGTACCCTGAGCCTGGGTGAGAGAGGATGAGGAGGATGAGGTGGGCTTGGTCATCCACTCTACCAAGTCTTCGGCATGATGTGGCTCAACATGTCCAGCTGCCGAAAACAAGGACAAGCGTGTCCCATGGCCATGTGCTGATGACAATGCACCGCGTACACGACCAGCACTGTTGCCCCCAGACATAGAGCCTGCTTGCCCTCTTTTTTTGCCTCCTGACTGTCTGCCTCTCCTTGGTTGCCTTCCAGACATTTTAATGGATGGCCTGCAGGGAGATGGGAAAAACAGCAATAAGGGCTACCTTCAGGTGTATATTGTGCAGGAGGCTTAGCAACAATGACACTGACACTGTCCCCTGCCTATCCTTCTCTGTCCCTAAACACAAGGATTGAAAATATGGTTCAGCAAAAAAGTTTTAGAACAGAATAGCACACTGACACTTTCCCTCACTGTCCTACTCTGTCCCTCCCTACAAACAAGATTTAGCACAGAATAGCACACTGATAATTTCCACGAGTGTCCTTCTCTGTCCCTCAACTCAAGGATTGAAAATATGGAACAGCAAAATTGGTTTAGAACAGAATAGCACACTGTCAGTTTCACTCACTGTCCTACTCTGTCCCTCCCTACAAACAAGATTTAGCACAGAATAGCACACTGATAATTTCTACGAGTGTCCTTCTCTGTCCCTCAACTCAAGGATTGAAAATATGGAACAGCAAAATTGGTTTAGAACAGAATAGCACACTGTCAGTTTCACTCACTGTACCTCTCTGTCCCTCAACTTAAGGATTGAAAATATGGTTCAGCAAAATAGTTTTAGAACAGAATAGCACACTGTCAGTTTCCCTCACTGTACCTCTCTGTCCCTCAACTCAAGGATTGAAAATATGGAACAGCAAAATTGATTTAGAACAGAATAGCACACTGTCAGTTTCACTCACTGTACCTCTCTGTCCCTCAACTCAAGGATTGAAAATATGGTTCAGCAAAATAGTTTTAGAACAGAATAGCACACTGACACTTTCCCTCACTGTACCTCTCTGTCCCTCAACTCAAGGATTGAAAATATGGAACAGCAAAATTGGTTTAGAACAGAATAGCACACTGTCAGTTTCCCTCACTGTACCTCTCTGTCCCTCAACTCAAGGATTGAAAATATGGAACAGCAAAATTGATTTAGAACAGAATAGCACACTGTCAGTTTCACTCACTGTACCTCTCTGTCCCCCAACTCAAGGATTGAAAATATGGTTCAGCAAAATAGTTTTAGAACACAATAGCACACTGACACTTTCCCTCACTGTACCTCTCTGTCCCTCAACTCAAGGATTGAAAATATGGAACAGCAAAATTGGTTTAGAACAGAATAGCACACTGTCAGTTTCACTCACTGTACCTCTCTGTCCCTCAACTCAAGGATTGAAAATATGGTTCAGCAAAATAGTTTTAGAACACAATAGCACACTGACACTTTCCCTCACTGTACCTCTCTGTCCCTCAACTCAAGGATTGAAAATATGGTTCAGCAAAATAGTTTTAGAACAGAATAGCACACTGTCAGTTTCCCTCACTGTACCTCTCTGTCCCTCAACTCAAGGATTGAAAATATGGAACAGCAAAATTGGTTTAGCACAGAATAGCACACTGTCAGTTTCACTCACTGTACCTCTCTGTCCCTCAACTCAAGGATTGAAAATATGGTTCAGCAAAATAGTTTTAGAACACAATAGCACACTGACACTTTCCCTCACTGTACCTCTCTGTCCCTCAACTCAAGGATTGAAAATATGGAACAGCAAAATTGGTTTAGAACAGAATAGCACACTGTCAGTTTCACTCACTGTACCTCTCTGTCCCTCAACTCAAGGATTGAAAATATGGTTCAGCAAAATAGTTTTAGAACACAATAGCACACTGACACTTTCCCTCACTGTACCTCTCTGTCCCTCAACTCAAGGATTGAAAATATGGAACAGCAAAATTGGTTTAGAACAGAATAGCACACTGTCAGTTTCACTCACTGTACCTCTCTGTCCCTCAACTCAAGGATTGAAAATATGGTTCAGCAAAATAGTTTTAGAACACAATAGCACACTGACACTTTCCCTCACAGTACCTCTCTGTCCCTCAACTCAAGGATTGAAAATATGGAACAGCAAAATTGGTTTAGAACAGAATAGCACACTGTCAGTTTCACTCACTGTACCTCTCTGTCCCTCAACTCAAGGATTGAAAATATGGTTCAGCAAAATAGTTTTAGAACACAATAGCACACTGACACTTTCCCTCACTGTACCTCTCTGTCCCTCAACTCAAGGATTGAAAATATGGAACAGCAAAATTGGTTTAGAACAGAATAGCACACTGTCAGTTTCACTCACTGTACCTCTCTGTCCCTCAACTCAAGGATTGAAAATATGGTTCAGCAAAATAGTTTTAGAACACAATAGCACACTGACACTTTCCCTCACTGTACCTCTCTGTCCCTCAACTCAAGGATTGAAAATATGGTTCAGCAAAATAGTTTTAGAACACAATAGCACACTGACACTTTCCCTCACTGTACCTCTCTGTCCCTCAACTCAAGGATTGAAAATATGGTTCAGCAAAATAGTTTTAGAACAGAATAGCACACTGTCAGTTTCCCTCACTGTACCTCTCTGTCCCTACAAACAAGGATTAGCACAGAATAGCACACTGTCACTGACACTCTCCCTACCTATCCTTATTTGTCCCTAAACACAAGGAATCCAGGATTAGTAAAGGAAAAAAAATGACACTGTCCCTGCCTATGCTTCTCTATCCCTGCTACGGAACACACTACACAAGGCCGCCGCGCTGGCGGCCTTTTATAGTGTGGGGCGTGTACTAAACCCCATCAGCAATAATTGGCCACAGGCATCCTGCCTGTGACCAATCATTGCTCTCCTCGCTGCCGGCGCTGTGATTGGCCAAGCATGCGGGGTCACAGTGCATGCTTGGCCAATCACAGCGCCTGGATGACACTGCGATGGCGTAGTGCATTGTGGGCCGTTCGCGTCACTCGAATTTGGCGCGAACGGCCCAAATCATTCGATCTTCGTCGAACGATCGAACAGCCGATGTTCGAGTCGAACGTATGTTCGACTCGAACACGAAGCTCATCCCTACTGGTCACCCTACTTTAAGTGGACAGACGTCCCGATCAAGTAACCATTATATTTGGCCGGAAGAGCGATCACATGATCAGTAGCTCGTCCTGCCAGCTCCTGATCATACGGAGAAACCAAGAGCAATCTACACCAGCTCTCAGCAAAGAAGCCTTGTCCTCTATGGATGCATGTGTGCATTGTGTGGTTGATAAAGCACACCCTCTTTGCATTATGTGGGTGGCAAGAGGTTAAATAACATAATAAGAGACTCAGCTGGGAGTTTAATGGCATGCTGAAAGATATACACTCACCGGCCACTTTATTAGGTACACCTGTTCAATTGCTTGGTAACACAATTTGCAAAATGCCTTGTTGATGTCAGAGAAAAATGGGCAGACTGGTTCCAGATGATAGAAATGCACCAGTAACTCAAATAACCACTCGTTACAACCAAGGTATGCAGAATACCATCTGAACGCACAACACATTTAACCTTGAAGCAGATGGGCAACAGCAGCAGAAGATCACACTGGGTGCCACTGTCAGCTTAGAACAGGAAACTGAAGCTACAATTCGCACAGGCTCACCAAAATTGGCCAATAGAAATTTGGCATAAACAACAAGAAAACATGCATCTATCCTGCCTTGTATCAATGGTTCAGGGTGGTGTTGGTGTAATGGTGTGGGGGAAATTTTCTTGGCACTTCTTTCTTTGGGCCCCTTAGTACCAACTGAGCATAATTTCAATTGCACGACCTACCTGAGTATTGTTGCTGACCATGTCCATCCCTTTATGACTACAGTGTACCCATCTTCTGATGGCTCCTTCCAGCAGGATAATGCACCATGTCACAAAGCTCCAATCATCTCGCCACTGATTTCCTGAACATGACAATGAGGTCACTGTACTCCAATGGCCTCCACAGTCACCAGATCTCAATCCAATAGAGCACCTTTGGTATGTGGTGAAATGGGAGATTCACATAATTTATGTGTAGCCGACAAATCTGCAGCTGATAAACAAGTTTTATGGGATTAAGTAACAGACTTATCTTTTATAATCTTTACTTTTGCAATTTAGAATGTTGTATTGTACTACATGCTATATGCGGTTTGGCAACATCCAAGTACAGTGGAACCTTGGATTACGAGCATATTCCGTTTCAGGAGAATTCTCGTAATCCAAAGCACTCGCATATCAAAGCGAGTTTCCCCATAGAAGTCAATGGAAACAAAAATAATTTGTTCCGCATTGACTTCAATGGCATGCAATACCGCATGTGGCCAGAGATGGGGGGCGCCGGAGAGCCTCGGGAACACTCGGAAAGGCCCGGGGACAGCTTGTCTGACCTCGGAAAGGCTCGGAAACACCCGGGAACGGAGTATTTCCGAATGGCTCCGCTCGGCTCTGCTCGGCTCTGACGCCCCCGCACCTCAGGCCAAATGCGTTACTGCAGGCCCCATTAGCTTGAATTCTGCTTGTCTTGCAAGACAACACTCGAAAGACATGCTGGTAGGTTAATTGGCTTCTGTCTAAATTGGCCCTAGTATATGAATGTGAGTTAGGGACCTTAGATTGTAAGCTCCTTGAGGGTAGGGACCGATGTGAATGTACAATGTATATGTAAAGTGCTGTGTAAATTGATGGCGCTAAATAAATACCTAAATAATAATAACACTCGCGAACCGAGTCAAAATTAAAAAAAAAAAGTTGCTCGTCTTTCAAAATGCTCGTTAACCACGTTACTCGTAAACCGAGGTTCCACTGTAGAACTTTCTAATGATCAATTCTCTATATATCCAATAGATGGCGATACAATTTGTTTTTCTTGTAGGCTATTTATTTTATTTTTTTTATATTTTTATTGAGCGTTTTGATTTGGACAATTAACTTTCTCTTAACATTGATATTGATAATCCTTTAATCTGTGATGGATTGAGGTTTGGTCCTCTATAGTAATTGAAATATTTATATATTATACACTTTACTTATACTGTGGTATTACCATATGTGCCTGCTAAACATCAAAGAGGGCCGTGGATTGTAAACGAGGCTTGGTTCTCGAATACTGAATGACAAAGAGGCTTGGATTTTGCCTAATATGCCTGCCGTTTGAAGACGAGGCTTGGTTTTGTCAAAATACTATATAGTGCGATGGCTCAGCGTATCACACGTGCCCCAGGAAAATGTCACGTATGACAAAACATGTCGGGTGGAGCTACGTACTGAGGCTATAGCATCTTACATGATCTTTGAAGTGCGGGTGGTATTGTTTGCCGGCAAGCATATTTTTAACACAGGCTCGTATTGATTTTACCTTTGTATGTAGTTTCTTGGCTTTTTTTATAATAAATAGTTTGTACTGTACTACACTATTGGAATTTCTTTTTTCTACATATCCATCATATGAGACTGATACCTGTCTGGATATCCCTTTGGGGGTCTGATATTACTGGACCTATTCCTCTATCATCGGCCGACTCCAGTGCCCCAGAGAAGGTTCCATCACTCAATATACCCTGCAGAGGTTATCTGCAAGCACTTTGGATCATTCTAGAGATAGGTGGTCCATCCTTTCTGGTAAGAGTCCCCATTTATAAGGTGAAGGGCGTCACAAAGGATCTACTTCTTGCTCACTTATCACATGGAACAATTTTCACTTCTTTCAGAATTTATTATTGATTATTGACACTTGAATACAATATGGTATACTGCTGTGTTTGATTGTTGGTGTGCACTTTCATAAATATTGACTCACACTCATAATTTTTATTTATTTGTTTTGATTTATAATCTACAGCGCAACTTTTTTAAGTATTATATGGTTTATTATGATTATATCACATAGATAGTTGCTGCTGTTATTTATCATTGCAATATATATTTTTGAGGTATTTCATAATGTTTTACTTTAGTGCGGTATACCTCTTGATTTGATGACAAATCTGCAGCAACTGCGTGATGCTATCATGTCACTATGGACCAAATTCTCTGAGGAACGTTTCCAACACCTTGTTGAATCTATGTGGATGAGGGTGGATTGCTGACCTCCTTCTTAGGATGCTGGAGGATGGTGTGGCCTCAATACTTTAAGCGTCAATGCTGTGTCGTGTTTTCCACACTTTTTTTTGCATGTTTTTGAAGTGCATTATTGGAGCAGCTCCAAAAATGTGCCCAAGAAGCTCATGTACCATATTTTGGCACTGCGCCAGGCGCCTTTTTTGACCCACGTTTTTTTTTTTGCATCATATTGCGTTTGGACTTTTTGAGCAACATGCACGGCAAAATCGTACCGTGTTTGGGGTGCCATTAAGAATCAATGGCACCCAAATGTGCCACAATTACCAAAATTTGGAATCGCCGGCAGAATCACTGCGTTTTTGCTGGAGATTTCAAATTGCCAAGTGTGAACGGAGCCTAATAAAGGGTTTAACTTTATTGCTTATTATTTGTTTGATGAGAGGTTAGTCTGCTTAAAGCGGTTGTATACCCGCTGAAGGTTTTTTTTTTTTAACCCTGTAAAGCAAAAGGCACAATGCGCTAGTATGAACCGCATACTCGTGTAGCGGCCTCACCCTCCGTCACCCTTTTGTGAATAAAATGGCTTGCTTGTCTAGGGGTATGTGGGAAGAGGGTGAGGTTCACTACGGCCCATGTCCTCTAGGGTGTAGAGGTGAAGGCCAACACTATTTTACCTCCGAGTCCTGTGTTCCTCTGGCGCCTCTGGCCCTCCTGCAGAGGGCAAGTTTGAACTGTCAGTAATAGAGCCCCACACCATAAAAAGTCCAACACTCCTTTATTCTTCTTCACATATGAACAGTATCGGTTGAACTTCAAACGAACAAACAGGGTGTGGATACGAGTAGGCCCAGGCACAATGAACTCTACTATTCCCTCTTTGGCGAATAGGTTTAGCGCACAGTCACTGCCACCGACCGTGAGTTTGGTCGCTGCCACCGACCGGGTGAACTGTTGAGGCCCCTGCCACAGGCCTAATAGCAGGTCTCTGCCACCGACCTGAATTGACTAGATGTACCGCTGCCATCAGTCACAGAACATGAATTACCTTCCTTTATGAATAGGCCCTTGTCAGAGAAAGTTATCCATCCGAGCGGTCTCCGGAGGTCCACCCGACACTGGCAATGTGCTGCACCAGCTTCACGAAGGGTCCCCTCTCCGGTCCCTTATGCCCTGGATTCAGGTGCCTAACACCCGGGGCACCTTAGGACGATCCCTCCCTCGCGGGACCCAGCGGAAGATACTGGGCCCCAGGCCTCCAGCTGAGTACCTCACCCCAGACTGAAGGTGTCTGGGATGGAACACGAACTCCTCGTGTACAGGCCGAGGGCGCCTGAACACCGAACACGGACAGCAGCCCTCAGGCTGAAGGTGCCTGGGACTCGGACCTCGTGGCAAAGATGTCCGCCCCCCTTTAAACCCTCTCCCAGCAAGCACAGCGGGTTCCCCGCCCCGCAGTACAGCTGCCGCAAGAGGTCACAAAAGGTACGGCACTGCAGTAGTTGTTCAACCCCGGCTCAGAGCGACAGCGCCACCCACTGAGCCGCAGGGAACTGTGCACCACTGATGTCCTCACCCGAACAGAATACAGCCCTATTCTTCCAATTAGCACATCTGGGTCATGCTACCACTCAGATGCTTCCCCTAAATAGTACATGCCCGCTACACTCTCCCCCCAGAGATTTGACACTGGTCCCCAGTGTCTGGAACAAGCCATCTCTCCAACAGGAGGTAACATAACCTGATCCAGAGACTAGCTGAAAATCTCTAAAAAACTTTGGAAAACTGACAGTTGTGCCTGGACCTGACATGAAAACTAAGGAAAGGGAAACAACACACAACAGTAAAACATTTCAAGTCACATCATCAACATTTTCCCCCCTCCCACATCACTAGCTAAAGCCTGCCCCATTCTCAGCGGCTCTTGATGGGATGTTCTTCTGCAGAGGGGAAAGAAAAAAACGTTAAGCACAGAAATCCCTGACACATATGTTCGTGTGGGAATGAAAAAAACTCTGCAGAGAAATTCCTTCCTTCCTGAAGTGTGTGTGTGTGAAAAGTGAATGTCGTTGCGCAACACCACCACGGTCATAGCACTTGTCAAATCCTGAAACGGAACTTCTCTGTACCCTGGCTCTAACTACCCCAAAGTCAATGATTACTTTGCTGGATGGAAGAAAGGATAACAACAGAAACAGTCTCCATTCCTCCGAAGAGCAGAAACACCCCTTCAACTAGGGCACAGTCACTGATTTTTTTCCGGAGAAGCAAACACAAGCTCCAGAAAGTTCCACCAGTTGGGAAAAGAAAAAGGACAAAGGAAAGGAGTCTTTTCTCATACAGATATAATCTGGGATGAGGCAGGACAAGGGGCTTCAAATGCTGATCCATGGTCTCAATCTGATACTCGGCATCTTCCTTGTCTTTCCGGCGTATCAGCACTTTATCCGCGTGGATGTGCCGACCCAGTATGCATTCTGCCTTGCAGTCCTTGAACCTTTGTGATGCCTTGGGAAAGCAAACAAGGTACCTGCGGGCGTGTGGTACCCCAATATGCGTCCATATGAAGTCATTGTACCAACGCTCCCGATGGACTTCGACCTCATATAGCAGTTCCTTTGACAAGTATGGGTATTCCCACCCGTACTCATGAGCAACCTTCTGACCAAACAAGCGTTGAAGCCTGGCCAAAGGAGGCATAGTAGCTTTGTTCCCCACACCTGGTAAGACAATACAGTCTGGATGGCAAGGGGCCTTGATCACTTCCAACTTGGGCATGGGCGACCGCAGCGACAGTCTCTGACCCCCGGTGTTAAATGCAGATGGCACCGGTGATCGAAGGGCAGGCATGGGACGGGGCTCCTCCTCAGGCGCTGGTGCCTCCACCCGGGGTGTACTATCCCCTGCAGACATGGGTGAGTCCCTTTTTAGCACGGGACAAGGACAGAGGTATCTTGTCCCAGCATTTCTGGCAGAAAATCTTGTCGATCTCTGCATCGTCTCCAATATCGGAGAGCGACTCTAGGTCGGAGGTGTCATACATTTCGGCAGGTAGGTAACCCCTTGTAGACCCGGAGTCACCCCCCTCAGCGGGCTCCACCGACTGTGGACTCCCGACACCTCCAACCACACCAACAGTCCCAACCCCTGGCTCACCTGGGCCTGTAGTAGTATCGCGATGTCCAGGACTCTGTCCTCCAGATCCATCGAGGCCAGGCAAGCAGCGGGGCGAAGCTCCTCCACGGCCACAGGAAGCCTTGACCAGGCCGACCTTCCATTTTGACGGTGGGAGCAGGGATCCTGTGGTGACTGAAGCAGCATCCTCGGATTTCTCTTCTTTGATGGAGACCTCCTCCATGGTCCCGGCAGTGCGCGTGGGGACGGCTGTCCAAACGGTAATTCCTCCTCCTTAAGAAGTGGTGCCTGTGCGGTCGAGGTAGATAGCTCTTGGCTTTTCAAAGGACGGTTCCACCTCGAATGAGAACTCTCCGCAGGCCTCGCAGCGCCCGAATGGCTTCAACTGCACCACTAGTCCCGAACAGCCGGGACAAATCATACCCAGGGCCTCAACGTCTCTGCAGGAGTACAGGGCGAATCTTCCCCGGGGCTTGTGCCAGATCCCTGTATCCGTAACCGGAGCATTAGTCAAAGCCATCCTTGTGGTGGTAGAAACTGGAAACCACGAGGCATTTTCAAACATGGTCACGGCTTGTTGCTCCATCGCGCACTGCGTAGTTCTTGCCACAGCCCCCACGTGATCCTCCTCACATGGCCGGACTCCTCCCTTTTGGCGCTTCAGTTCGCGGGCTTTCTCCAAGTCACGCCCACGAACTGTGCAAGGAAAGTGTGCCTCGTGGCGTGTTGGCCAATATGGCCGACCTATTTGGAACTCCATTGGGCAGACACAATCAAATTCCGTTAGCTTCGGCTCCACAACACAATTCCGGACCCGAGACCCCACGTGTAGCGGCCTCACCCTCCATCCCCCTTTTGTGAATAAAATGGCTTGCTTGTCTAGGGGTATGCGGGAAGAGGGTGAGTTTCACTACGGCCCATGTCCTCTAGGGTGTAGAGGTGAAGGCCAACACTTTTTTACCTCCGAGTCCTGTGTTCTGGATGGAGCCTCTGGCCCTCCTGCAGAGGGCAAGTTTGAACTGTCAGTAATAGAGCCCCACATCATAAAAAGTCCGACACTCCTTTATTCTTCTTCACATATGAACAGTATCAGTTGAACTTCAAACGAACAAACAGGGTGTGGATACAAGTAGGCCCAGGCCCAATGAACTCTCCTATTCCCTCTTTGGCGAATAGGCTTGTCGCACAGTCGCTGCCACCGACCGTAAGTTTGGTCGCTGCCACCGACCGGGTGAACTGTTGAGGCCCCTGCCACAGGCCTAATAGCAGGTCTCTGCCACCGACCTGAATTGACTAGATGTACCGCTGCCACCGGTCACAGAACATGAATTACCTTCCTTTATGAATAGGCCCTTGTCAGAGAAAGACATCCATACGAGCGGTCTCCGGAGGTCCACCCGACACTGGCAATGTGCTGCACCAGCTTCACGAAGGGTCCCCTCTCCGGTCCCTTACGCCCTGGATTCAGGTGCCCAACACCCGGGGCACCTTAGGACGATTCCTACCTCACTGGACCCAGCAGAAGATACTGGGCCCCAGGCCTCCGGCTGAGTACCTCACCCCAGACTGAAGGTGTCTGGGATGGAACATGAACTCCTCGTGTACAGGCCGAGGGCGCCTGAACACCGAACACGGACAGCAGCCCTCAGGCTGAAGGTGTCTGGGACTCGGACCTCGTGGTGAAGATGTCCGCCCCCCCTTTATACCCTCTCCCAGCAAGCACAGCGGGTTCCCCGCCCCGCCCCGCAGTACACAAAGGGTCACAAAGGGTACGGTACTGCAGTAGTGGTTCAACCCCGGCTCAGAGCGACAGCGCCACCCACTGAGCCGCAGCGAACTGTGCACCATTGATGTCCTCACCCGAACAGAATACAGCCCTATTCTTCCAATTAGTGCATCTGGGTCATGCTACCACCCAGATGCTTCCCCTAAATAGTACATGCCTGCTACACTAGCTCATTATGAAATACTTACCTTAGAACGAGGCGTTGGTAACTTACCTGGTCCACGCCGAGGTATCCGACATGTTGCCTCCGTGTGTCTTACGGTATCGCGGCTCCAGCACTCTAAGTGGCTGTAGCCGCGATGTCGTCACTCCCGCGCATGCGCGTGGGAGACTTCTTTCCGGCAAGGTCCGGCGGCTGCCGGGCCTTTAGCCGAAAATCCCCTGTGCGCATGCGCCGCTGCATTCAGCGGCTCATTGTGAGGGGAATATCTCCTAGAATATTTTTTTTTTACCTACAGGTAAGCCTTATTATAGGCTTACCTGTAGGTAAAAGTTAAAAATTTACCTATACAACCGCTTTAATCCAACAAAACACAAAAAAATATAATAATAAAAAGTACACATTTCGTAGTACATTCTCATCTTCCAGGAGTCCTCCTCAATGTATGATCCGAAGTTCCTGGAAAGCGAGGATCTTCTTGTTCCAGGAACATATGATGGAAACCTAGATGAACTTCCTTGGGCTGGAATGATGCTGTATTTATATGTTAATTTTTGATTATTATTATATTTTGTGTAAATTGTGTAATTATTGCACCACACCCATCTATTTGAAGGTTAAGCAGAGAAACCTGTTATCAAATAAATAATACGTCATAAAGAATAACCCTTTATTACAAGTATTTTCTAAGTCACTGGCCTGAAAAAATAGCAGAGAAACCTGTTATCAAATAAATAATACGTCATAAAGAATAACCCTTTATTACAAGTATTTTCTAAGTCACTGGCCTGAAAAAATTAGTGACCATAAGAATGAACTTCCAGGACCATTAATATCTAACTCCAGGCACTGGTCGCACTCCTGTGGCCCTTACAGTTTGGGGTCTATTTAATGGGGTCTAAATGCCTCAGCATTTGCACAACCATAGTGAATATTGCCCAATGTGTTTTCCTATTATTGTCGGCTCCATCTAGTGGCCATAATGTAGTTGTCACGGGCCGGACTGGCGGCTATAGAGGAGGCAGGAGGTGGATCCTCTGTACCAGAGAGGGGATGGCACGAATCACACTGAGGGACCGGTTCTAAGCAGCTACCGGTTTTCACCAGAGCCCGCCGCAAGGCAGGATGGACTTGCTGCGGCGGTAGCAACCAGGTCGTGTCCTCCAGTAGCGACTCCACCTCTCTGGCGGCTGAGGCTGGTGCGGTGTACAAGGACTAGGCAGAGGCAAGATCAGACGAAGCAAAAGGTCAGGGCAGGCGGCAACGGTTCGTGGTCAGAAACAATGGCAGAAGGTCAGTTACACAGGCAAGGCAAACTTCAAAACACTTCCACAAGGTACTAGGACAACAAGATCCGGCAAGGACAGGAAGGGAAAGTGGGTTTAAATAGGTTTTGGGTGTGATACCATAATTGGACCAGGCACCAATCAATGGTGCGCTGGCCCTTTAAATCTTAGAAGGCCGGCGCGCGCGCACCCTAGAACGCAGCGGGGCCGCGCACGCCGGGAGGAAGCAGGAAGAGAATGGTAAGGGGAGAGGAGAGCAGCGCCCACGGCCAGGGGAGCTGGCCGGAGCGTTGCAGAGGGGCCGGCACCGTGAGTGCTCCGGGCTGGATGGGACACCCGGAGCGCTCGGCGTTACAGTACCCCCCCTTAGGTCTCCCCCTTTTCTTGGAACCCAAGAATCTACGGATGAGCTCCTTGTCTAAAATGTTGGTCTCAGGCTCCCAGGATCTCTCTTCAGGACCACAGTTCTCCCAATCAATTAAATTTTTTTTTTTACCTCGGATGACCTTGGAGGCGAGGATATCTTTCACCGAAAAGACATCGGAAGAACCAGAGACAGGAGCAGGAGCCTTGGGGGAAAATTGGTTAAGAATGAGGGGTTTAAGAAGAGACACGTGAAAAGAGTTGGGGATACGAAGAGAAGGAGGAAGATGGAGTTTGTAAGAGACAGAATTGATTTGGTTTTTGATTTTATAAGGTCCGAGGTAACGAGGGCCCAGCTTGTAGCTAGGTACCCGAAACCGAACATATTTGGAGGAGAGCCACACTTTGTCACCAGGGACATAGACAGGGGGAATTCTTCTCTTTTTATCTGCATGTCTCTTCATGCAGGCAGAGGCCAGTGATAGCGAGTTTTGAGTCTCTTTCCAGATAGAGGTAAAGTCCCGAGTTAATTCATCCACGGCAGGAACTCCAGAAGAAGTGGGGATGGGGAGGGGGGGCAATGGGTGACGGCCGTAGACCACAAAGAAAGGTGATTTGGAGGACGATTCAGAGTTCTTGAAATTGTATGAGAATTCGGCCCAGGGCAATAGGTCGACCCAATCGTCTTGACGGGCGGAGACAAAATGTCGTAAGTAGTCACCAAGGACCTGGTTAACTCTCTCCACCTGACCATTGGATTGCGGGTGATAAGCGGAAGAAAAATTCAATTTAATCTTTAGTTGAGTACAGAGAGCTCTCCAAAATTTTGAGATGAATTGAACGCCTCTATCAGAGACGATATGTGAGGGAAGGCCATGGAGACGGAAAATTTGAAGAAAAAAATGCTTCGCCAACTGAGGTGCAGTAGGCAGGCCAGGAAGAGGGATAAAATGAGCCATTTTCGAAAAGAGGTCAACGACCACCCAGATGACCGTGTTACTATGAGACAAAGGAAGGTCCGTGATGAAATCCATGGCAATGTGGGACCATGGTAGTTCAGGCACCGGTAGAGGAAGAAGAAGACCCGCAGGCTTTTGGCGTGGAGTCTTGTCACGTGCACAGATAGTGCAGGCCCGTACAAAATCAGTCATATCTTTTTCCTGGGTAGGCCACCAATAGTGTCTGGTCAACAATTGTATGGATTTTTTGATCCCAGCGTGACCGGCTAGATGGGAGGAATGGCCCCACCTAAGTATCTGGAGACGAAGGCGTGGAGGAACGAAAGTTTTTCCTGGAGGAACTGGCATCAGAGCAGCAGGAGCAGAGGAAATCAGGCACTCAGGGGGTACGATGTGTTGAGGGGAAGTCTCGGTTTCAGAGGCATCGGAGGAACGGGACAAGGCATCAGCCCTGACATTCTTGTCTGCGGGACGAAAATGGATCTGAAGATTGAACCGGGCAAAGAACAATGACCACCTGGCCTGGCGCGGGTTCAAGCGCTGAGCGGACTGAAGGAAGGACAAATTTTTATGGTCAGTGTAGATGGAGATGGGGTGAAGGGAACCTTCCAGGAGATGTCTCCACTCTTCTAATGCCAGCTTGATGGCCAACAGTTCACGGTCACCTATGGAATAGTTTTTTTCAGGAGGGGAGAAGGTTTTAGAGAAAAAACCACACGTGACGTTCCCTCCTTTAGCATTTCTTTGAAGAAGAACGGCTCCAGCTCCTACCGAGGAGGCGTCAACTTCAAGGAAGAACGGCTTAGTGGGGTCTGGTGGAGATAGAACAGGTGCGGAGGAGAAGGCGGTCTTAAGGCGAGTAAAGGCTTCTTCCGCTTGAGGCGGCCAGGACCTTGGATTCGCGTTTTTCTTAGTCAGTGCCCCTATCGGAGCAACGATGGTGGAGAAGTGGGGTATGAACTGACGATAGTAGTTGGCGAATCCAAGGAAGCCCTGGATAGCACGGAGTCCAGAGGGGTGTGGCCAATCTAAGACTGCGGAAAGCTTGTCAGGGTCCATTTGGAGACCTTGTCCTGAGACCAGATAACCTAGGAAAGGAAGGCTACTGCACTCAAAAAGGCATTTTTCAAATTTAGCGTAAAGATGATTTACTCGAAGGCGCTGGAGCACTTGACGGACATGGAGCCGATGTTCCTCAAGGTTGGTAGAGAAGATTAGGATGTCGTCAAGATAGACAACCACACAGGTATACAGTATGTCCCGAAAGATTTCATTGACAAAATCCGGAAAGACTGCAGGGGCATTGCAAAGTCCAAATGGCATGACGAGATATTCAAAGTGGCCGTCTCTGGTGTTAAATGCGGTTTTCCATTCATCTCCTTCACGGATTCTGATGAGGTTATAAGCGCCCCTGAGGTCTAATTTCGAAAAAACCTTTGCTCCGCACAGACGGTCAAAGAGCTCGGAGATGAGAGGCAGAGGGTAGCGATTTTTAACAGTGATCTTATTAAGACCACGATAGTCTATGCAAGGGCGTAGTAAACCGTCCTTCTTGGTTACGAAGAAGAACCCCGCTCCGGCTGGAGAAGATGATTTCCTAATAAACCCTCTCTTGAGGTTCTCCTGTATGTAAATCGGACATGGCCTTGGTTTCAGGAGAGGAGAGAGGGTAAATTCTGCCACGGGGTGGTGTAGTACCTGGGAGCAAGTCAATGGGGCAGTCGTAGGGTCTATGTGGAGGTAAGACCTCCGCCTGTTTCTTGCAAAAGACATCGGAAAAGTCCTGATAGGCCTTGGGAAGGCCCGGCAAAGGAGTAGAGATGGGAACTCGAGTGGTGGGTATAGACTTAAGACACTGCTTGTGGCAGGAGTAGCCCCAGGATTTGATGTCCCCCGTGGTCCAGTCGAGGGTAGGAGAATGACGCTGGAGCCAGGGTAGGCCAAGGAGGATGTCAGAAGTACAGTTCGGCAAAACAAAGAATTCAATCTTTTCTTGGTGAAGGACCCCAACGGACATGAGCAGGGGTTCAGTGCGGTAACGCACGGTACAATTCAGATTCTCTCCATTTACGGAGGAGATGAAGAAGGGTCTGATGAGACAGATAACAGGAATGTTGAACCTGTTAATGAAAGAGGCTTCAATAAAGTTTCCTGCAGAACCGGAGTCCAGGAAGGCCACCGCAGAGAAGGGGGAGCCAGCAGAATGAGAGATCCGCACAGGAATAGTCAGACGTGGAGAGGAAGAATTCACACCTAGTAACGCCTCTCCCATGCTCACTAGGTGCGGGCGTTTCCCGGACGTGGAGGACGAATAGGGCAGTCCTTTAGGAAATGTTCAGAGCTCGCACAATAAAGGCATAAGTTCTCATTCCTACGGCGAGATCTTTCTTGTAGGGTCAGGCGAGATCGGTCCACTTGCATGGCCTCCTCGACGGAAGGCATGGTATCAGGGTGCGTAGGATTCAAGAAGAGGATAACGCCTGGTACGAACAAGATCTTTCTCCTGGCGAAGCTCTTGGCGTCTTTCAACGTAGCGTATGTCAATACAGGTAGCTAGGTGGATAAGCTCTGTCAGGGTGGAGGGTATGTCCCGTGCGGCCAGACAGTCCTTGATGTGGCTGGATAAGCCTTTCTTGAAGGTCGCGCAGAGAGCCTCATTATTCCAGGCTAGCTCTGAGGCCAGTGTGCGGAACTGTATGGCATATTCGCCCACAGAGGAGTTTCCTTGGACAAGGTTAAGCAGGGCGGTTTCAGCGGATGAGGCTCGGGCTGGTTCCTCAAAAACGCTACGAACCTCAGCAAAGAAGGACTGAACGGTGGCCGTAGCAGGGTCATTGCGGTCCCAGAGTGGCGTGGCCCAGGCCAAGGCCTTCCCAGACAACAGACAGACCACAAATGCCACCTTAGAGCGTTCAGTGGAAAACTGGTCTGACATCATCTCCAGATGCAGGGCACATTGAGACAAGAATCCCTGGCACATCTTAGAATCCCCGTCAAATTTCTCCGGAAGAGACAAGCGGATCTTCGAACTAGAAGCGGCCGCTCGGAGAGGAGAAGATGCTGGAGCTTGTCGCGGCAGACGCTGCTGGACCATGGTGGTCAACTGCGCCAGCTGCTGTCCTTGTTGGGCAATCAATTGCGACTGCTGGGCAACCACTGTAGAGAGATCAGCGAGATTGGGCAGCGGCACCTCAGTGGTATCCATGGCCGGATCTACTGTCACGGGCCGGACTGGCGGCTATAGAGGAGGCAGGAGGTGGATCCTCTGTACCAGAGAGGGGATGGCACGAATCGCACTGAGGGACCGGTTCTAAGCAGCTACCGGTTTTCACCAGAGCCCGCCGCAAGGCAGGATGGACTTGCTGCGGCGGTAGCAACCAGGTCGTGTCCTCCAGTAGCGACTCCACCTCTCTGGCGGCTGAGGCCGGTGCGGTGTACAAGAACTAGGCAGAGGCAAGGTCAGACGAAGCAAAAGGTCAGGGCAGGCGGCAACGGTTCGTGATCAGAAACAATGGCAGAAGGTCAGTTACACAGGCAAGGCAAACTTCAAAACACTTCCACAAGGTACTAGGACAACAAGATCCGGCAAGGACAGGAAGGGAAAGTGGGTTTAAATAGGTTTTGGGTGTGATACCATAATTGGACCAGGCACCAATCAATGGTGCGCTGGCCCTTTAAATCTTAGAAGGCCGGCGCGCGCGCGCCCTAGAACGCAGCGGGGCCGCGCGCGCCGGGAGGAAGCAGGAAGAGAATGGTAAGGGGAGAGGAGAGCCGAGCAGCGCCCACGGCCAGGGGAGCTGGCCGGAGCGTTGCAGAGGGGCCGGCGCTGTGAGTGCTCCGGGCTGGATGGGACACCCGGAGCGCTCGGCGTTACAGTAGTATTTTCCTGACTGCTGTATTTCAGGAAGATACTGCATTATGGGCACTAGATGGAGCTGACAATAATAGGAAAACACATTGGGAATTATTCACTATGGTTGTGCAAATGCTGAGGCATTTAGACCTCATTAAAGAGGAAATACACATATCAGGCACATTTCAGGAATTAAACTGAGGTATTTGCACCACAAGTTTATTTTTATAACTAGACACCGTTATTTTTTAAGCTTTCTTTTAGTTTTACTGGCCATTTCCAGATATCTTCAAGCCAGTCACATGACATGCAGGGACCCCATTTTTGCAATATGACCAGTGGTGGGCGGTCCTCAATGATACAGACAGTGGCACTGAGTTGATCACATCATTAATCATTGTATTGTGAGTGTAGGACATCATGGTACTACCACTTCAGGGGGTGAATCCATAACACCCTGCACTCACAGTAAATCCTCTTTTTTTTTTATCAATCAAAGGGTCTGATTGGCTCCTTGTGCTGCTTCTTCTTCTGACACTCCAGCCCTGCTGTACAAGGACTGCAAGCGGCCGATACCAGGTAACATTCAGGAGCTTACAATGCTTCTATTTCAAAAGAGATACATTCACCGGCCACTCTATTTGCCTTTAGCAAATCAACCCCTAAGTAGTGATGAGCCGAACACCCCCGGGTTCGGTTCGCACCAGAACCCGCGAATGGACCGAAAGTTCGCACAAACTTTAGAACCCTATTAAATACAATGGATGCGAACGTTCGAAATCTAAAGTGCTAATTATAACGACTATTATGCATGTTATTGTCCTAAAAAGGGTTTGGGAACCCGGGTTCTGCACCAGGGGACATGTATCAATGCAAAAATAAGTTTTAAAAACGGCCGTTTTTCGGGAGCAGTCATTTTAATGATGCATAAAGTGAAAAAAAAAAAGTTAAATATTCCTTTAAATATCGTACCTGGGGGGTGTCTAAAGTATGCCTGTGAAGTGCCACGTGTTTCCCGTGTTTAGAACTGTCCCTGCACAAAATTAAATTTCTAAAGGAAAAAAAGCCATTTAAAACTGCTTGCAGTTTTAATGTATTGTCTGGTCCCGGTAATATGGATGAAAATCTTTAAGAAAAATGGCATAGCTACCCCATCACACCCCCCCCCCCCCCCTACCCCAGCCCATAACCAGCCCCTTTGGGTCTTGTATGGATATTAAGGGGAACCCCGCACACAAAATATAAAAAGGCCCTATATACTCTGAACAGCCGTATACAGGCGGTGCATACAAGACAGGGACTTATGTAGAATCTGTTTGTAATTTTGAACAGGTACATTGTTTAAGTGTAGCTCCAGCCAAAACATCTATTTTTAAGCTTTTTGGAAAACATAGGGAAGGGTTATCACCCCTGTAACATTTGTTTTGCTGTCTGTGCAGTGTGCACCTGTTCAGAACAGTTCACCTCACTTTCCGTCCTAATGACAAATGTTTTTTTGAAAATTTGGGGTTTTTATTGAAACAAGAATTGGTGATAAAGCATCAGTGGAGAGGAGACACTTTTTTTCCCATATTAACTCTTATGCCGCGTACACACGATCGTGATTCACGGCGGTTAAAAAACCGCCGTGAATCACGACATGAAAAAAAATGAAAAACGAGGGAACGGCATTTTCCCCCACACACGACCGTTTTTCCCGTCATTTTTTTTTTTTGTCGAGAAAAACGACCGTCTGTGGGCTCCGCGGCAGTGTCTCCCTATGGGAAAACTGCAGCGGAAAAAAATGATGGAAAAAACGATGAGAAAATTTAGAACATGTTCTAATTTTTCTCGTCGTTTTTCCTGCCGTTTTTCTCAACGAGAAAAACGGCATAAAGCCCACAGACGATCGTTTTTCTCGGCGAAAAAAAAAATGCAGTTTTTCTCGTCGAGAAAAGCGGTCGTGTGTACGAGAATTTGCCTTCCTAGGGGTAGATTTCCTCTCACTTCCTGTTGTATCCTTTCGTTTGCAAGGAGGAGTCGTTTGTAAGTTGGATGTTTGAAAGTAGGGGCCTGCTGAAATTTGCCCCTTACATGTTGGTGTTGCCACAACACTGTGAGCCCTCACAGTTACTCTTGGTGGGCGCATGAATGGGCCCTGCTGTGAATTATTAGATCAAGAATTGTAATTGCATGCCCCTGTTGAACAGGGGCTGAAAAATTGGGCCTTTGGTGGTGGTGGTGGTGGTGTTGACACAACACTGTAAGGCCTCACAGTTACTCTTGGTGGGCGCAGGAATGGGCCCTACTGTGAACAATTAGATCAAGAATTGTAATTACATGCCCCTGTTAAACAGGGGCAGAAAAATTGGGCCTTAGGCACTGGTGCCACAACACTGCAACCCCTCACAGATACTGTACTTGGAGCACAGCAATGAGCCCTGTTGCAAAGTATTGCATCAAAAATTGTAATTACACGCCCCTGTTAAACAGGGGCTGAAAAATTGGGCCTTAGGCACTGGTGCCATGACACTGCAACCTCTCCCAGATACTCTTGTTGGAGTGCAGGAATGAGCCCTGCTGCAAAGCATTGCATAAAAATTGTAATAACACGCCCCTGTTAAACAGGGGCTGAAAAATTGGGCCTTAGCCACTGGTGCTGGTGCCACGACACTGCAACCTCTCCCAGATACTCTAGTTGGAGTGCAGGAATGAGCCCTGCTGCAAAGCATTATATAAAAAATTGTAATTACATGCCCCTGTTAAACAGGGGCTGAAAAATTGGGCCTTAGCCACTGGTGGCGGCACCCAGAAACAAAAATGTTCTTCCAAGCTATCATCATCAATCGGATCATTGAGGAGGAGGAGGAGGATAGTCAGTCAACATAACAGGACAGTCACTCAGCATCAGCATCAGTCTTGAAGGGATGTGACATTTGAAAATAAATGAGTCTGTTATATCAGCTTCAGGTGTTTGGTAGCTGGTGGTGATCCAAGACTGGTTCATCTTTATGAAGGTCAGTCGATCAACCGAGTCGGTGGACAGGCACACCCTGTGATCCGTGACAAATCCTCCAGCAGCACTGAATGTGCGTTCTGAAAGAACGCTGGATGCAGGACAGGCCAGTAGCTCAATTGCATACTGTGCAAGCTCTGGCCAGTGATCCATCCTCAAGACCCAGTAAGCCAGAGGATTTTCGGTGGGGAAGGTGTCCAAGTCTGACCTTGCCCCTAGGTATTCCTGCACCATGTATATCAGACGCTGGCGATGGTTGCTGGAACCGATCATACCTTGGGGCTGCGGACTAAAGAATTGTCTGAACGCATCGGTCAGACGGCCACCTTCCCCACCGCTTCTTCTTTGACTGACCGAAGCCTCAGCAACTCGTTGTCCAGGACCAGGAGTTTGTAACCTCCCAGTCTCTGGGAACGCGTTGCACAGACCTTTCTGCAAGGCCTCCCGGAGTTGTCTCATCCTCTGCTCCCTCTGCGACGGTAAGATAAGGTCCGCAACCTTACCCTTGTACCGTGGATCAAGGAGAGTGGCCAGCCAGTAATGGTCCCTCTCCTTGATCCGAAGAATACGAGGATCCTTCCGAAGACTTTGCAGGATCAGGGAGGCCATGCAGCGTAGGTTAGCTGAGGCATTCGGTCCGGAGTCCTCTGGGTCACTAAGGACGACATGATCCGCAGCCACCTCCTCCCAGCCACGTACAAGTCCACGGGTTTCTTGGGACTGTAAATCATCCCTAAAAGACTGCTGCTGATGATACTGAGTGCCAGGCTCCACCTCCATGCTGACACAATCCTCCTCCTCCTCCTCCTCTTCCTGTGCGATGGGTGGGACAGAAGGAACACTGTCTGGGTAAAGGGGGCCTTGAGAGGCAAGGAAGTCCTCCTCTTCCTGCCTCTGTTCTGCCTCAAGTGCCCTGTCCATTATTCCACGCAGCGTATGTTCCAACAGGTGGACAAGAGGTACAGTGTCACTGATGCATGCACTGTCACTGCTCATCATCCTCGTGGCCTCCTCAAATGGTGCCAGGACAGTGCATGCATCCCTGATCATGCCTCACTGGCGTGGTGAAAAAAACCTGAGCTCCCCTGACCCTGTCCTGGTGCCGTAGTCGCACAGGTACTCATTGATGGCCCTCTGCTGCGTGTGCAGCCGCTGCAGCATGGCCAACGTTGAGTTCCACCTGGTAGGCATGTCACATATAAGGCAGTCCTTGGGCAGGTTCAACTCCTTTTTCAGCTCAGCCAGCCGAGCACTGGCATTATATGATCTGCGGAAATGCACACAGACTTTCCTGGCCTGCCTCAGGACATCCTGTAAGCCCGGGTACCTGCCCAAGAACCGCTGCACCACCAGGTTAAGGAAGTGAGCCACACAGGGCACATGGGTCAGTTGTCCCTGTCGGAGGGCGGAAAGGAGGTTGGTGCCATTGTCGCAAACTACCATTCCTGGCTTAAGCTGGCATGGCGTCAACCACATCTCGGCCTGCCCCTGCAGAGCAGACAGAACCTCTGCCCCAGTGTGGCTCCTGTCCCCCAAACACACCAGCGCAAGCACGGCATGGCATCTTTTTGCCTGCGTACTTGCGTAGCCCCTTGAACGCCTACGGAGCACCGCTGGTTCCGAGGACAAAGCACAGGAAGAGGCCATGGAGGAAGAAGAAGAGGAGGGGTGGAGGAGAGAGGTGTGTCACAACCAGTAGTAGCATTTTGGAGGCGTGGCGGCGGAACAACCTCCAACACTACTGCACCTTGTCCTGCATCCTTCCCAGCTGCCAAAAGAGTGACCCAATGGGACGTGAAAGAAAGGTAACGTCCCTGTCCATGCCTGCTGGACCATGAGTCAGCGGTAATATGCACCTTACCGCTGACCGCCCTGTCCAGCGAGGCCAAGACATTGCCTTCCACATGCCGGTAGAGAGTCGGAATCGCCTTCCGTGAGAAAAAGTGGCGTTTGGGAACCTGCCACTGAGGAACCGCACATTGCACAAACTCACGGAAGGGGGCCGAGTCTACCAACTGAAAAGGCAGCAGTTGAAGCGCTAGCAATTTAGCCAAGCTAGCATTCAACCGCTGGGCATGTGGATGGCTGGGAGTGAACTTCTTTCGACGGTCCAGCAGCTGGGGCAGGAAAATTTGCCTGCTAGAATCGGACGTCGGTGTACTGCTAGCAGAGTGCCCGCAAGTACTTGGCTGTGACACATCTAATTCTACACCTTCATTCCTCTCAGTGCAGGTTTCAGAGAGGACTGAAGGTATAGTGGGGTTGGAGATCCCAGCTGATGCGGTGCAAGGAGAGGTCCGCTTTGTTCTTTGGTGTGGGTCTTTAAGGTAGGCTTGCCAACGAGCTGCATGGCAGGTCAACATATGTCTGGTCAAGCATGTGGTGCCCAAGCGGGTGATGTTTTGGCCACGCGATATACGCTTGAGACATATGTTGCAAACAGCAGCTGTGCGATCTGATGCACTCGACTCAAAAAAGGCCCATACCAAAGAACTTTTTGAATAACGGGCAGAGGCAGCGCCCTGCACAGGCGGAGCTCTGCGATGTGATTCCGTCGGTGTGCTGCCCTTACGCTGGCCCCCCGAGGGCATCCTGCCTCGTTGGAGATGTGCCTCCTCCTCATCCTCCTCCTCCTCTCTCCTATTAGGCACCCACGTGGAGTCAGTGACCTCATCATCCCCTCCCTCCTCATCACTGGAGCCAATCTGGCAGTATGCTGCAGCTGCTGGAACATGACTGCCAGATTAGTGTCCTTCTTGAGCATCCCCTCTCTCTGCTCTCACGCTACTGCCTTCCTCTAGCTGGGTATCATCATCAGACCCTTCGAAATGCTGGGCATCCTCCTGGAGCATGTACCCAACACTGTGCTCAAACAGTTCGGGGGACTCCTCAGGAGGACATGGTTGGTCTAGGGAAGGAGTGACTGATGATGACATTGATACCAGGGAAGAGGACGCTTTGGCAGCTGCTTTGCCAGTACCCTGAGCCTGGGTGAGAGAGGAAGAGGAGGATGAGGAGGGCTTGGTCATCCACTCTACCAAGTCTTCGGCATGATGCGGCTCAACACGTCCAGCTGCCGAAAAGAAGGACAAGCGTGTCCCATGGCCACGTGCTGATGGCGATGCACCGCGTCCACGACCAGCACTGTTGTCTCTCGACACAGAGCCTGCTTGCCCTCTTTTATTGGCTCCTGACTGTCTGCCTCTCCTTGTTTGCCTTCCAGACATTCTAATGGCCTGCAGGGAGATGGGAAAACCAGCAATAAGGCCTAGCTTCAGGAGTATATTTTTCAGGAATCACACTACGCCTGCTGTAAGTGCTGCAAATGCCTGTTGGTGTAACACACCAGGAAAACACAGCAATACGGGCTAATTTCAGGTGAATAATGTGCAGGAGGCACACTCCGCCCGCTGTAAGTGCTACAAATGCCTGTTGGTGTAACACACCAGGAAAACACAGCAATACGGGCTAACTTCAGGTGTATAATGTGCAGGAGGCACACTCCACTCGCTGTAAGTGCTGCAAATGCCTGTTGGTGTAACACACTAGGAAAACACAGCAATAAGGCCTAGCTTCAGGAGTATATTTTGCAGGAATCACACTACGCCTGCTGTAAGTGCTGCAAATGCCTGTTGGTGTAACACACCAGGAAAACACAGCAATACGGGCTAATTTCAGGTGTATAATGTGCAGGAGGCACACTCCGCCCGCTGTAAGTGCTGCAAATGCCTGTTGGTGTAACACACCAGGAAAACACAGCAATACGGGCTAACTTCAGGTGTATAATGTGCAGGAGGCACACTCCGCCTGCTGTAAGTGCTGCAAATGCCTGTTGGTGTAACACACCAGGAAAACACCGCAATACGGGCTAACTTCAGGTGTATAATGTGCAGGAGGCACACTCCGCCTGCTGTAAGTGCTGCAAATGCCTGTTGGTGTAACACACCAGGAAAACACAGCAATACGGGCTAACTTCAGGTGTATAATGTGCAGGAGGCTTAGCAACAATGACACTGACACTGTCCCCTGCCTATCCTTCTCTCTCCCTGCACACAAGGTTTATCAAAGAATATGACACTGACACTGTCCCCCGCCTATCCTTCTCTCTCCCTGCACACAAGGTTTAGCAAAGAATATGACACTGACAAGAATAGCACAAAGAATATCAACACTGTCCCTGCCTATCCTTCTTTCCCTGCGCCAGAACACACTACACAAGGCCGCCGCGCTGGCGGCCTTTTATAGTGTGGGGCGTGTGCTAAACCCCCTGAGCTATAATTGGCCACAGGCAACCTGCCTGTGGCCAAATATGGCTCTCCTAGCTGCCGGCGCTGTGATTGGCCAAGCATGCGGGGTCACAGTGCATGCTTGGCCAATCACAGCGCCGGGATTGCACTGCGATGGCGCAGTGTATTGTGGGCCGTGCGCGTCACTCGAATTAGGCGCGAACGCCCCAAATCGTTCGATGTTCGCCGAACGGTCGAACAGCTGATGTTCGAGTCGAACGTATGTTCGACTCGAACACCGAGCTCATCCCTACCCCTAAGTCTTCTTTCTGTCACTCTGCTCTCTCCTCCTATCTGTATGTTCCTTACACTACAGCATAACTGACTTGGTCCTCGTGCTTCTCCATCTTCCAGTCTGAGCATTGCTGTACAGGGGATAGGCTAATACCAGGTTAAATTCAGGAAAGCAGGAATATATGTGTACACCACTATGCATTCTCTTTAAGAAGCTTTCCTTACTTGAACCTCGGGGATATCTTGTTCACACTGTCCGGATCAATATATTGTCAGACAGTATCAGGAATAACAGGCACACTGAAAGTCTTGCTGTTGCTGAGAATTGAGAGATTCCATAGGACACGAGGTTCCTTGCCCTGTGTGCTGGAGTTAGGACACTGAGGTTATTTAAGGATAAGACATAAAATAGATATGTCAGGTACAACAACCCAATGTACTTGTAATAAAAGCTAATAAAACAAGCCAAACATTGTAAAAATTGATCGGATGGGGGAATTTTAGTTAGAGGGACGTTTCAGGCAACAAGAAAAACAGTCAGGCTGTGTTCAAATCTATGCGTTGCGTTTTTGAGCTTGGAGTCTTTGCCAAGTTCACAATCAGTCGTTCCGCGGTTCCTTTGCGTTTTTAGGTGCGGATCTGCTGCGAATTTGAAGTTATTAGCTTCAGAGCTGCGTTTTTTGTGAAGGCCAATCATTGTTAGCCGTGTGCTGATTCTGCTAATAAAAGGGAGTGACCTTTCTTGGACTCTTCCTGGTTGTCCAGTAGTAAGTATTTAGTGGAATTGGATTGTGATTTCTGAAAAGAAAATGTGTGCTGCTCTGCCCATGATTGTGCCCACAGTTGTTGCAGCAACAGCAGCAATCTTGCTGGAAGTTGAGAGGAGGAGAAGGAGGAGGAGAAGAAGATACTGGGTTCATCTCATAATTGCAAATAGGGAGGAAAGATGGCAGTTCATGGTATTATATGAAGATCTCCGTGGGCATGAAGAGAAGTTTTTTTAATTATACACGGATGTCAATCAATAGGTATTTTTTTTTTTTTTGCCTTGCTATACATTTAGTTCCTCCATTGTTCCATAGTTACATTTTTTTTTCTAGTTTTAAATACCCAAGTAATTTTTTTCTTATTTGTTCTTTAAGTATTGATGAATTGCTTGTTAAAATATACCCTTGTTTGGAGTGTCAGAATACATGCTACAGAGCAAGCATCCAGCCTGCAGAACGATTAATCATCACATTAAGGTACTTTGAAACCCACTATGTCCATTGTCATTGTTAATTGTGAGCAGGGAATATTAACTTTGTTGAACAGTCAAACATGTGTAATTAGAAATGAATAACGAGATCGAAGTTGACCACAAAAATCTTTATTCCAGATTTTTTTTTTTTCTTAGAAAAAATAATAGCTAAAATAGCCAACATAAAATTCTTATTTTCAATATTCAAAATATAAACTGTGCTCTCAAGTATACCTCTTGACAAATTTTCGAACAAAAAATGCACACAAGCTACTCAACTTTGTGCAGAACTCAAATTTCAAAGATTCTGATATGTTCTTTGTAAAACTGCCTCAGTGGAGTAGTGACTTGCATAAGGAGTTTCATCACTGGCAGTGCTGGGATCACGGCTAGACTCGCCATGTTGCTGAGGCCCATGGGGCTGTGGCCCATGTTGCTGAGGCCCATGTGACTGTGGCCCATGTGGCTGAGGCCCATGTGGCTGTGGCCCATGTGGCTGTGGCCCATGTGGCTGAGGCCCATGTGGCTGTGGCCCATGTTGCTGAGGCCCATGTTGCTGAGGCCCATGTGGCTGTGGCCCATGTTGCTGAGGCCCATGTGGCTGTGGCCCATATTGCTGAGGCCCATGTGGCTGTGGCCCATGTTGCTGATGCCCATGTTGCTAAGGCCCATGTGGCTGTGGCCTATGTTGCTGTGGCCCATGTGGCTGTGGCCCATGTTGCTGAGGCCCATGTTGCTGAGGCCCATGTGGCTGTGGCCCATGTTGCTGAGGCCCATGTGGCTGTGGCCCATGTTGCTGAGGCCCATGTGGCTGTGGCCCATGTGGCTGTGGCCCATATTGCTGAGGCCCATGTTGCTGAGGCCCATGTTGCTGAGGCCCATGTGGCTGTGGCCCATGTTGCTGAGGCCCATGTTGCTGAGGCCCATGTTGCTGAGGCCCATGTGGCTGTGGCCCATGTGGCTGTGGCACATATTGCTGAGGGCCATGAGGCTGTGGCTCATGTTGCTGAGGCCCATACAACCCCTGATTTTGGGGGGATGGCCTTATTGAAGTAATTGGGGATGGAATAGGATAGGGAATTCTACTGTGTGGTACATCATATATCGAAGTTGCCTCTTGAAAACTAGAAGGATAGGATGGAGGAACATAGGGGTAAGGTTTGTGTAGTGGTTCAGGGTACGTGCCGGACATTGGGAAATTAATGTGACTTTTTTCTGGTGGCACAAATGGCCTTTTAAATGTTGCTTCCTCACGTGGCAGTGCGAAGGATTGCAGAACATGTTCTATAGTGGTTCGCATTTCCAAATATCACTCTGGTTTAACTTTTTTGATTAGAGGTACAAAATTGAGTGCCAGTATTGTATCCGGACATAAGAACGCATCCACCTTTTGAGTCATTATTTGTAACATCTCTAGTAGACACTCACTTATGTCCGGCTGCGATACATGCGCTCGCTTACGCGCCACTTTGGCTGGCCGCCCAATGTTTGCTGGAGCAGAGGAGGGCCCAGGGATCGCCTCTGTCACTACAGATTGCTCTTCTGTATTTTCTAACCACAGATTAGAGGCTATTTGCATTTGTCCCAGATCATCAGGGCCGGCCCTACCATGGGACCCGATGGTACCATTGTACCAGGCGGCACTTTTAGGGGGGCGGCAAATTGCCGCCTGCCCGCCATCCCATTCCGCCCGTTCCTCTCCCCCACTCCACCTTTCACTGTGAAACAGCAGCAGCGGCATTGTAAAGAATACACTGTGCCTGCGGCTGCAGTGTGTGTTCTGGATTTAAAAAACTCCTTTCTGTCTCTTCCCCCTCCCTCCAGTCTCGTGCAGTGCGGGGTCCCTGTTATCTCCGACTCAACCTCCCCCCCCCAATCACCAGTGCGGAGTGTTGTGAGAACTGGGGGGCGGAGCTCACTGTCTCCTGTCAGGCTGGCCAGAGGAAGGGAGGAGGTGAGCTGATTTTTTCTGGGAGAAGTTTTCTAGGGTGGATAGTAGTTGCTTTCAAGGTGGTTTTTTCTTCAGGAGATGCAGTGAAGGGTTAACAGAAGTTGACAGAAGAATCGGAGGAGATAGTGAGTTTGAGTGTGGGGGGGGGGGGGGGGGAGGGGGGTCTGCAGCAGCCCGATCACATTTGACAGATCACTTCTAAGCATGAAAAGTCTGTGCAAACATCCTCCAATCCAATTGTTCAGACTAGATAATGTGAAGTCATTTATAACCATTCATGTAACCTGTATATATGTGGTGAGTTCACACCTCTGATTGTACAGACTCAGAGCCTGGATACCACAGGGTTACATGAATGGTCATAAATTACCTTCACATTATCTGGGTATACAGAGTGCTGGGAGCTCCATTACATAGATCTGTAGTACTGTTGTATGATTTATTGTTGTATGTTTTTAGTGGATGAGTTTTTTTTTTATTATATACATCGCTATCTGACCACTTCTCAGCCCCCAACTCCCCCCAGCTTGCATCACCCCCCCAGACCACTTCATACAGACGTCACTCAGAGCTGCTTCCTACCCCCCCCCCCATCATTTCATGGTCACTTTCCTTCCCCTATCTTCCCAACATCACTCCCTGGTCACCCCATAGACACAGCAAGAAATCCCTCCCCATTCTGCCACCGCCATACCCTCCGAAGTCCTCTCCTGTACCAACTGCACCCATCATACCCTCCGAACTCCTCCCCTGTACTAACTGCACCCATCATACCCTCCGAACTCCTCTCCTGTACCAACTGCACCCATCATACCCCCTGAACCCCTCCCCTGTACTAACCGCACCCATCATACCCTCCGAACTCCTCCCCTGTACTAACTGCACCCATCATACCCTCCGAACTCCTCTCCTGTACTAACTGCACCTATCATACCCTTCACACTCCTCTCCTGTACATACTGCCCCCCTCATACCCTCCAAACTCCTCTCCTGTACATACCGCCCCATCATACCCTCCACACTCCTCTCCTGTACAAACCGCCCCCCTCATACCCTCTCAACTCCTCTTCTATACATACTGCTCCATCATACCCTCCACACTTCTCTCTTATGCATACTGCCCCCATTATACCCTCTGCACTCCTCTCCTGTACATACTGCCCCCATCTTACCCTCTGCACTCCTCTTCTGCAGAACCCTGTGCATTCAGATGTAAAGGGGAACTCTGCAGATTCAGATCTAAAGGAGAACTCTGTTGACTCTGATATAAAGGGGGACTCTTGTGATTAACTCCATATGATTAGAAATTTTATTTAATCACAAAAATATATGTACAGGGTATACTAAATAAAAAAAAAAATAGCTGTGCATTGCTTTGTACAGAGGTAATGAATTTAATGTACTACAAAAAAATATATATATTGGCGTGTGCTGCTAATGTGTTCGGGTTTGGCTTGACGAAAAGGTGGCAACCCTACTCTGCACTGTGAGGCAAATTGTCGCTAACCCGTTCCGCCCGCTCCGCTGTGAGGCAAATTGACGCCCGCCCGCCAGCCAGCCCGCTCCGCTCCCCGTGCGCTCCATTCACCTGGGCGTTGGGCCAAGGTGAATGGAGCATGCGGGCAGAACAGAGGAACAGTCAGCGGGCGGGACAGTCAGCAAGTGAGCGGGCTTGCTGGCCAAACAGCGGGCGGGGGAGCAGAGAGATGACATCATTTCTCACTGCCCGCCCTGCATCACTGCAGTTCCGCCCCCACTGTGCGGGCAGCAGAGAGATTACATTAGCTCTCTGCTCCCTGCCTTTACTCTGGGACACAGCAAGTGACAATCTGCAACGTGTGGCAGGTGACGTTGTGGCAAGTGACAATCCGCAATGTGTGGCAGGTGACGTTGTGGCAAGTGACAATCTGCAACGTGTGGCAGGTGACGTTGTGACAAGTGACAATCCACTATGTGTGGCCGGTGACATCGCGGCCGCCGGCTACGCACAGGTCCTTTTATACTCCTATATACATGTATAGAGCCATGACAGGTCCTCTTTATACTCCTACATACATGTATAGAGCCATGGCAGGTCCTCTTTATACTTCTATATACATGTATATAGCCATGACAGGTCCTCTTTATACTCCTACATACATGTATAGAGCCATGACAGGTCCTCTTTATACTCCTACATACATGTATAGAGCCATGACAGGTCCTCTTTATACTCCTACATACATGTATAGAGCCATGGCAGGTCCTCTTTATACTTCTATATACATGTATATAGCCATGACAGGTCCTCTTTATACTCCTACATACATGTATAGAGCCATGACAGGTCCTCTTTATACTCCTACATACATGTATAGAGCCATGACAGGTCCTCTTTATATTTCTATAAACCGTATTTTTCCGTGGATAAGACGCTATTTTTTTCCTAAAATAATAGCCTGTAAATCGAACAGCGTCTTATACACGGTTGGTCAGCCTGGGAGACATCCGCGAAGGTGCGTCGCGGCCCATAGCTTGTCAAGTGGCTTTCTCCAATCACGAGCCGTATGTTACTGACGTCAGCTAAAGCTGGGGGTGGAGGTGGAGAGTGAGCAGATGCGATCCTGTTGGAAGTGGAGATGCACAGATGCAACAGGGACCGGAGTGTTCTGGGACCAAGATGTCAGAAAATAATAAAAGTAAGTGATTGTCTTACTCTGCCAAATGTAGCCAGCTATGCAAAAAAGAGCGTGGGAATAGAGCTGCAGAGAAACAGTTTGGACTTGCCTCCGCAGAGTGTATGATAGACAGTGGAGAAAACAGGAAGAACAACCCCTGCATAATATACTAGTATTTAAACGTTACCTGCGGTAATTACTAAATAAAAATGTGTTCTGTTTTACCTATGTGTAAAATATTGATTTCTTAATTTTGGGTTGGAAAAGTGGGGGGCGTCTTGTACATGGGGGCGTCTTATAGACGGGGAAAATACGGTACATGTATAGAGCCATGACAGGTCCTCATTATACTTCTATATACATGTATAGAGCCATGGAAGGTCCTCTTTATACTCCTATATACATGAATAGAGCCATAACAGGTCCTTTTTATAGAGCCATGACAGGTCCACTTTAGTTATCATGATATAAAATGATGGATGTGGGGGCATTTTGGTGGGCGTGATTTTTTATTTTTTTTGGGGGGGGGGCAGCATTTCATTCTTGGTACCAGGCAGCACAATGTCTTCGGCCGGCACTGCAGATCATCAGTAGGTTCCATAAAAACTATATTTACTGGTGCCTCCGATTGTGCCTCAGAATGGCTCTCAGGTTGATCCTCTAACACGTTTTGTTCATCCCAACTAGCTTCGGTCCTGTAGTAAAATAAAGAGTTTGAGTTAGTAATGCCACAAAACAAAAATATGTATGCCCGATACATTGATGATGTAGATGAAAACTTACTCTCTCATGTCTATAATTGGTTTGAGAAATTCAAGGTCCCCGGCATACATATAGGGTACCCTAGCTGTTGCCCCCGAGCCACTCTTCACTTCTCTGACATGTCTATTATATTTTTTGTAGGCATCCCGCATGCTTCGCCACCTTCTCTTTATGTATAGCACTGAAAGAAAGCGAAATTAATACTAATGTATTATTTATTTTTTGTTTAAGGTACCTACCGTATTTTCCGGCATATAAGACGACCCCCGACTCTTGAAAGGATTTTTAGGGGTTAAAAAGTTGTCTTATACGCCGGAAAATACGGTAGGTACCTTAAACAAAAAATAAATAATACATTACCTTACCTTATAATCTCAGACCGCGGCCGTTCATTTTCAGAAGCCGCGCCTCCTCCTCATGCTGTTCCGTGATAGGCGGAACACTCAGCTTCCCAGCAGAGCCTCTGTTTAGTGCTCTGCCTATCACGGATGCCCTCTCATCCTCGGCCTCAGATGAGAGGGCATCTGTGATAGGCGGAACACTGAACACAGTGTCTGCTGGGAAGCTGAGTGTTCCGCCTATCACGGAACAGCATGAGGAGGAGGCGCGGCTTTTGAAAAATGGACGGCCGCGGTCTGACTGGAGATTCTACATCAGGGATAAGGTAAGTGATCGTCGAGGGGGCACAGTGAGGCATGTGGGGGGAACAGTGAGGTATGCGGGGTGAACAGTGAGGTATGCGGGGGGAACAGTGAGGTATGCGGGGTGAACAGTGAGGTATGCGGGGTAAACAGTGAGGTATGCGGGGGGAACAGTGAGGTATGCGGGGGGAACAGTGAGGTATGCGGGGGGAACAGTGAGGTATGCGGGGGGAACAGTGAGGTATGCGGGGTAAACAGTGAGGTATGCGGGGGGAACAGTGAGGTATGCAATAGAACAGTGAGGCATGCAGGGGCACAGTGAGGCATGGTGAGGTATGGTGAGGTATGGCTAGTCGGAAGGGGGTCGTCTTATACGGCGAGTATATCCCAAAACCCAAGTTTTATCTGGAAAGTTAGGGGGTTGTCTTATACGCCCAGTCGCCTTATACGCCGGAAAATACGGTAGCTACAGGCAATCAATTTGCCAGTCTACACTATGAGTTCAAAGTAGGCAAATCTACAATAAGTGACATTGTACATGAAACCTACCTTATTATTTGGGAAGAACTCAAGCAATTGGTTTTCAAAAAGCCAACCAAAGAAGATTGGTTAAAGATATCCAATGAATTCTGGGAGCGGTGTAATTTCCCGAATTGTCTGGGAGCAATCGATGGCAAGCACATACGCATCCTGAAGCCTTTTGAGAGTAGGAGTCAGTTTTTTAATTATAAAAAATATTTTTCTTTTGTATTAATGGCAGTGGCAGATGCCAATTATAATTTTATTTATATTGATGTCGGGGCTCATGGCAGCAGCTCAGATTCTGGCGTATTTTCTAATTCCTCATTTGGGAGAATGTTGAGGGACAATACCCTGGATTTACCGAACGATTGTGCCTTGCCAGGAACAAATGAGCTTGCCCTCCCACATGTTTTCGTAGGGGATGAAGCATTTGCCCTTAGTAAAAATCTTATGAGACCTTTTTCTAGTAGAGTGCTGACAAACAACAAACGAATATTTAATTATCGGCTCACTAGGGCACGCCGAGTGGTAGAGTGTGCATTTGGTATACTTTCAAATAAATGGAGATTTTTGTATACTCCCATCAACATCAGTCTGGAGCATACTGTATCTGCAGTCAAAACTGCCTGTGCACTGCACAACTATGTGCGTGAACGCGATGGGTACGTTTTTGATGATTCCCTGATGCATAATATGGAGGCGGCACAGTGGAATGTGACTAGGGGCACTACCAGTGGCAACTTAATTAGAGAACAATTTCTAAATTACTTTATGTCGCCAGCTGGTGAGGTACCTTGGCAGATACATTCTAGTTAATTTTAAGGTTACCTTTTTTGGTGTAACAAAAACAATATCTGGCCCTTTAAAAATATAAAAATGACATATTGTAAAAAATGTCACTATGTGTAATTTTTATGATGAAAAAATAAAAATTATTTGAGGACATTTGTGTATTGTAATATTTGTGAATCCTAAACTAAGTTTAACTTGATTATTGAGCTTAATTGATGTCCTCATCTGTCGCTGTGTGGCGCCGTTATATGTGCTCCATTGGGGGTCTTTGTACACAAAATCAAGGGGTTAGGCCAAGTTAAATAGTTACTTGTCATTATGACGTCTTTGTACGGCCATCATGGGTCATAGCGTTAAAAGGGGCTGACTAAAAAATATAGACACTCCTCCAAGGAGCTGTGAACAACCTTGTTAAAGTGAGTTTGCAGATTTTTTAAAAACACATGCACGCAGACACCTAAAAACAATGAGCAAGGATGTGGGAATGAGGCCCTTGTCATCATCAACATGGGGATAAGATGCATTGGTAGGGAATTGATGAAGAACAGAGAGTGGGACTTTTGTGAGACACATGAAAGCAAATATAAATATACAATACAAAATAACTTTAATTGGTCAGAATGACTATTTCTGCGTGTACATATACATGTCATTTCAAAACTGTATGCATTTTGCTATACGTAAAGATACATATGAACATTGGGTCAGACCAAAAAGAGCATGATAAAATCATTCCAACAAGGAGTTTATAAGGTAAAAAGAGTTCAAGGGTCACATTAAAGGGTCACATTACAGGGAATGTTCAACATAATTTGTCAATCAAACATTTTTTTTGGAAAAAAATCAAATAGCTGTCAGAAGAATTTGAATGGATTGAATAGAACGTCCGTGTTACATAGAATAAAAAGTAGACTAGTCAGTCGATGTGAGTTCTACGCGTTTCAGGGCCTTAAAGCCCCTCATCAGGAACAAGACCGTAGTCAGTATCTGCGAGTGAAGAGGGTAAGAGTTATTGTTCGGTCCTTAAGAGATGTGGGTAAGTATAAGAAGTGATGGTCCCCCATCCATCACACAAACACTCAACCCACTAACTTACATGTATGTCTGAGCAATAGCCGCACGGCCGTGATGACGATGAGCCAGACAAGGAATGCCACGGATGGGAGCTGAGGAGGCGGGGTGGGCGACAGCCGGACCACAGGGCGTGCACCCCAACAGAGTCATAGTAGTAGTGTAAAAGGAAAGCTGGTAGGGAGCCACAAACACCATGCCTATGTTGAAAGCATGTGGCATGGTATTGGCCAGGGGGGAGGGCTCGCTAGCACACTTAACATGCCATGACAGGCTGCATGCTTGGATAAGGGCCTGGTATGGATTTGTACCTAAGTAATCTACAGATAGAGAATAATAAAAATAAACTTACCTTTGTCAGCCTGAACTTGGGATGAGCACATGCTCCACTCTGGCAAGAGGTTTCTGGCAATTTCAACCCATGTTTGTTTTTTAAAGTGGTTGTAAACCCACTTTTGCAACTTGTACCTACAGGTAAGCCTAGATTAAGGCTTACCTGTAGGTGCAAGAAATATCTCCTAAACCTACACGGTTTAGGAGATATTTGCTAAAAATTACATGCATCCGTGTCTACGGCGCATGCGCGCCGTAGACAACGGCGCATTCATAGGGTTAATCCCATTCACGAATCCGGCTAAGTCCCAGCAATGCTTCGGCTTAGCCGGATTTGACGGCTCCCGCACGCATGCGCGGAGTCATGTCTTCGCCGCTCCGCCAATCACAGCGCCGGAGCGGCGCTGTGATTGGCTGGAGCGGCGATACCCGGAAGTAACCTTCCAGCTATTGCCGCAGCGATGGCTGCGGCTGAAGAGGGAGACGAGGACAGCTTCGGGGGCCCCGATCTAAGGTAAGTGATGCATAATGAGCTATTATGGCTTTCTCTTACAGGTGGTTTTAAAAAAAAAAAAAAATAATAATTTAAACTTTAAGCAAGTTGTCCTTATATTTAGGATGCCGGGTGTCATAGAGCAGTGTTTCTCAACTCCAGTCTTCAAGGCGCACCAACAGGTCATGTTTTGGGGATTTCTATTGATTTGTACAGGTGATTCAAGCAGTTTCACTGCATTAGTAATTACCACGCTGTTTCATCTGCAGGAAATCCCAAAAACATGACCTGTTGGTGCGCCTTGAGGACTGGAGTTGAGAAACACTGTCATAGAGCAGTGGATTCTCCCTGACAAGGCGGATCAGCTCCTCACAATCCACAGACTCCTTCACCTTGGCAGTCACTTTTTGGCTCAGTTTTTTAGACATGGCTCCTCACCTCAGCAGCAGGAAACAGACAGGGGAGGAACTTGGAAAAGGGGGAGGTGGAGGAGGAGGGGAGAAAAATTCTGTTCACACCGCAACACATCTGCGATTCAGATGCGTGGCCATAGAAGATAATGGACCTGAATTCGCACCTGAGCCGCACCGCAATGTCTAGAAAACGCACACGGTTTTTTGGTAATGTGCAGTGCGAATGCATCACACATATGTGAACCAGCCTCATTGAAAAGAATGTATTTTTTAATGTTATGCGAATTGGATGCGGAGTAAGCCGCAACCAATTTGCATAGGTGTGAATGGGGCCTCAATGAAGGGCTAGTGCTGTCCATCACATACTGCAAGTGTTGTACCATCAGAAACTTCTCTCAGTTCATGCTAAGTTAGGTTGTTGTAAAGCACCACAACCAGGTGTTACAGTGCTCCTCACATGTTGACTTGATGGATCTGCTTCCTCCATCTGTGCTGTGCAATTTCCCCACTCCTTATTAACCTCTTGCGGACCATCCCATGTACATATACAGCAATGGGGTGGCCGCTCTGTGCCCGATCACATACATGTACGTGTTCTGGCATTTCTGGCTAGGGGGCAGGCGCCCACCGCCCCATCTGTGCTGTGATTCAGTACAGCACAAGTCTGTTCATTAGGTCCCGGGCAATTATTTATGGTCAGGATCTGCTGATCAGCTTAGTGAATGACATAGAGCCCTGTGTATACTAACAACACAGGGCTCTGTACTTGGAGCAGAGATGTGGCTGTTTTTTTCTCTCTGCAAAGAGTAAAGGCCCGTACACACGATCGAATATTCCGACAACAATTGTGTGATGGACGTCTTTTGTCGGATAATTCGACCGTCTGTATGCTCCATCGGACAATTATTGTCGGAATTTCCGACAACAAATGTTGGATAGCATGCTCTCAAATTGTCCGACAACAAATGTGTTCCGTTGGATTATCTGATCGTGTGTACACAAGTCCGTCGGACTAAAATCCAAAGTACAAACTTGCATGCTTGGAAGCAATGCTCACCATAACACAACATTAGCAGGAGTTGCCCAAATGGTGGTGCTAAAGAGCTGAAAACCACGTAGTTTTGCGTCTGTTAGCCGACAATTCTTTGCCGTTTGTATGCAATACAAGTTCAGGCCAATGCCCTTCGGACAAAAGTCCTACGCTTTGTCCGCGTAAAATCCGATCGTGTGTACCAGGCTTTAGACATACATATCCTCCTGTCCTTTTTCACGTGTGGAGGTGTTGGTGACAGCTTTTCATCTCAGTGTGGGAATCAAAGACCCCATACACACTATTAGATTTTCTGCAGATTTTTGTCTTCAGATTTACCAAAACCATATAATATGAGGTCATACCTTAAAGCCTCATATACACAATCAAATTTTCCGCAGACAAAGCGTCAGACTTTTGTCCGAAGGGTGTTGGCCAGGAACTTGTCTTGCATACAAACGGCACACAATTGTCGGCCAACAAACACAAACATAGTCACGTACTACATGAAATTTCTGCTCTTGAGCGCCACCCTTTGGGCATCTTCTGCTAATGTTGTGTTTGGTGAGCATTGATTCCGAGCATGCGTGTTTGGACTTTTGTCTGACGGACTTGTGTACACACGGAAAATCTGACAACAGACTGTTGTCCGCGGAAAATTTATAAGCCTGCCATCCAACATTTGTCGGCGGAAAGTCTGACAACAATGAAAATCAAAACGACTCATGTGATTTGGCATGTAGTTGCCATCATCCCTTATAATGCGGAGAAGTGTGAAAAACCTCTAGTGTGGGATTTTTAAGGCAGTTACATTTATACAGTAGTCAGTGCAATTTTATAGCACTAAGGCTGGGTTCACACTGGTACGACACGACAGTCATACAACTTTCATCCTACTTTGCTCTGCGACATCAGTCCTACATTGATCCTACATTGGTCCGACATCCATCCGACGTTCATGAACAGGATACTACTTTGATCCGACTTTGTGATAGTCTGACTTGTCCTTTGACCAATCAAAACAATCCCAGTGTGAGATAAATTTCTTTTACTTCTGCTGTAATCACCATGTCGGATGTCAGAAGTCGGATGGTTAGGACAAGGATCCTACTTTGATCCGACTTCAATGATATTCAATGGGCTGAAGTAGGATCAAAGTCGGACCAAAGTAGTACAGGGAGCATTTTCAAAGTCGGACCGACTTGTGTCGGACCAGTTAAGACGGCTCTCATAGGGAAACATTGATTTTCACACGTCATGCGACATGAGCTCCCAATGTCGGAGCGTTTGTCGGACCAGTGTGAACCCAGCCTAATCGCTGTATAAATGTGAATGGTCCCAAAAATGTGTCAAAAGTGTCCGCATTGTCACGGTCACAATAAAAATCAAAGATCGCCGCCATTACTAGTAAAAAAAATATAAATGACATAAATCTATCCCCTATTTTGTAGACGCTATAACTTTTGCGCAAACAAATCAATATACGCTTATTGCGGTTTTTTTTTAACCAAAAATATGTAGAAGAATTCCTATCGGCCTAAACTGTGGAAATATTTATTTATTTTTATAGATTTTTGGGGATATTAATTATAGCAAAAATTAAAAAACATAGAATTTTTTTAAAAAATTGTCGCTCTATTTTTGTTTATAGCGCAAAAAATAAAAACCGCAGAGGTGATCAAATACCACCAAAATAAAGCTCTATTTGTGGGGAAAAAAGGACGTCAATTTTGTTTGGGAGCCACGTCGCAGGACCGCGCAATTGTCAGTTAAAACGACGCAGTGCCGAATCGCAAAAAATGCTCTGGTAAGGAAGGGGGTAAATTCTTCCAGGGCTGAAGTGGTTAATATACCGTATTGGTGACTGGGCGTATAAGACGACCCCCTAATTTTCCAGCTAAAAGGTTGGTTTTGGGATATACTCACCTTATAAGACGACCCCCCTTCCGACTATTCTGTCTAAAAGCTGAGGGGTAGCCGGAACCACCGCTGACAGGAACAGGCTTTTTCAGCTTTTTTCAAATCTCACTGTGCCCATTGCATGCCTCACCTCACTGTGCCCATTGCATACCTCACTGTGCCGATCTCCATACCTTATCCCTGTATGCAGAGACAGACTGCGGGCGTCCATTGTTCAAAAGCCGTGCCTCCTCCTCCTCGTCCTGTTCCGTGATAGGCGGAACACTCTGTTTCCCAGCAGAGCCTGTGTTCAGTGTTCCGCCTATCACGGATGTCCTCTCATCCGAGGCTGAGGACGAGAGGACATCACTGAACACAGGCTCTGCTGGGAAACTGAGTGTTCCGCCTATCACGGAACAGGACGAGGAGGAGGCACGGCTTTTGAACAATGGACGCCCGCAGTCTGACTCTGCAAACAGGGGCGTATTACGGTACCTGACTCTGCATAATATCGGCGTATAAGACGACCCCCGATTTTTGGCGGATATTTTTAAGTACAAAAGGTCGTCTTATACGCCGGAAAATACGATACCCCTTTTTCCTCTACAAGAAGGCAGGATAAAATAAATCCAAAAAATGGCACTTGAAGGCATTTTTCTCGGGTGCTGTATAGGATACAACGTGACAATCAAAACAGAACTAGATTCTAATGAATTACCAACTCCCATGAGCAAAAAAGGAAAACTTATGCCGCGTACACACGAACGGAAATTCTTACAAGAATAGTCTGATGTGAGCTTTTGGTCGGAAATTCCGACTGTGTGTATGCTTCATCAGACTTTTGCTGTCGGAATTTCCGCCAACAAAAGATTGAGAGCTGGTTCTCAAATTTTCAGACGGAAAAAATTCCTATCGGAAATTCCGTTCGTCTGTATGCAATTCTGACGCGCAAAAAAACATGCATTCTCAGAATTAAGCAGAAGAGCCGCACTGGCTATTGAACTTCATTGATCTAGGCTCGATGTACGTCTTGTACGTCACCGCGTTCTTGACGGTCGGAATTTCATCTATGTGTAGCGCCCTACCCCAATGGTGGGGATGCTATTCAAAAATGTAAGGATGTCTGAGCCATAGTTGGGCTCAGACTGTCAATTTGTACAAATATTGCCTCTGTTCTGGTTTGCCTGATAGCAGTTTCCCTTATTGTCTGTAGGTGGCGTTACCACCTCGGGCACCTTTTTGGAACACAGGCAAACTATGGTGCATTGAGTGACTCTTCTCGGCAGCGGTGCAGTGGGAGTGGTCGACCCGCTGTGCCTGCTGGGAGGGGATACTTAGGGTTCGTTCGCCTCGTGGCCCTCCTGGCGCGAGGTATGTGTGTGAGATTCTGGTCTCGGGGCCACGTTGGCCCGAGGCTACATCGCTTTCGAGTAGGACCGGCTATGCTGGCTGAGACCTACATCTTAAGTGGGGATCCCAAGCTGTCCGTCCACAAAGGGGAGGAAGCTGCCTTGATGAAGAAAACCAGAGGAGGACCTGCCCTGGAGGAAACTGGCAAAACGCTGATGTCTCGGGTGAGGCCTGGTGACCTTGTTGAGGAAGGATCCAATCTACTAAAAGCCCTGCAATTCGCCAGATCGGCTTAAAGGCTCTCTTACTGTACGGGTGGAAGTTTGGGACTTTAAAATCCTGTGGCAGAGGATTCCTGGACTATCCATTTAACTATCTCTAAAGAAGGTCTGTGGCAGAGGCCGACTCCATCTTGAGCAGTCTGTGGCAGAGGCTGCCTGGTTACTGGTTCGTGCATCATTCCGGCTGCTAGGCCATGTGAGAGGGGACTATCCGGGTGAGCAATACCCACTCTACTGAAAGAGGGGTGAATGATTGATAAGAACTTTGAACTGATTTGGGTATTCTTTACCGCGTGCCTGAACCTTCCCCTACTCTTCTCCTACCTTCTACTTTCTCTCAAGTTTTACTGCAGAAGAAAAGAATAAAGCCTGTTTGTTGAAGGTTTTACTTTTGTGTGGACATTGCAATTAATATAGACTTTCCTACCCTGACAACGAAGCTAAAGAGGTAACGTGCAAACCCAAAAACAAACCAGCAGCTCCTACGGGGGTAGTACTACATATGCAACACAAGTTTGAGCCAACATTCCGTCAGAAAAAATATATGGTTTTCTTGTCGAAATTTCCGTTCCTGTGTATGCGGCAACACTCTGTAAAAAGAGGGGTCACCAGACAACACTCCAAAAGTGATTTTGCTCCAAGCTGTCAGTTGATCTGGAGGTCTCCGATCTCGATAGCGGACAGTATCACTTTATCTTCTTTTTCAATATACAATGATTTAACATTTAAATGCAATGTGTTGGGATTTCTAATGCCCTGTACACACGATCAGGCTTTTGCCCGGCCAAAAGCACATCGGAATTCCGATGGAATTCCATCGGAGTAAAAGAGAACATGTTCTCTATCTAAACTCGGACGGAATTCCTTGGAAAAAACTCTGATGGGGCATACACATGGTCGGAATATCCGATGGAAAAAGTCTGTCTGACTTTTTCCATCGGAAATTCCGATCGTGTGTACAAGGCTCAATGGAATTTTTTCTATGAATATTTGTAAAATAAATGAATTTTTTCAAAAAATTACCCCCTTTTTTTGTTGCCTTAAAAATCCCATGATGGAGCGTACAAACGGTCAGATTTTTCGGCCAACAGCCTGTCATCACACGGTTCCCGTCGGAAAATCCGATCGTGTGTACAAGGCTTAAGAGTTTCAATTTGTATGCAATCAGGCAGGCCCTTGCACTACATGGTTTTGGTAAATCTGAAGACAAAAATCTGCAGAAAATCTAATAGTGTGCATGGGATCTAAAGCCTTGTACACACGGTCGGACTTCAAACAAACTTTTCCGTAGATTTTTGTCCGAAGGGAGTTGGCCGGGCACACCCATAGCATACACACAACAGGACTTTTCTGCAAACTTTCCCAAAACCTTTCAAACATCACGTGGTTTTTCTACTCTTTTCTGCTCTTTACCGCCACCCTTTGGTCAACTTCTGCTATTGTTGGTTGATTTTAACATTGGTTCTGGGCATGCTTATTTGTCCATCAGACAAAAGTCTGATTGATTTCTGTACACACGGTCGGACTTTGCTCCATTGGACTTTTGTTGGCGAAAAGTTTGTCCCTTTGCAGACCGAACATTTGTCCGATGAAAACCAAAAAAGTTTGTCCGATGGAGCGTACACACGGTCGTTTTTTTTGTCAAACTTGCTCATTTTGAAGTTTGTTGGCAAAAAGTCCGACCGTGTGTACGGGCCTTTACACTGTTTGGACTTTTCATATATTCATTACGGTGCTGACACACAGCACATGATTGCAGCTAATTTGGGTTTTATACGTGTTTGCACACCTGAAATTGGACTGTGTGTTTCTTTGTAGCGCTGCTTGTATGTATGTTTTTTAATGTTTCTAAACTTGCCATTGGTAGGTGTGTATGGTAGCTGCTTCAGACCTAATTTATCACATTTAACTAATTTAGATAATTTTTTTTAACGATTCACCTATCCCATAAGCGCTTGATTTTGTGGGAAAGGGCTCGATAGTTGGTTTTATTGGTGTAGATAGATAGATGGATACATAGATAGGTACATACAGTAGATACATAGATAGATGCAATTCAACCCAATGATGCTCACCCAAGCTGACAGTATTTTTTACTGGAATTGGCTATATATCACATATTCTGTCACTGCATGATGACTTGCAAAACATTAATCAATATGTCAGATTCTCAGCCAATGACAATTTTTCACCAGTGACCCCGTCTGCACCACCCATCAATTAACTTGTACGCAATGCTGATAAATGATGAATTAACTTACAATATTGCCAGCAGTTTATTGCCAGCAAGGCGTAATAAAAAGCGATACAAACGTTAATGAGAATGTTTACAGCAACATTATTGTCCTATTATTGGATTTTTTCCTCTCTTTTAAGTTCAATACCTCAGGAGCCTTGTAGCTGGAGTCGTTAAACAAGCCATCCAGGCACAACCTATTTAATTTTAGGAGCTAGTGCCTCATACTCCTTGGACCAGGAGTTACATGTCTGTGTCCACAGATCATTCCCGGAAATAGAGCTGGACTCAGGTATAAAAGAAGGCATGGGGGGGGTACTGATCTCTGTGAGAGGTAATACCCGAACGTGTTATACTGACACATTACCTACCATGAATGCACTTCCGAAAAATATTATATCTGATGATAGGTCTATAAACAAAATAAATAAATAAATAAGAGTGCAGAGGCCTAGTGCATTGCCAACAGCTTTTTAATATAAAATTAAATCATAGAAATGCATAGTCACAGTAGCCATAGGCTAAAACGGCATTGTATATAAATCCAAGTGGCAAGATGGTCATATGACGGCCTCCTGTGCTTGCGCTTCTCGCACGCTCCCTGGGACGCACCCGGAAGTGTCCATAACCGCTGGGTCCCCAGGACCCAGCGCATCACAAATCAGGGTAAAGGACCAATCACAGCGGCCCTTTACTATGTGATCGCTCCATCCAATGACAAAGCGATCACTTATAGTTTGAGGAGAGGAAAGAGAAACACAGCAGCAGCATGAGTTGGCACGATCCTGAGTGCCACTACAGTACTAATCAGTGCCATCAGTGCCCCTACAGTTCCATCACAGTGCCACTAGAGTGCCATCACCGTGCCATCAGTGAGTGATTAACAGTGCTCATCAGTGACCTACTGTGCCATCACAGTGCCATCAGTGTCCCCGCAGTTCACATCAGTGAGTGCTTATCAGTGACCTACTGTAGGGTTGCCACCTCATCCCTTTAAACCCAAACACCTTTGAATTACTCAGGTTCTGGGGCTAATTAAATGCAGGTAAGGCACCAAGTGAGTTTAATTACCACCTTAATCAGCCTCAGAACCTGTGTAATTAATATGTGTTCGGGTTTAAAGGGATGAGGTGACAACCCTAACCTACTGTGCCATCAGTGCCCTACAGTTCCATCAGTGAATGCTCATCAGTGCTCAATAGTGCACATCAGTGCCCATCAGTGAGTGCTCAGTGCCACCCTATCAGTGGATCCTCATCAGCACCTGTCAGTGCCATTAAAATGTGTAAAAAATGCATATAATAAATGCGTTTTCATTTCCTTTCCACATTTTTACAATTACTGGTACTCCTGGGATTTCAAATTGTAAGGCCCCTTTCAAACAGGTTTTCCGATCAGAAAGTTCTATGGAGCGGCGGATGTTCGTGGTGACTAGGGTTGCCACCTAATCCCTTTAAACCCAAACACATATGAATTACACAGCTTTTGAGGATAATTTAATGCAGATAAGGCACCAAGTAGGTTTAATTATCACCTTAATCAGCCACAGAACCTGTGTAATTATTTTGTGTTTGGGTTTAAAGGGATGAGGTGGCAACCCTAGTAGTGATATGTCCGCTGACACCTGCTGCTATCCGATCCTGTCCGTGAAATCCAGACGGATGGTGACTCTATTTTCCATCTGTCTGACGGATCGGATGGGATCGGATGAAAACGGGCAGGCGGATCTGTTTTCATCCGATCTCCCCATAGAGGAGAGCTGGACTCTGAAAGGTTTGTCTCTGCACAGTGAGAGGAGACAGACCTGTCATCCGCCTGCTCAGCGGGGATCAGCTGATCGATTCACCGCTGAACAAACGGAGTCCTTTCCTGTGTGAAAAAACCCTTAAGCTGGATACACACTATACAATTTTCTTTAGATTGACCAAAACCATAAAATATGAAAAGTGTCAAACCGAAAGCTTTACATTTGTATGCAATCAAGCAGGCCCATGCACTACATAGTTAAAGGTAAAGCTAAAGAAAATCGAACAACAAAAGTTGTATAGTGTGTATCCAGCTTTATAGGTAGTCAGGAAATTATGTGTGTGATTTATGCTTCTAGAACACCTGACGGTGCTCCCTGCATGTTGGGCCTCTCTATGTGACCAGGCTGTGTAAAAGTCTCACACATGTGGTAGCGCCATACTCAGGAGGAGTAGCAGAATGTGTTGCTATCTTTATTTTGCAAAGAATTGCGTGAAAAAATTACAACTTCAAAAAAACTCACCATGCCTCTTACTAAATACCTTATGCCGCGTACACACGACCGCTTTTCTCGACGAGAAAAACGGCATTTTTTTTTTTCGCCGAGAAAAACGATCGTCTGTGGGCTTTATGCCGTTTTTCTCGTTGAGAAAAACGGCAGGAAAAACGACGAGAAAAATTAGAACATGTTCTAAATTTTCTCATCGTTTTTTCCATCATTTTTTTCCGCGGCAGTTTTCCCATAGGGAGACACTGTCGCGGAGCCCACAGACGGTCGTTTTTATCGACAAAAAAAAAAATGACGGGAAAAACGGTCGTGTGTGGGGGAAAATGCCGTTCCCTCGTTTTTCACTTTTTTCATGTCGTGATTCACGGCGGTTTTTTAACCGCCGTGAATCACGATCGTGTGTACGCGGCATCAGAATGCCTACTTTCCAAAAAAGGAGTCATTTGGGAGGTATTTGTACTTTCCTGACTTGTTATGCTGGCAATACACTATACGAAAAATCGTTCAAACCCATTATCGAAAAACGACCATTCGTCCATGAGAGCAAACGATAGTGCCATCATGTCATGACCGATAAATTGTTCAATGGACATAAATTAATAATTTTTTTGGTAATTTTTTCACATATACCTAGTGCAAACAGTTTGGACGGGAAGCACATTAACCTTTCATTTATCGCTAGTTCAGCAAAAAAAATTCCAAACTTGTTCTTCGTTTTTTCAGCTCAAAAACATCCCAACTGATACCGATTTGTGCCAATTAACTGGCTGAAAAACAAACAAACTGTCGAAATTACCGAATTTTGGCTATTTTTCGTATAATGCCTCATACACACGATCAGATTTTCCGACAACAAATGTGTGATGGCAGGGTTTTGCTGGAAAATCCGACCGTTTGTACGCTCCATCGGACAATTGTTGTCGGATTTTCCGACAACAAATGTTGGATAGCATGCTTTCAAATTTTTCCGACAACAAATGTGTGCCGTCAGATTATCCAATCGTGTGTACAGAAGTCCGTCGGAAAAAAATCCATAGTACAAACACGCGTGCTCCGAAGCAATGCTAACCATAGCACAACATTAGCAGAAGTTGCCCAAAGGGTGGCGCTAAAGAGCAGAAAAACCACGTTGTTTCATATTTGTTGGCTGACAAAGTTTTGCCGTCTGTATGCAGAACAAGTTCCTGGCCAACGCCCTTCGGACAAAATTCCACGGCTTTGTTCGACGGAAATCCGATCGTGTGTATGAGGCTTTAGCCCAGGTTCACACTGGGGCTGCGGGAGTGAAGCCGTGCGAGTTCAGCTGAACTCGCACGATTTCACTCCTGCCTGTCAGTCCCGATTTCAGCTCGATTACAGAGACATCTGACACAGATGTGAATGTAAGTCGCGGCTGAAATCGCAAAAAGTAGTACAGAAACTACTTTTTGAAATCGGTGCAGGACGGTGCCATTGCCGGCAATTTGCGGCAAATTTCGCCGATTTGACATGTCAAATCGCATGTCAAATCGCACCAGTGTGAACCAGGGCTAAGTGTCTCAAGAAATGAGATAGGCCGTCAGTACTTCCAGTGTGATCAATTTTCAGAGATTGGCACCATAGCTTGTGGACTCTATAGCTTTCACACAGACCAAATAATATACACCAATTTGGGTTATTTTTACCAAAGAAATGTAGCAGTATAAATTTTGGTCAAAATGTATGAAGAAAAATTACTAATTTGCTAAATGTTATAAAAGAAACAAAGAAAAATATATTTTTTTACAAAATGGTCTGTCTTTTTTTATTTATAGCGAAAACAATACAAAAGCCAGTGGTGATTAAATACCACCAAAAGAAAGCTCTATTTGTGTGAAAAAAAGGACAACAATTTAATATGGGTACAGTGTTGCACGACTGACTAATTGTCATTCAAAGTGTGAGGGTGCAAAAATACAGATTTCTCCTTAGGTCCCTTTCACACTGGGGCGGTTTGCAGGCGCTATTGCGCTAAAAATAGCACCTGCAAACCGACCCTAAGGGCTTTCACACTGGAGCGGTGCGCTAGCAGGACCGCTCCAAAAGTCCTGCTAGCCGCATCTTTGGAGCGGTGAAGGAGCGGTGTGTGTACCGCTCCTCCACCGCTCCTTCCCATTGAAAGCAATGGGAAACTGCGGCTATACCGCTGGCAATGCTCCTCTGCAGAGGCGCATTGCCGGCGGTATTAACCCTTTTTCGGCCGCTAGCGGGGGTTAAAACCATACCGCCGCAATTCCGATGGTATAGCGCCGCTAAACCACCAGGGCACCTCCCGCCCCAGTGTGAAAGGCACCTTAGGGTGGAACTTTAAAGGCACAGACTGTAAAACAATTTAGTTAGAAAATTGATTTTTAATGGTATCAAAAAAAGTAATTTAAACATACACAAAGATATATATATATATAAAAACATCTAAAATATAAGCATCAATGGATAAGCAGCAGCAGATTATGTAAACAACACGGGCATTGTCATTATGATTTAAAAAGAGTAAACACAGATGATTGATAATAAATGGCTTCAGCCAAACACTAACTATGAGTGAAAGAAAAGTTTTTGTGTTATCATTCATATTCTCATCATAAATTCTGTAAACTTATGAGCACAACTGTATATTAGTAGGAAATCAGGAGGCCACACACCTGTAAACCTTCCAGTGTCTAATACGGTTGATATGGTTGCCGAGGTATACAAAGAGCTATTGAAGATATTGCTCTCTAGAGTAATCTTAGCACTGCAGGATGATTGTCATCTAGGAACATGAAAACAAAAACATTAAGAGCCCATTCACACAGGGGCGGCACGACTTGTGCCGCGACTGTGCTGGGCGATCTTAAGACGACTTCAAAGCAGACTTCCAAAATGACTTCTGTATAGAAGTCAATGGAACTCACCTTGAAGTCGTCTTGAAGTAGTACAGGAACCTTTTTCTAAGTCGGAGCGACTTCAGTCGCTCCGCTTAGAACGGTTCCATTGTACAGAATGGGACGCGACTCGTCAGGCGGCTGAGACGCCTGACGAGTCGCCCCTGTGTGAATGGGGTCTTAGTCTCTATCAAAAATGATGTGACTTAATGCAGCAGTATAACCATCCTAATATGTGCAGAGACATAGCAGACCAATGCATACCTGTGTATATTAGTTGCCAGTGTTATCCATGAGGGTGTGCGGTGACATCTGTAGCCATACAGGGAGACGTTGTGTGATTGCGCTGAAAGCTGCAAATTGGCCTGGTTGGGAAGGGGGTATAAGTGCTCAGGGGCAAGTGGTTAATTAGAGGTTAAACTTGTATGAATCTGACATCCATCAGACTTGCCCACTGACGCGTTTCAAGGGACAAGCTCTCTTCTTCAGAGCAAAGCTTATCCCTTGAAATGCATCAGATGGCAAGCTTGATGGATACAAAGGTTTTGCTCTGAAGAAGAGAGCTTATCCCTTGTAACGTGTCAGCTTTATGTCAGGGTCATAGGAGTTTCATTTCTAATTAAGGACCCATCTTGCCACTTCGGTTTATGTACAATGATATTTTAGCCTATGGCTATGGTAAGTATGCATATGTTTGGTTTTAATTTCATAACAAAAAGTTGTTGGTAATGCACTAAGTGCCGGTTCACACAGGGGCGACCTGTCAGGCGGCTTAGCCGCCTGACAAGTCGCGCTCCATGCATTGCAATGGAACCATTCTAATAGAAGCGGCTCAAGTCGCTCCGACTTAGAAAAAGATTCCTGTACTACTTTGGGGTGACTTCGGAGCGGCTTACATTGACTTCTATACAGAAGTCATCTTGCAAGCCACGCTGAAGTTGCGATATACAGGGCGGCTTCAGAGTCGGACGACATTGAAGCCGCCCCTGTGTGAACCGGCACTGTTGTTTCAAGACTCCCAGGGCTGAAGAGGGTGACATTGGCGCAGCTTACCAGTTCTAGATGGGGAGCCGACACTAAATTGGTCATCTCTCACAGCCGTTTGAGTTCTCAATAAACCCTTAGCGCTATGTTGTCAAGTGTCTTTACTTCGGTGTATAATGATAGGTCTACTTCCATTCTAGAGCATCAAACAGAGTGCAATGCAGAGGGACTGCTTGTAAAGTTGGATCTGTATTAGGGAGCAAGAGCCGCATAAGCCAATGCAGTGGCTGCTGGTTCTCAAAATTTTGGGGGTGGCAAACAAACTGAAAAAAAAAAAAACATAAATTACAGTCTCACTGTGCCCATCAAACGCAGCCACTGTACCAAACGCAGCTACTGTACCATCAAACGCAGCCACTGTCCCAAAAGCAGCCACTGTACCATCAAACGCAGCCACTGTCCCAAAAGCAGCCACTGTACCATCAAACGCAGCCACTGTGCCCATCAAACGCAGCCTCTGTGCCCATCAAATGCAGCCACTGTGCCCGTCAAACGCTGCCACTGTGCCCCCGCCCGCCGTCTGCCCAGCACTTACCCTGTCTCGGTTGGGCAGCGGGTGACGGCGGCGGGCGGCGAACGGTGTCCGGTGTCCTCCATGCTCTTCCTCAATGTCTTCCCCCGCCCGCTCCTCCCATCCTTTCCTATGATTGGACGCCTGATAGGCGTCCAATCACAGCGCCTGACGTTTTAGCCAATGCAACTAAGGGATAGGGATGAGCCGAACACCCCCCGGTTCGGTTCGCACCAGAACCTGCGAACGGACTAAAAGTTTGCGCAAACTATCGAACCCCGTTAAAGTCTATGGGACTTGAATGTTCGGAATCAAAAGTGCTAATTTTAAAGCCTAATATGCAAGTTATTGTCCTAAAAAGGGTTTGGGGGCCTGGGTCCTGCCCCAGGGGACATGTATCAATGCAAAAAAAAGTTTTAAAAATGTACGTTTTTTTGGGAGCAGTGATTTTAATGATGCTTAAAGTGAAAAAAAAAGTGAAATATTCCTTTAAATATCGTACCTGGGGGGTGTCTATAGTATGCCTGTGAAGTGGCACTTGTTTCCCGTATTTATAACTGTCCCTGCACAAAATGGCATTTCTAAAAGAAAAAAAGTCATTTAAAACTGCTTGCGGCTTTAATGTAATGTGTGGTCCTGGCAATATGGATGAAAATCATTGAGAAAATCGGCATGGGTACCCCCCCCCCCCCCACAGTCCATTTGGGTCTTGTATGGATATTAAGGGGAACCCCGCAGCCAAATTAAAAAAAGGAAAGGCGTGGGGCCCCCAGGCCCTATATACTCTGTACAGCAGTATACAGGCGGTGCAAACAAGACAGGGACTGTAGGTTTGTTCTTAAGTAGAATCTGTTTGTAATTTAGAACTGGTACATTTTTAAAGTGTAGCTCCAGCCAAAAAACGATTTTTAAGCTTTTTGGAAAACATAGGGAAGGGTTATCACCCCTGTAACATTTGTTTTGCTGTCTATGCACCTGTTCAGAAGATTTCACCTCACTTTCTGTCCCAATGACAATTGGTTTTTGAAAATGTGTTTTTTTTTTGTGAAACAAGGATTGGTAATAAAGCATAAGTGGAGAGGAGACACGATTTTCCAATATTAACTCTTACAGGAGAGAATTTCCCATCCTAGGGGTAGATTTCCTCTCACTTCCTGTTGTCTTCGTTTGCAAGTAGGAGTCGTTTGTAAGTTGGATGTTTGAAAGTACGGGCCTGCCCTATATACTCTGCAGAAATTTGGGCCTTAGGTGTTGCCACAACACTGTAAGGCCTCACAGTTACTCTTGGTGGGCGCAGGAACGGGCCCTGCTGTGAATTATTAGATCAAGAATTGTAATTACATGCCCCCGTTGAACAGGGGAAGAAAAATTGGGCCTTAGGCACAGGTGCTGGTGCCACAAACCTGCAACCCCTCACAGAAACTCTAGTTGGAGCGCAAGAATGAGCCCTGCTGCAAATTATTGCAGCAACAATTGTAATTACACGCCCCTGTTAAACAGGGGCAGAAAAATTGGGCCTTAGGCACTGGTGCCACAACACTGCAACCCCTCACAGATACTATAGTTGGAACGCAGGAATGAGCCCTGCTGCAAAGTATTGCATCAAAAAAAGTAATTACACGCCCCTGTTAAAAAGGGACTGGAAAATTGGGCCTTAGCCACTGGTGACGGTGCCCAGAACCAAAAATGTTCTTACAAGCTATCAACATGATCATTGAGGAGGAAGAGGATAGTCACTCAGCATAACAGGATAGTCACTCAGCATCAGCATAGGCAGTCTTGAAGGGATCTCACATTCAAAAAAAATGTATTCGGTTACATCAGCATCAGGTGCTTGGTAGCTGGTGATCCAAGACTGATTCATTTTTATGAAGGTCAGCCAATAGACCGATTCGGTGGACAGGTGCACCCTGTGATCGGTTACAAAGCCTCCAGCAGCACTGAATGTGCGTTCTGAAAGAACGCTGGATGGAGGACAGGCCAGTAGCTCAATTGCATACTGTGCAAGCTCTGGCCAGTGATCCATCCTCAAGACCCAGTAACCCAGAGGATTTTCGGTGGGAAAGGTGTCCAAGTCTGATCTTGCCCCTAGGTATTCCTGCACCATGTAAAACAGACGCTGGCGATGGTTGCTGGAACCGATCATACCTTGAGGCTGTGGACTACAAAATTGTCTGAACGCATCGGTCAGACGGCCACCTTCTCCACCGCTCCTTCTTTGACTGACCGAAGCCTCAGCAACACGTTGTCCAGGACCAGGATTTTGTAACCTTCCAGTCTCTGGGAACGCGTTGACCAGACCTTTCTGCAAGGCCTCCCGGAGATGTTTCATCCTCTGCTCCCTCTGCGACGGCTAGATAAGGTCCGCAACCTTACCCTTGTAACGTGGATCAAGGAGGGTTGCCAGCCAGTAATGATCCCTCTCCTTGATACCACGAATACGAGGATTCTTCCGCAGGCTTTGCAGGATCAGGGAGGCCATGCAGCATAGGTTTGCTGAGGCATTCGGTCCGGAGTCCTCTGGGTCACTCAGATCGACATGATCCGCAGCCACCTCCTTCCAGCGACATACAAGTCCATGGGTTTCTTGGGACTGTAATTTATCCCTTGAAGACTGCTGCTGAGTGCTAGGCTCCACCTCCATGCTGACACAATCCTCCTCCTCCTAGTCCTCTTCCTGTGTGATAGGCGGGCCAGCAGGAACACTTTCTGAATAAAGGGGGCCTTGAGAGGTAAGGAAGTTCTCATCTTCCTCCCTCTGTTCTGCCTCAAGTGCCCTGTCCATTATTCCATGCAGCGTGTGCTCCAACAGGTAAACAAGAGGGACAGTGTCACTGATGCATGCACTGTCACTGCTCACCATCCTCGTGGCCTCCTCAAATGGTGACAGGACAGTGCATGCATCCCTGATCATAGCCCACTGGCGTGGCAAAAAAAAAACAAGCTCCCCTGACCCTGTCCTGGTGCCAAATTGGCACAGATACTCATTGATGGCCCTTTGCTGCGTGTTCAGCCGCTGCAGCATGGCCAACGTTGAGTTACACCTGGTGGGCATGTCACAGAATAGGGCAGGTTGTATTCCTTTTGGAGGTAAGCCAGCCGAGCACTGGCATTATATGACTGGCGGAAATGCACACAGAGTTTCCTGACCTGCCTCAGGACCTTCTGTAAGCCCGGGTACCTGCCCAAGAACCGCTGCACCACCAAGTTAAGGACATCAGCCAAACAAGGCACATGAGTCAGTTGTCCCTGTCGGAGGGTGGAGAGGAGGTTGGTGCCATTGTCGCAAACCACCATTCTTGGCTTAAGCTGGCGTGGCGTCAACCACCTCTGAGCCTGCCCCTTCAGAGCTGACAGAATCTCTGCCCCAGTGTGGCTCCTGTCCCCCAAGCACATATGTCTGGTCAAGCATGTGGTGCCCAAGCGGGTGATGTTTTGGCCACGCGAGATACGCTTGAGACATATGTTGCAAATAGCAGCGCTGCGATCTGATGCACTTGTCTCAAAAAAGGCCCACACCAAAGAACTTTTGGAATAACGCGCAGAGACCGCAGTGCCCTGCACATGTGCAGCTCTGCGGTGTAATGCAGTTGGTGGGCTGCCCTTAAGCTGGGCCCTGGAGGGCATCCTGCTTCGTTGGAGATGTGCCTCCTCCTCCTCCTCCTCTCTCCTATCAGGCACCCACGTAGAGTCTGTGACCTCATCATCCCCTCCCTCCTCATCACTGTAGCAATCCTGGTAGTATGCTGCAGCTGGGGGAACATGACTGCTAGATTGCTGTCCTTCTTGGGCACCCCCTCTCTCTGGGCTCACGTTACTGCCTTCCTCTAGCTGGGTTCCATCATCGGAGCCTTCAAAACGCTGCACATACTCCTGCAGCATGTACCCAACACTGTGGTCAAACAGTTCGGGGGACTCCTCAGGAGGACATGGTGGGGCTAGGGAAGGAGTGACTGATGCCATTGAGCTGAGGGAACAGGCCGCTTTGGCAGCTGCTTTGCCAGACAAAGTACCCTGAGCCTGGGTGAGAGAGGATGAGGAGGATGAGGACGGCTTGGTCATCTACTCTACCAAGTCTTCGGCATATTGCAGCTCAACGCGGCCAGCTGCCGAAAAAAAAGGACAATCGTGTCCCACGACCACGTGCTAATGAGGATGCACTGTGTCCATGACCAGCACTGTTGCCTCCAGACACAGAGCCTGCTTGCCCTCTTTTATTGGCTTGTGACTATCTGCCTCTCCTTGTTGTCCTTCCAGACATACTAATGGCCTGCAGTGAGATGTAGCTGCACAAAGCTGGGATGTGTATATATATACTGATTATACTGCAGCTAGCAAAATCAACTGTCTGCCTGTAGTATTAGTAAGAGAACACCAGCAATTGTCTTCAGTTATCTTTAGTTGCACACTGTGCAGAGGACACAGTACAGTAACTGAAAATACTGCAGCTGCCTGCCTGTGGTATTATTAGTAAGAGAACACCAGCAATTGTCTTCAGGTAGCTTTAGGTGCACACTGTGCAAAGGACACAGTACACTGACTGACTGTCAGTATATTAGGAAGAGAATAACAGGAACGGATCTAGCTAAACTGAATACAGTGTGTATATATATATATATATATATATATATATACATACAACACCTAGGATGCATATATATCCTCCACACACTGTAACTGCAGCTAACTGACTCGCCTGCCTGCTCTATCTAACTCAAATGAAATTACACTGTCTCTCTCTCTCTCTCTGTCTATCTTTCTCCGCCGCCGCAACACACTACACAAGGCTGCCACGCAGGCGGCCTTATATAGTGTGGGGCGTGTACTAAACCCCCTGAGACATAATTGGCCAAAGCCACCCTGGCTTTGGCCAATTATGGCTCTCCGTTCTTACCACGCTGTGATTGGCCAAAGCATGCTAGTCATAGTGCATGTTTGGCCAATCATCAGCCAGCAATGCACTGCGATGCCGCAGTGAATTATGGGCCGCGACACGCCACTCGAATTTGGCGCGAACGGCCCATAATGTTCGAAATTCGGCGAACGGCTGAACAGACGATGTTCGAGTCGAACATGAGTTTGAATCAAACTCAAAGCTCATCAATACTAAGGGCTCATTCACATGTGCAGCAGACACTGCCGCTCCCCTGAAAAGCAATCCAAGTGTGTTTGACAGGTGGTGAGTAGGCGATATGTTGCCACCTCACCACCTGATTTAAACCCATGATTGCCATGCAATATACGCGATTGCAGCACGGTAGTGCGACAATAAGAGGTTTAAATCAGGTGTGAGGTGGCAGCACTGTTCCCGGTGATCTTTCACTTCTACCATGTTGTTCAGGCAGATCTCCACCTCTTTAAAGCGGAGTTCCACACTCCTCGCCCCCTTACATGCCATATTTGGCATGTAATTTTTTTTGGGGGGAGTGGGGGCTTCAGTAGGAGTGATACTTCCTGTCCCACTTCCTTCTTCCGCCCTGGGCTCGCCTAGGCGATACGTCATATCGCCTTGTGGCGGCCCCTCCCTGTAGGCGATCACCTGGGACGTGACAGGTCCCAGGCGATCGCCTGTCCATTCAGAGAGCGCTGCACCGTTCGCACATGCGCAGTGAGTGCCCGGCCGTGAAGCCGAAAGCTGTCACGGCCGGGTGCCCACACAATGAATGGAGGCGCCGGCGGAGAAGGGGGGGAGAGGAGCGGAGCTCCAGGCAGCACGGCGCTGGACAGTGGAACAGGTAAGTGTATGTTTATTAAAAGCCAGCAGCTACACTTTTTGTAGCTGCTGACTTTTAATAAACATAAAAAAAGGGTGAAACTCCCCTTTAAGGTTGCCTCCTCTGCTCCCTTCTGCTCTCCTCTCCCTCTCTTCTCTACTCATCTCCTCCTTTCTGCCCTCCTCTTCCTCTCCTCTGTACTCCTCTCCCCCCTTCTGCCCTCCTCTTCCTCTCCTATGTACTCCTCTCCTCCTTCTGCTCTCCTCTAATCTTCCCCTCCTCCTGTTCTCCTCTCCTCGCATCTGCTCTCCTCTTCTCTACTCCTCTCCTCCCTTCTGTCCTCCTATCCTCCTCTGTACTCCTTTCCTTCTCCTTCTGCTCTCCCCTCCTCTTCCTCTCCTTTGTTCTCCTCTCCTCCCTTCTGCCCTCCTCTTCCTCTCCTATGTACTCCTCTTCTCCTCCTCTTGTTCTCCTTTCCTCGCATCTGCTCTCCTCTCCTCCTCTCCTCTCTTCTGTCCTCCTCTCCTCCTATCCTTCTCTGTACTCCTTTCCTCCCTTCTGCCCTCCTATCCTCCTCTGTACTCCCTTTCTCCCTTCTGCCCTCCTATCCTCCTCTGTACTCCTTTCCTCCCTTCTACCCTCCTCTCCTCCTATCCTGCTCTGTACTCCCTTCCTCCCTTCTGCCCTTCTCTCCCCTTCCTATGTACTCCTCTCCTCCCTTCTGCTCTCTTCCCCTATTCTCATCTTGCCCTCTTCTCTACTCCTCTCCTTCCTTCTGCCCTCCTCTTCCCCTCCTCTGTACTCCTCTTCTCCCTTTTGCCCTCCTCCCCTTTTCCCCTCCTCTGTACTCCTTTTTTCCCTTCTGCCCTCCTCCTCTCTTCCCCTCCTCTGTACTCCTCTTCTCCCTTCTGCCCTCCTCCTCTCTTCCCCTCCTCTGTACTCCTCTTCTCCCTTCTGCCCTCTTCCTCTCTTCCTCTCCTCTGTACACCTCTCCTCCTTCTGTTCTCCTCTCCTCTTATCCTCCTCTGTTCTACTTTGCTCCCTTCTGTCCTCCTCTCCTTTTCCCTTCCTCTGTACTCCTCTGCTCTCTTCTCCTCTCCTCTCCTCTTACTCTCATCATCTCCATCCCCTCTTCTTTCCTCCCCTTCCCTTTCCTATCCTATCCTCCTATGTTTTTCAGGAAAGAACCTATGATTTGTGACATCATGTGTAATATAAATAGTATGTGTTGTATTATAAATCAGGTGACCTGGAATTTCCATTGATGAATGAAGAAACCTGGAAGTTAATAAACAACGGTAACTTTTTCCCAATGAGATTTGAGGCTGGAACTCCGCCAATCTGATAATCATGAAATAAAACTTGTGCTGAGTCAACCTGGCCAAAATAAACGATTTAACCATTTGAGATCCGCCCTATAGCAATTTTACTGCTATTGGGCGGCACCTCTGGGTCGGATATACTGTGTATATATATATATATATATATATATATATATATATATATATGTAGCGGGCATGTACTATTTAGGGGAAGCATCTGGGTGGTAGCATGACCCAGATACACTGATTGGAAGAATAGGGCTGTATTCTGTTCAGGTGAGGACATCAGTGGTGCACAGTTCCCTGCGGCTCAGTAGGTGGTGCTGTCGCTCTGAGCCGGGGTTTAACCACTACTGCAGTGCCGTACCCTTTGTGACCTCTCGCAGCAGCTGTACTGCGGGGCGGGGAACCCGCTGTGCTTGTTGGGGGAGGGTATAAAGGGGGCGGACATCTTCACCACGAGGTCCGAGTCCCAGGCACCTTCAGCCTGAGGGCTGCTGTCCGTGTTCGGTGTTCAGGCGCCCTCGGCCTATACACGAGGAGTTCGTGTTCCATCCCAGACACCTTCAGTCTGGGGTGAGGTACTCAGCCGGAGGCCTGGGGCCCAGTATCTTCCGCTGGGTCCCGCGAGGGAGGGATCGTCTTAAGGTGCCCCGGGTGTTGGGCACCTGAATCCAGAGCGAAAGGGACCGGAGAGGGGACCTTTCGTTAAGCTGGTGCAGCATATTGCCAGTGTCGGGTGGACCTCCGGAGACCGCTCGGATGGATGTCTTTCTCTGACAAGGGCCTATTCATAAAGGAAGGTAATTCATGTTCTGTGACCGGTGGCAGCGGTACATCTAGTCAATTCAGGTCGGTGGCAGAGACCTGCTATTAGGCCTGTGGCAGGGGCCTCAACAGTTCACCCGGTCAGTGGCAGCGACCAAACTCACGGTTGGTGGCAGCGACTGTGCGCCAAGCCTATTCGCCAAAGAGGGAATAGGAGAGTTCATTGTGCCTGGGCCTACTCGTATCCACACCCTGTTTGTTCGTTTAAAGTTCAACTGATACTGTTCATATGTGAAGAAGAATAAAGGAGTGTTGGACTTTTTATGGTGTGGGGCTCTATTACTGACAGTCAAACCTGCCCTCTGCAGGAGGGTCAGAGGCTCCATCCAGAACACAGGACTCGGAGGTAAAATAGTGTTGGCCTTCACCTCTACACCTTAGAGGACATGGGCCGTAGTGAACCTCACCCTCTTCCCGCATACCCCTAGACAAGCAAGCCATTTTATTTACTAAAAGGGGACGGAGGGTGAGGCCGCTACATATATATATATATATATATATATATATATGTAGCAGGTATTTGAATTTAGGGGAAGCATCTGGGTGGTAGTGTAACCCAGATGCACTGATTGCTAGGGAATCCGAGACCCTTTTATGGTTCTTGGAGGACTCTGGTGGTGTGAGGTTCCCTGCGGCCTACAGGTGGCGTTGTTGCCCTGGGCCGGAGTTGAACTCACACCGCAAGACTGTGCCTTTTTGTCCTTTCCTGGCGCTGGTACAGCGGGGCGGGGAACCTGCTGTGACGCAAAGGGAGAGGAGATAAAAGGGGCGGATGCCCTGACCTTGGGGTTCAGAGTCAGAGGACATGGCCGCACCCAGGCACCTTCAGCTTGGGTGCTGGTGTTCCGGAGTTCCGGGCCCAGGTGCCCTTGACCTGGCCGGAGCGAGAGATGGAGTCCATCTCAGGCACCTTTAGCCTGGGGTGAGGTACTATGGCGGATGCCTGGGGCTCAGTACCTTCGACTGAGTTCTGCGAGGGTGGAGGAATCCGAGGGGGCCCTAACTCCTTGGGTGCCCGTGTCTGAGTTTGTGAGGACTGGTGAGCGGAACTTCTCTGGAGAGTCCGGCGCAGCATTTGCTGGTGACAGAGAGGCCTCCGGTACCTCCCTTGGATGGATATCCTTCCCCTGACAGGGGCCGTGCTAGCGAAGGTAATTCATGTTCTACCTCATATAGTCAGTGGCAGTGACTTCTCCCCATTGGTGACACTACAGTGGTTGGCGATACTTTGAAGGATTGTGCCTCGACCTACTCCTATTAATACTGAACTGTTGCAAAGGTCCCAACTTGATTGTGCTGTATGTTTATTCGCTGAGAGGAATAAAACTGTGTTGGACCTATTCAGTGTGTGGAACTCTGGTTACTAGGAGCAAAGGGGAGTGGATCCGAGGAAAGGATTTGACCCTAGGACACCTACTGTTGTGGAGATTTTTCTGAAGATGTATTTAATATGTATTGTCATAGTGTCACCCAGTGTTAGTACTTCTGCAACCCACTCTAAAGAGCTGGCTGGGGCAGTCTGAGGCTGGTTGAATCCCGTTTGGTAGGGGAAAACGTCTTGAGGTTGGAGTGTGATGTTTGCAGGGAGCGGATATGTCCACCGACGGGGGCCCTCTGTGCATTAGCACGGACGATCGTTGAGGAGGGGATATGCTCGCTCTGCAACGACATCATTGGTTATAGGCAGATGCGTGTTCTTGTCTCTGCTGTGTCTGATCAACATTGATTGGGATTCGTAGCGCGTGTCTGCAGATAGCCTCCTTCCCCCATTCAATAATAGTATAATCTGAATATGCGTTATTCTATGGAATAGCACAGAATAAGGGTTCCTATCAACGGTAATATGAGAGCTTGTGAGTGTTGTCAGAGTCAGGGAAGGCGTCCATGTTTTAAATCAATACGGCTTTGTTTGCTGGGAGCATACACGCCTTCCCTGCCTGGACACACCCATAAGACGTTAGCCATCATGCGTTATTATATTCATTGTATGTATTATTGTATTGAATCCTTTAAGCTATATTTCTTGAGTGGTATTCATGTACTGCATTCCCTGTTGGAAGGGATGTCCTTGTATTGTCATTTTCCCTGTGTGAAGGTCACATGCTGTGACCTCACTTCCTGTTGGTAACTTCTTTAGTGAGGATCACATGCTGTGACATCACTTCCTGTTGGGATTTTAATCCTGTGGGGTTTTTAATAAAATAGAGAGAGACACAGCTCCCAGGCACACTATGCTGGGAGGCTGAGATGAGAACAGAGCTGGTTGTGTGATGCTTGCTTCAGGTTATGGATGGGACGGATGAACGGTGAGTGGAACTTAGATATAGGCAGCATTATTGCAAAAAGATGAAATCTGATGTGTGCTTATTTAGCACAGGAAATATAGGCTGTGTGCTCTGCAAACAACCAATAATTCCACGACACTACACAAAGCCCGATCTTTCTGGCCTTCACCTCTTCACTATGGAGGACATGGGCCGTGGTGTATCTCATCCCTCCCCGCGGTTATAACACCCCTAGACAGAGACAGACAAGCCGAGAATGAGAAGGGGTGAGAGGGGTGAGGTCGCTACACATGGGGGCATCGTATCCGGGATGTGTATGGTGTCTGAATTTTAACTTTGCTGCCCGGAGGAGTTCCGAGTAGGTCGGCCATATTGGCCAACGCGCCACGAGGCAAACCATAGCTGCGTAGTTCGTGGGCGGGGAAAAGGAAAAGCCCGCGAACAAGTGCAGAGTGTGGGAGGAGTCTAGCCATGTGGCCAGACACACGTGGAGATTCCGGCGCGAGTCGGTCAGTGCGCATTGGAGCAGCGAACAGCGAAGATGACTTCAAACACTCCGTAGATTTCAGCTTCTTCTTTCACGGAGATGACTTAATTTGCTGCTCCCATTATGGACACAGGAATCAGACTAAGGCCCCAGGGGCGATTGGCTCTGTATACCTGCAGAGACATAGAGGCCCTCGGTGTGATCTGTCCCGGCTGTTCGGGACTGGTGGTTCAGTTGAAGCCATTCGGGCGATGTGAGGTCTGCAAGGAGTTTCTCTTCGAGGTGGAACCATCCACAGAAAGGCCTCGCGCCTTCCACCTCAACTACCTCACAGGTACTGCCACTCCGGAGGGAGAGATCAATGCCATGGCGGGTATTCCTGCACGTGCTGACCAGGGCGAAGTGACTGCCCAAGCGGAGAATAAAAGAGAAAAATCAGAGGATGCTGCCTCGGTCACCAGCAGCTCCCTGCTCCGACCGCCGAAGAGGAAAGTCGGCCTAGTGATGGCCTCCTGTGGTCGTGGAAGAGCTTCGCCCCGCCGCTTGCCTGGCCTGGATGGATCCGGAGGGAAGAGCCCTGGACATCCCTGTTCTTCTGAAGGCCCAGGTGAGCCAGGGGTTGGGACTGTCTGTGTGGTTGGAGGTGTCGGCAGCCCACTGTCGGTGGAGGCCGTCAAGGGGGATGATTCCGTGACTGGGAATTATCTGCCCGCTGAGTGTTATGACACCTCCGATCTGGATTCATTGTCTGACAATGGCGATGATGGGGAGATAGACTAAATCTTCCACCGGAAGGGATGGGACAAGATGAAGTTACCCTCGTCCCATGTCACAAGGCACCCACCTATGTCCATTGGGGATAGTACACCCCGGGTGGAGGCCTCAGCGCCTAGGGAAGAATCTAGTCCACTGTCTGCAATCCCTCTTCTGGATTCAACTTCTATTTCACCTGCTCCTGTTGCGGGAGTGCAACGCCAGTCACTGCGGGCCCCTATGCCCAAGTCTGCCGAGGTGGTGAACGCACCTCGCCATCCGGAAGCAATTGTGTTACCTGGAGAAGGAGACCGTGTCACGATGCCACCTTTGTCAAGGCTGCAGCGTCTCTTTGGCCAGAAGGTTGCCCAAGAGTATGGGTGGGAGTACCCATACCTACCTCAAGAATTGCTCTACGAGGTGGAAGTTTTTCGCCAGAGGTGGTACAATACTTTTGTTTGGGACAAACTCAAGGTACCTCAAGCACGCCGATACCTTTCTTGTTCACCAACGGTCACTAAAAAGTTTCAGGACTGTAAGGCTAAGTGGATGCTGGGAAGGCATATCCATGCGGACAGAGTGGTGATCTGTCGCAAGGATGGAGGAAATGTTGAGTATAACATGGAGGCTTTGGACAAGCATTTGAAGCCTGTGTTCCTGCCGCATCCAAAGTTCTACCTTTAGGAGAAACATACTCCTGTGTGTTCTTTCTTGCTGCTCATTGCTGAACTTTCCAGAGTGCCTTTGCCGGAACAAAAGGACTGTGCCCTATTTTTTTTTTTGTATTTGGGCTTTCTACTCTTTGGAGAAATGGGAGCTGTTACTGTTTTGTTCTCCCTCCTTCTCCTCACACTTCAGAGAAATCAGTGACTTTGGGGTTTTAGTCAGTGTAGGGCCACAGAGAAAAGTTCATCTGGATTTGATAAGTGTCTTTACTGCGGCATTACCACCAGGTGGCAGTGTTGCGCAACGATAGTTTGTTTTTTTCTGTACATTATGCAACACTCATCGGAGTGAATAGGTTTCTTCTCGAATAGACCCATTAGTTCCAAGCAAACACATATATTATGGTAGGATGTGTGTTTCTTTTTCTTCCCTCTGCAGGAGACTCGTCTATCAAGGCTGCTGAGAATGTCTGCCGGCACCCGTCAATCATCTAGCAAAGAGGCAGAAAACAAGGCAAATCACCATTCTGACAGGGGGGGAGGGATAGAATTGCAGGGAATAAATTCCATCTCTTCCCCTAGTAAAAGCATCTCACACAGTATAGTAAAACACTGGTTAGGCATACAGTTAGCCCTTGGATCGTACAGTGACAGTGCATATTTTTTAGCACAGATCACTCTATTAGTATCACCGGTCCCCAAAAAGTTTCAGAATGTCCGCCGCTATCGCAGTCCCGCTATAAATTGCTGGTTGCCACCATTACTAGTAAAAAAGTAAAATAAAAATAAATAAAAATATTCCATAGTTTGCAGACGCTATAACTTTTGTGCAAACCAATTTATGTACGCTTATTGGGATTTTTTTTACCAAAAATATGTAGCAGAATAAATTTTGGGCTAATTTGATGAAGAATTTTTTTTGTTGGATGTGCTTTATAGCAGAAAGTAGCACTTTATACGCGTTGAAGCGGAGAGGAGGACTTGGTCTACCAGACTTCTTAAAATATTTTTATGCTGTCCAGGTAGCACAACTCACAAAGTTTCACACCCAACGGGCACAGGCCATTTGGATGGCTATGGAATCTTATTCTTGCCGTCCCAAACCTATTTCCCATATTTTATGGCTCCCTATTAAGGAGCGACCTCCTATACTTTGCCCTACTTTATCCATGTCATTGGAAATATGGGACAGACTCTCCAGATCTCATAAATTCAAGTCTCCTCATTCTCCGCTGGCACCTCTGCTTCAAAACAATGCATTCACCCCGGGTCTCGCCCCACTAGCGTTCGAATGGTGGACTAATAAGGGTTTCATGCGTATTGCGGACCTTTGTGATCATAGAGGTATGCTGTCCGAACGGACTATGACTGACAGGCATCAAATGCCCCCAGCAGAGGGTTATAGGTTTGCCCAGATCTCACATTATGTACAAACCTTGGCTCGTAAAAGAGCGACCTAGCAACCCAAACTCCCATGGAACATCTATGCAAAAATTATGATAAAATCAAGGGACATTTATCTGCTATATATTCAATATTGCTGAGCGCATCGACAAAGCTGAACTATATGATCCAATGGGAGACCGACTTGCAGGAAACCCTGGATCTGGACGAATGGCATAAGATAGCCGAGACGGCATCACGTTCGCTCATCAACACTTCAATAATTGAGGCCAATTATAAGGTTCTGCTGAGGTGGTATATGGTGCCGGTCAGACTGGCAACTTTTGTTTCAGGGGCTACCCAGCTGTGCTTTAGAGGATGTGGCCAGGTTGGCACAACCTATCATATTTGGTGGACGTGCCCAAAGGTTAGGAAGTTTTGGATCAGGGTGTATAATTTTGTTTACTCCCTTACCCAACTAAACCTGACTAAATCAGCTAAGCAAGCACTACTGGGGGGTGGAGATGTGAAAGCCTCCAAGTCCTGCAAGAGGCTTTTGACATTTATATTTATTTCAGCCAAAATCACCATCGCTAGGAACTGGAAATCGGCAGCTCTACCATTCGAGCAGCTTAAAGGTAAATTGTCTTGGTTGATGCTAAACGAACGCTTGACCGCATTGGCCCAAGATAAAATGAAATTGTTTCATAAAGTGTGGGACCCATGGCTTTGTTACATAACAAATGACCCCAGGATGTTTGCAGCTTAACCTAAAGGGTTAGGTTGGGGTGTCCGGGTGCCGAATCGGGGCTCCTTCCCCCCTCCCCCCCATTCCCCCTTCTCAACTGTTCTTTCCTCACTCTGTCTCCTCCCTTCTATTCTTTGCCTCTGTTCTCTTTTTTTTTGTATTTGTTTATTTTTGGAGTCGGATCCAGACCTTAGAGGTTTGTGCGGCTCCCTGTTTTCTATAGCTCCTATGGGATCATTGTCAGTCTGATCTGGCCTCTGGGCTGCCCGCACGGCCAGCGGAGTTGCGCCCCCCCGATAGGCTGATGGGGGGACGGCTCTTCTGGGCGGGCGGCTCAGATAGGATCTGGGATGTGAAGAGGGGCCAACGGCTCTGCGGAGCATTGGATTTATGTGAGCTATTAAGTGGCGATCATTTTTATTTTTATTTTTTCTTTGCATGGACCCCTACACGCAGGGATCTTCACTATGTTGCCCCGAATGTTGATTGTGACTGTACAATGTTATGATGCGGCTTTTATACATTTTGTATGACAAAACTTGAATAAACATATTGAAACATAAAATATTGTCTTTTTTTTTTTTTTTTTAAATTGTCAGTCTTTTTTTGTTTATAGCGCAAAAAAATAAAAAACAGAAGTGATCAAATACCACCAAAATAATTCTCTATTTGTGGGGAAAAAAAGGACATACATTTTATTTGGGTACAGCTTCGCACAACCGCGCAATTGTCAGTTAAAGTGACGCAGTGCCGTATCGCATAAAATGGCCTGGTCATTAAGGGGGGTAAACCTTCCAGAGCTGAATTGGTTAAAGCAACAGGAAAGCGGGAACTCTAATTTAAAGTAAAGGGCACACCTTTTTAATTTTTTTTATTTTGGATAGAGTATGGGAGGCTTATAACTTCTGTTGTTTTTTTTGCTATCTGTGTCCCTATTGGGTAGAATTCATGTCACTTCCTGTCCTACAGCCAAAACAGGATGTGAGAGGAAATCCCTCCAAAGCGAGGGAATCCCTGGTTGTCACAAGACCTGGTGTCCCCGATTGGAAGATTTCACCTCTCTTCCTGTTTTGGTGACAACAGTCACCTGCCACTCTTGGTGATAACGGTAAGCAGGAACAAATAGAGAGGGTAAATCTTCCTAATGGGGTCACAAACTGCAATAAGAAACTATCAGGGGTTGTAGTTCCTCTCTATCCAAAATGTGAAAAAAAAGTTTGACCTTTAGTTATGCTTTTTAGGTAATCAGCGGGCAAGTATGTGTTGGTGTAGATTCTTTCAGGGGAAGGGACACTGTGACTGACTTGTAGACACTGTGACTGACTTGTAATCTATATGGGTAAGTCCAAGATCTGTACCTTTCAGTGGAGTTATCTATGTTCAGGTCTAGGTATGGGCACAGCAATGTCCTTCCCTTCCCCTTATAATCACGCAGGATCTGGAGATAGGAGATAACACTCTCTTTAATGACTGATGTAACATATGGCTCTTGCATAATAACACACACATTTACTACATAAAGCACTTAAAGTGAATGTATACCCAATTACTAAAACTTCATCTAAAGTTTAAAGCAGTTGTAAACCTCAGACATGAACTATGAACAAAGCATATCCCTCTATATTGGGTCCTTGTCTCAATCCAGAGCACTAGGTGTCATTTCTGACTGCTGCCTCTTTTCTCTGCTATCAGCATGAGTCACGTCTGACAGGTTTTCCTGACACAAAGAGAAAAAAGCAGAGGGGGCTCCAGCACACAGCCTGTGATTGACAGCCTCAGCTCTGTTACTGTGTGCTGTGTGTAAGGGGATGTGTCCCTTCCCTCCAATCAACACTCGCTGAGCTTTGCAGAGTGTAACTTCAGCTTTCCGCCCCCTGTTTTCTGACAAGCTGTGTAAATTCAGGACTTTGAACATACACTATTTTGTCAAAAGTATTGGGGCACCTCTATCGGGTTGAGGTCAGGACTCTGTGCAGGCCAGTGAAGTTCCTCCACCCCAAACTCACTCATCCATGTCTTTATGGACCTTGCTTTGTGCACTGGTCCAAATCATTTGGTGGAGGGGGGTTATGGTGTGGAGTTGCTTTTCAGGGGTTGGGATAAGCCCCTTAGTTCCAATGAAGGAAAATCTTAAGGTGTCAGCATACCAAGACATTTTGGACAATTTCATGCTCCCAACTTTGTGGGAACAGTTTGGGGATGGCCCCTTCCTGTTCTAACATGACTGTGCACCAGTGCACAAAGCAAGGTCCATAAAGACATGGATGAGCGAGTTTGGTGTGGAGGGACTTGACTGGCCTGCACAGAGTCCTGACCTCAACCCGATAGAACACCTTTGGCATGAATTAGAGTGGAGGCTGTGAACCAGGCCTTCTCATCCAACATCAGTGCCTGACCTCACAAATGCGCTTCTGGAAGAATGGTCAAACATTCCCATAGACACACTCCTAAACCTTGTGGACAGCCTCCCCAGAAGAGTTGAAGCTGTTATAGCTGCAAAGGGTGGGCCAACGCAATATTGAACCCTACGGACTAAGACTGGGATGCCAGTGCCATGTGCGTATAAAGGCAGGCGTCCCAATACTTTTAGCAATATGATGTATAATAATATATTATTACATATATTATTAAATATATTTAATATATTAAAAATCAGTGCCCCTTCTTCATAGGGGAAACTCTAATTAAAGGGGGCGCACAGATGGAAAGGGGTTCCTACTTTAAAGTTCCCCTTATATCAGTGCCCCCCCCCCTTACGTCCTAGTCCTCCCTTACACGGAAACAGTTTACAGTTACAGAAGAGGTCTGGTGCTAAAATTATTTCCCTCGCTCTTACGTTCGGGGCAATACCTCACATCTGTGTTGTAATCGCCGTTTATATATGCATGCGGGACTTATGTGAACATTGGCATTTGCGCGTTAGCATTGAGAAACAGGCGCGCTTTACATTTTTTCATTTTATTGTTTATTTAAAAAAAATATATATAAATTCACTTGTATCTTTACAATTTTTATGACCGAGATATCACCCTTCCTATCCAGCGACGTACTGGTATGTCGCTGGATAGGAAGGTAATTAACCACTTCCCCCGGGTAGATTTACCCCCTTCATAACTAGGCCATTTTTTGCGATACGGCACTGCATTACTTTAACTGACAGTGCAACGCTGTAAACAAATTTAAAATTTATGTCCTTTTTTTCCCACAAATAGAGCTTTGTTTTGGTGGAATTTGATCACCTCTGCAGTTTTATTTTTTCGCTATATGCAAAAAAAAACGACAAATTTGAAAAATATATATACAGGTCCTTCTCAAAAAATTAGCATATTGTGATAAAGTTCATTATTTTCTGTAATGTACTGATAAACATTAGACTTTCATATATTTTAGATTCATTACACACAACTGAAGTAGTTCAAGCCTTTTCTTGTTTTAATATTGATGATTTTGGCATACAGCTCATGAAAACCCAAAAATCCTATCTCAAAAAATTAGCATATCATGAAAAGGTTCTCTAAACGAGCTATTAACCTAATCATCTGAATCAACTAATTAACTCTAAACACCTGCAAAAGATTCCTGAGGCTTTTAAAAACTCCCAGCCTGGTTCATTACTCAAAACCGCAATCATGGGTAAGACTGCCGACCTGACTGCTGTCCAGAAGGCCATCATTGACACCCTCAAGCAAGAGGGTAAGACACAGAAAGAAATTTCTGAACGAATAGGCTGTTCCCAGAGTGCTGTATCAAGGCACCTCAGTGGGAAGTCTGTGGGAAGGAAAAAGTGTGGCAGAAAACGCTGCACAACGAGAAGAGGTGACCGGACCCTGAAGAAGATTGTGGAGAAGGACCGATTCCAGACCTTGGAGGACCTGCGGAAGCAGTGGACTGAGTCTGGAGTAGAAACATCCAGAGCCACCGTGAACAGGCGTGTGCAGGAAATGGGCTACAGGTGCCGCATTCCCCAGGTCAAGCCACTTTTGAACCAGAAACAGCGGCAGAAGCGCCTGACCTGGGCTACAGAGAAGCAGCACTGGACTGTTGCTTAGTGGTCCAAAGTACTTTTTTCGGATGAAAGCAAATTTTGCATGTCATTCGGAAATCAAGGTGCCAGAGTCTGGAGGAAGACTGGGGAGAGGGAAATGCCAAAATGCCTGAAGTCCAGTGTCAAGTACCCACAGTCAGTGATGGTCTGGGGTGCCATGTCAGCTGCTGGTGTTGGTCCACTGTGTTTTATCAAGGGCAGGGTCAATGCAGCTAGCTATCAGGAGATTTTGGAGCACTTCATGCTTCCATCTGCTGAAAAGCTTTATGGAGATGAAGATTTCATTTTTCAGCACGACCTGGCACCTGCTCATAGTGCCGAAACCACTGGTAAATGGTTTACTGACCATGGTATTACTGTGCTCAATTGGCCTGCCAACCCTCCTGACCTGAACCCCATAGAGAATCTGTGGGATATTGGGAAGAGAAAGTTGAGAGACGCAAGACCCAACACTCTGGATGAGCTTAAGGCCGCTATCGAAGCATCCTGGGCCTCCATAACACCTCAGCAGTGCCACAGGCTGGTTGCCTCCATGCCACGCCGCATTGAAGCAGTCATTTCTGCAAAAGGATTCCCGACCAAGTATTGAGTGCATAACTGAACATAATTATTTGAAGGTTGACTTTTTTTGTATTAAAAACACTTTTCTTTTATTGGTCGGATGAAATATGCTAATTTTTTGAGATAGGATTTTTGGGTTTTCATGAGCTGTATGCCAAAATCATCAATATTAAAACAAGAAAAGGCTTGAACTACTTCAGTTGTGTGTAATGAATCTAAAATATATGAAAGTCTAATGTTTATCAGTACATTACAGAAAATAATGAACTTTATCACAATATGCTAATTTTTTGAGAAGGACCTGTATATATTACTGTCCGCTATAAAACATATCCAGTAAAAAAAATTCAATAATTAAATTTCTTCATCAGTTTAGGCCAAAATGTATTTTGCTACATATTTTTGGTGAAAAAATATATATGTGTGTGTATGTGTATATATATATATATATATATATAGAATACAGTTCATATATGTATATATATATCTATGGATATATATGAAATGGCTTTTTACATATGTATTTACTGTTTAATACTATATGACTGTAGCACCCTGATGTTTAGGCAGGGTTGCTCTTAAATTTACTTGCCAGGTATAGTTGCCTTGGCTAATTGCTAGGGATCAATTGATTTCACTCTAAATCTGGAATTGCTGCACTTCTCTCTTTTGCCACTAGGTGGCCGGGTACCTGGCGACTAGGGATGAGCCTGCGAACGGACCGAAAGTTCGCACGAACGTTAGAACCCTATTAAATACAATGGGCGCAAACGTTTGAAATCCAAAGTGCTAATTATAACGGCTAATATGCATGTTATTGTCCTAAAAAGGGTTCTGGGACCCGGGTTCTGCACCAGAGGACATGTATCAATGCAAAAAGAAGTTTTAAAAACTGCAGTTTTTTCGGGAGCAGTCATTTTAATGATGCATAAAGTGAAAAGAAAAAAGTGAAATATTCCTTTAAATATCGTACCTGGGGGGTGTCTAAAGTATGCCTGTGAAGTGGCACGTGTTTCCCGTGTTTAGAACTGTCCCTGCACAAAATGAAATTTCTAAAGAAAAAAAAGCTATTTAAAACTGCTTGCGACTTTAATGTCATGTCTTGTCCTGGCAATATGGATGAAAATCTTTGAGAAAAATGGCATGGCTATTTTTAAGCTTTTTGGAAAACATAGGGAAGGGTTATCACCCCTGTAACATTTGTTTTGCTGTCTGTGCACCTGTTCAGAAGATTTCACCTCACTTTCCGTCCCAATGACAAATGTTTTTGGAAAAGTGGGGTTTTTATTGAAACAAGGATTGGTGATAAAGCATCAGTAGAGAGGAGACACCTTTTTCCCATATTAACTCTTACAGGAGAGAATTTCCCTTCCTAGGGGTAGATTTCCTCTCACTTCCTTTTGTCTCCTTCCGTTTGCAAGTAGGAGTCGTTTGTAAGTTGGATGTTTGAAAGTAGGGGCCACAACACTGTGAGCCCTCACAGTTACTCTTGGTGGGCGCTGGAACGCCCTGCTGTGAACTATTATATCAAGAATTGTAATTACATGCCATTGTTGAACAGTGGTAGGAAAAATTGGGCCTTTGGTGGTGGTGCTGGTGCTACAACACTGTCAGCCCTCACAGTTACTCTTGGTGGGCGCTAGGGATGAGCTTCGTGTTCGAGTCGAACATACGTTCGACTCGAACATCGGCTGTTCGATCGTTCGACGAAGATCGAACGATTTGGGCCGTTCGCGCCAAATTCGAGTGACGCGAACGGCCCACAATGCACTACGCCATCGCAGTGTCATCCAGGCGCTGTGATTGGCCAAGCATGCACTGTGACCCCGCATGCTTGGCCAATCACAGCGCCGGCAGCGAGGAGAGCAATGATTGGCCACAGGCAGGATGCCTGTGGCCAATTATTGCTGAGGGGGTTTAGTACACGCCCCACACTATAAAAGGCCGCCAGCGCGGCGGCCTTGTGTAGTGTGTTCCGGACCGGAGTAGGGAAAGAGAAGCATAGGCAGGGACAGTGTCATTATTTTTCTTTTACATAATCCTGGATTCCTTGTGTTTAGGGACAGATAAGGATAGGTAGGGAGAGTGTCAGTGACAGTGTGCTATTCTGTGCTAATCCTTGTTTGTAGGGACAGAGAGGTACAGTGAGGGAAAGTGTCAGTGTGCTATTCTGTTCTAAACCAATCTTGCTGAACCATATTTTCAATCCTTGAGTTTAGGGACAGAGAAGGACACTCGTAGAAATTATCAGTGTGCTATTCTGTGCTAAATCTTGTTTGTAGGGAGGGACAGAGTAGGACAGTGAGGGAAAGTGTCAGTGTGCTATTCTGTTCTAAACCAAATTTGCTGTTCCATATTTTCAATCCTTGAGTTGAGGGACAGAGAGGTACAGTGAGGGAAAGTGTCAGGGTGCTATTCTGTTCTAAAACTATTTTGCTGAACCATATTTTCAATCCTTGAGTTGAGGGACAGAGAGGTACAGTGAGTGAAACTGACAGTGTGCTGTTCTGTTCTAAACCAAATTTGCTGTTCCATATTTTCAATCCTTGAGTTGAGGGACAGAGAGGTACAGTGAGGGAAAGTGTCAGTGTGCTATTCTGTTCTAAAACTATTTTGCTGAACCATATTTTCAATCCTTGAGTTGAGGGACAGAGAGGTACAGTGAGTGAAACTGACAGTGTGCTGTTCTGTTCGAAACCAAATTTGCTGTTCCATATTTTCAATCCTTGAGTTGAGGGACAGAGAGGTACAGTGAGTGAAACTGACAGTGTGCTATTCTGTACTAAACCAATTTTGCTCTTCCATATTTTCAATCCTTGAGTTGAGGGACAGAGAGGTACAGTGAGGGAAAGTGTCAGTGTGCTATTCTGTTCTAAAATTATTTTGCTGAACCATATTTTCAATCCTTGAGTTGAGGGACAGAGAGGTACAGTGAGTGAAACTGACAGTGTGCTGTTTTGTTCTAAACCAAATTTGCTGTTCCATATTTTCAATCCTTGAGTTGAGGGACAGAGAGGTACAGTGAGGGAAAGTGTCAGTGTGCTATTCTGTTCTAAAACTATTTTGCTGAACCATATTTTCAATCCTTGAGTTGAGGGACAGAGAGGTACAGTGAGTGAAACTGACAGTGTGCTGTTCTGTTCTAAACCAAATTTGCTGTTCCATATTTTCAATCCTTGAGTTGAGGGACAGAGAGGTACAGTGAGGGAAAGTGTCAGTGTGCTATTCTGTTCTAAAACTATTTTGCTGAACCATATTTTCAATCCTTGAGTTGAGGGACAGAGAGGTACAGTGAGTGAAACTGACAGTGTGCTGTTCTGTTCGAAACCAAATTTGCTGTTCCATATTTTCAATCCTTGAGTTGAGGGACAGAGAGGTACAGTGAGTGAAACTGACAGTGTGCTATTCTGTTCTAAACCAATTTTGCTCTTCCATATTTTCAATCCTTGAGTTGAGGGACAGAGAGGTACAGTGAGGGAAAGTGTCAGTGTGCTATTCTGTTCTAAAACTATTTTGCTGAACCATATTTTCAATCCTTGAGTTGAGGGACAGAGAGGTACAGTGAGTGAAACTGACAGTGTGCTGTTCTGTTCTAAACCAAATTTGCTGTTCCATATTTTCAATCCTTGAGTTGAGGGACAGAGAGGTACAGTGAGGGAAAGTGTCAGTGTGCTATTCTATTCTAAAATTATTTTGCTGAACCATATTTTCAATCCTTGAGTTGAGGGACAGAGAGGTACAGTGAGTGAAACTGACAGTGTGCTGTTCTGTTCTAAACCAAATTTGCTGTTCCATATTTTCAATCCTTGAGTTGAGGGACAGAGAGGTACAGTGAGGGAAAGTGTCAGTGTGCTATTCTGTTCTAAAACTATTTTGCTGAACCATATTTTCAATCCTTGAGTTGAGAGACAGAGAGGTACAGTGAGTGAAACTGACAGTGTGCTGTTCTGTTCTAAACCAATTTTGCTCTTCCATATTTTCAATCCTTGAGTTGAGGGACAGAGAGGTACAGTGAGGGAAAGTGTCAGTGTGCTATTCTGTTCTAAAATTATTTTGCTGAACCATATTTTCAATCCTTGAGTTGAGGGACAGAGAGGTACAGTGAGTGAAACTGACAGTGTGCTGTTCTGTTCTAAACCAAATTTGCTGTTCCATATTTTCAATCCTTGAGTTGAGGGACAGAGAAGGACACTCGTAGAAATTATCAGTGTGCTATTCTGTGCTAAATCTTGTTTGTAGGGAGGGACAGAGTAGGACAGTGAGGGAAAGTGTCAGTGTGCTATTCTGTTCTAAAACTATTTTGCTGAACCATATTTTCAATCCTTGTGTTTAGGGACAGAGAAGGATAGGCAGGGGACAGTGTCAGTGTCATTGTTGCTAAGCCTCCTGCACAGTATACACCTGAAGGTAGCCCTTATTGCTGTTTTTCCCATCTCCCTGCAGGCCATCCATTAAAATGTTTGGAAGGCAACCAAGGAGAGGCAGACAGTCAGGAGGCAAAAAAAGAGGGCAAGCAGGCTCTGTGTCTGGGGGCAACAGTGCTGGTCGTGTACGCGGTGCATTGTCATCAGCACATGGCCATGGGACACGCTTGTCCTTCTTTTCGGCAGCTGGACATGTTGAGCCACATCATGCCGAAGACTTGGTAGAGTGGATGACCAAGCCCACCTCATCCTCCTCATCCTCTCTCACCCAGGCTCAGGGTACTGGCAAAGCAGCTGCCAAAGCGTCCTCTTCTCTGGTATCATTATCTTCATTAGTCAATCCTTCCCTAGACCCACCATGCCCTCCTCCTGAGGAGTCCCCCGAACTGTTTGAGCACAGTGTTGGGTACATGCTCCAGGAGGATGCCCAGCGTTTGGAAGGATCTGATGATGATACCCAGCTAGAGGAAGGCAGCAGCGTGAGAGCAGAGAGAGGGGATGCTCAAGAAGGACACCGATCTGGCAGTCATGCTCCAGCAGCTGCAGCATATTGCCAGATTGGCTCCAGTGATGAGGAGGGAGGGGATGATGAGGTCACTGACTCCACGTGGGTGCCTAATAGGAGAGAGGAGGAGGAGGAGGATGAGGAGGAGGCACATCTCCAACGAGGCAGGATGCCCTTGAGTGGCCAGCGTATGGGCAGCACACCGACGGAATCACACCGCAGAGCTCCGCCTGTGCAGGGCGCTGCCTCTGCCCGTCATGCAAAAAGTTCTTTGGTGTGGGCCTTTTTTGAGGCGAGTGCATCAGATCGCACAGCTGCTGTTTGCAACATATGTCTCAAGCGTATATCGCGTGGCCAAAACATCAGCCGCTTGGGCACCACATGCTTGATCAGACATATGTTGACCTGCCATGCAGCTCGTTGGCAAGCCTACCTTAAAGACCCACACCAAAGAACAAAGCTGACCTCTTCTTGCACCGCATCAGCTGGGATCTCCAACCCCACTATACCTTCACTCCTCTCTGAAACCTGCTCTGAGAGGAATGAAGGTCTAGAATTAGGTGTGTCACAGGCAAGTACTTGCGGGCACTCTGCTAGCAGTACACCAACGTCCGATTCTAGCAGGCAAATTTCCCTGCCCCAGCTGCTGGACCGTCGAAAGAAGTTCACTCCCAGCCATCCACATGCCCAGCGGTTGAATGCTAGCTTGGCTAAATTGCTAGCGCTTCAACTGCTGCCTTTTCAGTTGGTAGACTCGGCCCCCTTCCGTGAGTTTGTGCAATGTGCGGTTCCTCAGTGGCAGGTTCCCAAACGACACTTTTTCGCACGGAAGGCTATTCCGGCTCTCTACAGGCATGTGGAAGGCAATGTCTTGGCCTCGCTGGACAGGGCGGTCAGCGGTAAGGTGCATATTACCGCTGACTCATGGTCCAGCAGGCATGGACAGGGACGTTACCTTTCTTTCACGGCCCATTGGGTCACTCTTTTGGCAGCTGGGAAGGATGCAGGACAAGGTGCAGTAGTGTTGGAGGTTGTTCCACCGCCACGCCTCCAAAATGCTACTACTGGTTGTGACACACCTCTCTCCTCCACCCCCTCCTCTTCTTCTTCCTCCATGGCCTCTTCCTGTGGTTTGTCCTTGGAACCAGCGGTGCTCCGTAGGCGTTCAAGGGGCTACGCAAGTACGCAGGCAAAAATATGCCATGCCGTGCTTGCTCTGGTGTGTTTGGGGGACAGGAGCCACACTGGGGCAGAGGTCCTGTCTGCTCTGCAGGGGCAGGCCGAGAGGTGGTTGATGCCACGCCAGCTTAAGCCAGGAATGGTGGTTTGCGACAATGGCACCAACCTCCTCTCCGCCCTCCGACAGGGACAACTGACCCATGTGCCCTGTATGGCTCACGTCCTTAACCTGGTGGTGCAGCGGTTCTTGGGCAGGTACCCAGGCTTACAGGATGTCCTGAGGCAGGCCAGGAAAGTCTGTGTGCATTTCCGCAGATCTTATAATGCCAGTGCTCGCCTGGCTGAGCTTCAAAAGGAGTTGAACCTGCCCAAGAACCGCCTTATATGTGACATGCCCACCAGGTGGAACTCAACGTTGGCCATGCTGCAGCGGCTGCACACGCAGCAGAGGGCCATCAATGAGTACCTGTGCGACTACGGCACCAGGACAGGGTCAGGGGAGCTCGGGTTTTTTTCACCACGCCAGTGGGGCATGATCAGGGATGCATGCACTGTCCTGGCACCATTTGAGGAGGCCACGAGGATGGTGAGCAGTGACAGTGCATGCATCAGTGACACTTTACCTCTTGTCCACCTGTTGGAGCACACGCTGCGTGGAATAATGGACAGGGCACTTGAGGCAGAACAGAGGCAGGAAGAGGAGGACTTCCTTGCCTCTCAAGGCCCCCTTTACCCAGACAGTGTTCCTTCTGTCCCACCCATCGCACAGGAAGAGGAGGAGGAGGAGGAGGAGGAGGATTGTGTCAGCATGGAGGTGGAGGCTGGCACTCAGCATCATCAGCAGCAGTCTTTTAGGGATGATTTACAGTCCCAAGAAACCAGTGGACTTGTACGTGGCTGGGAGGAGGTGGCTGCGGATCATGTCGTCCTTAGTGACCCAAAGGACTCCGGACTGAATGCCTCAGCTAACCTACGCTGCATGGCCTCCCTGATCCTGCAAAGTCTGCGGAAGGATCCTCGTATTCTTCGGATCAAGGAGAGGGACCATTACTGGCTGGCCACTCTCCTTGATCCACGGTACAAGGGTCAGGTTGCGGACCTTATCGTACCGTCGCAGAGGGAGCAGAGGATGAGACAACTCCGGGAGGCCTTGCAGAAAGGTCTGTGCAACGCGTTCCCAGAGACTGGGAGGTTACAAACTCCTGGTCCTGGACAACGAGTTGCTGAGGCTTCGGGCAGTCAAAGAAGGAGCGGTGGGGAAGGTGGCCGTCTGACCGATGCGTTCAGACAATTCTTTAGTCCGCAGCCCCAAAGTATGATCGGTTCCAGCAACCATCGCCAGCGTCTGATATACATGGTGCAGGAATACCTAGGGGCAATGTCAGACTTGGACACCTTCCCCACCAAAAATCCTCTGGCTTACTGGGTCTTGAGGATGGATCACTGGCCAGAGCTTGCACAGTATGCAATTGAGCTACTGGCCTGTCCTGCATCCAGCGTTCTTTCAGAACGCACATTCAGTGCTGCTGGAGGATTTGTCACGGATCACAGGGTGCGCCTGTCCACCGACTCGGTTGATCGACTGACTTTCATCAAGATGAACCAGTCTTGGATCACCACCAGCTACCACACACCAGATGCTGATATAACAGACTAATTGATTTTAAAATGTCACATCCCTTCAAGACTGATGCTGATGCTGAGTGCCTGTGCTGTTATGTTGACTGGCTATCCTCCTCCTCCTCCTCAATGATACGATTAACGATGATAGCTTGGAAGATCATTTTGGTTTATGGGTGACGCCACCAGTGGCTAAGGCCCAATTTTTCAGCCCCTGTTTAACAGGGGCGTGTAATTAAAATTTTTGATGCAATACTTTGCAACAGGCCTCATTGCTGTGCTCCAAGTACAGTATCTGTGAGGGGTTGCAGTGTTGTGCCACCATTTTCTAAGGCCCAATTTTTCAGCCCCTGTTCAACAGGGGCATGCAATTATAATTATTGATCTACTAATTCACAGCAGGGCCCATTGCTGCGCCCACCAAGAGTAACTGTCAGGCCTTACAGTGTTGTGGCACCAGCACCACCATCACCACCACCACCACCAAAGGCCCAATTTTTAAGCCCCTGTTCAACAGGGGCATGCAATTATAATTATTGATCTAATAATTCACAGCAGGGCCCATTGCTGCGCCCACCAAGAGTAACTGTCAGGCCTTACAGTGTTGTGGCACCAGCACCACCATCACCACCACCACCACCACCACCAAAGGCCCAATTTTTAAGCCCCTGTTCAACAGGGGCATGCAATTATAATTATTGATCTAATAATTCACAGCAGGGACCATTGCTGCGCCCACCAAGAGTAACTGTCAGGCCTTACAGTGTTGTGGCACCAGCACCACCATCACCACCACCACCAAAGGCCTAATTTTTCAGCCCCTGTTCAACAGGGGCATGCAATTACAATTCTTGATCTAATAATTCACAGCAGGGCCCATTGCTGCGCCCACCAAGAGTAACTGTCAGGCCTTACAGTGTTGTGGCACCAGCACCACCATCAAAGGCCCAATTTTTACTACCACTGATCAACAATTATATGTTATTACAATTCCTGATATAATAGTTGACAGCAGGGCGTTCCAGCACCCACCAAGAGTAACTGTGAGTGCTTACAGTGTTGTGCCAACACCAACACCTAAGGGGCCAATTTCTGCAGAGTATATACGGCAGGTCCCTACTTTCAAACATCCAACTTACAAACGACTACTACTTGCAAACGGAAGAAGACAACAGGAAGTGAGAGGAAATCTACCCCATGGAAGGAAAATTCTCTCCTGTAAGAATTAATATGGGAGAAAGGTGTCTCCTCTCTACTGATGCTTTATCACCAATCCTTGTTTCAATAAAAACACCACATTTCAAAAACAGTTGTCAGTGGGACGCAAAGTGAGGTGAAATGTTCTGAACAGGGGCACAGACAGCAAAAAAAATGTGACAGGGGTGATAACCGTTCCCTATGTTTTACAAAAAACTAAAAAAAAGGAATTTGCCATGGAGCTCGACTTAAACAATGCAGCTGTTCAAAATTATAAACAGATTCTACATAAGAACAAACCTACAGTCCCTGTCTTGTATGCACTGCCTGTATACGGCTGTTCAGAGTATATAGGTCCTTTTTTATTTTGTGTGCGGGGTTCCCCTTAATATCCATACAAGACCCAAAGGGGCTGGTAATGGGCTGGGGTAGGGGGGGGGGGGGGGTTGATGGGGTAGCTATGCCATTTTTCCTAAAGATTTTCATCCATATTACCGGGACCACACATTGCATTAAAGCCGCAAGCAGTTTTAAATGACTTTTTTCCCTTTAGAAATGTTATTTTGTGCAGGGACAGTTCTAAACACGAGAAACACGTGGCACTTCACAGGCATACTTTAGACACCCCCCAGGTACAATATTTAAAGGAATATTTGACTTTTTTTTTTTCACTTTATGCATCATTAAAATGACTGCTCCCGGAAAACGTCCGTTTTTAAAACTTCTTTTTGCATTGATACATGTCCCCTGGTGCAGAAGCCGGGTTCCCAAACTCTGTTTCGGACAATAACATGGATAATAGTCGTTATAATTAGCACTTTAGAATCCGAACGTTCGCATCCATTGTATTTAATAGGGTTCTAATGTTCGTGCGAACTTTCGGTCCGTTCGCGGGTTCTGGTGCGAACCGAACCCGGGGGTGTTCGGCTCATCACTAGTGGGCGCATGAATGGGCCCTACTGTTAATTATTAGATCAAGAATTGTAATTGCATGCCCCTGTTGAAGAGGGGCAGACAAATTGGGCCTTTGGTGGTGGTGGTGGTGGTGGTGGTGTTGCCACAACACTGTAAGCGCTCACAGTTACTCTTGGTGGGCACAGGAATGGGCCCTGCTGTGAATTATTAGATCAAGAATTGTAATTACATGCCCCTGTTGAACAGGGGCAGAAAAATTGGGCCTTAGGCACTGGTGGCACAACACTGCAACCCCTCACAGATACTGTACTTGGAGCACAGCAATGAGCCCTGTTGCAAAGTATTGCATCAAAAATTTTAATTACACGCCCCTGTTAAACAGGGGCTTAAAAATTGGGCCTTAGGCACTGGTGCTGGTGCCACGACACTGCAACCTCTCCCAGATACTCTAGTTTGAGTGCAGGAATGAGCCCTGATGCAAAGCATTGCATAAAAAAATTGTAATTACACGCCCCTGTTAAATAGGGGCTGAAAAATTGGGCCTTAGGCACTGGTGCTGGTGCCACCAGGGCTGGCCTAAGACATTGTGCTGCCTGGGCCCAAGAATGAAATGCTGCCCCCCCCCCCCAAAAAAAAATCCTATGCCCATCCAGCAAAAGAGACGTTTCCATAAAGCAAAGAGACAGCCCAATATATTCAGCAAGAGACATCCCATATATTCAGCAAAGAGAGACATACCCCTTCTAGGGTGACCACGTGTCCCGGATTGCCCCGGGACAGTCCCGGATTTTGCAGGTCTGTCCCGGGCACCTTTATTCCAGGACAATACAGTGTCCTGGAATGAAACAGACACAGCCACCCCCCCCGGGCCAATCTGATGCCCCCAAAAAAGGCCGCCACATCACCGCTTTACTCACTGACAGTTCTTGTCCTGGCCGGGAATGCCTGGAAGAGCACAATCCCCGCCCCCTGCTTGTGATTGGAGAAATCATAAATCCCACCTCTTGTGTCCAATCACTGTGCTGTGATTCATTACAGCACAAGCTGATTTTTGGGAAGGGGGGGTGTCCCTGAATGATAGTTTAAAAATGTGGTCACCCTAGCCCCTTCCTGCAAAGAGTATTGTGTAGCACCACAAAAGCTCCCCCCTTTCTCTCCACTGCCACCAACCAGCTACGCTCTGATCCCAGCTCAGTGATGCAACATGCTGCAACAACAGCGCTGCAGTGGTGGCTAGGGTGACCATATTTCCAAACTGCCATTCAGGGATACCCCCCTTCCTTCCCAAAAAAAGATGAGGGGGGGGTGTAGTCTCGCTGACAAGGAATTTGGCAGCGGGTGATTTGTCGGCGAATGGCTGGTGTTAGCACTTAAATCATCCTAACATTATGATTGATATGGTGTCAGGATGATCAAATCACATTATTTCTATTACTACATTGTAATATATAATGAAATAGTTTAACTCACCATAATGCAGAATCAGTGGAAGCCCTGAGCTTGTCATTTGCCACCGTTGCCTGCCACCAGATGTAGCTGTGCCACTTGCCACCCATAGCCTGCCACAACATGCAGTGTGTCACTTGTCAACATTGCCTGTCCCCAGTCACCATTGCCTGTTACCAGATGCAGCCTGTCACTTGTCACCATTGCCTGTCACCAGATGCAGCCTGCCACTTGTCACCAATGCCTGTCACCAGATGCAGCCTGTCACTTGTCACCAATGCCTGTCACCAGATGTAGCCTGTCACTTGTCACCAATGCCTGTCACCAGATGCAGCCTGTCACTTGTCACCAATGCCTGTGACCAAATGCAGCCTGTCACTTGTCACCATTGCCTGTCACCAGATGCAGCGTGTCACTTGTCACCAATGCCTGACACTTGTCACCAATGCCTGTCACCAGATGCAGCCTGTCACTTGTCACCAATGCCTGTCACCAGATGCAGCCTGTCACTTGTCACCATTGCCTGTCACCAGATGCAGCCTGTCACTTGTCACCAATGCCTGTCACCAGATGCAGCCTCTCACTTCTCACCATTGCCTGTCACCAGATGCAGCCTGTCACTTGTCACCAATGACTGTCACCAGATGCAGCCTGTCACTTGTCACCATTGCCTGTCAACAGATGCAGCGTGTCACTTGTCACCATTGCCTGTCACCAGATGCAGCCTGTCACTTGTCACCATTGCCTGTCACCAGATGCAGCCTGTCACTTGTCACCAATGCCTGTCACCAGATGCAGCCTGTCACTTGTCACCATTGCCTGTCACCAGATGCAGCCTGTCACTTGTCACCATTGCCTGTCACCAGATGCAGCCTGTCACTTGTCACCATTGCCTGTCACCAGATGCAGCCTGTCACTTGTCACCAATGCCTGTCACCAGATGCAGCCTCTCACTTGTCACCATTGCCTGTCACCAGATGCAGCCTGTCACTTGTCACCAATGACTGTCACCAGATGCAGCCTGTCACTTGTCACCATTGCCTGTCACCAGATGCAGCCTGTCACTTGTCACCATTGCCTGTCACCAGATGCAGCCTGTCACTTGTCACCATTGCCTGTCACCAGATGCAGCCTGTCACTTGTCCCTGATGCCCGTCACCAGATGCAGCCTGTCACTTGTCACCGATGCCTGTCACCAGATGCAGCCTGTCACTCAGCCTGGCTCTCTCTCCCTCCCCTTCAGCTGGGCATGCTGGGGGCTGCAGTCCCCCCCCCTAGAATTGCAATGGGCCAGCCATTTGCACTACATATCCCATAATCCTCTTTTCTCCTTTTTTTCCCCCTGGCCAATGGGAGGAAAAGGGGGAAGAAACATAGCGGTGGCTGTCCTGGGAACAGCAGCATGAGGAGGAGAAGGAGGGGGGGGGGGGAGATGAGCCCACAGCTGCTCTCTCTCCACACACAGCAGCTCCGAGATAGCGGCGCCTCGAGGGGGGAGGAGGCAGGCAGCACTGATCCTCGCACCGCACGTCGCTCCTAACTTGCTGAGAGGAACACATACAGGGAGGAGGTGGGTGGAGCTAGCGGAGGAGGAGGAAGTTAAATCCTCCTCCGCAATGAATGATGGGTCTCTCTCTCCTTCTCTCCTGACGTCACTGGTTGCTAGAAACAAAGCGGTCCGCGGCTAGCAACCAGTTTGGGCAGGGAAGCAGGGGCCGCTGGTGAGACCCTTGAAGTGGGTCTTGCCACTGCGGCCAGTGACAGCGGCGCCGGCGATGCAGTACAAGTATGACACTGACTGCACACTAGATGGAGGGAAACCCAGGTCCTCAGGCAGTGCGCCCCTGTTGCCGCCCCTCTTAAAGTGCCGCCTGGGACCATGGTCCCACCGGGTCCCATGGTAGGGCCGGCCCTGGGTGCCACGACACTGCAACCTCTCCCAGATACTCTAGTTGGAGTGCAGGAATGAGCCCTGCTACAAAGCATTGCATAAAAAATTGCAATTACATGCCCCTGTTAAACAGGGGCTGAAAAATTGGGCCTTAGCCACTGGTGGCAGCACCCAGAAACAAAAATGTTCTTCCAAGCTATCATCAGGAATCGGATCATTGAGGAGGAGGAGGATAGTCAGTCAACATAACAGGACAGTCACTCAGCATCAGCATAGGCAGTCTTGAAGGGATGTGACATTTCAAAATAAATTATTCTGTTATATCAGCTTCAGGTGCTTGGTAGCTGGTGGTGATCCAAGACTGGTTCATCTTTATGAAGGTCAGTCGATCAACCGAGTCGGTGGACAGGCGCACCCTGTGATCCGTGACAAAGCCTCCAGCAGCACTGAATGTGCATTCCGAAAGAACGCTGGATGCAGGACAGGCCAGTAGCTCAATTGCATACTGTGCAAGCTCTGGCCAGTGATCCATCCTCAAGACCCAGTAAGCCAGAGGATTTTCGGTGGGAAAGGTGTCCAAGTCTGACCTTGCCCCTAGGTATTCCTGCACCATGCATATCAGATGCTGGCGATGGTTGCTGGAACTGATCATACCTTGGGGCTGCAGACTAAAAAATTGTCTGAGCGCATCGGTCAGATGGCCACCTTCCCCACCGCTCCTTCTTTGACTGACCGAAGCCTCAGCAACTCGTTGTCCAGGACCAGGAGTTTGTAACCTCCCAGTATCTGGGAACGTGTTGCACAGACCTTTCTGCTAGGCCTCCCGGAGATGTCTCATCCTCTGCTCCCTCTGCGACGGTAAGATAAGGTCCGCAACCTTAGCCTTGTACCATGGATCAAGGAGAGTGGCCAGCCAGTAATGGTCCCTCTGCTTGATCCGAAGAATACGAGGATCCTTCCGTAGACTTTGCAGGATCAGGGAGGCCATGCAGCATAGGTTAGCTGAGGCATTCGGTCCGGAGTCCTCTAATTCACTAAGGACGACATGATCCGCAGCCACCTCCTCCCAGCCACGTACAAGTCCACGGGTTTCTTGGGACTGTAAATCATCCCTAAAAGACTGATGCTGTTGATGCTGAGTGCCAGGCTCCACCTCCATGCTGACGCAATCCTCCTCCTCCTCCTCCTCTTCCTGTGCGATGGGTGAGACAGAAGGAACACTGTCTGGGTAAAGGGAGCCTTGAGAGGCAAGGAAGTCCTCCTCTTCCTACCTCTGTTCTGCTTCAAGTGCCCTGTCCATTATTCCACGCAGCGTATGCTCCAACAGGTAGACAAGAGGTACAGTGTCACTGATGCATGCACTGTCACTGCTTACCATCCTCGTGGCCTCCTCAAATGGTGCCAGGACAGTGCATGCATCCCTGATCATGCCCCACTGGCGTGGTGAAAAAAAACTGAGCTCCCCTGACCCTGTCCTGGTGCCGTAGTCGCACAGGTACTCATTGATGGCCCTCTGCTGTGTGTGCAGCCATGGATCTGATGAAACAGCGGAAGCTGAGAAACGCGTCATCCTATTGGTCCGTTCTTCTTACCACGTCACTTCCGGTCACTTCCGGTCCGACGGCACGCTGCGCCCCACGCTGAAGCGCACGCTGATGCGCATCGTCCTGGCTCTTCCTCCACTACAGGAAGAATAACAACATACATACAGCATCTCTACGCCCAGGACTTCCATTGCTGACACTACATCTGCCTTCAGCCTTCAGCCTTATTCTCCATCTGGGACCTACATCTTTCCCTCGGACTGTTGATGACACCGGACCCTGTATGCTATTTACACTCTACATGCCTGATTACTTCTTCCTATTTGTGAGTAGCCATTTGGCTGTTTTTATTAATGGTTATTAAAACGTTAATACTGCACTTAGTTTGGCGCACCTTCCTTTCCTCAGCCGCTGCAGCATGGCCAACGTTGAGTTCCACCTAGTGGGCATGTCACATATAAGGCGGTTCTTGGGCAGGTTCAACTCCTTTTGCAGCTCAGCCAGCCAAGCACTGGCATTATGTGATCTGCGGAAATGCACACAGACTTTCCTGGCCTGCCTCAGGACATCCTGTAAGCCCGGGTACCTGCCCAAGAACCGCTGCACCACAAGGTTAAGGACGTGAGCCACACAGGGCACATGGGTAAGTTGTCCCTGTTGGAGGGCAGAGAGGAGGTTGGTGCAATTGTCGCAAACCACCATTCCTGGCTTAAGCTGGCGTGGCGTCAACCACCTCTCGGGTCGCCCCTGCAGAGCAGACAGAACCTCTGCCCCAGTGTGGCTCCTGTCCCCCAAACACACCAGCGCAAGCACGGCATGGCATCTTTTTGCCTGCGTACTTGCGTAGCCCCTTGAACGCCTACGGAGCACCGCTGGTTCCGAGGACAAAGCACAGGAAGAGAACATGGAGGAAGAAGAGGAGGGGGTGGAGGAGAGAGGTGTGTCACAACCAGTAGTAGCATTTTGGAGGCGTGGCGGCGGAACAACCTCCAACACTACTGCACCCTGTCCTGCATCCTTCCCAGCTGCCAAAAGAGTGACCCAATGGGCCGTGAAAGAAAGGTATCGTCCCTGTCCATGCCTGCTGGACCATGAGTCAGCGGTAATATGCACCTTACAGCTGACCGCCCTGTCCAGCGAGGCATGGACATTGCCTTCCACATGCCGGTAGAGAGCCTTAATCGCCTTCCGTGAGAAAAAGTGGCATTTGGGAACCTGCCACTGAGGAACCGCACATTGCACAAACTTACGGAAGGGGGCCGAGTCTACCAACTGAAAAGGCAGCAGTTGAAGTGCTAGCAATTTAGCCAAGCTAGCATTCAACCACTGGGCATGTGGATGGCTGGGAGTGAACTTCTTTCGACGGTCCAGCAGCTGGGGCAGGGAAATTTGCCTGCTACAATCGGACGTCGGTGTACTGCTAGCAGAGTGCCCGCAAGTACTTGGCTGTGACACACCTAAATCTACACCTTCATTCCTCTCAGTGCAGGTTTCAGAGAGGACTGAAGGTATAGTGGGGTTGGAGATCCAAGCTGATGAGGAGCAAGGAGAGGTCCGCTTTGTTCTTTGGTGTGGGTCTTTAAGGTACCCACACCAACGAGCTGCATGGCAGGTCAACATATGTCTGGTCAAGCATGTGGTGCCCAAGCGGCTGATGTTTTGGCCACGCGAGATACGCTTGAGACATATGTTGCAAATAGCAGCGGTGCGATCTGATGCACTCGACTCAAAAAAGGCCCACACCAAAGAACTTTTGGAATAACGAGCAGAGGCAGCGCCCTGCACAGGCAGAGCTCTGCAGTGTGATTCAGTCGGTGTGCTGCCCTTACGCTGGCCCCCGGAGGGCATCCTGCCTCGTTGGAGATATGCCTCCTCCTCATCCTCCTGCTCCTCCTCTCTCCTATCAGGCACCCACATGGAGTCAGTGACCTCTTCATCCCCTCCCTCCTCATCACTGGAGCCAATCTGGCAGTATGCTGCAGCTGCTGGAACGTGACTGCCAGATTGCTGTCCTTCTTGAGCATCCCCTCTCTCTGCGCTCACGCTACTGCCTTCCTCTAGCTGGGTATCATCATCAGACCCTTCAAAACGCTGGGCATCCTCCTGGAGCATGTACCTAACACTGTGCTTAAACAGTTCGGGGGACTCCTCAGGAGGACATGGTGGGTCTAGGGAAGGAGTGACTGATTAAGCACTGATTTGCAGTGTGAAACATGTCAGCTCCTCTTGCTGTTTTTTGCTGTCATATGTGTTGATGTGACCTTGTTTTTTTAAATAAAGAACCAACTAATTTTTTGGAGTGAGGCTGTCCAAGCTTTTCTTTAGTTTCTGCATTGTTATATGCAATCGCCTGCACTCACGGCTTCGGATCCAGTGAGCAGATCAACAGCCACATCTGAGCGGTAACTTCTTTCTTCGGAAGGAGTGACTGATGATGACATTGATACAAGGGAAGAGGACGCTCTGGCAGCTGCTTTGCCAGTACCCTGAGCCTGGGTGAGAGAGGATGAGGAGGATGAGGAGGGCTTGGTCATCCACTCTACCAAGTCTTCGGCATGATGCGGCTCAACACGTCCAGCTGCCGAAATTAAGTACAAGCGTGTCCCATGGCCACGTGCTGATGACGATGCACCGCGTCCACGACCAGCACTGTTGTCTCTAGACACAGAGCCTGCTTGCCCTCTTTTATTGGTTCCTGACTGTCTGCCTCTTCTTCTTGGCCTTCCAGACATAGTAATGGACTGCAGGGAGATGGGAAAACCAGGAATTGGAGTAGTATATATTGTGCTGGAGGCACACAACACCCACTAACTCCTGCAGATGCCTTTATTAGAGAACACCAGCAAAAAAAATGTAGATAGAGGTGTATACTTTGCTGTGCTGGAGGGACACAACACCCACTAACTCCTGCAGATGCCTTTATTAGAGAACACCAGCAATAAAGGGTAGATACAGATTGTATACTGTGCTGTGCTGGAGGGACACAACACCCACGAACTCCTGCAGATGCCTTTATTAGAGAACACCAGCAATAAAGGGTAGATACAGGTGTATACTGTGCTGTGCTGGAGGGACACAACACCCACTAACTCCTGCAGATGCCTGTATTATAGAACAGCAAAAAAATGTAGATACAGGTGTATACTGTGCTGGGGCACACAACACCCACTAACTCCTGCAGATGCCTGAGAAAAGAACACACTGTCCCTGCCTATCTAGCTTAGAGAACAGTAATAAAGGGTAGATACAGGTGTATACTGTGCTGGGGCACACAACACCCACTAACTCCTGCAGATGCCTTTATTAGAGAACACCAGCAATAAAGGGTAGATACAGGTGTATACTGTGCTGGGGCACACAACACCCACTAATTCCTGCAGATGCCTGAGAAAAGAACACACTGTCCCTGCCTATCTAGCTTAGAGAACAGTAATAAAGGGTAGATACAGGTGTATACTGTGCTGGGGCACACAACACCCACTAACTCCTGCAGATGCCTGAGAAAAGAACACACTGTCCCTGCCTATCTAGCTTAGAGAACAGTAATAAAGGGTAGATACAGGTGTATACTGTGCTGGGGCACACAACACCCACTAACTCCTGCAGATGCCTTTATTAGAGAACACCAGCAATAAAGGGTAGATACAGGTGTATACTGTGCTGGGGCACACAACACCCACTAATTCCTGCAGATGCCTGAGAAAAGAACACACTGTGCCTGCCTATCTAGCTTAGAGAACAGTAATAAAGGGTAGATACAGGTGTATACTGTGCTGGGGCACACAACACCCACTAACTCCTGCAGATGCCTGAGAAAAGAACACATTGTCCCTGCCTATCTAGCTTAGAGAACAGTAATAAAGGGTAGATACAGGTGTATACTGTGCTGGGGCACACAACACCCACTAACTCCTGCAGATGCCTGAGAAAAGAACACACTGTCCCTGCCTGCCTATCTAGCTTAGAGAACAGTAATAAAGGGTAGACACAGGTGTATACTGTGCTGGGGCACACAACACCCACTAACTCCTGCAGATTCCTGAGAAAAGAACACACTGTCCCTGCCTATCTAGCTTAGAGAAGAGCAATAAAGGGTAGATACAGGTGTATACTGTGCTGGAGGCACACAACACCCACTAACTCCTGCAGATGCCTGAGAAAAGAACACACTGTCCCTACCTTCCTGTAACGTACCTTAGGTGTGAGCCTGACGTGCGGAGAGGGACCTCCCGTACAACCCCGGCTCGGAGACCACTGGAGTGGGGACAGTGGTGGTAAGAGCACGGTGAGGTAAGGGTGCCTGTCTGATCCTCACTGCTTGGAGTGGTGGAGCCGAGTGGAGACTGGAACGGCTGGTTCCGGAAGCAGCGGATGCAGGTCAGCAGGTGCAGCTTGCAGAGCAGAGGATGCAGGTCAGCAGGTGCCGGTTTGCAGGGCAGGGATGCAGGTCAGCAGAGCAGGGATGCAGGTCAACAGGTGCAGGTTTGCAGAGCAGGGATGCAGGTCAGCAGAGCAGGGATGCAGGTCAGCAGGTGCAGGTTTGCATTGCAAAGGATGCAGGTCAGCGTGTGCAGCTTGCAGAGCAGAGGATGCAGGTAGGCTGGTGCAGGTTTGCAGAGTCAGACAAGCCGGGTCATACACATCAAGGTAAACATCACAAGTGGCAGGCAGAGAGTAGTCAAAGTCCAGGCCGAATCTTGGCAACAGGCAGACTGGCAGATAACTGAGCAGGGTCAAACGAGCCGAGGTCAGGACTGGAGACAGAAGCGTGGTCAGGAAGCCGGGTCAAACACAGGAACAGGATACAAGCACAGAATCAGGAACAGAAGCAGGTCAAACCGCAAGGGGCAACATCTCTGGAATGTCTTTTATAGGAAGTACATGGGAGGAGCAAGGGGTTCAGAGTTCAACAGTAATCAGACACCAAGCAGAGTAGTCTAATGGATCAGATAGGTTATCCAGCAGATCAGGCAGGGAACTGTCCAGCATCTCAGATAGCTCCGCTGGAAGAGTCAATGCCAGACACAGACGAGGTCCCAGGTTCAAGCCCAGCACGTCCCTGACAGTGCCCCCCCTTAAGGGCAATCTCCGGGTGCCCAATAGAGCTCTTTTCTGCGGGTGACTGTGAAAAAAGGCCTGGATTAACTCTCGGGCATGGATGTTCTGTTGGGGTTCCCAGGAGTTCTCCTCCAGACCGTACCCCTTCCACTTGATCAGGAATTGAAGCTGGTTCCCTCTTCTTCGGCAGTCCAAGACGGCCTCCACCTCAAACTCCTCATCACCGTCAATGATTACAGGCTTGGGTGGTCCCGATCCCCTGTCTGGGAACGGGTCGGGCACTGCGGGTTTCAGCAAGGAAACGTGAAAGACTGGGTGAATCTTCAACGACTCCGGTAAGGCAAGTTCATAGGAGACCTCGTTTAATTTCCGTTTTACTGGGAAAGGACCGATGAACTTGGGTGCCAGTTTCCTTGTGGGGCAAGCCATCTTAAGGTTGGTGGTCGATAACCATACTTGGTCACCCTGTTGCAGGCATAATTCCCCTCTCCTTTTCCTGTCAAAGATCCTTTTATTGGCTGCTTGTGCCTTAGTCATGGCTTCCTGCAATATCCTGCTGTTACGGGTCAGGAAATCAACAATACTCTGGACCGCTGGGACTGTTGAATCAGGGATGAGATCAGGTAAGAAGGTCGGGTGAAACCCGTAGTTGGCAAAAATGGCGATTGACCTGTAGCCGAATGACTGGCGTTGTTAAAGGCAAACTCTGCCAAGGGTAGTAAAGCTACCCAGTCGTCTTGAACGAAGGTGGTGAAGCATCTGAGGTACTGTTCGAGCGTCTGATTCGTTCTTTCGGTTTGCCCGTTAGTTTGGGGGTGATAGGCCGAGGACATGGACAACTCAATCTTCAGGACCTTGCACAAAGCCTTCTAAAAGCGAGAGGTGAACTGCACCCCTCTATCCGAAACGATGTCCGCAGGGACCCCATGTAGCCTTACTACTTCCCTAATGAAGACCTGGGCAGTTTCCATGGCAGAGGGCGTGCCTTTGAGAGGCACGAAGTGGGCCATCTTGGATAGACGGTCAACCACTACAAAGATGGCTGTGCAACCTTCAGATGGGGGGAGTTCCACTATGAAGTCCATGGCAATCATTTTCCAGGGACGGTCAGGGACTGGTAAGGGTCTGAGCAGACCCCAGGCCTTGCTTCTAGTGGTCTTGCTACGGATACAGGTGGCACATGAACCTACATATTCCCTGCAGTCTTTTTCAAGATCCGGCCACCAAAACGTGCAAATCAGTTCAAGGGTTTTATGCATTCCGAAATGGCCTGCCAGGGGATGATCATGACACAAGTTTAACACTGTGACTCGAACTTCTTCTGGCACAAAGATTTTGTCATTCTTCCAAAGTAACCCGTCCTTGGGTACCAGAGTGATTCCAGAGGGACCAGACACACCTGTAGAAGCTTGCTTCAAGACAGACATCAGGCTAGTTTGTAAAAGTAAGAAGTTGCCTTCCGATAGAATGGTATCTGGAGCTGACACCTCTTTTGGATCATCAAACATGCGGGAAAGAGCGTCTGGTTTGGTGTTCTTGGAGCCTGGCCGGTAAGTTATGTGGAACGGGAACCTAGAGAAAAATAGTGCCCAACGTGCCTGGCGTGGTCTCAGACGTTTGGCAGCTCTCAGATACTCTAGGTTCTTGTGGTCTGTGTAAATGAGTATAGGATGCGCTGCTCCCTCCAACAAGTACCTCCACTCCTCAAGGGCAGATTTAATGGCCAGGAGCTCCCGGTCTCCAACATCATAATTCCTCTCGGATGGGGTAAGCTTACGGGAGAAGAAGGCTACCGGGTGTATCAAGTCCTTGAGACCTTGGCGCTGGGAGAGAACAGCTCCAACCGCTGTCTCTGAGGCATCTACCTCAAGTAGATACGGTAGGGCAGGATCGGGATGACTTAGGATAGGAGCAGACGTAAAAAGTATTTTTAGGTTTGTGAAAGCAGCCTGTGCTTCAGATGTCCACTGGAATCGAGCATTTTGCTTCGTTAGCTGCGTAATCGGGGAAATAATAGCAGAGAATCCCTTGATAAACCTCTGATAAAAATTGGCAAAGCCAACGAAGCGCTGCACCCCCTTTTTATCTGAAGGTGCAGGCCAATCCAGAATGGCTGAAACCTTCTGTGGGTCCATCTTGAATCCCTCTGTAGAGATCACTAGGCCAAGGAACTGGATACTCTGTCGCTCGAATTCACACTTTTCTGGTTTTGCGTACAGTCCATGCTGGTGGAGACGACAGAGTACACTCTTGACGTGTTTCCGGTGCTGCTCAAGAGAGGAGGAAAAAAAATCAAAATATCATCAAGATAGACAACTACATAAATGTCCAGACAGTCTCTGAAAACATCATTGACTAGATGCTGAAAGGTGGCAGGGGCGTTACATAGGCCGAAGGGCATTACTAGGTATTCGTAATGGCCGAACCTGGTACGAAAGGCAGTCTTCCATTCATCCCCTGCTCGGATGCGTACCAGGTTGTACGCCCCCCACAGGTCTAATTTGGTAAACACAGAGGAAGTCCTGAGTCTTTGAAAAAGTTCAGCTACCAGAGGCAGAGGGTACCGGTTCTTGAACGTGATTTTATTTAATTCCCGGTAATCTACACAGGGCCGAAGAGAATGGTCTTTTTTCTCCACAAAGAAGATTCCTGCCCCTGCTGGAGAAGTGGAAGGACGGATGAAACCCCTCTTAAGGTTCTCATCAACGTATTCTTTCAGTACCTTAAGCTCCCGTTCAGATAGGGGGAAGATCCGTCCGAAAGGAATCTCAGCACCAGGAAGAAGCTCGATTGGACAATCGTAAGGACGATGAGGCGGGAGGACTTCGGCCCCTCGTTTGCTGAAGACGTCCAGGAACTCATGATATTGTTTGGGTACAGAAGCTCGTATCTCTGGATCTGAATCCAGGCATAACAGAGGCCCCAAGGTGCTGGGACGTGGAAGCATGCAGTGGCGTTGACAGTATGGTGACTGGAACTTAATACTTCCGGTTCCCCAATCAATCTGTGGATTGTGTGCCTGAAGCCAGGGTAGACCCAGGATAACTGGAAACATGGGAGATGCAATAGCATCCAAAGTCAATAGTTCCTTATGGTCCATGGAGGTGATCACAGGCAAAGGAGGGGTCTCCTGGGTCACTACTCCGGACTTGATGCGAGACCCATCTGCCAGGAAAATGGAAAGTCCCTGAGTCTTAGGTTGGAGTGGGATGTGTTGTTGTGCTGCAAAGTCTAGATCGACAAAACAACTACATGCCCCTGAGTCGATTATTGCAGTTACTGGTATTGTCCTCCCTGGTAGTTGGAAAGAGATAGGAAGAGCCAGGTGAGTAGCATTGGTAGATGGAGGTGAGTAGTTGGGAGAAGAGGTAGCCAGGACCTTGCGCAGCTTAGCAGGACAAGAAGAGACATAATGACCGGGTTCACCGCAATACAGGCATAGATAATTCTGCAGCCGGCGAAGTCGTTCCTTGGCCGATAGGGAATGTTTCATTAGTCCAAGCTGCCCTGGCTTGACGGTCTGGTTGAGGGATGAGGGTTCATTTGGAACCGTACTGGCACTGGCAGGGTACACAGGGGCTCGTATCCGGGGTAGCATCCAAGCTGGGCGGAGCTGCTGGGTAGACCTTTCTGCTCTGTGCTCCCGGAGTCGTCGGTCTATCTGGATAGACAAATTAATTAAAGTCTCTAGAACATCAGGAACACCGACCCGTGCTAACTCATCCTTCAGGCTTTCAGAGAGACCAAGACGGAACTGATGCCGCAGAGCCGCCTCATTCCACTGGGTATCCGCGCTTCAGCGTCTGAAATCAGTCACATAGTCCTCGACCGCTCGGCGGCCTTGCTGGAGCACATGGAGAGCAGCCTCGGCAGTAGAAGTCCGCTGTGGATCGTCATAAAGTCGGGCCATGGCATCAAGAAAAGAGGGCAGAGAGTCTAGAACTACATGGCGGACTTCAAGTAGGTGATGGGCCCAAGCTTGAGGTTCCCCCTGCAGCAAAGCGATAACGAAGCCCACCTTGGTGGCTTCAGATGAAAAAGTCAGAGGTAGCAACGAAAAGTAAAGTTCACATGCGTTGCGAAACGCACGGAATTTACTCCGATCCCCGAAAAACTTCTCAGGAACAGGGACCCTGGGCTCAGGAGATGGTAACATTCCAATAGAGGAAGTTGGGGTTGGAGGTGAATCTGCAGAGGTGGCTTGAGTTTGTGTCTGCTTATCCATTCGGACATGGCTGCCCTGCAGAGACTTCACGATTTGAGTGAGAGCTGTAAGGTGTTGATAGACATTGTCCATAGGCAAGGTATCTCCTGCAGGCTCAGGCATGGCGGTTTGATACTGTAACGTACCTTAGGTGTGAGCCTGACGTGCGGAGAGGGACCTCCCGTACAACCCCGGCTCGGAGACCACTGGAGTGGGGACAGTGGTGGTAAGAGCACGGTGAGGTAAGGGTGCCTGTCTGATCCTCACTGCTTGGAGTGGTGGAGCCGAGTGGAGACTGGAACGGCTGGTTCCGGAAGCAGCGGATGCAGCTTGCAGAGCAGAGGATGCAGGTCAGCAGGTGCCGGTTTGCAGGGCAGGGATGCAGGTCAGCAGAGCAGGGATGCAGGTCAACAGGTGCAGGTTTGCAGAGCAGGGATGCAGGTCAGCAGAGCAGGGATGCAGGTCAGCAGGTGCAGGTTTGCCTTGCAAAGGATGCAGGTCAGCGTGTGCAGCTTGCAGAGCAGAGGATGCAGGTAAGCTGGTGCAGGTTTGCAGAGTCAGACAAGCCGGGTCATACACATCAAGGTAAACATCACAAGTGGCAGGCAGAGAGTAGTCAAAGTCCAGGCCGAATCTTGGCAAAAGGCAGACTGGCAGATAACTGAGCAGGGTCAAACGAGCCGAGGTCAGGACTGGAGACAGAAGCGTGGTCAGGAAGCCGGGTCAAACACAGGAACAGGATACAAGCACAGAATCAGGAACAGAAGCAGGTCAAACCGCAAGGGGCAACATCTCTGGAATGTCTTTTATAGGAAGTACATGGGAGGAGCAAGGGGTTCAGAGTTCAACAGTAATCAGACACCAAGCAGAGTAGTCTAATGGATCAGATAGGTTATCCAGCAGATCAGGCAGGGAACTGTCCAGCATCTCAGATAGCTCCGCTGGAAGAGTCAATGCCAGACACAGAAGAGGTCCCAGGTTCAAGCCCAGCACGTCCCTGACACTGCCTATCTAGCTTAGAGAACAGCAATAAAGGGTAGATACAGGTTTATACTGCGCTGGAGGCACACAACACGCACTAACTCCTGCAGATGCCTGAGAAAAGAACACACTGTAGAACACATTGTCCCTGCCTATGTAGCTCTTTCCCTGCACGCCGGAACACACTACACAAGGCCGCCGCGCTGGCGGCCTTTTATAGTGTGGGGCGTGTACTAAACCCCCCTGAGCTATGATTGGCCACAGGCATCCTGCCTGTGGCCAATTATGGCTCTCCTCGCTGCCGGCGCTGTGATTGGCCAAGCATGCGGGGTCACAGTGCATGCTTGGCCAATCACAGCGCCGGCAATGCAGTGCGATGGCGCAGTGCATTGTGGGCCGTTCGCGTCACACGAATTTGGCGCGAACGGCCCACAAAGTTCTGGTTTCGCCGAACAGGCGAACAGGCGATGTTCGAATCGAACATGGCGATGTTCGAATCGTTCGACTCGACAACAGGCGATGTTCGAATCGTTCGACTCGAACATCAAGCTCATCCCTACTGGCGACAGATAAGACAAGGGCAATGCAAGTACAGATTAGGAATATATGGGGCATCTCAGCCAATGGGCATGGGTTTTCTTAAATCCCTTAGCCTGCTGGAAGAACCTATATATTTGGGTAAAGTCAGGTGATCAGGGTTCTGTGCCACCTGGACGGCTGTCTGGGTGGATGTGTGTTGTGCTGCCCTGGCTGCTAGGCCAGAGTCTGAGGCCTAATCCGGAGACATCAGTCTGCTAGGCTGTCTGAGGGCCTATCCAGAAGCAAGAGAGCAGCGCAGGGTTGGGACTGCGGCTTGCAGTCCAATCAGATGTGACGGTTCTGCCGGCCGGAGAACCCGTTTTGGTCGGAGGTAGAGGGAAAGCTGTCGCTACTAAGGGACTAACCACCTTGTTACCAGGGACCACAGTGAGTAACTGAAGCAAGTACCAGATCAGTATTCTCACCAACCGGGGACGGTAAAGAATTGAGAAACTTCAGCAGGTGACAAGCCAGGGACCCAGCCAGTGGAGGTGACGCTTGCAGAGCAGCCTTGTGTGCCAAGCCAGAGACCAAGCAGGCCAGTGGGGTGACGCTTGAGGAGTATCTGGAGTGCCAAGCTAGGGACCCAGCAGGGAAGTGGGGGTGACGCTTGAGGAAGATACTCAGTGAGAAGGTTGGAAGAGCTCGGGAGATCCAGTGGCAGTGGATCAGCAAGTCTAGTGAGAGAGACTGGGAGCTCAGTGGAGTGAAGATCTACAAGAAGTGATTGTAGAGGAAGTACAGAAGTTTGTTACAACTTGTGTTAGAAACTGTTATAAGACTGTTGCCATAGGAGACAGCGATCCTACATATGCAAATGTGGTGTCCTGCTGGGTGCCTTTCCCTGCATGGCTGTCTACCTATAGAAGTCTCGGAGTCTGCCAATTAACATTGCAACTATCTAATGCCTCATACACATGACCGGTTTTTCCGACGGGATAAACTCCGATTTTTTTTTTCCAATGGAATTCCGCCCAAGCTGTCTTGCATACACACGGACACACCAAATTCCGACCGTCCAAAACGCGGTGACGTACAACACTACGACGAGCTCAGAAAAATTAAGTTCAATGCTTCTGAGCGTGCGCCGAATTGTTTCCGAGCATGCGTGTTTTTTTCTCCATCGGAGTTCCTTACAGACGAACATAATTCTTTATAAATCCGTCGGAATTTCCAAAGGAAAAAGTCAGATGGGGCATACACACATTTGGAATATCCGATGAACAAATTCCGTCTGACTTTTTCCATCGGAAACTCCGAACGTGTGTACGCGGCATAAGGGTGTCCTGGCCCTAAACCCTCTCTCCCACATCTCCCAGCATCAAACGACACCATATATAGTGTTCAAATATATGAACCAGAGGTAAATACATGATGGTAATATGTTTTGTTATGTAAATTATTCCAGCTTACCTCTGGTTCATATATTTGAACACTATATATGGTGTCGTTTGATGCTTAGTGGACTCCTTAGTGAACTCTACTGACAAGGTAGTTACTTTTATGCTATGCATGTTACCCAGACATGTGGATGTTCCATTGTTTATGCTTTATATGTTTTTATATATGTGATTATTACACAAAGTCTTATTTATGTGTTTTATTTTAGATAGTGAGACCCAACAACCTCGGAATGTGTCCAGACGAAGCAAAGCAGCGAAACGCGTTGACGCAAAGGGGCTCACTGTTGTTCACGCGGTGCAGAATTTCTTTTGTTGCACCATGTATTCTCGCCCATTTTCTGATATGTATTTTTAAACTTTTTTCTTTCCTTTTTTTTTTTGTTCTATTGCCGTATGAATTGTTATCAATAATAAAAAAATATATTTTTATACTTCAACTTTTGTCCAAAAGTACCTTTAAAGTCTGACCTTGGGACTGTTTTCTGCCCCTTTTTTTCCTTTTACCAATATTCAAAACGGATGTGGCCATAGGAGTGCTCTCTCTTTAGATTTGAGCTGTCTGTCAATTGCCTCATTTAAAGTCCCAAAACTCTTTCTTTTAAATTATTTGATATAGGGATGGAGGCACATGTCAAAATGTGCTTCATTTAAAGTCCCACTAAACCCCTCCCCTTTTCCCCTTATAAAGGTTATGATCTGTGTTCTTGCTTAGTAGGAACACAGGATCAGTATATTCCCCTCTCACAGAACGGTGGTCTGCCTTGTTTACATAGGCAGACCACCATTCTGCCTTTCTCCTGAACGATCGGCGGGTCCCGGCGGACATCACGCCTGCCAGAGCCGCTGATTGGCTCCCTCTGTGACCAATGACAGCTGGGGCGGGTCGCCAGCGCCCCAGACACAGAAGTGTCAGATCATGTACTAGGTACGTGATCTGGCACAGAGTGGCCACCCTGCCCTAGTATATGTGCGTGGAGCGGTCACTAAGAGGTTACAGTTTTTTTTTGCTGTGCGCCGCTAAAGTATTTACGTTTGGCTTGAAGAAAAGATAGCAAAACTGTATGCACCACAAGCAAAAATCTATTGGGACAACAAGGTGTCAGATCTCAGTTTGCAGTTGTTATGAAGTCATGGCTTGTCATGGGAGAGAACATTCCAAAAAGCTGCAAATGTTACAATGTTTGTAATGCAAAAAATGTCCACTTCTACGTGCCATTCATCATGATGACACCTAAGTGATTACTTCTAAGTTTTGGCTGCTCTTTCTCTTTATTTCGATTTCATAGTTACTTTTCTGTTTTTTCTGGAACACAATTAGGCTCCATGTACACAGAAGCTCATAAACGGTCGTTTTGAACGCCAGATTTCTGGCAGAAAAAGCTGCTTTAAAATATAGCTTTTATCAGCGTCTTTTACTAGCGTTTATTAGCGTTTTTCAGTGTTAGCTTTTTTTTTTTTTTCAATGGGTCAAAAAGCGCAAAAAAAAACGCTGGCGACCTGCGTTTTTGAGCGTTTATTTGCGTTTTTCAGCGTTTTGCATTTTTTTGCGTTTTTTCCTGCCGAAAAACGGCAATTTGAATGCAAATTTCTTGCATTCAGAAAAAAGCCCATTAACTCCACTGCTCATTAATGCTAAAAAACGTTATGTGTACATGAACACATAGGCTAACATAGAGTGCAGTTAATGGGTCTTTTAAAAAAACACCAAAACGCCAATAAACTGCAGTTTATCAGCTTCAGTGTACATGGAACCTAAGAAGGAAACATCCAAAGTATGGAGAAATGGAAAATAGGGGCCAATAAGAGCCGGTTCACACAGGGGCAACTTGGGATCCGACTTGATGTCGCCCCAAGTCGCGCGACATTAGAAATTCAATGGAAGTGAATGGAGCCGTCTTAATGTACACTACTGAAGTCGCTCCGACTTCAGAAAAGGTTCCTGTACTACTTCAATCCGACTTCTAGGCGACTTGTATCCATTGATTTCAATGGAAGTCGCCTCCAAAGTCTGATCACTGTCTTGACTGAAGCGACTTTCCAGGAAGTGAAAATAGTTTTTAAGGGCAAACCCCTCCCTCCCACAGAGCAGATTATTATTTGATTGGCCACTGGCTTTGTCGCCTGTCCTGAAGGCGACTTGAGTCGCGTTGTAAGTCGCTCCAAATCGCGCTGCTGTTCGTGCTTAAGTCGTCTCCAAGTTGCCTGTGAAAGTCGCGCTGGAAGTTGTGTTGCCCCAGTGTGAACCGGCTCTTAAGGTACTGTACACCATTCTTTGTTTTGTTTCAAAGATCTATGTATTATAAACAGCATTGTTCTATGTGAAAATAGACATTGTTTGTTTATTTTTTGTGCTCCTGAGAAAAAAAAAAAAGTGCATCCAAGTTTTTTTATTTTTCTTATCGTATTATTATATTATAATAAAATAATTATTTTATTTGTATTATTTTAATATAAAAAATAAAATTGCCCCCTCCCCCTATCAAACATAAATAAATAAATAAATACCTACAAATAAAAATAAAATCAGGGGGATATTTTTTTGCAGTATGGCCCAGAAGCAATGATGTGCATTTTTATTATTCTATTAAAAAAGGAATATTGGCCCAAAACAATAGAACTTTTTTCAACTTTAGCTGTATATTTTGATTCCGTTATCATGACCGCCATCCAAAAAACAAAACAAAAAACAAAAAATAAATACATTCAGACCCCATTCACACAGGGGCGACTCGTCAGGCGTCTCAGCCGCCTGACGAGTCGCGTCCCATTCTGTACAATAAAACCGTTCTAAGCGGAGCGACTGATGTCGCTCCGACTTAGAAAAAGGTTCCTGTACTACTTCAAGACGACTTCAAGGCGACTTCCATTGACTTCAATACAGAAGTCATTTTGGAAGTCTCCTTTAAAGTCATCTGCAGATCGCCCAGCACAGTCGTGGCACGAGTCGTGCCTCCCCTGTGTGAATGGGCTCTTAGGGGTATTTTTTTGTTTGTTTTGTAGTATAGGTTAGAAACAAATGTTATGTTTTTTTATTATTGTATTTTATTATAAAAGGACAATTGGTCCAAACTAATTCAAATATCTCTAAACTTTAGTTTTATATTTATATGACATTGCCGCGAACCCCCCATTCAAAAAGAAATAAACTAATACATTTAGGGGTAAATTTTGTAGTATGGAGGGGGGGGGGTAAGTTTACTGTAAATTATTAAATGTAAGCAGGTCTATTTATGAAAGATTTACCATTGCTCTCAGATTTAGCTTCACTTTCCCTGAGCCTGACCTTATAGCTTAGGTGCTGAGGGCCATTTGGATTTCTGAAAGTTTCTGCCTTTTGCCCTTTAACTTCTGGATCTCCCACAATGGGGTTGATTTACTAAAGGCAAATAGACCATGCACTTTTCTAAGTGCAGTTTCTTCAAAGCTTAGTAAATGAAGTAAAGCTTCACTTTGCAAAGAATACCCAATCACGTGCAAGGAAAATAAAAACAGCATTTTTGCTTGCACATGATTGGATGATGGAAGTCAGCAGACCTTCTGCTCATTTTCTGGAGCTCTGGAGCAATTGCATTTTGCAAAGTGCACAGTCTATTTGCCTTTAGTAAATCAACCCTATTGTCTCCTGAAAGTTTCTGAAACCTAATGCCGCGTACACACGACCGTTTTTAATGTCACGAAACAAAGTTTTTCTCAACGTGATTCTTCTCAAGCCTGCCTTGCCTACACACGATCATGAAAAAAAATGCTCGAGCAAAGCGTGGTGACGTACGAAATGTACGACGGCACTATAAAGGGGAAGTTCCATTCGGATGGCGCCACCCTTTGGGCTGCTTTTGCTGATCCTTGTGTTAGTAAAGTTTGGTGAGAGATGATTCGCGCTTTTCATCCTCGTGCTCTTCAGTCCATTACAGCGCGACGAATGTGCTATCTCCATTATGAACGCTAGTTTTACCAGAACGAGCGCTCCAGTCTCATAACTTGCTTCTGAGCATGCGCGTTTTTTTCACATCGTTAAAGCCTACACACGGCCGTTTTTCATGACGAGAAAAACGACGAGAAAAATTAGAGCATGTTCCAAATTTTTAATGGGCATTTTTCACTTCGTGAAAAATGCTCTGGAGCCCACACACGATCGTTTTTAATGACCAAATTAAAAAATGGCATTTTTCTCGTCTTGAAAAACGGTTCTGTGTACGCGGCATCAGCGTAAAAAAAATGCATTGGGTAACCGATCCTCATAATCATTTACATTTTATCTATGGGTTCACAGTTGTAAGCACTAAAGATGGAACATTGTGATTCTTGTATTGCTCCAGTCATATATTTTCCTTTTTTTAAGTGAGTCTGAAGGAGAGGAGAGAAGGGAGGGAGGGTAAGTAAGAAGGAAGGGAAACAAGAGGAAAATAGGGTAGATGAGGGGAGAGGAGAAAAGGGTAAAGGAGAGGAGAGTAGAGGAGATAAAGAGAAAAGAGGGGAGAGGAAAGGAGAGATAAGGGAGGGTAAGTAAGGAGGAAGAAAGTTCTATACTGGTAAAAAATCTATTTGAAATGCCAGACAAGTATAAGAGGGGAGAGGAGGGGAGAGGAGAAAATGGTAAAGGAGAGAAAGGGAGAGAAAGGGAAAAGCGTGAAGAGGAGATGAGGGGAGTGGATAGGAGAGGGAAGGAGAGGAGAGATACAGTGCCTTGCAAAAGTATTCACCCCCTTGGCATTTTTGCGTGTTTTGTTGCCTCACAACCTGGAATGAACATGGATTGTTTGAGGATTTGCATCATTTAATTTACAGAACATGCCCACAACTTTGAAGATGTTTTTTTTTTTATTGTGAAGCAAACAACAAATAGGACAAAATACCAGAAAAAAGTAAATGTGCATAACTATACACCCCCCTAAAGGCAATACTTTGTAGAGCCACCTTTTGCAGCTATCAGTCGCTTTGGATAAGTCTCTATGAGCTTGCCACATCTTACCACTGGGATTTTTGCCCATTCCTCCTTGCAAAACTGCTCCAGCTCCTTCAAGTTGGATGATTTGCGCTTGTGAACAGCAATCTTTAAGTCTGACCACAGATTTTCTATTGGATTGAGGTCTGGGCTTTGACTAGGCCATTCCAACACATGTACATGTTTCCCCTTAAAACACTCAAGTGTTGCTTTAGCAGTGTGTTTGGGGTCATTGTCCTGCTGGAAGGTGAACCTCCGTCCTAGCCTCAAATCACACACAGAGTGGTACAGGTTTTGCTCAAGAATATCCCTGTATTTAGCACCATCTATCTTTCCCTCAACTCTAACCAGTTTCCCAACCCCCACTGCTGAAAAACATCCCCACAGCATGACGCTGCCACCGTCATGTTTCACTGTGGGGATGGTGTTCTTTGGGTGATGTGATGTGTTGGGTTTGCGCCAGACAGCGTTTTCTTTGATGGCCAAAAAGTTAAATTTTAGTCTCATCAGACCAGAGCACCTTCCTCCATACATTTTGGGAGTCTCCCACATGCCTTTTCGCAAACTCAAAATGTGCCATTTTGTTTTTTGCTGAAAGTAATGGCTTTCTTCTGGCCACTCTGCCATAAAGCCCAACTCTATGGAGCGTACGGCTTATTGTCATCCTATGTACAGATACTCCAGCCTCTGCTCTGGAACTCTGCAGCTCCTCCAGGGTTACCTTAAGTCTCTGCTGCCTCTCTGATTAATGCCTTCCTTGCCCGGTCTGGGAGTTTTGGTGTGCGGCCGTCTCTTGGCAGGTTTGCTGTTGTGCCATGTTCTTTCCATTTGGTTATGATAGATTTGATGGTGCCCCTAGGGATCATCAAAGATTTGGATATTTTTTTATAACCTAACCCTGACTTGTACTTCTCAACAACATTGTCCCTTACTTGTTTGGAGAGTTCCTTGGTCTTCATGGAAGTGTTTGGTTAGTGGTGCCTCTTGCTTAGGTGTTGCAGCCTCTGGGGCCTTTCAAAAAGGTGTGTATAGGTAATGACAGATCATGTGACACTTAGATTGCACACAGGTGGACATCATTTCACTAATTATGTTACTTCTGAAGGTAATTGGTTGCACCAGAGCTTTTTATGGGCTTCATAACAAAGAGTACGCACATGCCAATTATCCGTTTTTTTTTTTTTTTTAAATAGTTTTATGTATATATTTTCTAATTTTACTTCACCAACTTAGACTATTGTGTTCTGATCCATCATATATAATTCAGATCAAAAAAACATTGAACTAAAGGCTGTAATGTAACAAAATAGGTAAAACGCTAAGGGGGGTGAATACTTTTGCAAGGCACTGTAGGTGAGGGTAGGTAAAGAGGAAGGGACCTCTATTCTGGTAAAAATCCATTCTGTTTGAAATGCCAGACAAGTATAAAAAGGAGAGTGGGAGGATTGAGAGTAGGGAAATGGAGGAAATAAGGGAGGAAGGAAAATAGATGTTGAAAATAGCAAAAAGGAGAGGAGCGAATAGGAGAGATAAGGGAGGTTAAGTAAGGAGGAAGGGAAAGGAGAAGAAAAGAGGGTAGATGAGAGGAGAGATGGGGAGAGGAGAAAAGGGTAAAGGAGAGGAGGGTAGAGGAAAGGAAGGGAGATAAAAGGAAGGGAGAGAAGGGGAGGGAAAGGAAAGGGAGGGTAGAGGAGATGAGGGGAATGGAGAGGAGAGGGAAGGATGGGAACGAAGGGGGGATGACAAGAGTGGAGAGGAAAGGGATGGTAAGAAGGAAGAAAAGGGTCATTTCCCATTCCATTTTTTTTCAAAAGCCAGGTAGGTAAGAAAGGAGATTGAGGGGAAAGACACAGGAAGAATGGAAACATGGTGTTACTGAAATAAATTAAAAATAAACATTTAACACATTTACTTGTCTTCCTCGCAATGCTGGAAGTTACATCGCAGGTCCGATACCTTGCAACGTTTTGTATCTCTGCCCTCTCCCTCTGCTAGATATACTTAAAGCTTACACAGAGCAAAATAACTTGAGTTGCATCATGGGAGCCATGGTTTGTTCCTGGTTCAGCAGTGACAATCCATGGGAATGCGACAACACACAGCTGTAATTTTATTTAAATGTTTCACGTGTTTGTCATCAGTGGAAATCTTTTCCTAAGTGTAGGGGTCGCTATGCTTGAAATTTAGGGGATAGCATGAGCAATAGTTTGGCTCAGGCTGTTTGATTTACTTAAATTGGACTCTGCTCTGCTGAGGTGTTGCCTGGCTGTACAGTTCCCTTTGGCCTGTGGGTGGCACTGTTGCCCAGGTCTCTGGTCGAACCACAGGCAGCACTTCTGTGTTGTTGGGTGTCCTCTCTCGGCGGCTGTGCGGGGGGCCTGGTCGGCCTGCTGTGCATGCCGGGAGAGGGTACTTAAGGGGCAGACGCCATTGGTTCTGGGTCTTCGTCCTCAGCATGTACCCCACCTTCGGTGGCCCTCATGGCCAGGGGTGCGTGTGAATGGGCTGGGTCCCGGGCACCTTTAGCCAGAGGCCCCATCATTCCAGGTAGGCCCAGTACCTTTAACTGAGGCCTACAACTAAACCGAATCACAGAAGTCCCAGGGTACCCGTGGGAGGTTGACCTGCTCTGAAGGAAAGGAAACCAGGGGAGGACCTGTCCAGGGAATCGGTGAAGGAAGTCACTGTCTCAGGAGAGGCCTGGCTGCCTATCAGAGGGAAGGATTCTGTGATCATTGAAACAGCCCCTGTGGCATGCCCCATTGGCACCTATGGTCTCTAAAAGTTATGGGTGTTAAAGAGTTCTGGATTCAAGGACCAAAAGATCCCGTGGCAGAGGATCTCCTGAACCTGTCCTTGGGGGGGACAAAAATTCTAAAGTAAATGTTCGTGTTTCACTCCGGCTGCTGGAGCCGTGAGAGGGATCTATCCCGGTGAGCAGGACCCACTCAGGCTTGAGTGGCGACGAGGGTAAATGAGTGCTGCTCGCCTGAACCTACCTCCCTACCCTACTCTATCTCTATCTTCAACTTTCCTACTAAGTTACGAGCAAGAGGAAAAAATAAACTCGTCTGTTGGAGTTTAACACTGTCTGGACATTGGCCTTCTTTGAGAGATAAAATAGACTTGTCCCTACACTCTAGGGACGAGAACCAGTGGAAGGAGGTAACTCGCTGCAACAACCAAAACTGTTAACACTGCTCACTCCATATACAACATGGAGGATACTGGGCATGTGGCATGGTGTGTCCTGTCCTGCAAGTGGAGGTAAGCTGGTAAAGGATGTGTGTGCTACATAAGCAAACAGGAACTACACACAAATATGTAAAAACTTTTTCTTTTCAGTTCAGCTAGTATGTGTGTGTGTGAACATATACACATACAGTATCTCAAAAAAGTGAGTACACCCCCTTCATTTTTGTAAATATTTTATTATATCTTTTTATGTGACAACACTGAAGAAATTACATTTTGCTACAATGTAAAGTAGTGAGTGTACAGCTTGTATAACAGTGTAAATTTGGGGTCCCCTCAAAATTACTCAACACACAATGAGTAAAAATTAGTATACCCCTAAGTGAAAATGTCCAAATTGGGCCCAAAGTATCTATATTTTGTGTGGCCACCATTATTTTCCAGCACGGCCTTAACCCTCTTGGGCATGAAGTTCACCAAAGTTTCACAGGTTGCCACTGGAGTCCTCTTCCACTCCTCCATGATGACATCACGGAGCTGGTGGATGTTAGCGACCTTGCGCTCCTCCACCTTCCATTTGAGGATGCCCCACAGATGCTCAATAGGGTTTAGGTCTGGAGACATGCTTGGCCAGTCCATCACCTTTACCCTCAGCTTCTTTAGCAAGGCAGTGGTCGTCTTGGACGTGTGTTTGGGGTTGTTATGATGTTGGAATACTGCCCTGCGGCCCAGTCTCCGAAGGGAGGGTATCATGCTTTACTTCAGTATGTCACAGTATATGTTGGCATTCATGGTTCCCTCAATGAACTGTAGCTCCCCAGTAGGGATGAGCTTCGTGTTCGAGTCGAACCCATGCTCGACTCGAACATCGGCTGTTCACCGAATTGTGAACATTATGGGCCGTTCGTGCCAAATTCGAGTGGCGCGTCACTGCCCATAATTCTCTGCGGCATCGCAGTGCATTGCTGGCTGATGATTGGCCAAGCATGCACTATGACCCGCATGCTTGGCCAATCACAGCGCCGTCTGAACAGAGAGCTGTAATTGGCCAAAGCCAGGGTGGCTTTGGCCAATTATGGCTCAGGGGGTTTAGTACACGCCTCACACTATATAAGGCCGCCCGCTTGGCGGCCTTGTGTAGTGTGTTGGAGTTGTTTAAAGAGAGAGATTACAGAGAGAGACAGTGTCATTTATATTGAGTTAGATAGAGCAGGCTGGCGAGTCAGTTAGCTGGAGTTAACAGTGTGTAGAAGATATATATGCATCCTAGGTGTTTATATATTTATACACTGTATTCAGTTTAGCTAGATCTGTTCCTGTTATTCTCTATACTGTGACAGGCAGGCAAGTGATTGTGCTAGCCGCAGTCAGTGTTTCACTTAGTGTACTGTGTGCTTTGCATAGCATTCACCTAAAGCTTACCTTAATACAGTTAGTGACTAATAGTGGTGTTCTCATAATAAAACCACAGGCAGAGAGCTGCAAGTATTTTCAGTTAGTGTACTGTGTCCTCTGCACAGTTTTCACCTAAAACTAACTGAAGACAATAAGACAATTGCTGCTTTTCCCATACTAATACCACAGCAGGCAGTTGATTCTGATAGCTGCATTATAATCAATATATATATATATATATATATATATATATGTATATATATGTAGCAGCCTCACCCCTCTCCCTTGCTTTATTGGTTATATGGCTGTTGTCTAGGGGTACCTGGAGGAGAGAGATGATACACACCACGGCCCATGTCCTCCCGTAACTAGGGGGTGAAGGCCAGAGATTGGGCTTTTGTGTAGGTGTCCTAGAGCCAAGTCCAGTCCTTCGTCCCTGACTCCTTTGCTTAGTAACCCAAGTTCCACACAATGAGTAGGTACAACTGAGTTTTATTCTTCTTGCCAAGCAATAAAACAATCTTTCTCCTTTGGAAAATGGGGAACAGATCGAGGCACAATCCTTTCCCTTCTTGCTGCTGCCCACTGTGCTGTCACCAGTGGTGAATAGTCACTGCCACTGACTAGATAATATAGAACGTGAATTACCTTTGCTCAATTTGCCCCTGTCAGAGGAAGAAATCCATCCAAGGGAGAAGTGGAGGCCTCTCTGTCACCAGCGATGCTGCGCCAGACTCTTCAGAGAAGTTACTGCGCACCAGTCCTCACGAACTCAGAGACGGGCACCCAAGGCATTAGGGCCCCCTCGGATTCCTCCACCCTCGCGGAACTCAGTCGAAGGTACTGAGCCCCAGGCATCCGCCATAGTACCTCACCCCAGGCTAAAGGTGCCTGAGATGGACTCCATCTCCGCTCCAGCTAGGCCAAGGGCGCCTAGGCCTGGAACACCGGAACGCCAGCACCCAAGCTGAAGGTGCCTGGGTGCGGCCACGTCCTCTGACTCTCTCCCCAAAATCCGGGCCTCCGCCCCTTTTATGACCTCTCCCTTTGTGTACTAGCTCCAGGGGAGGACAAAAAGGCACAGTTTGCGGTGTGAGTTCAACTCCGGCCCAAGGCAACAGCGCCACCCAGGGGCCCCAAGGAACCTCACACCACCAAAGTCCTCACATAATTCAAATACCGGCTACATATATATATATATATATACACACACATACACACACATCCCATCTTTGTGCAGCTACATCTCACTGCAGGCCATTAGTATGTCTGGAAGGCAAACAAGGAGTGGCAGACAGTCACGAGGCAATAAAAGAGGGCAAGCAGGCTCTGGGTCTAGAGGCAACAGTGCTGGTCAAGGACACGGTGCATCCTCATCAGCACGTAACCATGGGACATGCTTGCCCTTCTTTTCGTCAGCTGGCCATGTTGAGCCACAACATGCCCAAGACTTGGTAGAGTGGATGACCAAGCCATCCTCATCCTCCTCATCCTCTCTCACCCAGGCTCAGGGTACTTTGTCTGGCAAAGCAGCTGCCAAAGCGGCCTCTTCTTTCGGCTCAATGGCATCAGTCACTCCTTCCCTATCCCCACCATGTCCTCCTGAGGAGTCCCCTGAACTGTTTGACCACAGTGTTGGGTACATGCTCCAGGAGGATGCCCAGCATTTTGAAGGCTCCGATGATGGAACCCAGCTGGAGGAAGGCAGTAACGTGAGCCTAGAGAGAGGGGGTAGTAACTTGAGCCCAGAGAGAGGGGGTGCCCAACAAGGACAGCTATCTGGCAGTCATGTTCCCCCAGCTGCAGCATACTGCCAGATTTGCTCCAGTGATGAGGAGGGAGGGGATGATGAGGTCACTGACTCCACGTGGGTGACTGATAGGAGAGAGGAGGAGGAGGAGGCACATCTCCAACGAGGCAGGATGCCCTCCAGGGGCCAGCTTAAGGGCAGCACACCGACTGCATCACACCGCAGAGCTCCGCATGTGCAGGGCGCTGCTGTCTCTGTGCGTTATTCCAAAAGTTCTTTAGTGTGGGCCTTTTTTCAGACGTGTGCAGCAGATCGCACCATTGCCATTTGCAACATATGTCTAAAGCGTATCTCGCGTGGCCAAAACATCAGCCGCTTGGGCACCACGTGCTTGACCAGACATATGTCGACCTGCCATGCAGTTCGTTGGCAAGCCTACCTAAAAGACCCACACCAAAGAACAAAGCGGACCTCTCCTTGCTCCTCATGAGCTGGGATCTCCAACCCCACTATACCTTCAGTCCTCTCTGAAACCTGCACTGAGAGGAATGAAGGTGTAGAATTAGGTGTGTTACAGCCAAGTACTTGCGGGAAACCTGCTATCGGTACACGGACGTCCGATTGTACCAGGCAAATTTCCCTGCCCCAGCTGCTGCACCGCCAAAATTAGTTCGTTCCCAGCCATCCACATGCCCAGCGGTTGAATGCAAGCTTGGCTAAATTGCTAGCACTTCAACTTCTGCCTTTTCAGTTGGTAGACTCTGCCCCCTTCTGTGAGTCGTGGAATGTGGCAGGTTCCCAAACGCCACTTTTTCTCACGGAAGGTGATTCCGGCTCTCTACCGGCATGTGTAAGGCAATGTCTTGGTCTTGCTGGACAGGGCGGTCAGCGGTAAGGTGCATATTACCGCTGACTCATGGTCCAGCAGACATAGACAGGGATGTTACCTATCTTTCACGGCGCATTGGGTGACTCTGCTGGCAGCTGGGAAGGATGCAGGACAAGGTGCAGTAGTGTTGGGAGGTTGTTCCGCCACCACGCCTCCAAAATGTTACTACTGCCGATTCTGACACACCTCTCTCCTCAACCCCTCCACCTCTTCTTCCTCCATGGCCTCTACCTGTGCTTTGTGCTTCGTGCTTTGGAACCAGCGGTGCTCCGTAGGCGTTCAAGGGGCTACACAAGTACGCAGGCAAAAAGATGCCATGCGGTGCTTGAGCTGGTGTGCTTGGGGGACAGGAGCCACACAGGGGCAGAGATTCTGTCAGCTCTGCAGGGGCAGGCTCAGAGGTGGTTGACGCCACGCCAGCTTAAGCCAGGAAAGGTGGTTTGCGACAATGGCACCAACCTCCTCTCCGCCCTCCGACAGGGATAACTGACCCATGTGCCCTGTTTGGCTCACGTCCTTAACTTGGTGGTGCAGCAGTTCTTGGGCAGGTACCCGGGCTTACAGGAGGTCCTGAAGCAGGCCAGGAAATTCTGTGGGCATTTCCGCCGGTCATATAATGCCAGTGATCGGCTGGTTGAGCTGCAAAAGGATTACAACCTGCCCAAGAACCGCCTAATCTGTGACATGCCCACAAGGTGGAACTCTACGTTGGCCATGCTGCAGCGGCTGCACACGCAGCAGAGGGCCATCAATGAGTATCTGTTGCAATATGGCACCAGGACAGGGTCAGGGGAGCTTGGATTTTTTTCCCCACGCCAGTGGGCCATGATCAGGGATGCATGCACTGTCCTGTCACCATTTGAGGAGGCCACAAGGATGGTGAGCAGTGACAGTGCATGCATCAGTGACACTGTCCCTCTTGTCCACCTAATGGAGCACACGCTGCGTGGAATAATGGACAGGGCACTTGAGGCAGAACAGAGGCAGGAAGAGGAGGAAGGACTTCCTTACCTCTCATGGCCCCCTTTATCCAGACAGTGTTCCTGCTGGCCCGGCTATCACACAGGACGAGGACGAGGAGGAGGAAGAGGAGGATTGTGTCAGTTTGGAGGTGGAGACTAGCACTCAGCATCAGCAGCAGTCTTCAAGGGATCAATTACAGTCCCAAGACACCCGTGGACTTGTATGTGGCTGGGAGGAGGTGGCTGCGGATCATGTCATCCTCAGTGACCCAGAGGACTCCGCACCGAATTAATCAGCAAACCTACGCTGCATGGTCTCCCTGATCCTGCAAAGCCTGTGGAAGGATCCTCGTATTCGTGGTATCAAGGAGAGGGATCATTACTGGCTGGCAACCCTCCTTGATCCACGTTACAAGGGTAAGGTTGCGGACCTTATCTTGCCATCGCAGAGGGATCAGAGGATGAAGCATCTTCGGGAGGCCTTGCAGAAAGGTCTGTGCAACGCGTTCCCAGAGACTGGGAGGTTACAAATTCCTGGTCCTGGACAACGTGTTGCTGAGGCTTCGGGCAGTCAAAGAAGGTGGCCATTTGACCGATGCGTTCAGACAATTTTTTAGAACGCAGCCCCAAGGTATGATCGGTTCCAGCAACCATCGCCAGCGTCTGGTTTACATGGTGCAGGAATACCTAGGGGCAAGATCAGACTTGGACACCTTTCCCATCGAAAATCCTCTGCGTTACTGGGTCTTGAGGATGGATCACTGGCCAGAGCTTGTACAGTATGCAATTAAGCTACTGGCCTGTCCTGCATCCAGCGTTCTATCGGAACGCACATTCAGTGCTGCTGGAGGCTTTGTAACCAATCACAGGGTGCGCCTGTCCACCAACTCGGTCGATCGACTGACCTTCATAAAGATGAATCAGTCTTGGATCACCACCAGCTACCAAGCACCTGATGCTGATGTAACTGAATATTTTTTTTTGAAATGTCAGATCCCTTCAATACTGCCTATGCTGATGCTGAGTGACTATCCTGTTATGCTGAGTGACTATCCTCTTCCTCCTCAATGATCATGCTGGTAAGAAAATTTTTGGTTCTGGGTACCGCCACCAGTGGCTAAGGCCCAATTTTTCAGCCCCTGTTTAACAGGGGCGTGTATTTACAATTTTTGATGCAATGCTTTGCAGCAGGGCTCACTGCTGTGCTCCAACTACAGTATCTGTGAGGGGTTGCAGTGTTGTGGCACCAGTGCCTAAGGCCCAATTTTTCTGCCCCTGTTCAACAGGGGCATGTAATTACAATTCTTGATCTAATAATTCACAGCAGGGCCCATTCCTGCGCCCACCAAGAGTAACTGTGAGGGCTTACAGTGTTGTGGCAACACCACCACCACCACCAAAGGCCCAATTTTTCCTACCACTGTTCAACAATGGCATGTAATTACAATTCTTGATATAATAGTTCACAGCAGGGCATTCCAGCGCCCACCAAGAGTAACTGTGAGGCCTTACAGTGTTGTGGCAACACCAACACCTAAGGGCCAAATTTCTGCAGAGTATATACGGCAGGCCCTTACTTTCAAACATCCAACTTACAAACGACTTCTACTTGCAAACGGAAGAAGACAACAGGAAGTGAGAGGAAATCTACCCCTAGGAAGGGAAATTCTCTCCTGTAAGAGTTAATATGGGAAAAAGGTGTCTCCTCTCCACTGATGCTTTATCACCAATCCTTGTTTCAATAAAAACCCTGAATGTTCAAAAAACTTTTGTCATTGGGACGGAAAGTGAGGTGAAATGTTCTGAACAGGTGCACAGACAGCAAAACAAATGTTACAGGGTGATAACCCTTCCCTATGTTTTCCAAAAAGCTTAAAAATAGATTTTTGGGCTGGAGCTACACTTAAAAATGTACCAGTTCAAAATTACAAACAGATTCTACTTAAGAACAAACCTACAGTCCCTGTCTTGTTTGCACCGCCTGTATACTGCTGTTCGGAGTATATAGGGCCTTTTTTTAACTTGGGAGCGGGGTTCCCCTTAATATCCATACAAGACCCAAAAGGGCTGGTAGTGGGCTGGGGGAGGGGTGGGGGGGGTACCCATGCCATTTTTCTCAATGATTTTCATCTATATTGCCGGGACCAGACATTACATTAAAGCCGCAAGCAGTTTTAAATGACTTTTTTTCCTTTAGAAATGTAATTTTGTGCAGGGATAGTTCTAAACACGGGAAACACGTGCAACTTCACAGGCATACTTTCCACACCCCCCCCAGGTATGATATTTAAAGGAATATTTCACTTTTGTTTTTTCACTTTAAGCATCATTAAAATCACTGCTCCCGAAAAAACGGCCGACCCCAAACCCTTTTTAGGACAATAACTTGCATATTAGCCTTGATAATTAGCACTTTTGATTTCGAACGTTCGAGTCCATTGTATTTAATAGGGTTCTAAAGTTTGCGCAAACTTTCGGTCCGTTCGCAGGTTCTGGTGCGAACCGAACCAGGGGGGTGTTCGGCTCATCCCTACTCCTCAGTGTCGGTAGCACTCATGCTTGACTGTAGGCAAGAAACACTTGTCTTTGTACTCCATCTCCTGGTTGCCACCACACACGCTTGACACCATCTGAACCAAAAAAGTTTATCTTGGTCTCATCAGCCTACAGGACATGGTTCCAGTAACCCATGTCCTTAGTCTGCTTGTCTTCTGATTTTCATTTCTTCAGTGTTGTCACATGAAAAGCTATAACGGGATCCGGTAGACAGTGCAGGGGAACGGATTTATTCCCCCCCCCCCCTTTATTTTGTCTCGCTTTGGGGGTTATTGGAATGGGGAGGGTACACTAGTACCGAAGCAATATTAGAAAAAAAAAAAAACAGGAATAGAGATATTATACTATATATATAAGAGGTGTGAACAAGGATATATATATATATATTTTTTCTGTATGTATGACTAGCTTATCCTACTGTGTTTTCTTTTAAATATTCCAGTAAAGAAATAAAGATAAAAAAAAAAAAAGAAAAGCTATAATAAAATATTTAATGTGAGGGGTGTACTCAATTTTGTGAGATACTGTATATATATATATATATATATATATATATATTGTAAGATTGGGGGTTGTTAGCTCTCGTAGTAGATGCGTTTTTTCAGTGATGCAAGCCAGTCAGCAACTCTGTTTAAGGGCATGGTAGCCCATTTTTATTTAAAAGCACAAAAGTTCACAAACACATCTGTAGTATTCACAGGGGGGTTCCACCATTCCTGTATCTTTCATACTAACAGTAGCCTCGTAGCTTTACCTTCTAGCGATCCAGGCCTTTAGCCTAGGCCTGACGGTCTGTTCCTCAGACCCAAACAGTGTCCAAGAGTTTCAGCTTTCTCCTAGCTTCTCCTGGTCAGCACCTTTGTTGCTATATCACTAACGATGTCTGCCTCCTGCAGACATGCACCGCCTTTGACTCCACTTCAGAGGAAGAGAGCCCACCTGGCTCTCATGCACACAGACTTCCTCTCTGTTGGGTGGAGCCCTGATCCGTAATCACCTCTGAACTAAATAGCCCAAGACACAGCTGTTCTGTCAGCGTGTCTTTCTTTTCCAAATGTGGCAATAACCAACCCTCTTGAAGGTCGCACCCTCACATACCCTCCCCCCTTGTTTCGAACCGGAGGGAGGAACACATGATCCCGTCACCATAAACGGGACACCTCTGTGCCAGCCATTGGCTGCGTAGGCCCATTTCTTTTCCGGGGTATGTGTCCACCAGCACTTCACCTTGGCGCCTCTGTGCCAACTATTCGTAGCAGTAGTCCTAATCTGCCCAACCTTTTCTCTAAAGGGGCACTCCACCCACATCTTCTTCCGGGTGTACTTCCACCACATTTTCCAACACCAATCTCTTTAACCATTTCTGTGTCCACTGGTACCTCAACCAATAGCTCGGAGTTGTCTGACAGTGCTCCACAGTGCTTCTCATACATATTTCCGTTACAGTTACCATTACTGTTATTTCCTGTCAAAGTGTCTCCAAGTACCTCAAACTGCACCTCTCTGCGCGTGATGGACTGAATTCCCACTACTGCCACGTCCGTTCGGGGCCCTTCCTTTACATGAGGTGTAGCGGGTGAGACAGTACGCACGCCATGTACCAGCCACTGCTCAGCCGCACCTCGGACCGCACCAGCAGGAATACACCCCATCACACCCGCATACGGAGAGACTTCCACTATGTCTAATATCTCTAACTTCTCAAACAATTCCCCTGAGCGCTTTCCGCACATAACTGCTGCTGGAAGCACTCTCGAGGAGAACTGCGAGACAACTTTCCACAAAAGCAACCAACAGTGTAGCAACCAATTCTCATCAACATTGCTTAACAACGCACGTATCACCTGCGTCCGATTGGTATTATGCAGTACCATGTCGCCCCTCTGCTGTGGATACACGCAGGTGTATATTGGAAAGATTCTCACCAATTCCCACAACATCTCAGAAATTTCTAGACATGCCGTATCTAAACACAGAACTCTAGTAACATTTCCTTTACCAACGATGTGGAGGGACTCATTTGCTAAGGCGTGAGAGCCCGGGACACTTAAAGAGACCTCTACCTCAGAGGCAACTAACAAAATCGCATGTGTCACACTCATCCTCTCACCTTCAGCAACACTGAGCCCTTCCAAATCGCTATCCACTACCTCATCAATCTGACATTCAACATTACTCATCTCTTTTGCTGTGGACAAAACCTCTGCTATGTATGCGCCCTTTTCAGATCCTTCCAACTGGAGAGGGTTAATTTCTGCAAAAACCAACGCACCCGTGTCTACCGGCCCTGCAGCCTCTCTATTTAGCATAGCAGAAATTGTGTCCACTCCACTGTTACCCACTAAGCCTTCCTTGTTTAAATGCACTTGTGGCAAAACATTTTCAAACACAACAGGCTGCAATAACTTAACTTCACCACTTTGCTTGGGTGGCGCTTCACTAAACCCATGAGGACTGTCAGCAGTGACAGACCGTAACAACTCATTATCAGTACAAGCAATTTCAAACATTTGAGTTTTACCATTTTTCTCATCACCAAGGTCAAGTACCCTCTTATCTATCAGAGCGGCACCACAGTTGTCCCAGGCAACCTCTGGCTCCAACACACAGAGCTCCCTGGAGGTTTCCAAGGACAACTCTGCAGCCTTAGATACTGTTGCCAAGGGAAATCGCATATCCTGCTTAGCGATCACCCCTACCTCATTAAGCATCACATTACCATCAGCACATGTGTCATCAGCATTCATAAACATAGCAGTTTTATAAACTCTATCAAACGGTCCTTTGTCAAAACGCATGGCACCCTGCGTGCCACTCAGCACACTACCCTTCCTCTCAAAATGAATTATTTTGCCCACTAGGGCGTCTTCACAGTTGTCCTGGGAAACCACTTGCCTCACCACTGCAGGCTCCTTGGTGGTTTCCCTTGACAACTGCACAGCACCTGTCACTAGGGAACATGGCATACCAACTGCTTTGGTCACCCCTAGCACATCCTTTCCAGCACTCCGCTGGATTACCTTAGCTGTACCCAGAGTCCACATGTCCCTTTCAACTTTTGACCTCGCTGCAAGCAGGGCTCTAACCTGTGTCTCCCCACTGATCTGGGCAGCACACTGCAGCAAGTTCACTTCTCCACCTTCAGTGGATCTCCGCTCTGGGGTCACTTCATTGTGAGCAACCACACAGTCAACCTTTCCCATGATTTTAACAGGAACAGTCTTACCATTCTCTTTAGCATGGATTGAAGACTTCAATTGTGAGCGCTGTCCCTTCTTTGCCACGCTCTCACAAGATGACGCCCCCTCCTGGAAACAGGGTAACATTACATCCCTCTTGGATTTTCCATCATCGCCTGCAGGCAAAGCATTAAGCCCAACAACATGATCAGCAGCTGTATTCCACAAGCTTGGACAAGAAAAGATCCCGTGGCCCAACTGACCACATTCCAGGCATGGCACTTGGCGACTTTCTCCTGTTGCTAAGGGAGACGGCCCTCTCCCACCATGCAGACTTTTACTGGTATCTCTATGAGGACGGTGGTATACCTCCTCTCTGTAGCTCCTCCTTTCTGAAAACACACGTTCTCCGGTTGCTATGGGAGACCACATTCTCCCCGCTGATCTCTTCCAGCGCTCTCTAGCCTGGACTGCTCCTAGAAAATGATCGTAGTCATCTCGGTTACTATACATCCCACGGTACACCTCCTGGTACTCCTCCATCAGAAAAGGTTGCACCAACTCAACCCAGTGATTTCTGGGCCATCTTCTGTAGGAAGCAATCATCGCAAACTCATCCAAAAAGTCCTCAACACATTCAGAAGGCAACATAGGCCGTATGAAGTCAGCTGTACGGATTTCTGCTTTGTTGCCATGGGCAACCACACCCATCTGCTCATTCTTTACACTCAGAGCAGGCTTCTCATACCTTTGCTTTGGTGAAGCCTGGGACAAAGGCCATTTAGAAACTTCATGCCCCTACTCACTGCACCGCAAACAGCGCACTTGGTTCTTAACCCATTGCACATTGATAGCTGGCCATCTTGCACCAGCGTTGCCAGGGGCAACAACATGTCCTTCCCTTTTAACTTGGTTCAGTGCAGCCAAGTGTCGCCTGCACCAATCCACTGCAGACTCAGACTCTGGTGAACTCTCCATACTTGCAGTCACCTGTGCACTCCTTGCACCAGTGTTGCTAGAAACAACACCCGCTCTGTCTCTCATTTCAGCAAACATTGCTTCCTTTTCACACAGAAAAATTTTGAAGTCCTGTCTTCAAGACTTTGCAAACAGCACACTTTCACATGTAGACTTTACTCTGTGCTTGAGCTCACTTCCACAGGCACATCACCTGTATACAACACAGTCCATTAATTGAACTCCTGTGCAATGCAGTTCGCCTGGCTGTCACACACAGCTAGCAGCAGTTCACTGCAGAAAACTTTAACTTTTCCTTTAGATAGGCTGTTCATCACAGTATTGCTGTTAAACACAGTTTCTTTTTACTCACTGTTTTTGGTATGCAAGGATCTGGAACTCTTCCAAAAACTGCCCGCATTCTCCACCACTTGTAAGATTGGGGGTTGTTAGCTCTCGTAGTAGATGCGTTTTTTTCAGTGATGCAAGCCAGTCAGCAACTCTGTTTAAGGGCATGGTAGCCCATTTTTATTTAAAAGCACAAAAGTTCACAAACACATCTGTAGTATTCACAGGGGGGTTCCACCATTCCAGTATCTTTCATACTAACAGTAGCCTCGTAGCTTTACCTTCTAGTGATCCAGGCCTTTAGCCTAGGCCTGACGGTCTGTTCCTCAGACCCAAACAGTGTCCAAGAGTTTCAGCTTTCTCCTAGCTTCTCCTGGTCAGCAACTTTGTTGCTATATCACTAACGATGTCTGCCTCCTGCAGACATGCACCGCCTTTGACTCCACTTCAGAGGAAGAAAGCCCACCTGGCTCTCATGCACACAGACTTCCTCTCTGTTGGGTGGAGCCCTGATCCGTAATCACCTCTGAACTAAATAGCCCAAGACACAGCTGTTCCATCAGCGTGTCTTTCTTTACCAAATGTGGCAATAACCAACCCTCTTGAAGGTCGCACAAAGTCGCACCCTCACAATATATATATATATATATATATATATACACACACACATACACACACACACACACACACATACACACAAAAGGCCATCCCAGGGGTGGATGCTAGAATGCAGGTGGCTGGTGTGACGGACTCCAAACACCCCGGCTGAGTATCTCCACCAAGAATCTGCTTCCCAAGCTCTGGAACACCAGGAAAGTGACTATAGCTGTAGCCACCCCAAATAACTAGGCAACAACATTTTGTTTGGAGTAAACAAGAAGAACTGCTTTGTTAGAGAAACACACTGAATTGATACAAAAAACAATCACGCTATCACAGACTAGGCCCACCTCAGACAGTCCAGCATCCACATAGGAATTCATCATACATAGGAAGCCATATGTTACAATGATAAAGCCATGTGGCAGGACAATGGGCCTTCAAAGCCACTCCTAGTAAAGTTAGTGGGTAATCCTACTGGTCCTAGCCGCTATACAGTTCCATGCGAATGTGGCTAGGACCAGGTGACGCGCTGATGGAGTGCCCAAGCTAGATGGAAGTCTGGATGGGCAAAATATTCAACTAGTGACTAGCTCCTTCTGGATAGCTTGAAAACACAGTAAAACACAGAGTTCTCTGGGCAATGGTTCTTCTGAAGCCCCAAGTTCGTGACAGTAATCCCCCGGTTCAATGGTCCGGCAGACCCGGCTAGTTCCAATACGGGTCAGGTTGGGGATGTCCGGGGGCTATACTACAATCAAAGGTCGGTTTGCCGGCAAAGTCTATCTCCATTGCTCTTTTGTCATCCCAGTCTGTACTGCACAGTAAAGTTGTAGGGCTGCAGGGCAAGATTCCACTGCAATAAGTATATGTTGTCCCTGAAGACTTGATTCAACCAGATCAAGGGGTTGTGTTGTAAGTGAGCACCGCAAAGGTTCATCCATAGAGATACGGCTGAAGTTTTTCAGGGCCCACACCAGCGCCAAACATTCTACAGTGTTTCCACGGCTACATACCCCATCTCCTAGGGTAGCAGCTTGGGATTCATTTAGGTGACAGGGTGCCGTTGGCTTTTACTTTGCTTAGTACTGCTCCGAACCCAATGGTAGAGGCATCTGTATAGACACAAAAACATTTGGGTCAAAGCAACCAAGACTGGGAAAGAAATTAAAGCATTTTTCAGTGGGCCGTGTCTGCAATTATCTGGGTGATCACCTCTTGGGGGATAGTGGTGCTGTAGAGCACCAGACGCCGCTAGATCTCTCTCTGGACCTCTTTCATCCCGGACCCTTCCATAGCTGGCTTGCTGACTCAGTCGCTGGCCTGGTTAAAATCCATCAACTCAGCAATTAGGGGAAGCTTTAACTTCTTGCTGGCGCCCTGTCCCCTTTATTCCAGCAGATCCTTAAGTGTGCTTCGCTGAAGGTTTAAGTAGCGAAGTTCCATCTGATGAGGTCCTGGTGGTGGTTTGGATGTTCCAGGCACAAGGAAGCATCCCACCGCTACTACCAAATGTGATGGACTCTGGACACCCTGACTGGGTATCTCCACCAAAAAGCTGCTTCCCAAGCTCTGGAACACTAGGCAAGTGACTATAGCTGTAGCTACCCCAAGGAACTATATAACACCTGTTTTTGGAGTAAAAAACAACTGCTTTATTAGAGAAACACACTGAATTTATACAGAAAACCTTTAGACAAGAGTTACCCACATTATCTCAGACAATGCCCACCTCAGATAGTAGAGCTAATCACAATATCACAGACAATGCCCACCTCAGACAGTCCGGCGCCCACATAGGAATACATTATATAGGGAGCCATATGTTACATTGATAGTTCTTTTTGGGTGATCCCGAGGAAGCGGTGAGAATCCTGGGATACCAGTTGATAGTCCTGGACCCCCAGATGCTATGATCCAAAAAGCGACATGCTGCATGGACTGGGCCGAAGTGGCGGATGGGTAAAGGCACCCGGGTGCCGTTCGTGGAGTAACAGTTCCATAGCCGTGGTTATCGAATGCTAGTGAGATGTAATTCTGAGGTTCCCAAGCAAGCTCCCTCTTAGAAACCACCCTGGCCCATGTCCCACCAAAAGAAGAGCATAATTCCAAAAGAGCGACGGGGAAGGACAATGGGCCTTCGAAGCAACTTCCAGTGAAGTTAGCGGGTATTCCTACTGGCCCTAGCCGCTATACAGTTTCATGCGAATGTGGCTAGGACCCAGTGCAGTGCTGATGGAGTGCCCAAGCTAGATCGAAGTCCAGATGGGCATAAAAGTCAATCAGCTCCTTCTGGATAAGTTTAAAGCACAGTAAAACACTAGTAGACAGGTGCGGTATGTTTTGTTCCGAATCGAAATTCAGACACATTTTTTGTTACTCGTGAATTCGGATGTATCCAAATTTCCGAATTACAATAGTAACAAAGTTAAACTAATCTGAAATAACAAAACAATCATTTTGGACGAAATTTGGATAGTTTCGAATCGAATTTGAATAGTTTTCGAAACAAATTTACATTTCAGAAGAGAATAAAATAGAATAGAATAGAAAATAAAGGAATAGAATATAAAAGAATACAATATAAAATAAAACATTGGATATAATAGAGTAAAACAAAACAGATTACAAAATAAAAGAATGGAAATGAAAATAAGAGAATAGAATAGTGTAAAACAGAACAAAAAAGAATAGAAAATAAAAGGTATAGAATAGAATAAAATAGAATGAATATAACCATCTTCTGAAATTCAAATAGAACAAATTTGAATTCAAATAGAATTCAAAAAATTCAAAAAATGAAAAGAATATAACCTTCTTCTGAAATTCAAATAGACTAAATTTGAATTAGAATAGAATAGAAAAGAATAGATTAGAGTAGAAAATAAAAGAATAAAATAGAATAAATAGAAAGAATATAACCATCTTAATGAATTAACATTTTGAATAAAATTAATTTGAATAGAATAGAAAATAATAGAATCGAAAATGAATGAATAGAAAAGAATAGAAAAAAACAATAGAATACAAAGAATATAACAATATTTCGAAATTCTAATTTCAAATAGAATAAATTTGATTTCAAATGAAATTCTAATTGATTTTAAATTTTCCAAAATGCGGTCGAATTGGATTTGATAAAATGAAACGAATTCCAAAAATAAATTAAACAAATGAAATGGATTTAACAAAACATATTTATGTAAATAACGAATCTAAACAAAACACATTTTTTCGTTCTGTATAAGTCTAGTTGCTAGAACGCAAGGGGCTGGATCACACAGTTTTATTGGTTGTTGGTGTGTGCAGGGGGCTGAGGGGGAAAGAGTATCTGGTATAGACACTCTCCCACCATGCCTCCATAAGTTCCTCCTTAACCGGTTCCCGGCCGGCTGGCGTACATATACAGGGGCAGAATGACTCCCCTGCGCGAAACCCCGTACAGGTACGGTGTTCCTTTAACAGGCGCCGGAGGGACGTGCGCGCGCCCGATGCACGGCGGGGGACCCGATGCATGTGACCAGCAGTCGTGATCGCCGCTGGCCACGTGCGATCACATGCACGAGCGTCAGCACGGGGATTTGTGTGTTAACGCACAAATCCCTGTGCTGTCAGAGGAGACATGTCGTTGGTTACTAGTAAGTAGGAACAGCGAAATGTCTCCTCTCCTACTCAACCCTATCCCCATACAGTTAGAACACACTGAGGGAACACATATTTTACCCCTTGATCCCCCCCTAGTTTTAACCCATTCCCTACCTGTGTCATTTACACAGTAATCAGTGCATTTTTATAGCACTGATCGCTGTATAAATGTCAATGGTCCCAAAAATGTGTCAAAAGTGTCCGATCTGTCCACCGCAATGTCGCAATACCGCTAAAAATCGCCATTAACATTAGAAAAAAATGCATAAAAATGCCATAAACTTTTGCGCAAACCAATCAATATACGCTTATTGCGATTTTTTTTCCCCCCAAAAATATGTAGAAGAATATATATTGGCCTAAACTGATGAAGAAATTAGTTTTTTAAAAACATTTTTGGAGATCTTTATTATAGCAAAAAGTAAAAAAAATTTTTTTTTTCAAAATTGTCGCTCTTCTTTTGTGTATAGCGCTAAAAATTAAAACGCAGAGGTGATCAAATAGCAGCAAAAGAAAGCTCTATTTGTAGGAAAAAAAAGGACGCAAATTTCATTTGGGTACAGCATTGCATGATCGTGCAATTACCAGTTAAATTGACGCAGTGCCAAATTGTAAAAAGTGCTCTGGTCAGGAAGAGGGCTAAAACCTTCCGGGGCTGAAGTGGTTAACTGATCAGGGTGGCAGGTCGTTATATACTGTCTATATATACATTTTTTTTCATACTGACTTACTGAAAAATGAAATCAAGCTTGCAGTGAATGTTTGCTTTGCAAGCTGATGGACAAGAGGTGGAGGTGCTCAGCTCATATCAAAGCTTCCATTAGTATCATCAGTGTAATTGTGTGCACTAGTAGACCAAAAATCTGGCATCAAGTAACAATTTTAGCATAGGCTTTACAGAAGTGTCAGCACTGAGGGGTGCTTCCACCCCTCTACTCAGTGCAGCCATATAGAACAGTCGGGGTAGGGGGGTCCCAAAGGTATGTTAGTACACAAATATTTTGGCAGGTCACATGATGTGTGTTTAGCTGTTTATCTACCTGCTAGCATTAGTCCTTTAATTGGCAGTTATCTGGTTTTGCATGCCATGAAATCTACTTCCTTGTTAGTCAAGAATTAGAATTGATCTGCTTCAGATATGACCCATTTACAGGTAGTGAGGAGGAGGATTGTGAAAGAGGTCAGTGTGCCTGGACTTTGCTTCATACCGCAAACACAGCATAATGGGTTCATTTCCCTTTTCTCGACCAGAGAACCAACTGACGCATTGTTTCCACTAAGCCTTTGTATTATGATCATTCAGGATCCATATCATGGCCAAAATGGTACTTTGGTACTTTGTTCTGACAAGGGCCACAGAACAATGACATCCTGCCTCCTGAGGGTCCTAGATTATTGATACACTGGCCCATGGGGCCCCAGAAAAAAAAACACACTCCTACCATTAACCCTAAAGTTAATAGATATTTAATATATGAAAATTAAATTTGCAAAGTGAACATGTTCTCCTTTAGTAAAGCAACCACAATAAAGCTTGGGAAGTTCAAGAATAATGACATACTGACAACTGGGGTCCCAGAATAATGACACACTGACACTTGAGGTCCAAGAACAATGGCACACTGACCCTTGCAGGCAAGATATCTATTACACATTGATCTTAGGGTCCAAGAACAATTATTGGTTGAACTTGACCTGTGTCTTTTTTTCTAACCTGACTAACTATGTGACTATGTAATGACAAACTCACACTTGGAGGCCCCAGAACTATGAAAAATTGACCTTTGGGAGTCTCAGAACAAAGACATACTGACCCATGGGGAGACCCAGGAACAATGAAGCACTGACTCTTGGGGGTCCCAGAACAATGACACATTGACACTTGGGGTCCCAGAACAATGGCATACAGACCCATGAGCCCAATAACAATGAAATACTGATCATTAGGGGTCCAGAACAATAACATACTGACTCTTAGGGGTCCCAGGACAATGACACACTGACACTTGGGGTCCCAGAACAATGGCACACTGATCCATGAGTCCAAGAACAATTACATACTGACCCTTGGGGGTCCCAAGACAGTGACAAACTGACCCTTGGGGGTCCAGAACAATGACATAGTGACTCTTAAGCCCTGTACACACGATCGGATTTCCTATGGATTCTAGTCTGATGGATTTGTCCATCGGATATCCGATGAAACTGTTTTCCATCAGTCTTGCCCACACACCAAGAACTAGCTCTCTCTGAATATATTTCCTTTGAACATCTTTCTGCACGTTGCCAAATTGATGCCACCACCTCTATCATCATTGCAACTATATATCGTCCGCCAGGATACCACACGGAATTCAACACTGAGATTATTCAATTTTGTTTAGAATTGAACACTTACACGTCAAACATTATCCTGCAAGGCGACTGTAACCTATGGCTTGAGGACTTACAGAATCCTAAAATACAGGAGTTTTTACAAGATCTTGACGCCCTTGGCTTTGTTCAAAATGTCAACTCCTATACCCATGAGAAAGGGCACACACTAGATGCGGTCTTCTCCTCTAATATTACCATCTCTGACATCCAGAACATCGAACTTATATGGACAGATCATAAATTAATTTCATACCAACTCAGAGACTTTAGACCCCCAGCCCCAGACTTGGGTACTCCCATGCAGCAATCCAAGCCGTTTCGTTCACTTAAAAACCTCTGTCCACTCACCTTCATGGCAACATACTTGGCTCTTGAACCTATCACCATAGACAGTGAAGATGATCTTTATACTGACTTTGAAATCCATCTTGACAGAGTCACTAAAGCCCTTTGATGCATTTGAACTACAAATCCATCATACACTTGATAAACTCGCCCCTCTCAAAACATCACACTTTCGCAAAAAGATTACCAAGGCTAAACCTTGGTACACTAGCAACCTAGCCCTAATTAAAACGAAATGCAGACAGCTTGAAAGAAAATGGCTTAAGACTAACACACACCAAGACAAGCTTGCATACCGAATAATTTCTCGGGCATATTTCAAAGCTATTAGCCACAGGAAAAAGCATATTACGGTGAACAGATCGATAACGCCGGAAACCAGGATAAGAAACTTTTCGAAATCGTAAACGAAATGCTTAATCCACGTAGGTTAACCAAGACGATAATACCATCATAAGAATTCACTAATAAATTAGGGATCGCTTTCCAAGATAAAATTCATAAAATCCGGTTGGGCATTGCCAAGAACACTCACCTGATTGACCAACCTGGTCCACTACAAGAGGCTATCCAACCTACTCTGTCCAGCTTAAAAAACTTCACACCTACCACGTCGGAGTTACTACACAAAGTAATTCTTAAATTGAAGCCCACACACTTTGCGGATGAATTTTGCCCTGCATGGTTTTTCAAACTCCAGTCAAAGGCATTCCTTCCAGACCTATGTACAATCATCAACTTCAGTTTAAGGCTGGGAGTTATACCAGGGAAACTTAAACACTCATACGTTACGCCAATTCCAAAAAAAAAAAAAACAGAGCTTCAAGACCCGAATAATCTAAGACCCATTTCTAGTATTCATTTTGTGGCAAAGATTATGGAAACCATCGTTCTTGAGCAACTTCAGGAATACTCTGAAGGGGAGGGCCTATTCCACGATGTCCAGTCTGGGTTCCGTCCAGGCAGGGGAATAGAGCTCTCCACGATGGCCATGAGGGAACAGCTGCTGAGGGTCAGAGACGCTGGGGAATCGGTGGCCTTAGTGCTATTGGACCTCTCCGCGGCTTTTGACACCATTGATCACGACATTCTGATCTCGCGCCTTCATGACCAGTTTGGAATTCGAGATGCTGTCCTGTTATGGATCCAGTCTTTTCTACAAGATCGTACCCAACAGGTTAGGCTGGGACCTTTCAGGTCAGCCATAAGCCCAGTGCCCTGGGGAGTACCACAGGGCTCTGCCCTCTCTCCATACCTTTTCAATTGTTATATGCGCCCCCTACCCGATATGTTGCAGTTACATGGCCTTCAAGGCCAATTATATGCCAATGACATCCAAATCCTAGTCAACACTTCCATAAATGACAGACATCCCCAGATCCTAGCAGAATGCATGACTCATATCCATTCCTGGATGAATAGAAACTGGTTGAGCCTCAACTGCTCCAAAACAGAAATACTCCAAGTGGGCGAACCTCTAGCCTTTCCCATTCTATCTCGATGGCCATCTGACCTAGGTACCTGCCCAGAACCTAAAAGACAAGTCAAGAACCTTGGAATTATTTTTGATGCAAAGCGTACCTGGATTCCGCATATTATGAACTGTATGAAAAATGCCTCATTCTATTTGCAAATTATTCGGAAGATCAGACATCTACTTTCATATCGACACCAAATCACACTTACTTTGGCTCTAGTACAATCCAGGCTAGACTTTGCCAATGGTTTTTGCCTTGGCCTTCCCCTTAAGTGGGTCAAAAAAATCCAAATTATACAGAATCAAGCAGCACGCACTATTACGGGAACACCATATAGACATCACATCACCCCCGTGCTGGCACAGCTACATTGGTTACCTATAGTGCATAGAGTACAATTTAAAATCTTGATTCTAATGTTTATAGCATATTAGGGCCTGGGCCCACTCTATCTCACAGAAATGGCCCCCCATTACACACCAATTAGAGCATTGCGGTCAGGGCTTCAAAATAGGATCATCCAAGCACCCGCCCGACTCCAGTCCTTGGGAGGTCGACGAATGCAGACTATGGGCGCGGCCCTTTGGAACCAACTCCCCGACCATCTCCGGCTCCCAATGCCCCAAGCTCTTTTTAAAAGGCAATTAAAAACCCACCTTTTTAAAAACGCTTTTTCCTAACTACGGATGTAGAGACATCTAATTCTGTAATAATTAACGTCAATTTTGTTTTTTGACTCCCCTCGTGAGCCTTTTTTTTTTTTCTCTTCTCCCCTCCCTTTTTTAAAATAGTTTTTTTTCCCCAAGGCTGATTGGTGAATTTATGATACAGCGCGCTTAGTTGCAGTCCTCCAAGACAGTATTTGGCGCAATATAAATTTACATATCATCATCATCATCACCATCAGTCCAAAAACCGACCGTTCCAAACGCGGTGACGTAAAACACTCAGATGAGCCGAGAAAAATGAAGTTTAATGCTTCTGAGCATGCGTCGACTTGATTCTGAGCATGCGTGGGTTTTTTATCCGATGGACTTGCCCATAGACGATCGGAATTTGCTATCGGTTTTGGATCCATCGGAAAAATTTAAAACATGTTCTATTTTTTAAAACCGATGGAAAAAAGACCGATGGGTCCCATACACGATCGGTTTGTCCGATGAAAAAAATCTATCGGACGGGTTTCATCGGTAAAACCGATCGTGTGTACAGGGCTTTAGGGGTCTCAAGACAATGACAAACTGACCATTGGGGGTCCGGAATAATGACATACTGACTCTTAGGGGTCCAAGAACAATGGCACACTGACCCATGAGTCCAAGAACAATGACATACTGACTCCTGGGGGTCCCAGGACAATGACATACTGACTCTTAGGGGTCCCAAGACAATGGCACACTGACACTTGGGAGTACCAGAACAATAACAAACTGACCCTCTTGGGGGTCTCAGAACAATGACACACTGACCCACGAGTCCAAGAACAATGAATCACTGACCCTTGGGAGTCACAGAACAATTTCACACTGGCCATGAGTCTCAGAGCAATGACACACTTACATTTGGGAGTTCCAAAACAATGACAAATTGACCCTTTTGGGTTCCATAACAATGGCACACTGGCCCTTGAGTCCCAGAGCAATGGCATACTTACGCTTGGGGGTTCCAGATCAATGATATACTGACCCCTGTGGGTCCCAGGATAGTGACATATTTACCCTTGGGGGTTCCAGAACAATGACACACTGACCCAAAAGTCCAAGAAAAATTACATACTGACCCTTGGGGGGTCCCAGGACAATGATAAACTAAACCATGAGCTCAAGGAAAATGACATACTGACCCTTGGGTGTCCAAGGACAATAACACACTGACACTTGGGTTCCCAGGACAGTGGCACACTGACCCATGAGTCCAAGAACAATGACATACAGATCCTTGGGAGTTCAAGAACAATGGTACACTGACCCTTGGGGGTCCCAGGACAATGACAAACTGACCCATGAGTCCAAGAACAATTACATACTGACCCTTGGGGGTCAGAGGACAATGACACACTGACACTTGGGGTCCCAGGAAAATGGCACACTGACCCATGAGTCCAAGAACAATTACACACTTACCCTTGGGAGTTCCAGAACAATGACAAATTTACCTTTGGGGCCCCAGAACAATGGCACACTGGCCATTAGTCTCAGAGCAATTAAGCACACTTATCCTTGGGGGTCCCAGGACAATAACACACTGACACTTGAGATCCCAGAACAATGACAAATTGACCCTTAGGGGTTCAAGAACAGTGACACACTGACCCATGAGTCCAAGAACAATGACACACTGACCCTTGGGGGGTCACAGAACAATGACAAATTGACCTTTGGGAGTCATAGAACAATGGCACACTGACTCTTGGGAGTCACAGAACAATGGCACACTGGCCCATGAGTCCAAGATCAATGACATACTGATCTCTGGGAGTTCCAGAACAATGGTACACTGGCCCTTGAGAGTCACAGAACAATGACAAATTGACCCTTGAGGTTCCCGAAACAATGACACACTGACCCATGAGTCCAAGAATAATAGCACACTGACCCTTGGGAGTCACAGAACAATGGCACACTGGCCATGAGCCCCAGAGCAGTGGCACACTGACACTTGGGGTCCCAGAACAATGCCATACTGACCCATGAGTCCAAAAACAATGACACACTTACCCTTGGGAGTTCCAGAACAATGGCACACTGGCCCATGAGTCCCAGAGCAGTGGCATACTTACCCTTGGGGGTCCCAGGACAATGACATACTGACCCTCGGGGGTCTTAGAACAATGACAACACTAACCTTTGGGTTTCCCAGAACAATAATATACCGACCCTTGGGGATTCCCAGAAAATTACTCTTTAACCACTTAAGCCCCGGACCATTTTGTAGCTAAAGGACCAGAGATGTTTTCAGAATTTTGCACTGCGCTGCTTTAACTGTAAATTGTGCAGACATGCAATGTTGTACCGAAACGAAATTTGCGTCCTTTTCTTCCCACAAATAGAGCTTTCTTTTAATGGTATTTGATTGCCTCTGCGATTTTTATTTTTTGCGATATAAACGGAAAAAGACCGAAAATTTTGAAAACAAATGATATTTTCTACTTTTTGTTATAAGAAAAATCTAATAAACTCAATTTTAGTCATACATTTAGGCCAAAATGTATTCAGCCACATGTCTTTAGTAAAAAAAATGTCAATAAGCGTATATTTATTGGTTTGCGCAAAAGTTATAGCGTCTACAACCTAGGGTACATTTTCTGGAATTTACACAGCTTTTAATTTATGACTGCCTATCTCATTTCTTGAGGTGCTAAAATGGCAGGGCAGTACAAACCCCCCCCCAAATGACCCAATTTTGGAAAGTAGACACCCCGAGGAAATTGCTGAGAGGCATGTTGAGCCCATTGAATATTTTTTTTTTGTCTCAAGTGATTAAATAATGACTAAAAAAAAATAAAAAATTACAAAAAGTTGTCACTAAATGATATATTGCTCACACATGCCATGGTTATATGTGGAATTACACCCCAAAATACATTCTGTTGCTTCTCCTGAGTACGGGGATACCACATGTGTGGGACTTTTTGGGAGCCTAGCCGCGTACGGGCCCCCGAAAACCAAGCACCGCCTTCAGGATTTCTAAGGGCGCAAATTTTTGATTTCACTCCTCACTACCTATCACAGTTTCGAAGGCCATAAAATGCCAAAATAGCACAAAACCCCCCCAAATGACCCCATTTTAGAAAGTAGACACCCCAAGGAAATTGCTGAGAGGCCTGTTGAGCCCATTGAATTTTTTTTTTTTGTCCCAAGTAATTGAATGACAAAAAAAAAAAAAAATTACAAAAAGTTGTCACTAAATGATATATTGCTCACACATGCCATGGTTATATATGGAATTACACCCCAAAATACATTTTGCTGCTTCTCCTGAGTACGGGGATACCACATGTGTGGGACTCTTTGAGAGCCTAGCCGCGTACGGGCCCCCGAAAACCAAGCACCGCCTTCAGGATTTCTAGGCACAAATTTTTGATTTCACTCCTCACTACCTATCACAGTTTCAAAGGCCATAAAATGCCAAAATAGCACAAAACCCCCCCAAATGACCCCATTTTGGAAAGTAGACACCCCAAGCTATTTGCTGAGAGGCATGGTGAGTATTTTACAGCTCTCATTTGTTTTTGAAAATGAAGAAAGAAAATATATATATATATTTTTTTCAACTTTCAAAACTTTGTGACAAAAAGCGAGATCTGCAAAATACTCACCATACCTCTCAGCAAATAGCTTGGGGTGTCTACTTTCCAAAATGGGGTCATTTAGGGGGGTTTTGTGCCATCTGGGCATTCCATGGCCTCCGAAACTGTGATAGGCAGTGAGAAGTGAAATCAAAAATTTACACCCTTAGAAAGCCTGAAGGTGGTGCTTGGTTTTGGGGTCCCGTACGCGGCTAGGCTCCCAAAAAGTCTCACACATGTGGTATTCCCGTACTCAGGAGAAGCAACAGAATGTATTTTGGGGTGTAATTCCACATATGCCCATGACATGTTTGAGCAATATATCATTTAGTGACAACTTTGTGCAAAATAAAAAAAAAAAATTAAAAAAATTGTCTTTTTTCCGCAACTTGTGTCAACATATAAAATATTCCATGGACTCGACATGCCTCTCAGTATATAGCTTGGGGTGTCTACTTTCCAAAATGGGGTTATTTGGGGGGGTTTTGAACTGTTCTGGCATTTTATACACAACATTAGGAAGCTTACATCCACTCTTCTAACCACTTGAAGACAAAGCCCTTTTTGACACTTTTTGTTTACATGAAAACATTTTTTTTTTTTTGCAAGAAAATTATGTTGAACCCCCAAACATTATATATATTTTTAAAGCAAAGGCCCTACAGATTAAAATGGTGGGTGTTGCATTTTTTTTTCTACACAGTATTTGCGCAGCGATTTTTCAAACACATTTTTTGGGGAAAAAATACACTTTTTTTAATTTTAATGCACTAAAACACACTATATTGGCCAAATGTTTGATGAAATAAAAAAGATGATCTTAGGCCAAGTACATAGATACCAAACACGACAAGCTTTAAAATTTCGCACAAACGCGCATTGGCGACAAACTACATACATTTTTAAAAGCCTTTAAAAGCCTTTACAGGTTACGCCGTTAGATTTACAGAGGAGGTCTACTGCTAAAATTACTGCCCTCGATCTGACCTTCGCGGTGATACCTCACATGCATGGTGCAATTGCTGTTTACATATGACGCCAGACCGACGCTTGCGTTCGCCATTGGGCAAGAGCAGGGCAGGACAGGGGTGCTTTTTTTTTTTTTTTTTTATTATTAATTTTGCTTTTTTATTTTATTTTTAAACTGTTGCTTCCATATTTTTTTTTTTTATCATTTTTATTGTTATCTCAGGGAATGTAAATATCCCCTATGATAGCAATAGGTAGTGACAGGTACTCTTTTTTTGAAAAAACTGGGGTCTATTGGACCCTAGATCTTTCCTCTGCCCTCAAAGCATCTGACCACACCAAGATCGGTGTGATAAAATGCTTTCCCAATTTCCCAATGGCGCTTTTTATATCCGGGGGGGGGGACATTCCCTCCCACTGCTTGTAAAAGCAGTCCAGAGGCTAATTAGCCACTAGGATTGCTTTTACATGAAAGCCGGCCGCTGGCTGAAAAGAATGATACCAAGATGATACCTAAACCCGCAGGCATCATTCTGGTATAAACATTCAAAGTCCAGCAACATACCAGTACGTTGCTGGTCCTTGTTGGACATGTATTGTAATCTTTTTTTTCATGCAGCCTGTTGGCTGAACGAAAAAAAAAGATTGATCGGTGGGTATGCCCACCATTAGAATACCGCCCTTCATCCACCCACTTCTAATGATGGGCATACATGCACCATTTATATATGCCGAAGCATGGGGGCATCTTCCCGCAAAAGTTATGCCGCGTACACATGGTCAGACTTTTCCACGGGCAAGCCTTCGTCAAGATTTCGACCGTATGTACGCGGCATTAGGAGCAAAATCGCTCCTCCGCCCCTGCTGCCCCAATGCTTCGGCATATATGCTTTTTTTTTTTAACTGTGGTGGTGAAATCACCTCCTACAGCACTGGAGTCGCAGGGATCAGGCCTGTCTCTGCGAACGCTGCAGTTATGTGTGTTGTGTTTTGCAAGTGACAGTGATCGATCGATACTGCACTTGGGTGGCCTGGGCTGGACGGAGGGGCAAAACGCAGGTGCTAGCAGGTATCTGGGCTGATCCCACTAACACTGCGTTTTTGGGAACCCTAAACTGCTGGGGACGCTAGTATAGATCTGATCAGATCAGATATTGATCTGTTCAGATACTATACCACTAAGGGGGTGTATGCTTCACGCGTGGGTGTTAGCGTTACTGGCACTAAACTGACGCTGCCTGGGGTGTGACGCAGACCCTCTCTGACGCTAAAACCTAATTGATATCACCCGCCGGGCGATCAGGGGGTTAAACCTTTATTGGGTTATATACGGCGGGTGCCCTGACACTAAAAAAAGCAAACTAACTAACCAGCGTCACCCGTAACACTTATATGGTGATTACTGGTGAAAGGGTTAACTAGGGGCAATTAGGGGGTTAAAACCTTTATTAGGTAATATATGGAGGTACCTGACGCTATATAAAAACCTGACGGCGAACCTAAAAAAAAATTACTGGCTACCTATCGGCATCACCGACACTAAGACAGCGATCAGAAAAACGATCGCTTAGCGACAGTGGTGATAGGGGGTGAAAGGGTTACCTGGGGGGCGATCAAGGGGGTTAAACCTTTATTAGATAATATATGGGGGTACCTGACGCTATAAAAACCTGCGGCGAACCTAAAAAAAATTATTGGTTACCGATCTGCATCACCGACACTAAGACAGCGATCAGAAAAACGATCGCTTAGCGACAGTGGTGATAGGGGGTGAAAGGGTTACCTGGGGGGCGATCAAGGGGGTTAAACCTTTATTAGATAATATATGGGGGTACCTGACGCTATAAAAACCTGCGGCGAACCTAAAAAACTGGCTACCGATCGGCATCACTGACACTAAGACAGCGATCAGAAAAACTATCGCTTAGCGACAGTGGTGATAGGGGGTGATAGGGGGTGAAAGGGTTACCTGGGGGGCGATCAAGGGGGTTAAACCTTTATTAGGTAATATATGGGGGTACCCGACGCTATAAAAACCTTCGGCGAACCTAAAAAAAATAACTGGCTTCCGATCGGCATCACCGACGCTAAGACAGCGATCAGAAAAATGATCGCTTAGCGATGGCGGTGCTAGGGGGTGAAAAGGTTATCTGGGGGGCAATCATGGGGTTAAACCTTTATTAGGGGGGGGGTTAGGGGGCTACACTGGACCTAAAACTAAACTGTAGTGACACTTTTACAGTCACAAATGTCACTGATTGCAGTGATCAGTAAATAAATGGTCACTGCAATCAGTGACACTGTGACTGGGGGCTGGGGGGTGATCTGCGGGGTGATCTGGGGTGTCTGGGGGGGCCTGGGGGGCGATTTATGTGCCTATGTGTCCTGGTGTCAGTGTAGTGTTTTGTGCACTAACCTGCATCTTCTCCTGTACGGCGCTCGGTATATGTGAGCGCCGCAGGAGAGATGACATCACTTCCTCTGCCTGTGTAAACATTACACAGGCAGGGAAGCTCTCTCATTCGCCGGGAGCGATCGAGAGGGGGTGGCCGGAATCGAACGGCCGTCCCCTCATCCCTGATCGCTCCCAAACGAATAACGGCTGCTCACTGTAAAGAAGGGGGGTCCGATCGGACCCCCCAACTATACAAAGGCAGTCACGTAGATATACGTGATTCTGCCTGTCGGTGCCATTCTGCCGACGTATTTTTACAGTGGGCGGTCGTTAAGTGGTTAACACTCGCCTCTCATACATTCAGACATTACTGTACCAAAGGATACAAAGATAGTAATAACTATTCAGCTACAAGCGCTGCTCTTATCATAAATAACAATGTGCTCAGTAGTGACTATGTAAATTAAGTCTAAACAAGTCATATACAAGTGCAAAAAAATGAACAATATTATTTAAAGTGCTTCTGAGGACGCCCAGTGGGAGGGGTGAAACATGTCAAGCAGGGACAGACAAGTGACATGATTTGGGTGTTTGGAACGCACGCCAATATGGTGAGCAAACTTTTAACCAATGCCTGGTATTTTAACTGTAAATGTGAGTGTAATAACTTTTAGTCACCTTTTTTTAATAAAATCCAAACGTCATCACACTATGGAGATCTCTTTATTATCTTTCATGAAACACTGCAACTGCATTTGAACAAGTGACGGGAGGAAATAGGAGAGATGAAATGCCAACCATTACATCAGGATACTGCTATTGAGATGCCCTTTTGTCTCTGAGAGTCAGTGACTGGGGAGTGCAGGCGGAGAGCATGGAAGAGAAAAAATTCACTTTAAAGACCCTTGAGCCCAAGCACCTTTTGATTGTACAATGAACTGTTTAATAAGATTTTTTGCACGCGCACTTTCAATTATATTGTTCATTTTGTTTGTTTTTTATATTGTTCATGATTTGCACTGGTCCAAATCATTTGACGGAGGGGGGATTAGGGTGTGGGGTTGTTTTTCAGGGGTTGGGCTTGGCCCCTTAGTTCCAGTGAAGGGAACTCTTAAGGCGTCAGCATACCAACACATTTTTTGTCAATTTCATGCTCCCAACAATGTGGGAACAGTTTGGGGATGTCTTAAGATAAAAATTCCTTGAATCCACACAACTCAGAATAAGATAATAATTGTACAATTCGTCATGCAGGCGGGCATAGGCGTGCACAGCCTATTGCATTAGGGTGCACCTCAAAGCTCAAAGACATATGCATGTGTGACATATTTACCAGCCTCTTTCCCACTATCCAGCCTGAAACAATGGGGGGGAGGGGGTGAGCAAGGGGGACCCGGGCAGCAGAAAGAAGATGAACAGGGACAGGAGGGGTGGCAGCGGTGGCATATATTGGAACCTATCACCTGTTTTTTGCTCCTGTGGCAGCTGAATGTCGGGGAGAAGCCTACGTTCAGCTGCTGCAGGAGGAAAATACAGATCAGTTCCACTAAATCCCACCCACTGCCCCTCCTGTCCAGATTCTGTGTTCGGCAAGGAAATATCACGGTTTACCTGTCACCTACCCATGATCGGCGGGTAGATTGTGATTGATGGGTTGCCAACCTCAGGATTGGGGTGTGCCCAGGCACACCTGGCACACCCCTTGTGCACGCCTATGCAGACGGGGTACCTCCCCTGATAGCAACAATTAACTATATGAACTTGGATGGATGGGACAAAGAGATGTCATCAGAAGGCAAATAAGGGGAGGATCAACCACGGTATAGTTGAACAAAAATTCTGGCTTTATTATTGAAACACACAATAATAATTAAGTTCAGCGAGAGTGGCACAATGAGCGCTCTGGTGAACCACGTTCCTCCAATATACCCAGCAATGAATAAAAAAAGTCACTGTAGTAAATTGACAATGTTCTCTTTAAAAAACACTAAGCTCAAAACCCCGCAACTCCATCCTTATGAATCCTGTCTCCAGTAAGGGATGAAAAATGGTGCTACTAATTTATATTGTCCAACACAATACCACAATTCTCTCTTATATTGCACCCCTCTATTTGTTCATATCTTCTGTCCATAAAAAGGGTTTGTACAGATATTTCGGCATGAGGTCATGTAGTAAAAAGGAGTGTGAACAATCATGTAATCATAGCATTCCGGTCACTTGCTTCAGCTGATAGAGTAAGTCTTGCATTCAGGTAAACCAATCACAGCTATCTCTTGCAGTATGCGGTATACAGTATACGCCAAGTCTCTCAATAAGCAGTAGTATTCACCTCACACAACTGTATTTGTTTGTGTGGAGGGCTGCAGTAACCGTATATGCAACGTGAGACGTAGGGCATTCAACACAGTTCAGAATATATCCGTGAATAATCGCTGTAATATTTCACTGTTAGGAAGAAATACATGGATAGTGTTCACCCTAAACGAGCGCTTACCCTTCCTTTGCCAGTATATCTTGGCCGCAATATAGCTTCACTTGATATGTCCTCTGGCAGAAAGACCATGAGGTGTGTCTGTGGTGCCAGTTGCTGAACTTTGGCCGCTTGCGTATTGCTGTTCCGAATGGCTAATTCATCCCAAAGGTGTTCTTGTGTATTGCTGTTCCGAATGGCTGTTTGTTTGTCCGAAGAGATTCCCTCGAGACTTCCGATTCAGCGTCTGGAATGCAGAGCTACGGTGGCCGGAATGGCTCACTAGTGGTTTGCGGAAGTAGACTTATCCACGAACAGACCCTTAGATGTCAATAGTAAGGGAACTCCTTACAATCCCGGATTGAGGGCCATAGTGGAGTGCGGGGATGGGCTAGCATCAGCTACATTGACACGTTTCGTGCACTTAGCCGTGCACTTCGTATACTTCCGCAAACCACTAGTGAGCCATTCCGGCCAGCGTAGCTCTGCATTCCAGGCGCTGAACCGGAAGTCTCGAGGGAATCTCTCCGGACAAATAAACAGCCATTCGGAACAGCAATACACAAGAACACCTTTGGGATGAATTAGAGTGGAGACTGTGAGCCAGGCTTTCTCATCCACATCTGTGCCTGACCTCACAAATGCGCTTCTGGAAGAATAGTCAAACATTCCCATAGACACTCCTAAACCTTGTGGACAGCCTTCCCAGAAGAGTTGAAGCTGTTATAGCTGCAAAGGGTGGGCCAACTCAATATTGAACCCTACGGACTAAGACTAGGATGCCATTATAGTTCATGTGTGTGTAAAGGCAGGCGTCTCAATAGTATATTATGTTACCCTGATGAGTGGATTCCATCTGATTCACGGTGTGGAGACATGCTTTCAGTGAAGCTACCTCCTTGGATATTGAGTTCAGGCTGTTTATAATCTCTGTAATCGATATCTACTTGTTTGGGTAAGAGGCCATCTGCTTACATTTAGAAGTACCTTTTGCCACATTGGAGCACCTTTGGAGTGTTTTTTTGCATTTGTGACGCACCCGGCACTTTATTCTATTGGCACTTTCTTAATGGACTTTATTTCATACTTTTTGTATTTTCAATATACTTTTAATTCATATTGCACTTTGCACAGTATTTAAACACTTGCACTTTATTGAATTTCTATATGCAACCTATTTTGTCCAAATTATTTTAGGTTGAATTTACGTGTGTTCAATTTAAAGGAACAGTGCACTATTTCACTGTATCGTTTTTTATATGCAATTGTTTTTTGTTGGATGAATTCAGAGTTGATTGTCACATTCATTTAAAGGAACAGTGCACCATTTTGTATTTGCAGTGTATTTATTCTATATCCAGGATTTGGGTTGCAGTAGTTCATAGGGAGTGTATTACCATAGTACAGGTATTCCATCTTAAGTTTATTAATAACTATTCACCTTTTATGGTTGCAGTCAGCATGGAGGGGGTGTGTCAGGTCCAGCAGTACAATGGAAAGTGTTATCACTCACACCAACCCCATTTATCATTTACAAATATCATAAGCAGTGGTGGGGAAGAGATAATATGTAATAAAACGGTGTAATTGTGTAACATTATTGTCATCGGTTGTAAACTTATTTAACAGCTGTATTGCTTGTATAAATCTGTATGAAAATTCCATGCTTCCTCACAGGGGTCTAAAGCTCAATTTGAGTCTTCTGGTATAAATTTGTTATGCAATCCAGTTTTATAACAAGAATATGACATAAAAAAAATAAAAATAAAAGGGCATGACCCATTTAAGGGCCAATTCAGACCACTGCAGTGACGGCACTGGAAAGCACCAGTCACTGCTATGTCATACAGAAAACAATTGTTTTCTATGTGTCCTATACACAATGAAATGCAGCCCAGAGCTGTGCTCCAGTGATCTGAGATAAAATGCAGATATGCAGTGCACTGGACAGGATTGCATGTACCTGTACAGCAGTGCAATGCACCATTCTGCTGTACAGTTGACAAGAATGGTCACTTTTTTGCACTGAAAATAACGTTTGTTAAAAAAAAATGGGAGCTGTGTAATGCACTGAATCTCCCACCACACTGCCCCCTACTGCCGGCTCACTGCAACTGGAACAGACATCTGCTGCACAGTAAATAGCTGTGGTTTTCCTGTGCGGCAGCTGTCTGTTTATGTGTGAATGGGCCCTAAGTGAATGGGGCCGAGCCCCAACTGTAATGATGTGTATGCTTTATGTTATACTTCAAGTTCAATTTTTATTCCTAGTTCCTTATGCATGTTAGGAAACAGTTAACAGTTTTAGTCATGTGATCTGGGGGTGGGGAGCTGTGGTAGTTGTAAGATGGATGCTGCTGAATAAACACCAGGCTCATGTTCAAGCTCTTTCCTGTCTGCCTATACTTGGTGTTAAAGTGGTTTTAAACCCTTCCGGGGAAGTTACACCTACAGGTAAGCCTAGATTAAGGCTTACCTGTAGGTGTTTGTAATATCTCCTAAACCTACACGGTTTAGGAGATATTTGCCAAAAGGAATAATACACCGTTGTCTACGGAGCATGCGCGCCGTAGACAACGGCGCAGGCGCACTGAGAATACCATTTATAAAACCGGCAGAGCCAGCTTTGATGGCACCCACGCGCATGCGCAGAGTGACGTTTTCACCGCTACGGCCAATCACAGCGCCGGAGCAGCGATACCTGGAAGCAACCTTCCGGAGAGATGTCTGCGGCCGGAGGGGGAGACGAGGATGGCTTCTGGGGCTTCGATCTAAGGTAAGTAATGCATAATGAGCTAGTATGCTAGTCATACTAGCTCAATATGGCTTTGTCTTGCAGGTGTTTATTTAAAAAATAAATAAAAAATTCAGGTTTACAACTGCTTTAAAACATCACATGGTAGCAGAAGTGGGGTCAGAAGAGTCATGGCAACAAACAGCAACACAAAGAACATTCCTTCCCTGGATTTGGAATCAGGAAATGTATCTGAAAACTGGTCACAATGGAGGGAGCATAGCTCCCAACTGTCCCTGATTTCGAGGAACTGTCCCTGATCCGGAGCAATGTCCCTCTGTCCCTCTTTCCTCCTCATTTGTCCCTCGTTTTGATCTGATCTATATAGTTGTATATAAAATGCACGTTTTATCTTTCAAAAAGTGTTTTCCAGTGCTAAAGACTTACTATGATGCCGCAGTCCGGAGATATGATAAAAGACCGCATTCTGATGGGCAGTAAGTTTGAGGAAGTTCAGGAAAAGCTGTTGCAGGAAAAAGACTTGAATCTTGAGAAAGCCATAAGGATTGCCAGAGCATATGAAATGTTAAGAGAGGACATGCAGATACTGGAAGGAACACAGCTCCAGATCAATGCTATAGAAAATCACAGCAGCAGATATGGGCAAGAAAGAACACACAAAGAAATGATGGGCACCTATGGCACTGGGACAAGTAACACTAGGGTGACCAGACATCCCCGGTTTCAGGGGACAGTCCCCAGATTGAGGACACTGTCCCCGAACCAAGTCTGTCCGCGGTTTTGTCCCCGGATTGGATTTGAACAGGGGCTGGGGCAATTTCAAAGACAGTCAGTGAAGAATTAAAAAAATAATAATTCTGAATTACACCCCCCCTGCTCCGCCGCTCCTACTAGCTTAGGGAGGTGTATTTTTTCCAATATCTGTGCCCCTTTCTGATGATCATGTGCTATTCCGGAGGTAATATTTCTGCAGTTTCGGGTGCATGCCCATTCAGCTCCGTTCTGCCTTGGCTCAAGTCCTGGCCAGCCGCCTGCCTGCTTATCTCCTTGCCTTCCCTGGTGGAGTGAGCTTCCTCCGCTCCCCACCCAGTAGTAGCCGGGGCCCGGAGAGTAAGACTTAACAGGCTGTGAGGCGGGCGGCGGCGGCGACGGGCAGAGAGTCGCTGATTGCCGCCATTACTAGTAAAAAAAAAAATATGTCCCCAGATTTCATTTAAAAAATCTGGACACCTTAAGTAACACACAAGCAGCGTGTGGATATTGTGGAAAGATGCACCATGAAAATAGCATCTCTCTGGCAAGGGTGCAGATATGCAATAAATGCAAGAAAAGGGTTCATTTTGCCAGGGTGTGTAAACTGTCTTTACTAACAGGAAGGTCAAAAACACGTTCTGTACGCGCCATAGAGGACAATGATGACAATGCTGGGTCAGACTCAGACTGCATCCCAATATATCTTGCAGCAGTACAAAAAACACATCAGTCTGCAGATGAAGCAACTGTAACATTACAGATATGGGGCTAACAAAACTCCAATCACATTCAAAATAGATACAGGAGCACAAGTAAATTGTGTGCCAAGCCACATATACCTGGAACACCTTAGTAATGAATCCCCCTTAGAGACTCAGGACCTACCGAAACTAATGGGATATGGGGGTGAATAGCTAAAAGTAATGAGTTGAGTTGCTCTAATGCAAAACGTTCATACAAGGGATCTGAAAAGGTTTTACAATTGTTTGTGATAGAAACACAAGCCCCAGCCGTGCTAGGTCTCAGAATAAGTAAAGAGATTGGACTTGTGAAGATCATACTGACTGTGGATGGTGGGCTCAGTGGTCTGACAGAGGCTTACATTAAATGTGAGTACTATGATCTATTTAAGGATCTGGGGTGCCTCCCGGGTGTAAGCCGCTTACGTATAAAAGAGGGGGCACAGCCTGTCATTCACACCCCATGGAGAATACCTTTAACTCTCGTGGATAAAGTCAGACAAGAACTCACTAGGATGGAGAAGCTGGGAGTAGTAAAAAAGGTCACAGAACCATCTGAATGGGTCAGTTCTAGGGATGAGCTCGGTGTTCGAGTCGAACATAGGTTCGACTCGAACATCGGCTGTTCGCGCGTTCGGCGAACAACGAACGATTTGGGCCGTTCGCGCCAAATTCGAGTGACGCGAACGGCCCACAATACACTGCGCCATCGCAGTGTAATCCCGGCGCTGTGATTGGCCAAGCATGCACTGTGACCCTGCATGCTTGGCCAATCACAGCGCCGGCAGCGAGGAGAGCAATGATTGGCCACAGGCAGGATGCCTGTGGCCAATTATAGCTGAGGGGGTTTAGTACACGCACCACACTATAAAAGGCCGCCAGCGCGGCGGCCTTGTGTAGTGTGTTCCGGAGCAGGGAAAGTGAACGATAGGCAGGGACAGTGTCAAATCTTGTCAAATCTATTCTTTGCTAAACCTTGTGTGTAGGGACAGAGAAGGATAGGCAGGGAGAGTGTCAGTGTCATATACTTTGATAAACCTTGTGTGCAGGGAGAGAGAAGGATAGGCAAGGGACAGTGTCAGTGTCATATTCTTTGCTAAACCTTGTGTGCAGAGAGAGAGAAGGATAGGCAGGGAGAGTGTCAGTGTCATATACTTTGATAAACCTTGTGTGCAGGGAGAGAGAAGGATAGGCAGGGGACAGTGTCGGTGTCATTGTTGCTAAGCCTCCTGCACATTATACACCTGAAGTTAGCCGTATTGCTGCTTTTTCCTGGTGTGTTACACCAACAGGATTTTGCGGCACTTACAGCGGGCGGAGTGTACCTCCTGACCATATTACACCTTAACTTAGCCTGTATTGCTGCTTTTTCCTGGTGTGTTACACCAACAGGATTTTGCGGCACTTACAGCGGGCGGAGTGTACCTCCTGACCATATTACACCTTAACTTAGCCTGTATTGCTGCTTTTTCCTGGTGTGTTACACCAACAGGATTTTGCGGCACTTACAGCGGGCGGAGTGTGCCTCCTGACCATATTACACCTTAACTTAGCCTGTATTGCTGCTTTTTCCTGGTGTGTTACACCAACAGGATTTTGCGGCACTTACAGCGGGTGGCGTGTGCCTCCTGACCATATTACACCTTAACTTAGCCTGTTAGCTGCTTTTTTCTGGTGTGTTACACCAACAGGATTTTGCGGCACTTACAGCGGGCGGAGTGTGCCTCCTGACCATATTACACCTTAACTTAGCCTGTATTGCTGCTTTTTCCTGGTGTGTTACACCAACAGGATTTTGCGGCACTTACAGCGGGCGGAGTGTGCCTCCTGACCATATTACACCTTAACTTAGCCTGTATTGCTGCTTTTCCCATTTCCCTGCAGGCCATTAGAATGTCTGGAAGGCAAACAAGGAGAGGCAGACAGTCAGGAGCCAAAAAAAGAGGGCAAGCAGGCTCTGTGTCTAGAGACAACAGTGCTGGTCGTGGACGCGGTGCATCGCCATCAGCACGTGGCCATGGGACATGCTTGTCCTTCTTTTCGGCAGCTGGACGTGTTGAGCCGCATCATGCCGAAGACTTGGTAGAGTGGATGACCAAGCCCTCCTCATCCTCCTCATCCCCTCTCACCCAGGCTCAGGGTACTGGCAAAGCAGCTGCCAAAGCGTCCTCTTCCCTGGTATCAATGTCATCATCAGTCACTCCTTCCCTAGACCAACCATGTCCTCCTGAGGAGTCCCCCGAACTGTTTGAGCACAGTGTTGGGTACATGCTCCAGGAGGATGCCCAGTGTTTCGAAGGGTCTGATGATGATACCCAGCTAGAGGAAGGCAGTAGCGTGAGAGCAGAGAGAGGGGATGCTCAAGAAGGACACCAATCTGGCAGTCATGTTCCAGCAGCTGCAGCATACTGCCAGATTGGCTCCAGTGATGAGGAGGGAGGGGATGATGAGGTCACTGACTCCACGTGGGTGCCTAATAGGAGAGAGTAGGAGGATGAGGATGAGGAGGAGGCACATCTCCAACGAGGCAGGATGCCCTCGGGGGGCCAGCGTAAGGGCAGCACACCAACGGAATCTCACCGCAGAGCTCCGCCTGTGCAGGGCGCTGCCTCTGCCCGTTATTCAAAAAGTTCTTTGGTGTGGGCCTTTTTTGAGTCGAGTGCATCAGATCGCACAGCTGCTGTTTGCAACATATGTCTCAAGCGTATATCGCGTGGCCAAAACATCACCCGCTTGGGCACCACATGCTTGACCAGACATATGTTGACCTGCCATGCAGCTCGTTGGCAAGCCTACCTTAAAGACCCACACCAAAAAACAAAGCTGACCTCTTCTTGCACCGCATCAGCTGGGATCTCCAACCCCACTATACCTTCAGTCCTCTCTGAAACCTGCTCTGAGAGGAATGAAGGTGTAGAATTAGGTGTGTCACAGCCAAGTACTTGCGGGCACTCTGCTAGCAGTACACCAACGTCCGATTCTAGCAGGCAAATTTCCCTGCCCCAGCTGCTGGACCGTCGAAAGAAGTTCACTCCCAGCCATCCACATGCCCAGCGGTTGAATGCTAGCTTGGCTAAATTGCTAGCGCTTCAACTGCTGCCTTTTCAGTTGGTAGACTCGGCCCCCTTCCGTGAGTTTGTGCAATGTGCGGTTCCTCAGTGGCAGGTTCCCAAACGCCACTTTTTCTCACGGAAGGCGATTCCGGCTCTCTACCGGCATGTGGAAGGCAATGTCTTGGCCTCGCTGGACAGGGCGGTCAGCGGTAAGGTGCATATTACCGCTGACTCATGATCCAGCAGGCATGGACAGGGACGTTACCTTTCTTTCACGGCCCATTGGGTCACTCTTTTGGCAGCTGGGAAGGATGCAGGACAAGGTGCAGTAGTGTTGGAGGTTGTTCCACCGCCACGCCTCCAAAATGCTACTACTGGTTGTGACACACCTCTGTCCTCCACCCCCTCCTCTTCTTCTTCCTCCATGGCCTCTTCCTGTGCTTTGTCCTCAGAACCAGCGGTGCTCCGTAGGTGTTCAAGGGGCTACGCAAGTACGCAGGCAAAAAGATGCCATGCCGTGCTTGCGCTGGTGTGTTTGGGGGACAGGAGCCACACTGGGGCAGAGGTTCTGTCTGCTCTGCAGGGGCAGGCCGAGAGGTGGTTGACGCCACGCCAGCTTAAGCCAGGAATGGTAGTTTGCGACAATGGCACCAACCTCCTCTCCGCTCTCCGACAGGGACAACTGATCCATGTGCCCTGTGTGGCTCACGTCCTTAACCTGGTGGTGCAGCGGTTCTTGGGCAGGTACCCGGGCTTACAGGATGTCCTGAGGCAGGCCAGGAAAGTCTGTGTGCATTTCCGCAGATCTTATAATGCCAGTGCTCGCCTGGCTGAGCTGCAAAAGGAGTTGAACCTGCCCAAGAACCGCCTTATATGTGACATGCCCACCAGGTGGAACTCAACGTTGGCCATGCTGCAGCGGCTGCACACGCAGCAGAGGGCCATCAATGAGTACCTGTGCGACTACGGCACCAGGACAGGGTCAGGGGAGCTCGGGTTTTTTTCACCACACCAGTGGGGCATGATCAGGGATGCATGCACTGTCCTGGCACCATTTGAGGAGGCCACGAGGATGGTGAGCAGTGACAGTGCATGCATCAGTGACACTGTACCTCTTGTGCACCTGTTGGAACACACGCTGCGTGGAATAATGGACAGGGCACTTGAGGCAGAACAGAGGCAGGAAGAGGAGGACTTCCTTGCCTCTCAAGGCCCCCTTTACCCAGACAGTGTTCCTTCTGTCCCACCCATCGCACAGGAAGAAGAGGAGGAGGAGGAGGAGGATTGTGTCAGCATGGAGGTGGAGCCTGGCACTCAGCATCATCAGCAGCAGTCTTTTAGGGATGATTTACAGTCCCAAGAAACCAGTGGACTTGTACGTGGCTGGGAGGAGGTGGCTGCGGATCTCGTCGTCCTTAGTGACCCAGAGGACTCCGAACTGAATGCCTCAGCTAACCTACGCTACATGGCCTCCCTGATCCTGCAAAGTCTGCGGAAGGATCCTCGTATTCTTCGGATCAAGGAGAGGGACCATTACTGGCTGGCCACTCTCCTTGATCCACGGTACAAGGGTAAGGTTGCGGACCTTATCTTACCGTCGCAGAGGGAGCAGAGGATGAGACAACTCCGGGAGGCCTTGCAGAAAGGTCTGTGCAAAGCGTTCCCATAGACTGGGAGGTTACAAACTCCTGGTCCTGGACAACGAGTTGCTGAGGCTTCGGTCAGTCAAAGAAGGAGCGGTGGGGAAGGTGGCCGTCTGACCGAAGCGTTCAGACAATTCTTTAGTCCACAGCCCCAAGGTATGATCGGTTCCAGCAACCATCGCCAGCGTCTGATATACATGGTGCAGGAATACCTAGGGGCAAGGTCAGACTTGGACACCTTCCCCACCGAAAATCCTCTGGCTTACTGGGTCTTGAGGATGGATCACTGGCCAGAGCTTGCACAGTATGCAATTGAGCTACTGGCCTGTCCTGCATCCAGCGTTCTTTCAGAACGCACATTCAGTGCTGCTGGAGGATTTGTCACGGATCACAGGGTGCGCCTGTCCACCGACTCTGTTGATCAACTGACCTTCATAAAGATGAACCAGTCTTGGATCACCACCAGCTACCAAACACCTGAAGCTGATATAACAGACTAAATTATTTTTAAATGTCGCATCCCTTCAAGACTGATGCTGATGCTGAGAGACTGTCCTGTTATGTTGACTGACTATCCTCCTCCTCCTCAATGATCCGATTGACGATGATAGCTTGGAAGAACATTTTTGTTTCTGGGTGCTGTTTAACAGGGGTGTGTTATTACAATTTTTTATGCATTGCTTTGCAGCAGGACTCATTTCTGCACTCCAACTAGAGTATCTGGGAGTGGTTGCAGTGTCGTGGCACCAGCACCAGTGGCTAAGGCCCAATTTTTCAGCCCCTGTTTAACAGGGGCATGTAATTACAATTTTTGATGCAATACTTTGCAACAGGGCTCATTGCTGTGCTCCAAGTACAGTATCTGTGAGGGGTTGCAGTGTTGTGGCACCAGTGCCTAAGGCCCAATTTTTCTGCCCCTGTTTAACAGGGGCATGTAATTACAATTCTTGATCTAATAATTCACAGCAGGGCCCATTCCTGCGCCCACCAAGACTAACTGTGAGGCCTTACAGTGTTGTGTCAACACCACCACCACCAAAGGCCCAATTTTTCAGCCACTGTTTAACAGGAGCGTGTAATTACAAATTTTGATGCAATACTTTGCAACAGGGCTCATTGCTGTGCTCCAAGTACAGTATCTGTGAGGGGTTGCAGTGTTGTGGCACCAGTGCCTAAGGCCCAATTTTTCTGCCCCTGTTTAACAGGGGCATGTAATTACAATTCTTGATCTAATAATTCACAGCAGGGCCCATTCCTGCGCCCACCAAGACTAACTGTGAGGCCTTACAGTGTTGTGTCAACACCACCACCACCACCATCACCAAAGGCCCAATTTTTCAGCCCCTGTTCAACAGGGGCATGCAATTACAATTCTTGATCTAATAATTCACAGCAGGGCCCATTCATGCGCCCACCAAGTGTAACTGTGAGGGCTCACAGTGTTGTGGCAACACCAACATGTAAGGGGCAAATTTCAGCTGAGCATATACGGCAGGCCCCTACTTTCAAACATCCAACTTACAAACGACTCCTCCTTGCAAACGGAAGGATACAACAGGAAGTGAGAGGAAATCTACCCCTAGGAAGGCAAATTCTCTCCTGTAAGAGTTAATATGGGAAAAAAATGTCTTCTTTCCACTGATGCTTTATCACCAATTCTTGTTTCAATAAAAACCCCAAATTTTCAAAAAACATTTGTCATTAGGACGGAAAGTGAGGTGAACTGTTCTGAACAGGTGCACACTGCACAGACAGCAAAACAAATGTTACAGGGGTGATAACCCTTCCCAATGTTTTCCAAAAAGCTTAAAAATTGATTTTTTGGCTGGAGCTACACTTAAACAATGTACCTGTTCAAAATTACAAACAGATTCTACATTAGAACAAACCTACAGTCCCTGTCTTGTATGCACCACCTGTATACGGCTTTTCAGCGTATATAGGGCCTTTTTTATTTTGTGTGCGGGGTTCCCCTTAATATCCATACAAGACCCAAAGGGGCTGGTAATGGGCTGGGGTAGGGGGGGGGGGGGGGTGTCTGATGGGGTAGCTATGCCATTTTTCTTAAAGATTTTCATCCATATTACCGGGACCAGACATTACATTAAAGCCGCAAGCAGTTTTAAATGACTTTTTTTCCTTTCGAAATGTAATTTTGTGCAGGGACAGTTCTAAACACGGGAAACACGTGGCACTTCACAGGCATACTTTAGACACCCCCCAGGTACGATATTTAAAGGAATATTTGACTTTTTTTTTTTCACTTCATGCATCATTAAAATGACTGCTCCAGAAAAACGGCCGTTTTTAAAACTTCTTTTTGCATTGATACATGTCCCCTGGTGCAGAACCCGGGTTCCCAAACACTTTTTAGGACAATAACATGCATAATAGTCGTTATAATTAGCACTTTAGATTTCGAACGTTCGCATCCATTGTATTTAATAGGGTTCTAAAGTTCGTGCAAACTTTCGGTCCGTTCGCGGGTTCTGGTGCGAACCGAACCCGGGGTGTTCGGCTCATCACTAGTCAGTTCTATGGTTGTGGTGGAGAAGAAGAACACAGGTGCAATTCGTATATGCATTGACCCACGTGATTTGAACAAAGTCATAATGAGAGAAAACACTACAAACTCCCCACCATAGACGATATAGCGCACAAGCAAGTAGGAGCAACAGTATTTAGTGTACTAGATGCCCAGTCTGGTTACTGGCAAATGCATCTTAATGAAGCCAGCAGTTACTTAACCACTTTCAACTTCCCTTTGGGTCGATGGTGCTTCACAAGGGTACCTTTCGGCATAGCATCTGCACAGGAAATATTTCAAAAGAAATCACACAAATTGATCGCTGGTCTACAGGCTGTTGAAGTAATAGTTGATGATTTGCTGGTCTATGGTAAGGATCAAATGGAACATGACAAAAACCTTACTGCTTTGCTCAACAGGTGTCGTGAGAAGAATCTCACACTCAATCCAAACAAAATGCAAATTGGGGTAGAAGAAATTACATATTTTGGACACCTACTAACCAAAGAGGGCTTGAAGCCTGATCCAAAGAAGATTACAGCAGTTCTTAACATGAAGACCTCAACCTCCAGAAAGGAGCTGGAGACATCACGAGGCATTTTCAACTATCTATCCAAATTCTCTCAGGGCCTTGCTCAACAGATAGCACCGCTACGTACACTGCTACAGAAGGATGCTGTTTGGTGTTGGGATGAAAACATGGAAAAGACTTTCGACAAAGTGAAAAAACTGATCACTAAACATCCACTGAAAATTTTTGACGTAAACTGTGACACTGTACTTCAAGTGGATGCATCCCAGTTTGGGTTACTGCACTGACTCAACAAGGACATCCTGTGGCATATGATTCACGAGCACTGACCCCAAATTGAGAAAGAGATGCTGGCTATTGTGAATGGATGTAAGAATTTTACCAGTACATATATGGTCGCCCGGTAGTTGTGGAAACAGACCACAAGCCATTGGAGTACATCCTACAGAAATCACTAGCTTCTACACCTCCACAGTCTGCAGCGGATGGTTATGAAATTACGACAGTATGATCTCACAGTAAAGTATAAGCCTGGAAAGGAAATTTCAATGGCAGATACCCTGTCTAGGGTGTGGGTGTTCACCGCTCCAAGGTAATTACCTCTCCTACGATCAGCTGTCTCCGCAGTTAAACAGGGTTCTGGCTCTGTTTGCAACAGAGATGATTGAAAAAGAAATAGCTGGATAGCCGCACTCCAAATAATCACCTTTAATTGTAAAGTTAAAATCAAGGCATCAAAAGTCGGTACAGACTAACTGCACTGCCGCTGACATGTTTCACACCAGACACTGCGCTTAGTTATAGCTAAAGTGCTGAATATACATACAGGTACATATATACACCTAAGTAATCAGACAAATTGAAAACACATGTATGTCATAAGTAACATAATAGGAAGCACCTATGAGCATCTACAATCCAAAGTGTAACCATTAAGCATATGGAGAACAACCCCCTTGCTGGAGATTCCACATATCAAAAACATATAATACAATCTCATGTTTAGGAAGAGAGGCACCGGTGCAACCTAGAAAAGAAAGAAAAGACATAACACATAAAATAATACCATATGTAATAAAAAAACTCTCATGCACCAACAAATACGCAAAAGAGGAGAAAAACAAACGTTTATCCCCCATGTGCATCAATGCTGGTGCGTGTAGCTCAAATAATCTACGGTAATCCGCTGACAGATACAGTCCCTCCTCAATATTAATACATGTCCATGTAATCATATGGTAACCAAATTTAAGAAAAGGGGGAACAAGAAAAGAATATATGAGCCAAGCAGAACTGAGATTGAATGTATTGGCACACAGCGAACAACCATGGTACCCCATCAAAAAAAGTGCGGCTATCCAGTTATTTCTTTTTCAATCAACCCTGTCTAGGGTGTTTCTAGAAGGACATGAAGCACAGGATGAACCTGAGTTGAAAGAACATGTACATACAGTACTAGTGAACATTCCATTATCAGATGTACGGCTAGAGAAGATAAGACAAGACACCAAGAAGAACCGGTACATACAGTACTAGTGAACATTCCATTATCGGATGTACAGCTGGAGAAGATAAGACAAGACACCAAGAAGAACCTGTACATACAGTACTAGTGAACATTCCATTATCAGATGTACGGCTAGAGAAGATAAGACAAGACACCAAGAAGAACCGGTACATACAGTACTAGTGAACATTCCATTATCGGATGTACAGCTGGAGAAGATAAGACAAGACACCAAGAAGAACCTGTACATACAGTACTAGTGAACATTCCATTATCGGATGTACGGCTGGAGAAGATAAGACAAAACACCAAAAAGAACAGGTACATACAGTACTAGTGAACATTCCATTATCGGATGTACAGCTGGAGAAGATAAGACAAAACAGGATAAAGTCCTAGAAAAACAAATTCATGTCATGTGCAATGGCTAGCCAGAAAAACTAAAGAAGCTGTGTCCTGATCTACAGGGATTCTGGCCTATGAAAGATGAGCTATACATTCATTTGGGTATCATATTTATGGGTGACCGTATTCTCATTCCTAAGTCACAGCAGGCAGAAGTACTGGAACAAATCCACCAGGGGCATTTGGGCATCACTCTGTGTGAGCGCGGGAGTTGGTCTACTGGCCTAATTCGGACTTTAATATTGAGAAACTTGTGAAGAAGTGTGAAACCTGCCAGACATTTAAAAAACACAATGCAAAAGAACCTCTTACACCAGGGGTGCCCAACCAGAGCCCTCTGATGTGGACCACTACCTCCTGTTTTTGGGATGGAATAAACTAGAATAGACTACTGTTATTAAAGGTAAGTTTATTACTAAAATCACAGTGTATATATGGGCATATATTATTATACAGGATTATACAGTGTATATATGGGCATATCTGTTCTGCAGTGGTTACTGGGCTGCTTTCAAACTGATCCACAGGTGCAGAGAAGTGCACCTGTGGGTTACCTGCACTGAGCCATAGACTTCTATTACCTGCGAGTTTGGTGTACTTAGAGTAGAATGGGCTCTATAGAGCTGAGTGGCTGCCATCCACCCGCTCCGCTCATTGTGGCCCGTAACCGGTTACCAAGTCGCTTAAGTGGCCCTTGCTCTTCAAAAGGTTGGGCACCCTTGTCTTACACCATGGAATCCTCCTTTATGGGCATGGCAGAGACTGGCTACAGATATTTTTCATTTTGAGGACCATTACCTGATAGTAGTAGATTACTACAGCAAATACTTTGAGCTAGTGCAGCTGAGAAATTTAAAAGCATCAACAGTCATATGGGCCTTCAAAACAATACTTTCAAGACATGGAGTGTGTGAAGAACTTGTGTCTGATAATGGCCCACAATTGTCGTGTTCTGAGTTCCAGTGCTTCATGTGTGAATGGGGAATCAGGCCCAGACCCACAAGCCCCTATCACCCAGAGGCCAATGGTCTAGCAGAGAAGTATGTTGGCATAGCCAAATCCATTATACTGAAAGCGCAATCATCAGGGCAGGACGTGTACCTAGGACTGTTACACTATCGTGCAACACCTATTGAAGGTTGCTCATCTGCAGAGCTGCTAATGGGTAGAACACTGAGGACCACACATGAAATGCATGGTCTTGCGGCACAGTGCCCCAAGCTTTTTAAGGGTTAAAACAGGTTCCCAGGAGCAGGGCCGATCCTAGGGTCACAGAAATATTTCTGGTGCCCCCACGTGGGCGTGGTCATCTTACTAACTCCTCCCCTTTACACATGTTTCTATGTCAACGACTCAAACACAGAGATGCTCCCCTAAGAAGTGTTTGTTACCCTGGGATCCTCCCATGACCTCTTAACAATAAACAAAATACAGGAAGAGAGTACTCTAATGGGACCTGGAGGGGGGTCTCTCTACTGGACACAGAGAGGGCTTCTGTTAGAGAGTCTGTTAGAAAGAGCCCCCAGACATACTGCAGACATAGTACAGGATATGGTCAGAGACTGCAGAGATGGCACAAGACATGGTCAGAGACTGCAGACATGATACAAGACATGGTCAGAGACTGCAGACATGATACAAGACATGGTCAGAGACTGCAGAGATGACACAAGACATGGTCAGAGACTGCAGAGATGACACAAGACATGGTCAGAGACTGCAGAGATGACACAAGGCATGGTCGGAGACTACAGACATGGCACAGGACATGGTCAGAGACTGCAGACATGTCACAAGAGATGCATAGTTGCCAACATTGTAAAAATTGTAAAAAAAATTATAGGGACACTTTTTTGTCTGTAGACGGAGTTATAATTAGAGAGCAGGGGCATGTGTTAGTAGGTGTGACGTAGCGGGGAAAGAAAAATACATTGCGCAAAGCGCGCAGTGGCAAAATGGGCATGGTTTAAACAAATAGTGGGTGTGGCTTAAATAGTCGTATCTCAAAGGGGGTGTGGTTAGAGTCTGAGATGAACGACGGATGGAGGGAGAAAGAGAGAGAGAGAGAGAGAGAGAGAAGGAAGGAAAGCAAAAGGGATGGAGGAACAGCAGGCCCAGATCCTAAAGGTGTCCCCAGTGGAGACCCTCCTTACATCAGGTGTCCCCAGTGGAGCCCTCCCTTACATCAGGTATCCCCCCCAGTGGAGTCCCTCCTTACATCAGGCATTCCCAGCAGAGTCCCTTCATACTTTAGGCATTCCCAGCTGAACCTCTCCTTACATCAGGTGTCTCCAGTGGAGCCCTCCCTTACATCTTACACCTGACCCCTACACTGACCTACCTGCCCACTACACTAACCTTCCTGCCCACTACACGGACCTACCTGCCCCCTACACTGACCTACCTGCCCACTACACTGACCTACCTGCCCCCTACACTGACCTTCCTGCCCACTACACTGACCTACCATTCTGGAAGAATGGTCAAACATTCCCATAGACACACTCCTAAACCTTGTGGACAGCCTTCCCAGAAGAGTTGAAGCTGTTATTGTTGCAAAAGGTGGGCCAACTCAATATTGAACCATACGGACTGAGACTGGGATGCCATTAAAGTTCATGTGTGTGTAAAGGCAGGCGTCCCAATACTTTTGACAAAATAGTATATAAGATGCGCTAAACTGCTCACCACACTGTGCCCTACCCACCTGCTCACTGCAGCCAGAACGAACAGCTGCTGGACAGTAAATAGCTGTGGTTTTACTGTGGGGCAGCTGTCTGTTTATGTGTGAACTGGCCCTAAGTGAATGGGGCTGAGCCCCAACCGCCCTGTAACCACATGCAATATATGGTCACAGTGCCCAAAGGTTTTAAAGGGTTAAAACAGGTGTCCAACATATTGCCCCCTAGCTGCCTGTCAAATGCCTCTAAAAAGTGATCCACCAAGGACTGCTTTTTATAGGGGTAGCAACGATGGGATGGATACCAGATCAGTCACACTGCACAAGGTTTTCATTTTTTTTTTTACTTTTTAAGAAAAAACGTTAAATAAGGAAGCCAATGAGGGACCCGTTTTCTATAAGAACAGGTCCAGGGTAGTTGAAATGAGCTCCTGTAACTCTCAAGCCCCGTACACACGGTCGGATAACCTATGGATTTTCGTCCGATGGATTTGTTCATCGGAAATCCGATGAAACTGTTTTTCATCAGTCTTGCCCACACACCATCAGTTAAAAAACCGGCCGTTCCAAACGCGGTGACGTAAAACACTCCGATGAGCCGAGAAAAATGAAGTTTAATGCTTCTGAGCATGCGTCGACTTGATTCTGAGCATGCGTGGGTTTTTGATCCGATGGACTTGCTCATAGACGATCTGAGTTTTCGATCGGTTTTTTATCCATTGGAAAAATTTAACACATGTTCTATTTTTTCCAACCGATGGAAAAAAGACTGATGGGTACCATACACGATCGGTTGGTCTGATGAAAACCATCTATCGGACGGTTTTCATCAGTCAAACCGATCGTGTGTACGGGGCTTTAGGAGTTATCCAAAGCCTATTGAAGATCAACAATTACCCACCTTAATTTCACCCTCTCCATAGAATTGCAAAATGACAAAGTTTTACCAAAAACTTTTTTTTACCAAAAATTTGGTGGAAATGAAAACTCTTAATTTTGCCTATCCCTGGTTAGCGTACATAAGCCATACAAATTCCATTAGATCTTTAGTTAGACCTAATTTCCTTTAGATTACTGTGTCCAGTTCTGGAGACCTCAATTAAAAAATCTAAATAAAAAAATTGATAAGTTAGAACGAGTCCAGAGACGGGCAACAAAAATGGTGACAGGTCTGAGGTATAAAATATATCAGGAGAGACTTCAGAAACCTAATATGTAAAGTCTGGAGGAAAGACGGAAAAAGGATAACATGATTGAAATCTTTAAATACATGAAGGGTGTGAATAAGGTTCAGGAGGGCCATATTATCAATATGAAGCTAAGATCAAGAACAGTGGTCCCCAAACTGCGGCTCTTTTCTAGCCTTTATCCGGCCCTTGGGACACTGGTCCACCCACTGACACCAATAGCAGGGCATTCATTCTGCCACTGACACTAATGGTGGGGCACTATAACTCCCACTAATACCAAAGATGGTGCACTAATCCTTCCACTGACACCAATAATGGCTCAGTAATTTTTCCACTGACAACAATACCGGAGCACTGTTCCTTCCACTAATTCCAATGATGGGGCACTATTCCTCTCACGTATACCAATCATGGGGCGTTATACCTCCCACTGATACCAATGCTGGGCCACTATTCCTCCCGCTGATACCAATGGTGGTGCTGTGTTCTCCCAGTGGGGGGGGGGGGGGGGAGCGCAGAGAGCTGTCCCTCCTGAGAGAACACAGTGATTTTTGCTAGTGGCAATCAGGCGGTTTTCTTTTGTGCAACCTGTGAGTGCCTCTATGGTCTGCCTCAAGCCCTGTACAGGTAGAAAGGGAGTCACCGCTCAAGGTAGAAGATGCAAATGATGAACCTTTTCACCGGACCTGAAGCCCCAGGTGCTGGCAATGCATATAACAATGCAAGATAGAGAGGAATGTCTGGACAGCCGCACTCCGAAAATTTAGCTTTTTATTAATAAAGGAGGATCACAAGATACATGCCACAGCAAACAGGATACCAGTTGACGCGTTTCACACTATTACTTAGTGCTTAGTACACATGGGCCGAATGTTGGGAGCCGGTCCGACAGAAGCCGGTCGTTTGGGCGACTTCTGTCAGACAGGCATGCTGGAAAACCAGCAGCCAACCGACTCCCGATCAGCGCTGATCAGAGTGGTGGAGAGCGCTGATCAGAGTGTTCTGGTGGGTGGGGGCTTCAGAACACAACAGTGCAGCGAGGAAGATAGCTGTACTAACTTCGCATAGTTAGTACATCAGGCTTTTAATCTCTGAGAAACAGTCCTTGCTCGTATTGCAGAGTCAAAAATACAGATGTTATCCAAAAAAACAGTTGCCTGCAGATTCTGAAATCCTTGTTTTTGCAGCATCTTCATAAGACACGGATTCCTAAAAAGAGTACCAACTGTACGGCTTCCTCTTCATTTGTCAAACTTCTGCCCTACGTAGCCCTACGTAACCCTTTCTAGTGTTATGTGAGCATCAGGAACTTTTCTGAATACTCTTTTGATTGGACCATTGTGCACTTCAACAAAATGTTGTTGAGAAAGCAGGAAACTGAAATGTTTGTTTTTATATGCAAGGCCACACCTAAGAAAGGCCCCTTTCACACGCGCGGACAGTATGTCCGTATTTCATCCATCCGTTTTCGTTATCCTATGGGATAGCGGGTCTCAGTGGATGAACATCCGCTGACACTCGATATCATCCGTGTCCGCAATGCTCCGATTCAGAGGAAAATCCTATTTTTCTATCTGTCTGCAGAGCGGATCGGATAAACACGGACAGACAGTGTTTATCCGATCCCCCCATAGGGGAGAGCGGAGATCTGACAGGGCGGTCCCTGCACAGTGTGCAGGGACCGCCCTGTCATCCGCCGGCTCAGCGGGGATCAACGGAGCGATCCCCGCTGAGCAAGCGGATGTTCACGGAGCGGATCATCACGGATCCATCCCGTGTAAAAGGGCCCTTACTGCTTTCAGGAGACAAAGTGAATGGACAGGTTGCAAAAATGTGTTGCTGCTTATTGTTGAATATAGTTAATGAGCAAACTGGAGATGGAGAAATCATGCAGGAAGCAGCATAGCTGAAAGTTTGTAATAGTGGTGTCATAAGACGAAACGTGTAGGAGTTTCCCACAACAAATAATAAGAACAAATTTTTTTTTTTTACATTGTACGAATGGCCAAACCTGACTAGTTTGCTGCAAGCACTGCTTTTCTGTTTTCTGGGCTTTTCTAGCTTTTATATCAGCCTAATTGTGAAGCAAGAATTTGTGAATCAAAAGTCATAGCACATCTAGAGGAACATCTACATAATGGGACACAGAAAAAACCTAAGAGGGGTTTTCACCATTCCCTACTCTACCTAAAATGTAAAAAAACGGTTTGGCTTTAGTTATACTAAGTGGTGAGTGGTCCATCTAGGCTCTAATGCCGCGTACTCACGATCGGAATTTCCGACAACAAATGTTCGATGTGAGCTTTTTTTCAGAAATTCCGACCGTGTGTAGGCTCCATCGGACATTTGCTGTCGGAATTTCCGACAACAAAAATTTGAGAGCTGGTTCTCAAATTTTCCGACAAGAAAAGTTCTTGTCGGAAATTCCGATTGTCTGTATGCAATTTCGACGCACAAAAAAACACGCATGCTCAGAATCAAGCAGAAGAGCCGAACTGCCTATTGAACTTTATTAATCTTGGCTCGTCGTGTTCTTGACGTTTGGAATTTCCGACAACATTTGTGTGACCGTGTGTGCAACACAAGTTTGAGCCAACATCCGTCTGGAAAAAATCCACGGTTTTGTTGTCGGAATTTCCAATCGCGTGTACGCGGCATAAGAGGGACTACGATTGGGCAGGTGATGGCTCCAAACTATGCAAGTCTCTACCCTGCTTCTTTTCAGATAGGACAACCACCACCTGTTGTTGAGTTAAACTCTCTGACATCTTGTGTCATTCACTTGGCCTGAGGCATGCCCACAACATCCCTGGCCTTGCATTTTCTGCACTTTACTGTAATGTTTCTGTGACATATCACATGGATATTGACTCTGTCCAGGCCTTTATAGTCTTAAGTAGGGATGAACATGAGTTCGACTCGAACATTGCCTGTTCACCCGTTCGCCGAACAACGAACAATTTGGGGTGTTCGCGGCAAATTCGAAAAGCCGCGGAACACCCTGTAAAAGTCTATGGGAGAAATCTAAAGTGCCAATTTTAAAGGCTTATATGCAAGTTATTGTCATAAAAAGTGTTTGGGGACCTGGGTCCTGCCCCAGGGGACATGTATCAATGCAAAAAATAGTTTTAAAAACTGCTGTGTATAGTATGCCTGTAAAGTAGCGCTTGTTTCCCGTGCTTAGAACTGTCCCTGCACAAAATGTCATTTCTGAAGGAAAAAAATGTAAATTTAAAAGTACTCGCGGCTATAATGAATTGTCGGCTCCCGACAATACAGAGAAAAGTCATTGAAAGTCATTGATAAAAAAAAAAAAAATGCGTGGGGGTCCCCCTAAATTCAATTACCAGGTCCTTCAGGTCTGGTATGGATATTAAGGGGAACCCTGTGCCAATTGAAAAAAAAAATTACGTGGGGTTCCACCCTAAAGATCCATACCAGACCGCAGGAAAAGAGGGGGGGACGAGAGAGCGGTCTGGTATGGATTTTAAGGGGAACTCCGCGCCAAATAAAAAAAAATGGCGTGGAGTTCCCCCCAAAAATCCATACCAGACCCTTATCCGAGCATGCAACCTGGCAGGCCGCAGGAAAAGAGGGGGGGACGAGAGAGCGCCCCCCCTCCTGAACCGTACCAGGCCACATGCCCTCAACATGGGGAGGATGCTTTGGGGTCTGGACCCCAAAGCACCATGTCCCCATGTTGACGGGGACAAGGGCCTCATCCCCACAACCCTTGCCCGGTGGTTGTGGGGGTCCGCGGGCGGGGGGCTTATCAGAATCTGGAAAACCCCTTTAACAAAGGGGACCCCCAGATCCCGCCCCCCCCTATGTGAATTGGTAAGGGGTACATTTCACAAAGAAAGTGTAAAAAAAAAAAAAAAAAACTCACAGACACAGTTGGGATAAGTCCTTTATTAAAAAAAAAAATTAAAAAAAAAAAAAGATTCCAGCGGTGGTAATCCACTCTCGATCTCCACTCCAGTGATGTCGGTATCCAGCGACGGATGATCTGCAGGCTCCAGCGATGATGTCCAGTGAGGAACAGCACACGGTCCTGTCTCCACCGGAGATACCCCCGGAATGACGTCGCGGCAGCCTGACAGGTCTTATGTAGCTAAGGACGGGGCCACCCGTCGCGTGGCCCCTGTCCCCCTCTGACATAAGGGGAAACCCAGGCTATCCCAGTGACGTGCGGGTGACCCCCGCCCCCCTCTGATGAAACGGGAAACCTGCTTTACATCAGAGGGGGGCGGGGTCACCCGCACGTCACTGGGAAAGCCCGGGTTTCCCCTTGCGTCAGAGGGGGATGGGGTCACGTGACGGGTGGCCCTGTCCTCAGCTACATAAGACCTGTCAGGCTGCCGCAACGTCATTCCCGGGGTGTCTCCAGTGGAGACAGGACCGTGTGCTGTTCCTCGCTGGACATCATGGCTGGAGCCTGCAGATCATCCGTCGCTGGATACCGACATCACTGGAGTGGAGATCGAGAGTGGATTACCACCGCTGGAATCTTTTTTTTATTTTATTTTTTTTATTTTTTTATAAAGGACATGTCCCAACTGTGTCTGTTTTTTTTTTACACTTTCTTTGTGAAATGGTAGGGGTACAATGTACCCCTTACCAATTCACATGGGGGGGCTGGGATCTGGGGGTCCCCTTTGTTAAAGGGGTCTTTCAGATTCCGATAAGCCCCCGCCCACAGACCCCCACAACCACCGGACAAGGGTTATGGGGATGAGGCCCTTGTCCCCATCAACATGGGGACATGGTGCTTTGGCGTCCAGACCCCAAAGCATCCTCCCCATGTTGAGGGCATGTGGCCTGGTACAGTTCAGGAGGGGGGGCGCTCTCTCGTCCCCCTCTCTTTTCCTGTGGCCTGCCAGGTTGCATGCTCGGATAAGGGCCTGGTAATTGAATTTGGGGGGACCCCCACGCATTTTGAATTTTTTTTTATCAATAACTTTGAATTACTTTTCTTTGTATTGCCGGGAGCCGACAATTCATTATGCCCTGTACACATGATCGGATTTCTGATGGAATAAAATCCAATGGAATTCCGATGAAGCTGACATCAGTCTTGCATACACACCATCAGACAAAATTCCGACCATCCAAAACGCAGTGACGTAAAACACTCCGACGAGCCGAGAAAAGTTAAGTTCAATGCTTCTGAGCATGCGTCGACTTGATTCTGAGCATGCGTGGGTTTTTTCTCCGTTGGAGTTCCACACAGACGATCGGAATTTCCTATCGTTTTTTTCGGGTTTTTTTTCCATCGGAAAAATTTAAAACATGTTCTATTTTTTTACACCGATGGAAAAAAGTCTGATGGGGCCCACACACGATTGGTTTTACCGATGAAAAAAGTCCATCTGACTTTTTTCATCGGAAAAAACTATTGTGTGTACAGGGCATTACAGCCGCGAGTACTTTTGAATTACTTTTTTTCCTCCAGAAATTAAATTTTGTGCAGGGACAGTTCTAAGCACGGGAAACAAGCGCTACTTTACAGGCATTCTATACACACACCCCCAGGTACGAAATTTAAAGGAATATTTCACTTTTATTGTTTCAGTTTAAGCATTATTAAAATCACTGCTCCCGAAAAAAATGCAGTTTTTAAAACTTTTTTTGCATTGATACATGTCCCCTGGGGCAGGACCTGGTTCCCCAAACACTTTTTATGACAATAAATTGCATATAAGCCTTTAAAATTAGCACTTTAGATTTTTCATGTTCGTGTCCCATAGACTTTAACGGTGTTCGGATGTTCGAACAAATTTATTGCCTGTTCGCATGTCCTGATGCGAACCAAACTGGGGGGTGTTCGGCTCATCCCTAGTCTTAAGCACCCCACTACAGGACCTGAAAAAGAAGGTATGGGGAGGCAGGACAACCACAACAATTCCTCCCATATTTTGTTCCAATTTGCCTGAGACTTCTTCCCTGCAAAAAGCATTACAGATCACCAGAATAAGTCCAATTGGGGGAACTGAAGAAGTGTCTTGGTTAAGCTATGAAATATCATTCTTCAACATAACAAGTACTGTTAAAGAACCAAAGTGTCTTGGATAGGCTGTGAAAGGTCTTCAACATTATACGTAGAAGTCCAGTTGAAGAACTGAGGTAGTCTCTTGGATAGGCTATAAAATGTCTTCAGCATTACTAAAGAAGTCCAGTTAAAGAGCTGGAGAAGTGTCTTGGATAGGCTATGTAATGTCTTCAACATTTCAGAGTCGGTACAATTGAAGAACAAAAGAAGTACTATGCATAAGCTATGAAATGTCTTCAACATTGCAGAGGAAGTCCAGTTGAAGAGCTGGAGAAGTGTCTTGGATAGGCTATAAAATGTCTTCAACATTACATAAGAAGTCCAGTTGAATAGCTGAAGAAGTACTATGGATGCGCTATGAAATGTCTTCAAAGTTACAGAAGAAGCCCAGTTGAAGAGCTGAAGAAGTACTATAGATAAGCTATGAAATGTCTTCAACATTGCAGAAGTCTAGTTGAAGAAATGAAGACATGTCTTGGATAAGCTATGAAATGTCTTCAACATTACATAAGAAGTCTAGTTGAAGAGGTAAAGAACTACTATGGATGCGCTATGAAATGTCTTCAACATTACAGAGGAAGCCCATTTGAAGAAATGAATACATGTCTTGGATAGGCTATGAAATGTCTTCTACATTACAGAAGAGGTCCAGTTGAAGAACTGAAATAGTGTCTTGGATAGGCTATAAAATGTCTTCAGCATTACCGAATAAGTCAGGTTGGATGTGACTAAAGCTGGCCAAAAATGAATCGAAATTCAGCTGGTTCAGCTGGGTCCGGCCAAATTTTGATCGATCTATGGCTGTTCCTTTTCATGAGAGGTCGATCTAATGGTCAACATGTCATAAACGGCTTGTTGGAAAACTTTGCTTCGATCAGCGCTGCAGCCAATTGGCTGCAGCGCCAATTGGTGTATTCTGATGGTGGGGAAGTCCCGCTGTCAGAATACATTGGGAAACTTAACAATAAATAAATCAATGGGACCAGATGGCTTGCACCCAAGGGTACTTAGGGAACTCAGTCAAGTAATTGCCAGACCATTGTTCCTAATTTTTACTGACAGTCTACTGACTGGAATGGTACCAGCTGATTGGAGAAAAGCCAATGTATCACCAATATTTAAAAAGGGCCCAAAATACATCCCTAGGAATTTCAGACCAGTTAGCCTAACATCAATAGTACGTAAGATCTTGGAGGGGATAAAAAGGGACTGTATACAAGATTTTAGTAATGAGAACGGTGTCTTTAGTAGTAATCAGCACGGTTTCATGAAGAATCGTTCTTGCCAAACCAATCTTTTAACCTTCTACGAGGAGGTGAGTTGCCATCCAGATAAAGGAAGGCCCGTAGACGTGGTGTATCTGGATTTTGCAAAAGCATTTGACACAGTTCCCCATAAACGTTTACTGTAGAAAATAAGGTACTTTGGCATGGACCACAGGGTGAGTACATGGATTGAAAACTGGCTATAAGGGTGAGTTCAGAGGGTGGTGATAAATGGGGAGTAATCGGAATGGTCAGGGGTGGGTAGTGGGGTCCCCCAGGGTTCTGTGCTGGGACCAATCTTGTTTAATTTGTTCATATACGACCTGGAGGATGGGGTAAGCAGTGCAATCTCTGTATTTGCGGACGACACTAGGCTAAGCAGGGCAAAAACTTCTCTGCAGGATGTGGAAACCTTGCAAAAAGATCTGAACAAATGAATGGGGTGGGCAACTACATGGCAAATGAGGTTCAATGTAGAAAAATTTAAAATAATGCATTTGGGTGGCAAAAATACGAATGCAATCTATACACTGGGGGGAGAACCTCTGGGGGAATCTAGGATGAAAAAGGACCTGGGGGTCCTAGTAGACGATAGGCTCAGCAATGGCATGCAATGCCAAGCTGCTGCTAACAAACCAAACAAAATATTGGCATCCATTAAAAAGGGGATCAACTCCAGAGATAAAATGATAATTCTCCCACTCTACAAGACTCTGGTCCGGCCACACCTAGAGTATGCTGTCCAGTTCTGGGCATCAGTCCTCGGGAAGGATGTACTGGAAATGGAGAGAGTACAGAGAAGGGCAACAAAGCTAATAAAGGGTCTGGAGGATATTAGTTATGAGGAAAGGTTGTGAGCACTGAACTTGTTCTCTCTGGAGAAGAGACGCTTGAGAGGGGATATGATTTCAATTTACAAATACCGTACTGGTGACCCCACAATAGGGATAAAACTTTTTTGTGGAAGGGAGTTTAACAAGACACGTGGCCACTCATTTAAATTAGAAGAAAAGAGGTTTAACCTTAAACTACATAGAGGGTTCTTTACTGTAAGAGCGGCAAGGATGTGAAATTCCCTTCCACAGTCGGTGGTCTCAGCAAGGAGCATCGATATTTTCAAGAAACTATTAGATAAGCACCTGAACGACCACAACATACAGGGATATACAATGTAATACTGACCTATAATCACACACATAGGTTGGACTAGATGGACTTGTGTCTTTTTTCAACCTCACCTACTATGTAACTATGTAACATTGATGCATCGAGAAGGAGTCCCCTTGAATGTGTGGATGGGGGAATTGGTTCCGTTTTTTTTTGTTCAGCCCTCTGTCTGAATGAAAAAAAACTGAGCCATGTATGGTCAGCTTAACTACTACAGTACAATCCAAGATCCAGGAACAAAGCTCCCAGCACAGCATTTAGGGCAGGGCTGTAAAGTGACATTTCTGGTCTCTGGCAGGTTGTACGTAACTGAGTTTACTATGCAATTGCCTGGTGTAGGAATGACCTAACATATCAGTGCAGTGAAGGGAGGGACACTCTATCATGAGAGTATAATACAGGTTGCAGCTTCCTGGACGGTGGACAAAGGTGAGAGTGACTGACAGAGAAGGGATACAAAACCCCATAGACAAGAACACACAGAAATCCGCTGACTCACACAGGAGGCACAGGGAATTTCCAGCATCCGCTCTGCTCCATAGTAAAACTTTAGAAGCACTTTTCAAACTTTGAAGACAGAATGCAGAGAATCCACTGACTGCCCCAAGGAAGAGCAGTGCTGGATATTAGTGAAGACTAACACATTTTTGGTTATGAAGCTCTTCATGATGGGAAAGGTCAGGTGACATTGGGGCAAACCGGAGTGCGGCGTAACGGACGTAACCTGACGCTGCTTAGCGAGCGGTGACAATTTTTCAAATCTAGCTGGTAAGTTGCATCAAAAATTAAGAAACTGGTGTTAAAATATATCTAAACTCAAGAACAAAAGTGTAATGTTCTTCGGCATACCAGTACTTAGATGTGGTGACCGCATTTGTTTTCTTATTTTTTTGTAATATATTTTATAATATATATATACTTTTTTAGGATATTTTGTCCTTAGATGTGGTGACCACACTCATTTTCATTTTTTCGGGATTTTTTTTTTTGTAATTTATTGTATGTTTTATGTACCGTATATTGGTATGTTTTATGTATATTGTATGTTTTGTAATGTATTGTTGTCTTTCCAGGTTATTTTGTAATATATATAGATAGATAGATAGATAGAGAGATAGATAGATACAGTAGATAGATAGATAGATAGATAGATAGATAGATAGATAGATAGATAGATAGATAGAGAGATATAGATTGATAGATAGATTAGATATAATAGATAGATAGATAGATTAGATATAATAGATAGATAGATAGATAGATAGAATAGATAGATAGATAGATAGATAGATAGATAGATAGATAGATAGATAGATATAATAGATAGATAGATAGATAGATAGATAGATAGATAGAGAGATATAGATAGATAGATAGATAGATAGATAGATAGATAGATAGATAGATAGATAGATATAATATATAGATAGATAGATATAATAGATAGATAGATAGATTAGATAGATAGATAGATATAATAGATAGATAGATAGATAGATAGATAGATAGATAGATAGATATAATAGATAGATAGATAGATAGATATAATAGATAGATAGATAGATAGATAGATAGATAGATAGATAGATAGATAGATATAATAGATAGATAGATAGATAGACAGAGAGATATAGATTGATAGATCAATAGATAGATAGATAGATAGATAGATAGATAGATAATAAATGGGTTGATAGATAGATAGATAGATAGATAGATAGATAGATATAATATATATATAAAAAAATAGGCTTTTTTGTCATATATCTCATCTTAACACTCCTTAGATGTGATAACAACAATAGTTTTTTTTTTGGGGGGGGGGATTTTTTGCAATATTTTTTTTTTTTAGTATGTTTTTAATATATTTAAACTTAGCAGGCCTTAGATGTGGTGACCGCATTCGGTTTTTTTTTCAGGATTTTATGTAATACATGTTTTGTAATGTATTGTCTTTGAGAATTTTTTTGTAATTTATTTAATCTTACTAGTCCTTAGATGGGGTGACTGCATTTGTTTTCTTTTTTTCAGGATTTTTTTAGTATTATATATTTTTTGTAATTTATAGTCTTTTTGCGTGATTTTTTTGTAATATATTTTATCTTACCTATCCTTAGATGTGGTGGCCACATTTGTTTTCTTTTTTTTTTTTTTCAAGACTTTTTCTCCTTTAGGCTTCATGCACACAGCCGTGCTGCGGTTATGAGCAGAAAATGCAGTTGTACGCGGTTATGCGGCAGGTGTTGCAAACAGTACTTGCACGGATCTGCGCTCCGAAGCACAATATCTGCGTTCTGAGCATACGTCTGTGCGGTTGCTTCACTCAAGCCCCGGGAAATAACCACCAATAGCATCTTCTAATTCATCTCCAAGGGCGTATGTACATGACGATGGCAGGTCCCGGGAGAGTGATTATATAGGCTCACCTCTAACTCGCTTATCCATGTCTTCATCTGGTATGAACCAGCCCTTAGGGTTCTTGCACACAATTTATGGATCTGAATGCATACATTTTCTATGAGTCAATACATGCAACGTGTATAGATCAGTAAAATAAAAGTTCAGATCTGTAAACCAAAACATGATAATTTACAAGTGTGGTCAGTAATTTACGCATGTACATGGGTACACACACTCACCGTCCACTTTATTAGGTACGCCTGTTTGTTCAATTGCTTGGTCACACAAATTGCTAATCAGCCAATCACATGGCAGCAACTCAATTTAGGCACCTTTAGGCAATTTAGGCACCTAGTTGTGGTGAAGACGACTTGCTGAAGTTCAAGCCGAGCCTCAGAATGAGGAAGAAAGGGGATTTAAGTGACTTTAAATGTTTCATTGTTGTTGGTGCCAGACGGGCTGGTCTGAGTATTTAAAAAACTGCTGATCTCCTTGGATTTTCACGCACACACCATCTCTCTGGTTTACAGAGAATGGCCTGAAAAAGAGAAAATATCCAGTGAGCGGTAGTTGTGTGGAGGAAAATGTCTTGTTGATATCAGAGGAGAATGGGCAGACTGGTTCCACATGGTAGAAAGGCAACAATAACTCAAATAACCACTCGTTACATCCAAGGTATGTAGAATACCATCTCTGAATGTACAACACATCAAACCTTGAAGCAGATGGGATACAGCAGCAGAAGACCACACCGGGTGCCACACCTGTCAGCTAAGAACATAAAACTGAGGCTACAATTTGCACAGACTCACCAAAATAGGACAATAGAAGATTGGAAAAATGTTGTCTGGTCTGATGAGTCTTGATTTCAGCTGCAACATTCAGATGGAAGGGTCAGAATTTGGTGTAAACAACATGAAAGTATGGACCCATCCTGCCTTGTATCCACGGTTCAGGCTGGTGGTGGTGTAATAGTGTGGGGGGATATTTTCTTGGCACACTTTGGGCCCCTTAGTACCAATTGACCATCGTTTAAATGCCACGGCCTACCTGAGTATTGTTACTGACCATGTCCATCCCTTTATGACTACAGTGTCCCCATCTTCTGATGGCTCCTTCCAGCAAGATAATACACCATGTCACAAAGCTCCAATCATCTCGCCACTGATTTGTTGAACATGACAATGAGGTCACTGTACTCCAATGGCCTCCACAGTCACCAGATCTCATCCAATAGAGCACCTTTGGGATGTGGTGGAACAGGAGATTTGCATCATGGATGTGCAGACGACAAATCTGCAGCAACTGCGTAATGCTATCATGTCACTATGGACCAAAATCTCTGAGGAATGTTTCCAACACCTTGTTGAATCTTTGCCATGAAGAATTAAGGTAGTTCTGAAGGCAAAAGGGGGTCCAACCCGATACTAGCAAGGTGTACCTAATAAGGTGTCCGGTGAGTGTACATACACTATATTACCAAAAGTATTGGGACACCTGCCTTTACACGCACATGAACTATAATGGCATCCCAGTTTTAGTCCATAGAGTTCACTATTGAGTTGGCCCACCCTTTGCAGCTATAACAGCTTCAACTCTTCTGGGAAGGCCGTCCACAAGGTTTCACACACAGGTTGGACTTGATGGACTTGTGTCTTTTTTCAACCTCGCCTACTATGTAACTATGTAAGGTTTAGGAGTGTCTATGGGAATGTTTGACAATTCTTCCAGAAGCACATTTGTGAGGTCAGGCACTGATGTGGATGAGAAGGCCTGGCTCACAGTCTCCGCTCTAATTTATCCCAAAGGTGTTCTATTGGGTTGAGGCCAGTCAAATTCCTTCACCTCCAACTCGCTCATGCATGTCTTCATAGACCTTGCTTTGTGCACGGATCCAAATCATTTGACGGAGGGGGGATTATGGTGTGGGGTTGTTTTTCAGGGGTTGGGATTGGCCCCTTAGTTCCTGTGATGAGAACTCTTAAGGCGTCAGCATACCAAGACATTTTGGACAATTTCATGCTCCCAACTTTGAAGGAACAGTTTGGGGATGGCCCCTTCCTGTTCCAACATGACTGCGCCCCAGTGCACAAAGCAAGGTCCATAAAGACATGGATGAGCGAGTTTGGGGTGGAGGAACTTGACTGGCCTGCACAGAGTCCTGACCTCAACCTGATAGAACACCGTTGTGATGAATTAGAGCGGAGACTGCGAGCCAGGCCTTCTCATCCAACATCAGTGCCTAACCTCATAAATGCACTTCTGGAAGAAAGGTAAAACATTCCCATAGACACTCCTAAACCTTGTTGACAGCCTTCCCAGAAGAGTTGACGTTGTTATAGTTGCAAAGGGTGGGCCAACTCAATATTGAACTCTACAGACTGGGGTGTCATTAAAGTTCATGTGCGTGGAAAGGCAAGTGTCCTAATACTTTTGAGTGTGATGGGGCCCCATAGAAAAAACATAGAAAAATAAATAATGCAGGGGGATAACACTGGATTGAAGGTAGGTATTGCAGCAAAAATATGCTTTTCTAATATTGGACTTTATTGTAATGTTACATGCACCATACATAGGGCCCACAGCTTGGAGCCCATATCAAAACCATTCTAAATGACAGACTTGCCTTCTTAAAGCTTGAGGCGGTAATAATCCCAAAACCAATATTATAATATATTGCAGCTTACCAGTCATTAGATGTAGTGGCTGCATACGTTTTATTTTTTAGCCCTTATTTCCTTCTGTTTGCACCTGGTGATCTGGCCAGTAACACACTTCCTGTATTAGAGTGTCCCCACTCTGGATGAAGGAGCACAGGGGGGGGAACAGCAGACAGCAGCATTGTCAGTCTGAGGGGAGGGGAGTGTTAGATAGGCTAGCAGATTTAGCTACACTAACAGATTGAGGCCAAACTCCAGCTCACACTTTAAAATCAATTACAGCAAACCCTTTTTATTTTCCTTTTGGGATAAAGGTCTTACATCAATAAATAAAAGCTGATCATTGTAAGCACCCCTGCCAGTGTTAAATTGTGTTTCTCATCTCTGTAACTGCTACAGTCTGCTGGTGAGCTTGTTTTTTTTAAAAAAGATTTACGGGCTGGCTCACCAGATAAAAATAAAAGAAAGAAAGCCTAAAAAAGAAAACCAATGCAGCCAAGAATTGGTAAGCTCCAATATAAAAAATGTTTGCTTTCGAGTTTAATACCAGATTAAACACAATCGGATTTTCCGCGGACAAAGCGTAGGAGTTTTGTCCGAAGGGCGTTGGCCGTGAACTTGTCTTGCATACAAACAGCAAAGAATTGTCGTCCAACAAACACGAAACGATGCAGTTTTCTGCTCTTTTAGCGCCACCCTTTGGGCAACTTCTGCTAATGTTGTCTTATGGTGAGCATTGCTTCTGAGCATGTGTGTTTGTACTTTGTATTCTTGTCAGACGGACTTGTGTACACACGATCGGAAAATCCGACAACACACATTTGTTGTCGGAAAATTTTAAAGAATGCTATCCAACATTTGTTGTCGGAAATTCTGACAACAAGTGTCCGATGGAGCGTACAAACGGTCAGATTATCCGACAACATCCTGCCATCACACAATTCCCGTCGGAAAATCCGATCGTGTGTACAATGAAATACACATGAGCGATGTCTTGCCTGCCATAGGATTTGTATTTCTGTCCAGCCCCGAGATTTACACAGCCCTGCCACACAGTACAGTCCTGCCTGGCAGGGCAGGGGACATGATTTTTCTCCACTGAAGTTCAGTAGAAACTGGTCTTGTCCCTCCCCCAGCCTGTTACTAGACAGTGAAAGGAGAAGCAGCAGACTGATGAGCTCATCTCTCTGCTCTCTCCTCCTATCAGCATGATCTTGTTAGCACATGAGCACTGCATCAAAACTGTCTCCATGTGCTGCTTCTCCCTCTGAGCTCTTCTGTACAGGGGCTGATTTACCACATCTATTTTCCTGGTGATCTTTTCTAAAAAGACAGAAAGTGATAGGAAATCCAAACTTTTACAGATGTCACCAGAACAGGAGGTGGTGTTGTTGGGGGGGGGGGGGGGGGGGTTCCCACATGTCCCACTTTGGAGAGATTTCCTCTCATTTCCTGTTTCCTGCTCAGAGGCAGAAAGTGGAATGAATTCTCCCAAATGGCACACAGGGATCGGGGTTTAACCAAAGAATCCCCTTTACTCTTTCTTAGGCTGCTTCACTACAGCATTGCTTCGGGCACTTTTTGTGTCGTCAGTGCAGGGCTTGTCAAACACGGCATCTTTGTGCTATGCACATGGCACCAGGTACAGCCATAGGAGCAAATAAAAAAATGAATGTGCACGTTTATGAAATAAAACCTACGTGTCGCATGCCTCACTATCCAAGATCTCTTTGTTTTAGTAAACACTCAGGCAATTAAATCAAGTAATATCATTCGGTCTAAATATGCCCGAGGTTATTTGGCATGGAGATGGGTTTTGTTAGGTACAACAAAAGTGAGCAGCCTCTGCCCATGTTATTTATACCCCTGGTGTGCAACCTGAAGGTAAAAGCAAAAAAAAAAAAAAAAAAGAAAACAAGCAATTTGAAGCGGAAGTAAACCCATCCATAAAACAGTTTAATTTCCGGCACGTGCCAGAAATGCAACACTCCCATTGGTTGTGCTCTCAACCAAACTGTCAAACTATCCAATGGCTGGTGTCTAAACTGATCGGATGTGCAGCACCATGGCAGTTATAGATTGCCTCTGTTTAAAGATGGCAGCTTTCTTGGCTGAAAACAATAGGGGGTTTACTTACACTTTAAATGCTTACTTGTAATGCTTTTTTCTTTCCATTATTAATTCAAATAATAATAATACTTATATTTATATTATTATATTACTATTTTTTTATTATATTATTTTTTTATTCACTTGTGATGTGCCTTTTGATCTTGCAAGTACATTTGACTACTTCAGTTGTTCAGTTCTCTAGCACAGCCCTCTCCCTCCTTGCTCGTCATGGCCCTCTCCCCTTTTGAGAGTAATTACTGTCTGTGCTGACTCAGCTCCTCCGCCCCTCCTCTTACCTGCTTGCATGACAAATTAGGGGAGGGGCCAAGGGGAAAAATATATAAGTCACAGCTTTGAGTCTGCTTGCATCACATCCAAATTATTGGGCTTTAGTATATCTACACAAGGGAGGCATTTACAGGTAAAATACATGTAATTCACATTTAATCTAATGGGAAGGTTACTGTTAAACTGAATGGTCTGGTTACAGGGCCTCTTTAACAAATTTATTTAACCATATTTGCTTAGCTATCCTTATGATCCTCTAGTTTCAAGATTTAGAGGGTTTTGAATCCAAAGGATTAACATGGCAGTTGGGGAACTAGCTTCCTTCCCTTTCCCTTCCATTCCCTTTATTTCCCTTTTTTCCTTCCTGTTCCTTTTCCTTCTCTTTTCTTTCATTTCCTTTCCCGTATCTTTCCCTTCCTTTTCTTTCCTTTTCCTTTCCCGTTCCTTTCCCTTTATTTTCCTTTTCCTTTCTCTTTCCCATTTCTTTCCTTTCTTTTCCTTTCCTTTTATTTCCATCTCTTTCCTTTCCCTTTTTGTTCCTTTCCCTTTGCTTTCCTTTCATTTTCTTTCCTTTCGTTTACTTTCCGGTTCCTTTCCTTTCTGTTCCTTTCCCTCCCTTTCCCATTTCTTTACTTTCCTTTCCCTTTCCCGTTCCTTTCCCTTCCCTTTACCATTTCTTTACTTTCCTTTCCTTTTCCATTTCCTTTCCAGTTCCTTTCATTTCCTTTCCCGTTTCTTTCCCTTCCTTTTCCTTTCATTTCCCTTTTCTTTATTTTCCTTTTCCCTTCTCTTTCCCGTTTCTTTCCTTTTTTTTATTTCCATCTCTTTCCTTTCCTTTCTTTTCCTTTTCTTTTATTTCCGTCTCTTTCCTTTCCCTTTTCCTTTCTTTTATTACCTTTCCTTTTGTTTACTTTCCCGTTCCTTTCCTTTCCTTTCCCTCCCTTTACTTTACTTTACTTTCCTTTCCTTTCCTGTTCCTTTCTGTTACTTTCCCTTCCCTTCCCTTTCCCATTTTTTTCCTTTTCCTTTTCCGTTCCTTTCCTTTCTGTTCCTTTCCTTCTCTTTCCCATTTCTTTACTTTCCTTTCCTGTTCCATTCCTTTCCTTCTTTTTCCCATTTCTTTACTTTCCTTTCCCGTTCCATTCCTTTCCTTTCTCCGTTCAATAAATGTTATTCATTTTAAAAACATAAAGGAAAAAGCATGTATACACAGGAAAGTTTTATTCTTTTAAACAAATCCTGTTGTACTATTCTGATCATGGCACCGCTAAAATCCCACTAAAAACTTTCCTGTGTACACATATTTGGTCCAGAGATGTTGGTGCCTGCTTGAGTCTGTCACCAGTCCACATCACTATCTCTACATAAAGGAAAAAGTATTACACATTTGCACAGAGTAAAAAAAAATATATTGAGATAACAATAGAAAAGACATATGCATATATAAGTACATATATAGTAGAAGAAAATCCTCCGTGATTCAGTACTGAATCATCGCTTAGATAAACAATTGTGTAAAAGCATGGACAAAATAACAGAAACATAACTAAACTGTAATGCTATAAATGAAAAGAAAAGGGTAAATAAATACAAACAGGAAGAAAATAGAGAAACTAATAAAATAAATAATTAAAGGGGAAAATACAAAAGTATAAAAGGAACTAGCATTTTTCATATGGGTGTGAACAATAGTAACCAATAATGTCAGTACAAATGTCCTTCAAATGAAAACTACAGCATTGGGAAAAAAATTGGGCACACCTACTGGTCAGCTGAAAGGGTTCCTATTTTCCAATTTAAAACTTATGTCATGAAAATGCAACAGGAGTGAGAAGATCCCAGTCTGTTTAGACAACACAAAGCAGGTATGAGCAGAGTTAAAAATAATGTACCAATAAATATTAAAATGACAATAAAAAAAAAAAAATGACCAAGTTCTTAACTTCATGGCCAGGTTGAGACTGAACCAGCAAGACTCCGCCTAATTTACCTTTGGTTGGATTCTTCCCTTTTGTGTGTCATTTAAACGTTGCAACACTTTCCTTAAATAAAGCAAACATGTAACACTACTTTTTCTTCAGGCACAGATACGCATACAGAATCGGCCATGGTATACAGCGATTTGCGCAAGGGCATCCATCGAACAGTGGTGACCCTGGGAATGGCTTTCCTTCTCATCGGAGTGGTTCTGCTGACCGTTTCGGACAAAGTCTTTATCCTAGGGATCTGCTTCCTGGGAGCGGGCAGCCTGGGGATCCTCTTCTTCCTCCTGGTGACCTTTTCCAGCTGCGTTCAAAAGAATCGGAGGAATGTGGATGAAGAAAACGCTACAGAAGCGGAAAACAGACAATCGGGCCAGCGTCATGTTGAGTCGTAAGTCCTTTTTTTTCAGTTCAAATGTAGCATGTAGGAAAATAAATGAACTGTAGATCTCACTGGAATAGTAAATATGGACCAGAGAGGAAAGTTGGAGATCTGGAAAATCAGAGGAAGGTCAACAGTTCAACAGGTCAACCCAACATTTTCATAACAGATTTTAAAAAGTTTTTGGAAACCACGGTGGAAAGTTTTGGGCAATCTGTGGTAGGTCAAAAACCAACATTTGATTCATGGATTTGAAAAAAATTCTACATTCCTATGATATTCTCACCAACTTAAAAATACACACAAAACACTGGAACCCCGCAGCGCCATATTTTATGTGTATTTTTGTGTATCTTTTACATTTGTGAGAAACTCGCAGAAAGGTTTTGAATTCATCAAATATTGGTTTTCAACCCTCCATACATTTCCTACAACTCAAACTTTCCTCTCTCGTTTCCAAGAACTTTTTTCACCATTTTTTGGTTGAATCCCAATTGGAAGTGCAGGCCTATTGGACAAGACAAGTGCAAAGATCAACAGGAAAACAGGAATTTGCGAAGGGCAGTTAAAATGTATCTAAAGCCAAAACTTTCTTAGATTTTAACCAGTTCAGCTCCTTGGACATACTACGTACATCCAAAGGTTTCCGTTTATGAAGCAGTGAAAAATATTCACTGCTCCACTCTTCTGCATTCACAGAGGAGATCATTCTCCTCTGAGTGCCAGTTTATGAAGCTGTGCAGATCGCTTCTCCTTTAGAGTGAAGCAATCTACAAATGCTTCAAACAGCGGAAAACGCCCCCTGATACTGGAATCTCGTGAGACATAGCGAGATTACAGTACCAGAAATTCACTGAAACAGTCAAGGTGTGCGTTTATTAAGCAGTGATAAATTATCACTGCTCAGTACATTGTCATTCCCGGAGGAGACTGCCCACCTAATTAATAACATTTCTGTCCCCCTACACTATAGTCAATTATTCAAAAAAGGGGGGAAGTTGGGAGGGGATTATCACGGTGCTTACAAATAATAATAGAAACCGTATATATAAAAAGTTATAGTTTAATAAAGACAAGATTAAAAAACAAACAAAACAGTTTGTTGAGTAGTGTTTAACATTTCATTATGGTGGTCACGTGATGAAAGTTCATGTTGAACAGGGATCTCATATTCGTATATTATCCCGACATGTTTCACCTTATGGCTTCATCAGGGGATATACGAATCAACCAATGACTACGAGAAACTGTACAAAAATAGAAAATATTACATAAGAAAACTATGTCGAATATAAACATACATCATAGCATGTAACAAAAAAAAAATCGACATCATTTGTCAACATCCACCCAAGAAGGGGAGCTTACCGCCACAGAATCCCCAAAAGAGGGCCACCGCCAAGAGAGGGACCACCAAAAGGGGGAGGCACTACGCGGCCACAGAGGACATACAACAACCTGTATATAGACACATATATATATACATATATATACACACTCACACACACATACACAATAGACATGGCAGGGGGACATGGTCACTGTCTTGGGGGGTCTGATCGAGGAAGAAGGAAGTCAAAAATCATTCTCTCTTCTCTCCCCGGTTCACCAGCTCTGAACTGGTGAATCGGGAAGGGTGAATTCTGACACAGATCGCCAGTGAAGTGCTGAGCTCACAGCTTCATAAACTGTCCGTTTCTGTGTCAGTCGGTGGTGAACATGGTCTCCCCCGATTATCTCTGTTTCATAAACCGTTTATGGACTGAGATCAGCGGCGATCCTAGGGATCACTGCTGTTCACAGTTTCATAAACGGACACCAAAGTGTAAACCCTTAATCAGCAGCAGGAGCCATCAGCATGTGTGGGTTTTGTGTAGCTGGCTCCCGGCTTGAAAGTGAATGTGTTTTTTTAACCCTTTGTAATAGCAATCAAGTACAAAGAAATAAATAAATAAAATAAAAAAGTTTTAAAAAATAAAATAATAAATATATTAAAAATAATAAAAAAAATGCTGTTACCCCCGTTGCCACGCACACCTGCGCAAACTCAAGCCCAGGGTGCGCACGCATCTGTAAACTGCGCTCGAACCACACGTGGGACATATCACCGCAAACGTCAGAGTGAGAACAATAATTCTAGCACATGAGCTCCTAGAAAACTCTAAACTGATGAGCTGTAAGGGCTTTTAAAACGTCACCTATGGTGATTTTTGGGCACCATAGTTTTTGGCGATATCGCGGGCGCACGCAATTTTAGGACATGGAATTTTTGGTATCTATTTCCTCGATGCAGCGTCATATTTTATATTTTAACCAAAAATCGCTAGTATATTGTGTGTTTTTGCACTAAAATAAATTTTATTATACTTTTTCCTGAAAATTTGCGTTTAATAAACAGTTGCGCAAATATCATGTGACATAAAAATGTTCAACTATAACCTTTTTATTCTACAGGGCCTCTGCTTTGACAAAATATATGTTTATGTAATTTTATTGCAAACAATTATGATTTTTACATGTACAGTGGAACCTCAGTTTAAGAGTAACGTGGATAACGAGCGTTTTGATTTGCGAGCAACTTTTAAAAAAAAAACTTGACTCGGTTTGCGAGTGTTGTCTCACAAGACGAGAAGAATTCAACCTAATAGGGCCTGCAGTACTGCATTTGGCCTGAGGTGCGGGGGCGCCGGAGCCGAGCAGAGCCGAACAGCGACGATCGCAGCCAATCGTCATCGTTCGGCAATGCTCGCAAAGACACGGAAATACACAGAAATACTCAGTTTCCGAGCCTTTCCGACGTTTGCCGAGGTCAGCTGACGTTTCCTTGGGCCTTTCCGGACGTTTCCAAGGCGCACCAGTGCCCCCCCACTTCTGGCCGCATGCGGTATTGCATCCCATTGAAGTCAATGCGGAAATAATTATTTTCGTTTCCATTGACTTCAATGGGGAAACTCGCTTTGATATGCAAATTCTTTGGATTACGAGCATTCTCCTGGAACGGATTATGCTCGTAATCCGAAGTTCAACTGTATGCGGCAAATAGCCGAATCAGCTAAACTGGTTAATAGAACTTGAAAGAGATAAAAGGCCTGTACACAGGATGAGAATATCAGACAAAAAAAAATCTTTAGTATTTAATCGTTAGTACACAGTTTACGAGAGCCAAATTTGTGCGAAAATATCCGAAGGGACAAGCATGAAAAATGTTCTCGTACGAGAACAGAACAAACAATTTTTGTGGTATTAGCATAGTATTTGTATGAAAAAAATCGTGTGACCAAGACCACGCATGCTCGGAAACAAAATAATACATTACAATACAATAGAATACAATACATCACTTCTGAAGTTGTATTCTGTCTTACTAGCATTTTCGTAATATTTGTAACCTATTGGTTTTCGATATGAGACAAGCATCCAAAAAAAAAACAAACAGACCATGATTCGTCCAGGGCCGGACTGGGAATAAAATCCAGCCCCACAGCATTATTATACCAGCATAACGTCATTATTTTCTTGTTCATAAAAGGGAAAACCATACATTTTAAAGCACATTTGAAGAGTGTATTATATATAGATAAGACAGATATGAAAACACATAGGGCTTTATATATATATATATAAACCGCAAATTCCAGTTAAAAATGGTAAAAGTGGTCAATCATCAAGGGGGACCCCAGGAACTCAGAACGTGGGGGGGGGGGGACCACATTCCGCAGAAAGAATACACTAAGGTAAGGGGGGTGGGTTACTGATATAAGGGGGAAACCTTTATATCAGTGCCCCCTTACATTATTGTATTCACTCCCCCCTTACATCAGTGACCCCCCCTCAGACTGGCCTAGCGGTGCTGTCACTGACCTCCTCTCAGGTACACCGTGCAGGGCTTAGTCAGTCGGCTCCAGCTCAGTGGCTCTGGTTTTATCCTATATAGTCTCCTCTCCACAGTCCACACACATCTGACTTCTTCCATGACCCCCATCTAGGCGGTGCTCCCACTCTTGACTCCTCTCCAGACTCCCTCAGAGACTGCAGACATGATACAGGAGATGGTCAGAGGCTGCAGACATGATACAAGAGCTCAATGCAGCCCCACCAGTACCCATCAAATGCAGCCTCACTGTGCCCATCAATGCAGCCTTCCTGTGCCCATCAATGCAGCCTCACTGTGCCCACCATTGCAGCCTCACTGTGCCCACCATTGCAGCCTCATTGTGCCCACCATTGCAGCCTCACTGTGCCCATCAATGCAGCCTCACTGTGCCCATCAATGCAGCCTCACTGTGCCCATTAATGCAGCCCCACTGTGCTCATCAAATGCAGCTTTACTGTGCCCATCAAATGCAGCTTTACTGTGCCCATCATTTCAGCCTCACTGTGCCCGTAATTGCAACCTCACTGTGCTCATCAAATGCAGCTTTACTGTGCCCGTGAATGCAGTCTCACTGTGCCCATGAATGCAGCCTCTCCTATGCCCCATGTCCCAGTCTGCAGTCCCTGTCTGTGGGAAGGTGTGTTGTTGATGCTCGGTACAGTACCTTACGTGCCAGCAGGATATCCATGATCGCCATCAGCAGGCAGGGTCTGTTTGTCGTTTTGGATGGGGACAGTGCTCCTTCCAGAGGATCTGTTTGCTGTGAGATGGAGTGGTCCCTGGCCACCTGCACCTTCAGACGTCCTCATTTTCCGGCCCCAGTCAGCCTGTCCTCTTGTCCTGGGGAAGTGAGAGCACTGGGGGGGAGCTGGAGAGAAGGGGGAGCGGAGAGCACTGGCGGGTTGGAGAGCACATGGGTGGGGGAAAAAAGCAGAGGGGAATGGAGATCACAGGGGTGGGGAGCGGAGAGCGCTGGGGGGGGAGCCAAAAAGAACAGGGGTGGAGAGCACGGGAGGCTGAGAGGGGGGGGCTGGAGAGCACTGAGGGGGCTAAGAGTGTGGGAGGTAAAAAGCACTGGGGGGGATCTTGAGAGCACTGGGGGGAGAAAGAACAGGAGTGGAGAGCACTGGGGGGCACAAAGAGCAGGGGGGAGTGGAGAGCACTGGGGGGAGCTTGAGAGCACCAGTGGGGGCCAGAAAAAACAGGGGTGGAAAGTACAGGGGGCTGGAGAGCACTATGGGGGGCGGAGAGCACTGGCGGGGTTGGAGAGCACATGGGTGGGGGCAAAAAGAACAGGGGTGGGGAGCACGGGGGGCTGGAGAGCACTATGGGGGGCGGAGAGCACTGGCGGGGTTGGAGAGCATATGGGTGGGGGCAAAAAGAACAGGGGTGGGGAGCATGGGGGGCTGGAGAGCACTGGGGTGGGGGCTGGAGAGTGATGGGGAGAGCTGGAGAGCACTGGGGGGGGAAAGAACAGGGGTGGGGAGCACGGGGTGCTGGAGAGCACTATGGGGGGCTTAGAGCACTGGCGGGGTTGGAGAGCACATGGGTGGGGGCAAAATGCAGGGGGAGCGGAGAAAGCACTGGCGGGGTTGGAGAGCACGTGGGTGGGGGCAAAATCCAGGGGGGAGCGGAGAGTACTGGGGGGGAGCTTGAAAGCACTGGAGAGGGAGCCAAAAAGAACAGGGGTGGAGAGCACAGGGGTCTGGAGAGTGATGGGTGGAGCTTGAGAGCGCTGAGGGGGGCCAGAAAGAACAGGGGTGGGGGGGGGGCTGGGGAGCACTGTGGGGGGTGGAGAGCACTGGGGTGGGGGCTGGGGAGTGATGGGGAGAGCTGGAGAGCACTGGGGGGGGGGGGAGAAAGAACAGGGGTGGAGAGCACTGGGGGGAGTGGAGAGTACTGGGGGGGGAGAATAGGGGTGGAGAGCACTGGAATGGTGGCTGGAGAAGGATGGGGAGAGCTGGAGAGCAGGGGGGGCAGAAAGAACAGAGGTGGAGAGAACTGTGGGGGGGCTGGAGAGTAGTGGGGGAGGAGAGCACTGGGGGGAGCCACAAGGAGAACTGGGAGGGGCCAGCAAAAGAAGTTGGATAGGAGGAGAAGCAGGGGGACCGCATATAGAGGAAATGAGCTTTCTATATTCCTCCATACAGCCGCGGAATGCTTGATTCTCCTCACCCCCTTCTGCAAGCATTCAGCGGCTGTATGGAGGAGTATAGAAAGCCAATTTCCTCTATATGCGCCCCCCTGCCGATTCTCCTATCCAGGCACACAGGGTGGGCTGTACGGCGGGCATCTCCTCCTGTTTATCACGGAGCTGACCTGGCTCGGTCTGTGTTCGGCGGCAGCGGCGCTGTAACACGGTCCTGCCCTCTAGACCGGCTCCTGTGATAGGCTGAACACTGACTCTATCTACTATCACAGGAGGCGGTCTAGGGGGCGGGACCGTGTTACAGCGCCGCTGCCACCGAACACAGACCGAGCCAGGCAGCTCCGTTATACACAGGAGCAGGAGAGAGGGGACAGGGAGCACTGCGGTCGCAAATTAAACCGGCCCCAGGACAGGCAGCCTACCGGGAAATCTCCCGTTATCCCGGTAGGCCAGTCCGGCCCTGGATTCGTCCAATATATTCATCGTATGTACGAGGCTTTAGAGCTCTTGTCTGGTTTTTACCGTTGTCTGTGTCTCCACTTTGGAGATTCAACCTTTTTTTTGTCCTGGTGAGCATTGTTACCATGACAGAAAGTACTGAAAAATCCAAAATGTTAAACATGGCATGAAATTAGGAATAGACGTTCCCTTCTTTGCACTTGCATTTGTATCTCGAGGACAAAAAGTAAAAGGTAGACAGAAAAAAATAAAACTAATCAGGACTTTAAACATAGAAAACTATAGAAGGGCCAACCGCCTAACTGTAAATATACGTCATTACTTTGATGTTAATTACAGTTGTTATGGCTGCAGCTAGTTGCCATTACCCCGTTATCTTTTTTCCGTTAGGTGACCTTCTTCCCGGTCAATTCCGAGTTTACCGGAGCCCTCGGTAAGCGAGAAACCGATCCGGTGCGGCAGATGGCTAGGAAGGAAGTCGAGTGAGGGCAAGATAGCCCCACTTGGCTCTATGCCCCTGGAGGACCGGAGCGATGTCTGATGTCACTTCTGGTTCTCGGGCAGATAAACAGGATTTTTTTTTTTTTTTTAGTTAAAATTCGTTTTTTTTTTGCTTTTAAAGTGAACCTCTGCTTTTTGGACCCCCCCCCCCCCACTCCGGTGTTACATTTGGCACCTTTCAGGGGGGAGGGGGTGCAGATACCTGTATAAAACAGGTATTTGCACCACTTCCGGGAGCAGACTCCCATGGGAGTCCCGCCCCTTCCCTTCACCCCCCCCCCCCCGTTGTGTTCTGGGAAACACTCGGCTCCCAGAACACAACGGGGACCAGTAAGGATGGCGCAGCGCAACCCGCGCATGTGCCGTAGGGAACCGGGCAGTGAAGCCGCAGCGCTTCACTTCCCGATTCCCTCACCGAGGATGGCGGCGGGGGAAGCTAAGAGCCGGGCGGTAGCTCAGCTTTGGCTGCCGATGTCGCGGGCGACCTGGACAGGTAAGTGTCCTTTTTTTAAAAGTCAGCAGCTGCAGTATTTGTAGCTGCTGGCTTTTAAAAAAAAAAATTCCGGTGAACCTCCTCTTTAAGGGTAAATGAGAGATCTGAGGTCTTTTTGATCCCAGACCTCTCAATAAGGAGGACCTGTCATGCCTATTTCTCTTACAAGGGATGTTTACATTCCTTGTAATAGGAATAAAAGTGATTACAAATAAATAAATATATAAAGGGAAAGTGTAAAAATAAAAAATAAATAGTAAAATAAATATGAAAATATTTTTTAAAGCACCCCATCCCCCTGTGCTCACGCACAGAAGCAAACGTATACGTAAGTCACGCCCGCATATGTAAATAGCATTAAAACCACACATGTGAGGTATTGCCACAAACGTTAGAGCAAGTGCAATCATTTTAGCACCAGACCTCTTCTGTACCTCTCTACTGGTAACCTGTAATTTTTAAATGCCTTCGTTTGTTGCCTCGTTCGCAATTTCAAAGCATGACATGTAAGGTATCTATTTACTCGGCGTGACATCATCTTTCACATTATACAAATGAAAATGGGGTAACTTTTTTAAAATATTTTTGTTTAATTAATTAAAGTGTATCTTTTCACATTGCGTTTGAAAGACTGCTGTGCAAATATAGTGTGACATAAAATTTTGCAACGGCTGCCATTTTATTCTCTATGGTCTCTGCTAAAAAAAATATATATATAAATGTTTGGGGGTTCTAAGTAATTTTCTAACAAAAAAATATTGATTTTTACTTACAACAAATGTTAGAAAAAGGCCTGCTCCTTAATTAAGTGGTTATAAAAGGGTTGGATCTCCATGTGCCATCTCACCATCACATGATGTCTTGTTGGCCAGATTCTTCATTACATAGGAATGCTGTAGTTGTACAAGTTCTCCTGCTTAGTGCTAATAGAGGAGGTAGAGGGAAGCCACATACATACCATCCTGGAGACAAGGAAAATAAATAATGACTGGGAGGTGTCCCATCCAGCATAGAAGCATTGAGTAACGACAGAAGTAAAAACAAGTGATCCATCAAGTCTGCTCCTTTATGGCTTTTTGTTGCTCTTTTTAAATTATTATTATTATTATTATTTTGTTTTTGCTTTTTATGTCCGATTTTAGATCTATAATTTAGCATAGCATAGCATTGCATGTTTACGTTCTCTTACTGTTTACTGACTCACTACCTCAGCTGAAATTCGATTCCAAGCATCAACTACTCTTTTGGTAAAATAATACTATTTAAGATTCGTTTTGAACTTTTCTCCTGCTAATTTGAAGTCATTCTCCAGGTTCTTGACCTTAACCTCCCTGGCGGAATGATTCTGTCAGATTTTAGGTGCTGAAAGCGGTACAATTATTTTGCATGGAAATTTGGCGTTTTATATTGTAGGCCTGTAATTCTTAGGAATAACTCACTTAAATCTGTCCAAACAAGAGTCTAGTAGACATCCCGGGTATGATAAAGTTTGAAACACAAAATCATAAATTATAATATAATAAATAATTATAAATAATTATAACAAATAATAATATAATAATAATAATAACAATTATTCAATAATGCAATCAAATCAAAAACACTGAAATTTGCTCAGTTGCAGAATTGTCGCTGTCATTAGATTTAGTGTTTGATGACGAATTTCCCCACAAATCGCTATCGCCCAATTCTGCAAGTGATTCTAATTTATTATCGCTGTTTTCTAGCTGGTCTAAAACTACTTTTGATGTAAAGGGACACTTTTTGGTTGCTATGGACAATCTCCAAATTCCAGGCAGAAAACTGGACAGACCACTAGGGACAAAGGGGGTGTGTAATTTTTTTTATACAGTACTGTAATCTGTAAGATTACAGTATACTGTATGTGTATTGTGTTTTTACTTTTTTAAATTTGGTGCCGATCTATGCCCCCGTGCGCCGCAATGTCGCAGGAAATGGAGCTCGGCGGCACTGTGTGAATCAAGCGAGACACGGCTCGCAGACACAGCGGGAGGACATCGCAGGATCCAGGGAACAAGGTAAGTAACTCTCCCTGTATCCTGCGATGCAGTCTGGCTCGGGGTTACCGCTAATGGTACTGAAATCTTACCCCGAGCCAGACTTGGGAATACCGCCAGGGAGGTTAAAGTGGTAGTAAACCATGAAAAAAACAAAACAAAAAATCTTCTCCCTGAAAATAAATGTCTTAATGTTTAAGACTTATCTGAAAACGAAGCCCTCCGCTGTCCTCGCTGACAGGGTTTTTATCTTTACCCGGTCTTCCTTCCTGATTCGCAGAAAGCCGCCGTTTGACTGGCGGAGCGAGGCGGGCCGCGGCTATGGCTGTTTCTATAGACAACACGCCGTTCATTGAGAGCGCAGCGTGCGTGCGCCGTTGACATCAAAATATCTTCTGAACGGTGCATGTTTAAGAGATATTTACTGTACCTATAGGTAAGCCTTACTATAGGCTTACTTGTAGGCATATATCAAAAAGACGTATTTACTACTACTTTAAGTCGGTCATAGACAGTTAAAATCTTGGCAGATTCAGCGGGGACCGGCCAAGATTCAAACAATGTGTGGGTAGGCTGATTGTACCCAAGTTGATCGATCAACTTGGGTACAATCAGCCTGTTAGATTTTTCTGGCAATTGTTGCCATCGGCTATAGCCTCTAGCAATAATCACTGTATGTTCTCTTGGCCTGGACGCCCCCACCCCCACCGGGTGAACACAATAGCTTCACGGGAGGAATTCCCCCATCAACACTGACTGTGTTGATGGGGGAAGCGAGCAACCCATGGTTTCAGGAAAGAAAATGTCATGATTTATGGCTGGCTTTAGCTTCATATTGAAAGTACTGCCCTTCTGAACCTTAGGTCCCTTTTAGACAGAGCGGATTCCGTGTGGATTCCTTTCTGATCAGCTCAAAGTAAGGTAGTTATTTGTTGGTCTTTATTGGACTTTACACAGGTCCTGAGGGTTACAGAGGCTTCTTTCAACTATCGTACACCTAGTCTTATGCCAAAATGACCCTTCATTTCAGGACTGTCACACGCTTCATAGACATTTCATCACCCTCTGATCAAACTGTCTTTTAGTGTCTAATGGGATTAGTATGGCTTATTCATTCTCAACCAGGGATGGGCAGAACTAAGAGTTTTAATTTTCACAAAATGTAGGTAAACAATCAGAAAATTTTGGTAAAATGTTGCCATTTTACTAATACAAAGGGGGAATGGGTTTTAAATAGCTCCCAAGGATAAAAAAGCTCCTGTACCTTGTGATAAAAATGGCTTCAATATATATATTTTTTTTTTCAGAAAGGAAAAAAAAAAAAGAACACAGGAATACAGAAACACTAAATAAAATAAACTACCCTAAATATATTTTTTACAAGCATACTTTGCCTAAGCAGCCTAGTTTGCAAAATTTCCACTTCGCAAAATTTTGCTGGCAGCAAAATCTTTAATTTCGCTGCAAAAGTTTTCCAACCATGACATGAGACAGTTTGATCAAGTAGTAGGGTAAGGGGGTAATTAAGGTAATTATTTGTTGGTCTAATGGATTTTTAATAGCTCCTGAGGGTAACAAAAGCTACTTTCTACTACTGGACTTGTTCTTGTACTAAAAATGGCCCCTTGTTAGCTTCATTCATTTTTTTTTTCTTTTTACAGAAAGTAATAAAAAAAATGAAAACCACAGGAATACAGAAATACTAAATAAAATAAACTACTCTAAATACTCCTCTATGACAAAAAGGAAAAAAAAAATCATTCTCTAAATAAATAGAGAAAACAGAACTTTTCCAAAGTAATAAAATATAAAATCATAAATAATAATAATAATAACAATAATGAAGCTAAAAAGGGATTATTTTTAGCACAAGAACAGAACAAGCTCCTAAGGGTAAAAAAAAAAAAGAATTTCTACTATCCTGCACCTGTCCTTGTGCTAAAAAATGGCCCCTTGTTAGCGTCATTAATATTTTTTTGGCAAAAAAATCTTTAATTTATTTGCAAAATGTTGCCAACTATAACATGAAGCAGTTCAATCCAGTAGTGGTATCTCCCACTAGTTCTAACAGGCACTGTTAGGAAAAGCTGCGAGGAACTGATTGTTAACCTTCAGAACAGTATAGCTTCAGCTCGCAAAAAAAAAACATAATACATAACCTGATTCTGCAGGAGATTACCGATGGTGTTCAACTTGACTTTTGTTGATAACAGAAAAATTCAAGTGAAACTATTACACAAATAGCTAATAGAGAAAACATTTTTTCCTAAGCAGCCTAGTGAGGAAAATTTCCAGTTTTGCCAAAATTTAGCTGACAGCAAAATCTTAAATTTTGCTGCAACATTTTGGCAAAATCGATTTGCTCTTCCCTAGCACCAATCATAACACGAAGCAGTTTAATCCGATTTTTTTTTTTTTTTTATTTAAAATAAAAATGGTCAAAAAATAAATAAATAATGAAGCTAGCAAGGGGCCATTTTTATCCCAAGAATAGCACAAGCTCCTGAGGGTAAAGAAAATCCATTTTACTATCCCGGACCTGTAAAATAAACTAAAGTAAAATAAGAATAAAAATGAAAACCACAGGAATATAGAACCACTAAATGAAATAAACTACTCTAAATACACCTAAAAAAAGGAAAAGATAAAAAACAAATACCGTATATATACGCGAGTATAAGCCGACCCGAATATATAAGCCGAGGCACCTAATTTTGCCACAAAAAACTGGGAAAACGTATTGACTTGAGTATAAGCCTAGGGTGTCCATCTGCATGCCTCGCTGTGCCCATGCCTCGCTGTGCCCATGCCTCGCTGTGCCCATGCCTCGACTGACGTTTAACATGGGAGTCTATGGAAGGGGTGCCTGGCTTTGAAAATCGGTGCTCCCCGGCCGTAGGTCCCCCAGACAAAACATTTTGCAAACTTATAGAGGAGAAATTGGGCTACATGTGCGCCAAGTTTCGGGTCCAGGGAACCTACGACTGGCCGGTACCGGGTCCCCAAAGTTACCGGAAAAATTACTGTTTAACATGGGAGTCTATTGAAGGGGTGCGCGGCTTTGAAAAATCGGTGCTCCCCGGCCGTAGGTCCCTGGGACAGAAAACTTTGCATACTTGTAGAGGAAGAGTGAGATAACATGTGTGCCAAGTTTGGGGTCCAGGGGACCTACGGCCGGCCGGTACCGGGTCCCCAAATTCCGGGAGATCAGGCGCAAAAAGGTGACGCGAGTATAAGCCGAGGGGGGCATTTTCAGCACAAAAAAATGTGCTGAAAAACTCGGCTTATACTCGAGTATATACGGTAAATAGAATTTTTTTTATTTTTCCAAGCATATTTTTCCTAAGCAGCCTAGTGAGTAAAATGACCCCTTTCCGCTCTGGCAAAATTTTGCTGATGGCAAAATCTTTAATTTTGCTGCAAAATTTTGCCAAATTCGCTTTGCTCTACCCTAGCGCCAAACATAACACAAAGCAATTTAATCCAGTAGTGGTCTCTCTCACCATTCCTAAAAAGGACAGTATAGGTGCAGCTCACATATAAATAAATAAAAAATCTACATAATATGTAACCTGATTCTACGGGAGATTACTGCTGGTATTCAACTTGACTTTTGTCAATAACAGAAAAATTCAAGTGGAACTATTACACAATTGGCTAACCCGGTCTTCACTAGATCTAACCAGACCGATCTGGTCCTGGTACGTCCTGCGTTGACACTTACATGGCGGCATCTGCATGTCAGTCATACTTATTATCTCCGACCCAAGTTATGTCAAACATCTCGCTTCAAACACCGCCCATCACTCTAGAGGAGAATTATCAATATGCCTTGGGAGACTAACCAGAGTGAATGAACATCAATGCGATAATATATAAATAGATAGAGACATCATTAGAGACAGGCGATACAAGTGAAGTTTAATACTATGTTATTATATGCAGAAACCTGTTATTCAGTTATGCAAGACAAAGAGACCGAACAATAAGCTGCCGTTCAGTATTGTTGTCCTCTGAGCCTTTTGTCTTTGCAGCAAGAACACGGGTATCAATCTGTAAAAAACAAAAGTATGCTAGAAAACACATTTTAAATAGCAGAAGTGAAACTTCTTATTTAAAAAAATAAATACAACTTACAGTGCCCTGAAAAAAGTATTCATACCCCTTGAAATTTTCCACATTTTGTCATGTTACAACCAAAAATGTAAATACGCCCCTTCTTTATAAATACCTGATATTGGCTTGGTATCTGGACTGACTGGGAGCAGGAGAAGGCAGCATTAGGGCCTGTGTCAATGGCATCAGTTTGATATCAGTCTAAAGCCCTGTACACACGATCGGATTTCCTATGAATTCTAACCCGATGGATTTTTCCATCGGAAATCCGATGAAGCTGACTTCCATCAGTCTTGCCTACACACCAAAAAACCGATCTTCCCAAACGCTGTGACGTAAAACACTCAGACGAGCCAAGAAAAATGAAGTTCTATGCTTCTGAGCATGCGTTGACTTGATTCTGAGCATGCGTGGGTTTTTTCTCTGATGGAGTTCCCCACAGACGATAGTAATTTGCTAAAGACTGATGGGGCCCATACACGATCGGTTTGTCCGATGAAAAAAGTCCATCGGACTGTTTTCATCTGTAAAACCGATCGTGTGTACAGGGCATTACAGTATATGGAAATGTAAAACCCATCTGATTCAAAAGGGACAGGGCTGTGCTGGGCAGCAAAGCTGTGTAAATCTCAGGACTGGATGTAGGTAAAGCGGCTTCCATACATGTACACTATATTGTCAAAAGTAATGGGACACCTGCCTTTACACGTATATGAACTCTAATGGCATCCCAGTCTTAGTCCGTAGGGTTCAATATTGAGTTGGCCCACCCTTTACAGCTATAACAGCTTCAACTCTTCTGGGAAGGCTGTCCACAAGGTTTAGGAGCTCCCTTCACTGGAACTAAGGGGCCAAGCCCAACCCTTAAAAAACAACCCCACACCATAATCCCCCCTCCACCAAATGATTTTGACCAGTGCACAAAGCAAGGTTGATAAAGACATGGATGAGCGAATTTGGGGTGGAGAAATCCCAGCGGACATCGAGTCCCGCAGGACCCGCGATCACACTCACTAAATGCGTGCCCACAATGCTGCGTCTTAAAGGCGACAAACAGGTACGTTAATCTGCCTGTATGTGCCATTCTGCCGACGTATATCGGCATGAGGCGGTCAGAAAGTGGCTAGGCTATCAGACTGCACTATCCACTGTTAACTATTTCCTGTAAAAACTGGAAGTTCAGGGAAGCAGCACTGGAAGAGCAGGAGCCAGTAGCATTAAAGTTGTAAACTGCAAGTGCTGGGTTAAGAACTTTCACAAAGAGTTTACTGGGGAACATTTTTTTTTCTCTCAATGTTTACAGCTAAACAACTGAGGGTTTATTACTACTTTAAATTCCCTGTTACACCTCTGTTAACCACTTAACGACCGCTCACTGTATATATACGTCGGCAGAATGGCACAGACAGGCACAATCACGTAGAGTGTACGTGATTGCCTTTGTACAGTTGGGGGGTCCAATCGGACCCCCCTTCTATACAGTGAGCGGTGGCTAAGTGTCCGGGAGCGTTCCGGGATGAGGGGGCAGCCATTCGTTTCTGGCCACCCCCTCGCGATCGCTCCCGGCGAATGGAAATGCCCCCTCTATCTGTGTCAGACAGAGGGAGCAGGAGGAAGTGATGTCATCTCTGGTGCGGCGCTCACATATACCGAGCGCCGTACAAGAGAAGATATCAGGTCAGTGCACACAACACTACACTGACACCAGGACACATAGGGACATAAATCGCCCCCCCCAGGCCCCCCCAGACACCCCAGATCACCCCCCAGATCACCCCCCCAGCCCCCAGTCACAGTGTCACTGATTGCAGTGACCATTTATTTAGTGATCACTGCAATCAGTGACATTTGTGACTGTAAAAGTGTCACCAAAGTTTAGTCTTAGGTCCAGTGTAGCCCCCTAACCCCCCCTAATAAAGGTTTAACCCCCTGATCACCCCCCAGATAACCCTTTCACCCCCTATCACCACTGTCGCTTAGCGATCATTTTTCTGATCGCTGTCTTAGCGTCAGTGATGCCGATCGGCAGCCAGTAATTTTTTTTAGGTTCGCCGCAGGTTTTTATAGCGTCAGGTACCCCAATATATTATCTAATAAAGGTTTAACCCCCTTGATCGCCCCCCAGGTAACCCTTTCACCCCCTATCACCACTATCACTAAGCAATCGTTTTTCTAAACGCTGTCTTAGTGTCTGTGATGCAGATCGGTAGCCGGTAATTTTTTTTAGGTTCGCCGCAGGTTTTTATAGCGTCAGGTACCCCAATATATTATCTAATAAAGGTTTAACCCCCTTGATCGCCCCCCAGGTAACCCTTTCACCCCCTATCACCACTGTCGCTAAGCAATTGTTTTTCTAAACGCTGTCTTAGTGTCGGTGATGCAGATAGTAGCCGGTAATTTTTTTTAGGTTCGCCGCATGTTTTTATAGCGTCAGGTACCCCAATATATTATCTAATAAAGGTTTAACCCCCTTGATCGCCCCCCAGGTAACCCTTTCACCCCCTATCACCACTGTCACTAAGCGATCGTTTTTCTAAACGCTGTCTTAGTGTCTGTGATGCAGATCGGTAGCCGGTAAATTTTTTTAGGTTCGCCGCAGGTTTTTATAGCGTCAGGTACCCCAATATATTATCTAATAAAGGTTTAACCCCCTTGATCGCCCCCCAGGTAACCCTTTCACCCCTATCACCACTGTCGCTAAGCAATTGTTTTTCTAAACGCTGTCTTAGTGTCGGTGATGCAGATCGTAGCCAGTATTTTTTTTTAGGTTCGCCGCATGTTTTTATAGCGTCAGGTACCCCAATATATTATCTAATAAAGGTTTAACCCCCTTGATCGCCCCCCCCAGGTAACCCTTTCACCCCCATCACCACTGTCGCTAAGCAATCGTTTTTCTAAACGCTGTCTTAGTGTCGGTGATGCAGATCGGTAGCTGGAATTTTTTTTTAGGTTCGCCGCAGGTTTTTATAGCGTCAGGTACCCCCATATATTATCTAATAAAGGTTTTAACCCCCTGATTGCCCCTAGTTAACCCTTTCACCAGTGATCACCATATAAGTGTTACGGGTGACGCTGGTTAGTTAGTTTGCTTTTTATAGTGTCAGGGCACCCGCCGTGTATATAACCCAATAAAGGTTTAACCCCCTGATCGCCCGGCGGGTGATATCAATTAGGTTTTAGCATCAGAGAGGGTCTGCGTCACACCCCAGGCAGCGTCAGGTTAGTGCCAGTAACGCTAACACCCACGCGTGAAGCATACACCCCCCTTAGTGGTATAGTATCTGAACAGATCAATATCTGATCTGATCAGATCTATACTAGCGTCCCCAGCAGTTTAGGGTTCCCAAAAACGCAGTGTTAGCGGGATCAGCCCAGATACCTGCTGGCACCTGCGTTTTGCCCCTCCGTCCAGCCCAGGCCACCCAAGTGCAGTATCGATCGATCACTGTCACTTACAAAACAAAAACACACATAACTGCAGCGTTCGCAGAGACAGGCCTGATCCCTGCGACTCCAGTGCTGTAGGAGGTGATTTCACCACCACAGTTAAAAAAAAAAAGCAAATATGCCGAAGCATTGGGGCAGCAGGGGCGGAGGAACGATTTTGCTCCTAATGCCGTGTACATACGGTCGAAATTCCGACGGAGGCTTGCCCGTGGAAAAGTCCGACCATGTGTGTGCGGCATAACTTTTTTGCGGGAGGATGCCCCCATGCTTCGGCATATATAAATGGTGCGTGTATGCCCATCATTGGAAGTGGGTGGATGAAGGGCGGTATTCTAATGGTGGGCATACCCACCGATCAATCTCTTTTTTCGTTCAGCCAACTGGCTGCATGAAATAAAAAGATTACAAAACATGTCCAACAAGGACCAGCAACGTACTGGTATGTTGCTGGACTTTGAATGTTTATACCAGAATGATTCCTGCAGGTTTAGGTATCATCTTGGTATCATTCTTTTCAGCCTGCGGCTGGCTTTCATGTAAAAGCAATCCTAGCGGCTAATTAGCCTCTGGACTGCTTTTACAAGCAGTGGGAGGGAATGCCCCCCCCCCGATATAAAAAGCGCCATTGGGAAATTGGGAAAGCATTTTATCACACCGATCTTGGTGTGGTCAGATGCTTTGAGGGCAGAGGAAAAATCTAGGGTCTAGAAGACCCCAGTTTTTAAAAAAAAAAAGTACCTGTCACTACCTATTGCTATCATAGGGGATATTTACATTCCCTGAGATAACAATAAAAATGATTAAAAAAAAAATACTTGGAAGGAACAATTTAAAAATAAAATAAAAAAGCAAAATTAATAATAAAAAAAAAAGAAAAAAAAAAAGCACCCCTGTCCTGCCCTGCTCTTGCCCAATGGCGAACGCAAGCGTCGGTCTGGCGTCATATGTAAACAGCAATTGCACCATGCATGTGAGGTATCACCGCGAAGGTCAGATCGAGGGCAATCATTTTAGCAGTAGACCTCCTCTGTAAATCTACTGGGGTAACCTGTAAAGGCTTTTAAAGGCTTTTAAAAATGTATGTAGTTTGTCGCCAATGCGCGTTTGTGCGAAATTTTAAAGCATGTCGTGTTTGGTATCTATGTACTCGGCCTAAGATCATCTTTTTTATTTCATCAAACATTTGGGCAATATAGTGTGTTTTAGTGCATTACAATTAAAAAAAGTGTAGTTTTTTAACCCAAAAAATGCGTTTGAAAAATCGCTGCGCAAATACTGTGTAGAAAAAAAAATGCAACACCCACCATTTTAATCTGTAGGGCCTTTGATTTAAAAATATATATATATAATGTTTGGGGGTTCAACATAATTTTCTTGCAAAAAAAAAAATGTTTTCATGTAAACAAAAAGTGTCAAAAAGGGCTTTGTCTTCAAGTGGTTAGAAGAGTGGATGTAAGCTTCCTAATGTTGTGTATAAAATGCCAGAACAGTTCAAAACCCCCCCAAATGACCCCATTTTGGAAAGTAGACACCCCAAGCTATATACTGAGAGGCATGTCGAGTCCATGGAATATTTTATATGTTGACACAAGTTGCGGAAAAACGAAAATTTTTTTTTTTTTTTTTGCACAAAGTTGTCACTAAATGATATATTGCTCAAACATGCCATGGGCATATGTGGAATTACACCCCAAAATACATTCTGTTGCTTCTCCTGAGTACGGGGATACCACATGTGTGGGACTTTTTGGGAGCCTAGCCATGTACGGGACCCCAAAAACCAAGCACCGCCTTCAGGCTTTCTAAGGGTGTAAATTTTTGATTTCACTTCTCACTGCCTATCACAGTTTCGGAGGCCATGGAATGCCCAGATAGCACAAAACCCCCCCAAATGACCCCATTTTGGAAAGTAGACACCCCAAGCTATTTGCTGAGAGGTATTGTGAGTATTTTGCAGATCTCGCTTTTTGTCACAAAGTTTTGAAAATTGAAAAAAAAAAAATATATATATATATATATTTTCTTTCTTCATTTTCAAAAACAAATGAGAGCTGTAAAATACTCGCCATTCCTCTCAGCAAATAGCTTGGGGTGTCTATATTCCAAAATGGGGTCATTTGGGGGGGTTTTGTGCGATTTTGGCATTTTATGGCCTTCGAAACTGTGATAGGTAGTGAGGAGTGAAATCAAAAATTTGTGCCTAGAAATCCTGAAGGCGGTGCTTGGTTTTCGGGGTCCCGTACGCGGCTAGGCTCCTAAAAAGTCCCACACATGTGGTATCCCCGTACTCAGGAGAAGCAGAAAAATGTATTTTGGGGTGTAATTCCACATATAACCATGGCATGTGTGAGCAATATATCATTTAGTGACAACTTTTTGTAATTTAATTTTTTTTTTTTTGTCATTATTCAATCACTTGGGACAAAAAAATATATATTCAATGGGCTCAACAGGCCTCTCAGCAATTTCCTTGGGGTGTCTACTTTCTAAAATGGGGTCATTTGGGGGGGGTTTGTGCTATTTTGGCATTTTATGGCCTTCGAAACTGTGATAGGTAGTGAGGAGTGAAATCAAAAATTTGCGCCCTTAGAAATCCTGAAGGCGGTGCTTGGTTTCCGGGGTCCCGTACGCGGCTAGGCTCCCAAAAAGTCCCACACATGTGGTATCCCCGTACTCAGGAGAAGCAGCAAAATGTATTTTGGGGTGAAGTTCCACATATAACCATGGCATGTGTGAGCAATATATCATTTAGTGACAACTTTTTGTAATTTTTTTTTTTTTTTTTGTCATTATTCAATCACTTGGGACAAAAAAATAAAAAATTCAATGGGCTCAACATGCCTCTCAGCAATTTCCTTGGGGTGTCTACTTTCCAAAATGGGGTCATTTGGGGGGGTTTTGTACTGCCCTGCCATTTTAGCACCTCAAGAAATGAGATAGGCAGTCATAAATTTAAAGCTGTGTAAATTTCAGAAAATGTACCCTAGTTTGTAAACTCTATAACTTTTGCGCAAACCAATAAATATACGCTTATTGACATTTTTTTTACTAAAAACATGTGGCTGAATACATTTTGGCCTAAATGTATGACTACAATTGAGTTTATTCGATTTTTCTTATAACAAAAAGTAGAAAATATCATTTTTTTAAAAAAAATTCGGTCTTTTTCCGTTTATATCGCAAAAAATAAAAATCGCAGAGGCAATCAAATACCATTAAAAGAAAGCTCTATTTGTGGGAAGAAAAGGACGCAAATTTCGTTTGGGTACAACATTGCATGTCCGCACAATTTACAGTTAAAGCAGCGCAGTGCAAAATTCTGAATTCACCTCTGGTCCTCTAGCTACCAAATGGTTCGGGGCTTAAGTGGTTAAACCACTGTATTACAGTAATACATAGTAAATTGTGTGTGTTATTGCAACACACAGTAAAGCATCAAGCATGTTGCTATGTGTTGCAATGCCATTGTTAACAAACTACTGGCTCTTGTGGTATGCACAGTTGGAATAAATTCTTCACATCCAGTTTGAGGTCCATTATGATGCACTGAATGCTCATTAAATAAATGGATTGCCTTAAAACGCACTACATCGAACTTAATACATCTTGGTGGGCCCAGAAAGCTGGACATTTCCCTACACTTCTTGTTTGGTGAAACCATAGTCAACAGGACAGTTAGCCCTGGTTCACATTGATGTGATTTGACGTGTCAAATCGCATACCAAATCAGCGGCTATTGCACGCAATGGAACCATTTCGGCCATCCAAATAAAGGGTTTTGCCTCGCTCTGACGATCGCGGCGATACCTCACATGTGTGATTTGAACACCGTTTACATATGCGAGCGCGACTTCCGTATGCGTTTTCTTTGCTGCGTGAGCTCGCGGGGATGTGGGCGCTTTCATTTTATTTTATTTTTACATTATTAAATTGTGTTTTAAAAAAAAAAAGAAAATTTGATCACTTTTATTGCTATCACAAGAAATTTAAACATCCCTTGTGATAGTAATAGGTGGTGACAGATCTTCTTTATGGAGGGATCGGGGGTCTAAATGACCCCAAATGCCTCCTTTACACTTCAAAGTATTCAGATCGCCAAAAACGGCGATTCTGAATACTGTATATTTTTTTAAATCCGGCGCCTTTCGCAGCTGAGTAAGCCGGAAGTGACGTTGTGATGTCGCTTCCGTGTTTACATTCAGGAGACTGGCACAAAGCCGTTTATGGCTTCGTCCCAGTCTCTCTCCAGGCGCCGGAAGTGAAAGATCGTGGATCGGGTCTCCTGGTGGAACGGAAGGCCCGGTCAGAGCGGCGGGAGGGGGGGGATGTCCCCTCCTGCTCCTCCGGTATAACAACCGAGCGGCTTTTAGCTGCATCGGTTGTTATGCCTGGATAGCCAAACGCCCGCTCTAAACAACGGTACTGGGATGATGCCTGCAGCTGCGGGCATCATCCCCGTATAACCCCCGAAAGCCGAGGACACATATAGGGCAGCACAGTGGTGTAGTTGGTAGCACTCTCGCCTAGCAGTAAAAAGGGCCGCTAGTTCAAATCCCAACCACGACACTACCTGCCTGGAGTTTGCATGTTCTCCCTGTGCCTGCGTGGGTTTCCTCCGGGTACTCCGGTTTCCTCCCACACTCCAAAGACATGCTGATAAGTTAATTGGCTTCTGTCTAAATTGGCCCTAGTTTATGAATGTGAGTAAGGGACCTTAGATTGTAAGCTCCTTGAGGGTAGGGACCGATGTGAATGTACAATGTATATGTAAAGTGCTGCGTAAATTGACAGCGCTATATAAGTACCTAAATAATAATAATAATATGTGCGTACGCTCGGCGGCAAGGGGTTAAGGTATGACCTCATATTATATGGTTTTGGTAAATCTGAAGACAAAAATTTGCAGAAAATCTAATAGTGTATATGGGGTCCTAGTTTTTGCTTTAGCTGGCTCAGTCTACAAAATGGCCATCCACAGTGACAGGTAATGCATGTACTGTAGATACAGCAGTCCTGCAGTTTTAATGTTTATAAATACAGGTGTCCTACAAATAATGTTTATAGATATAAGGGTCCCACAGATAATACTTTTAAATACAGGGGTCCTACAGATAAAGCTTATAGATACAGGGGTCCTACAGATAAAGCTTATAGATACAGGGGTCCTACAGATAAAGCTTATAGATACAGGGGTCCCACAGATAAAGCTTATAGATACAGGGGTCCTACAGATAAAACTTATAGATACAGGGGTCCTACAGATAAAGCTTATAGATACAGGGGTCCTACAGACAAAGCTTATAGATACAGGGGTCCCACAGATAAAGCTTATACAGTGGGTACGGAAAGTATTCAGACCCCCTTAAATTTTTCACTTTTTGTTATATTGCAGCCATTTGCTAAAATCTTTTAAGTTCATTTTTTTCCTCATTAATGTACACACAGCACCCAATATTGACAGAAAAACACAGAATTTACATTTTTGCAGATTTATTAAAAAATAAAAACTGAAATATCACATGGTCCTAAGTATTCAGACCCTTTGCTCAGTATTTAGTATTTGCACCCTTTTGATCTAATACAGCCATGAGTCTTTTTGGGAAAGACGCAACAAGTTTTTCACACCTGGATTTGGGGATCCTCTGCCATTCCTCCTTGCAGATCCTCTCCATTTCTGTTTGGTTGGATGGTAAACGTTGGTGGACAGACATTTTTAGGTCTCTCCAGAGATGCTCAATTGGGTTTAAGTCAAGGCTCTGGCTGGGCCATTCAAGAACAATCACGGAGTTGTTGTGAAGCCACTCCTTCGTTATTTTAGCTGTGTGCTTAGGGTCATTGTCTTGTTGGAAGGTAAACCTTCGGCCCAGTCTGAGGTCCTGAGCACTCTGGAGAAGGTTTTCGTCCAGGATATCCCAGTACTTGGCTGCATTCATCTCTCCCTCGATTGCAACCAGTCGTCCTGTCCCTGCAGCTGAAAAACACCCCCACAGCATGATACTGCCACCACCATGCTTCACTGTTGGGACTGTATTGGACAGGTGACGAGCAGTGCCTGGTTTTCTCCACAAATGCCGCTTAGAATTAAGGCCAAAAAGTTCTATCTTAGTCTCAATAGACCAGAGAATCTTATTTCTCACCATCTTGGAGTCCTTCAGGTGTTTTTTTAGCAAACTCCATGCAGGCTTTCATGTGTCTTGCACTGAGAAGAGGCTTCCGTCGGGCCACTCTGCCATAAAGCCCCGACTGGTGGAGGGCTGCAGTGATGGTTGACTTTCTACAACTTTCTCCCATCTCCCGACTGCATCTCTGGAGCTCAGCCACAGTGATCTTTGGGTTCTTCTTTACCTCTTTCACCAAAGCTCTTCTCCCCCGATAGCTCATTTTGGCCAGATGGCCAGCCCTAGGAAGGGTTCCGGTCATCCCAAATGTCTTCCATTTAAGGATTATGGAGGCCACTGTGCTCCTAGGAACCTTTAGTGCAGCAGAATTTGTTTTGTAACCTTGGCCAGATCTGTGACTTGCCACAATTCTGTCTGAGCTCTTCAGGCAGTTCCTTTGACCTCATGATTCTCATTTGCTCTGACATGCACTGTGAGCTGTAAGGTCTTATATAGACAGGTGTGTGGCTTTCCTAATCAAGTCCAATCAGTATAATCAAACACAGCTGGACTCAAATGAAGGTGTAGAACCATCTCAAGGATGATCAGAAGAAATGGACAGCACCTGAGTTAAAATATATGAGTGTCACAGCAAAGGGTCTGAATACTTAGGACCATGTGTTATTTCAGTTTTTCTTTTTTAATAAATCTGCAAAAATGTCAACAATTCTGTGTTTTTCTGTCAATATGGGGTGCTGTGTGTACATTAATGAGGAAAAAAATGAACTTAAATGATTTTAGCAAATGGTTACAATATAACAAAGAGTGAAAAATGTAAGGGGGTCTGAATACTTTCCGTACCCACTGTAGATACAGGGGACCCACAGATAAAGCTTATAGATACAGGGGTCCTACAGACAAAGCTTAGAGATACAGGGGTCCTACAGACAAAGCTTATAGATACAGGGGTCCTACAGACAAAGCTTAGAGATACAGGGGTCCTACAGACAAGGCTTATAGATACAGGGGTCCTACAGATAAGGCTTATAGATACAGGGGTCCTACAGATAATGCTTATAGATACAGGGTCCCACAGATAAAGCTTATAGATACAGGGGTCCCACAGATAAAGCTTATAGATACAGGGGTCCTACAGATAATGCTTATAGATACAGGGGTCCTACAGACAAAGCTTATAGATACAGGGGTCCTACAGATAATGCTTATAGATACAGGGGTCCCACAGATAAAGCTTATAGATACAGGGGTCCCACAGACAAAGCTTATAGATACAGGGGTCCTACAGATAATGCTTATAGATACAGGGGTCCCACAGATAAAGCTTATAGATACAGGGGTCCCACAGACAAAGCTTATAGATACAGGGGTCCTACAGATAATGCTTATAGATACAGGGGTCCTACAGATAAAACATATAGATATAGGGATCCTACAGATAATGCTTATAGGTACAGGGGACCCACAGATAAAGCTTATAGATTTAGGGGTCACACAGATAATGCTTATAGGTACAGGGGTTTTACAAACAATGCTTATTGATATGGAAGTCCTACAGATGTTCCTTCTAGATACAGGGGTCCTACCTTCAGGTTAATGTGAAACTTAACTCCCCCCTACATTTCACAACTTTCGCCCTTAACACATATTAATTACACAGGTTCTGTGGCTGATTAAGGAGTTAATTAAACTCACTTGGTGCCTTATCGGCATTAAATCAGCCTCAGAACCTGTGTAATTCATATGTGTTTGGGTTTAAAGGGATGAGGTGGCAACCCTATCTGCACCCCCAGTCGTTCTGGGATAAGTGACGGGGGCTTCCCAGGGGGCTGTGGGAGCAGGACATGTCATTCTGGTCTAGGCCAAAATGATGATGAGGCCACCAGAAACAAAACAAAAAAGAAAAAAATACAACCTGCCATTATTAATGTGAGGGGGAGGAGGCGGAGGCATGAATCTAAATGTTATTTTCTGAGTTAAATTACTCTTTAAGTGTTTAGGGGCCTTCCTGTATCTTATTACTGTAAAAAACAGCCTGGATTTTTGTCCAACCTATGTGCAGGAAATATAAAATAGATTTTATTGCAACTAAGCCCTGCCCAATGGCAGGTGCACCTTCCTGTCAATACTAACTGAAGGTCAATTGATTGTACATGAGTTAACTTCTAGTGGCACAAAGAGAAAAATTTCTGCTGCGAGACTATGGAGTTGATTTACTAAAACTGGAGAGAGCAAAATCTGGTGCAACTGTGCTTGTAACTTCAGCTTGTTCAATTAAGATTTGACAATCAGTGCCCGGTACACACGATCCGATTATCGGACGAATGATCGTCCGTTTTTTTTTTTTTTTTTGCATGCTAATCTCACGTCGAATCTGATGAGTTTACTAAAGTCACGAAAATTCTCGATCGATTCGAAAGCGGCATTTTTCGTACGATTTTCGGATCATGTGTACGGGGCTTAAACCTGAAAGCTGTTTGGTTTCTATGCAGAGCTGCACCAGATTTTACACAGTAAATCTCCCCTAAAGAGTCATGGCAGCCCTGGAGATTTTGGACAATCTGTAGTGTTATGCACTCTGTGTAGCGGGGGCATGGAGTATTGTACTTGATGCCCAGGTACAAGGGCATGAACTAGATTTCTGGTCATATTGTAGAAAAGGGACACATTTGGGATATATCTCTAGATTGAAAGTGGCACACCTAACTCAATCATTTGGAAGGGTATCCACACATTTTTAGATATGATGTGTATCCCTGAAATCTAAACGATGTAATGTTTTGTATACAGGGCATTTTTTTTCCAGGGGGAACGTGGGGGAGCGCAGTTCTGGCACCTTGAATGTATGTAATGACAAGGGGTGCTGGAGGGTTTATTGATGCTGGCTGCTGAGGGATTTATGGTCACTGGGGGGGTATCTGTTGTTGAGGGGGGGGGTGTTTATTGTTTCTAGGGGAAGGTCTTATGTTGCTATGAAGGATCTATTGTTGAGGGAGGGATCTATTGTTGCTGGCCGCTGGAGATGTATTTCTGCTGTTGGGGTTTATGGTTCCTGGGGTGGATCTACTGTACAGCTGCTGTGAATTTTTTTTATTGCAGGGGGTCTAGTGTTGCTGGAGATGTCTATTGTCATTCCGGGGTCTATTATTGCTAGGGAGCAGTAGCAGCCCGTAATACAGGGTGCAGGGGTGCCGCCCCCTAATCTACATGCGGAGCGCCGGACGCATGGATTCCAATGGTGTTTTTTTTTGAAGCGCATGATTAGAGCCAGAGGCTCAGGAAGCCCCGAATAGCCAGGGAGTCTTTCGGGTGATCGCCGCCATCTGTCTCCCACATGGCGGGGGGAGGGGTTGTGCTGTTAGATTGCCCCCCCCACCCCCAAACTTTTGAGCACCAGCCGTCACTGTTGTTAGGTAAGGTTAGCTGTTTTCGCTGGCTGCGCTGAATCTATTTTACTGCTTTTCTTTTTTCGTTACCAAATTACATGTAAATTACTTAGCAAGTATCACAAAGGGGTACTTGATTCTGTTTTCTCTAAAAGGGACTGCACTAGTACTAGGCGGTAGCTAGGGGGTGGAACCAAGGGATGGTGCTTGGAGGTGGGTAGGGTGCACAGACAAGGAGTGACTAAGAAAGGGGGATAACCTGCACCTATTTTCTAAGACAAAAAAAACCCTGCTTGTATATATTTACAGATACCCTTCACTTTTGTACGTAGACTTACAATGAATTGACTAGCTAATTTGATTTTATTACATGCACGGCTTGTTTGTATATGTTCACTTTATTGATGTCCCTTTCTCTTTCTCACAGGGATACCAACCAGTTTGATGCCCCTCGTTATGAAGACGTTATCCTGTGTGGTTCTGGTACAGTATGGACAGTAACTCTGGGCCCCCTTCCAGACATCGAGCCTCCTCCATACCAAAGTGAATTGGCCACAAGGCGAGGTGCTGTGGCAGATCTTAGAATTCAAGCGCCTGTATTACTTCGTGTTAGCTCAGACATTCATGAATTCAAGACATCGGGATTCATCCCAGAGCAAAGGTGGCCAGAGCCTTTAACCCCTCCCCCAGAATATAGCGAGGCCATGACCCCGTGGGAGGAGGAGGAGGAGGAGGAGGAGGTTTTTGAGTCAACGCAGGAAGAAGGCCGACACTGAAAACATATTATTAAGCTGATCAGTGTAATGCTTCAGCTACTGGATCTCATTATGCCAACATTTCATCAAGGCATCTGTGGATGCAAACCTAGGAACAAAACATTTACTTTGATAGTTACAATGCCAAGAACTCTCCGCAGCCCTTAAAAATAAAAAAACAGCCCGCCAAGAACTTTTTTGCTAAAGTGTTGGACGCAACCTGTAAGGTGAAAACTTATTGGACAAGACATTTTGACTGTTTACCTATTGCTCAGGTATTAGATACCTCTTGACGAGGTACAAGAGCCAAACAGGAGTTTGTAAAAAATTATTTTTATATTTATTAATTGTTTAATGTATTATTTATATGTTTGTTTTGGACTACTCTGTAGAAATTGGATGGTTTGATCTGCTAATCAGCTGAATGAACTAAAACACTTTTTAAATGTGCATATTTTTTGATGTTTTGGTGAAATAAATGAGGGTATGTGTGTGGTGAGGTCCTGAGTAGACTAATGCTCTGAAAAAAGGTGGCAAAAATGCACACTGGCTTGACCAGTAGCGCCCAGTACCAGGACAGGTTCGCCCAGGTCAAAGATGTGAAACAGTACTCCCCTCACTCACTGCTAATGCATGACACAGAATGCTCAGGGAGTAGTGGTAGAAAGGGGGTACCCCCTCACTGCATGCTCCAGATTTGCTGTCATACAGGGCTCCAATAGGGATGAGCTTCGAGTTCGAGTCGAACTCATGTTCGACTCGAACATTGCCTGTTCGCCCGTTCGCCGAACAGCGAACAAATTGGGGTGTTCGCGGCAAATTCGAAAAATCTATGGGAGAAATCTAAAGTGCTAATTATAAAGGCTTATATGCAAGTTATTGTCCTAAAAAGTGTTTGGGGACCCGGGTCCTGCCCCAGGGGACATGTATCAATGCAAAAAGAAGTTTTAAAAACGGCCGTTTTTTCGGGAGCAGTGATTTTAATAATGCTTAAAGTGAAAAAATAAAAGTGAAATATTCCTTTAAATTTCGTACCTGGGGGGTGTGTATGATATGCATGTAAAGTGGCGCATGTTTCCCGTGCTTAGAACTGTCCCTGCAAAAAGTGTCATTTTTGAAAGAAAAAAATGCATTTAAAACTGACTCGCGGCTATTAATGAATTGTCGGCTCCCGGCAATACATACAAAAGTCATTGATAAAAAAAAAAAAAAAAGCGTGGGGGTTCCCCAGAATTCAATTACCAGGCCCTTCAGGTCTGGAATGGATATTAAGGGGAACCCCGCCGCAAATAAAAAAAAATTGACGTGGGGTTCCCCCAAATATCCATTCCAGGCCCTTCAGATCTGGCATGGATTTTAAGGGGAACTCCACCCCAAATTAAAAAAAAAATGGCGTGGAGTCCCCCTAAAAATCCATACCAGACCCCTTATCCGAGCATGCAACCTGGCCGGCCGCAGGGGAAAAGGGGGGGACGAGAGAGCGGCCCCCCCTCCCTCCTGAACCGTACCAAGCCACATGCCCTCAACATGGGGAGGATGTCCCCATGTTGATGGGGACAAGGGCCTCATCCCCACAACCCTTGCCCGGTGGTTGTGGGGGTCTGCGGGCGGGGGGCTTATCGGAATCTGGAAGACCCCTTTAACAAAGAGGACCCCCAGATCCCGGCCCCCCCCCTATGTGAATTGGTAAGTGGTACATTGTACCCCTACCATTTCACGAAGAAAGCGTAAAAAAATGTTTAAAAAAACACACAAACACCTTGAAAAAGTCCTTTATTTAAAAAAAAAAAAACCAAAACATTCCAGCGGTGAAATCCAGTGTCCCGCGGCGATCCCGATGTCCAGCGCTGTCCGTCATTGGTTGTGCCTGAGCGGACCTGATGGGGAACTCCCTCTCAGTATTTTAAATGTATAGACCCGCCCCTTCTAAAGTTCCCCATCAGGTCCGCTCAGCGGACCAGATGCGGAACATGAGAAGGGGCGGGTCTATACATGTATTACCAAAGTGAGAGCAGTTCCCCATCAGGTCCGCCTCCTCGGTATGTCGGACCCGCCTACGTCATTGGCTTGAGCGGGGAACTTCCTTCACTATGTAAATTTAAATTAAATTAAATATATTATATCATAAAATCCCATATACCCGATTCTATACTCGCAGTTTGCTAAGGCAGGGGAAACAATTCCTTCCTGATCCCCCGAGAGGCAATTGGATTTTCCCTGGATCAACTTTACCTATAAATGTCAGTACCCAGTTATATTATGTACATTTAGGAAAGAATCCAGGCCTCTCTTAAAGCAATCTACTGAGCTGGCCAGAACCACCTCTGGAGGGAGTCTATTCCACATTTTCACAGCTCCTACTGTGAAGAAACCTTTCTGTATTTGGAGATGAAATCTCTTTTCCTAGATGTAAAGCGTGCCCCCTTGTCCTTTGTGTGAAGTGAAGTGAAGTAAATAACTCAAACACCAAGTTCACTATATGGACCCCTTATATATTTGTACATGTTGATCATATCCCCCCTTAATCTCCTCTTCTCAAGAGTGAATAAATTCAGTTCCTCTAATCTTTCCTCACAGCTGAGCTCCTTTCTCCAGTTCCCTGATATCCTTTTTGAGAACTGGTGCCCAAAACTGAACTGCATATTCCAGATGAGGTCTTCCTAATGATTTGAACAGGGGCAAAATGATATCTCTCTCTCTCTCTGGAGTCCATACCTCTCCTAATACAAGAAAGGACTTTGCTCGCTTTGGAAACTGTAGCTTGGCATTGCATGCCATTATTGAGCTTATGATCTACCAAAACCCCCAGATCCTTCTCCACTATGGATCCCCCCAGTGGTACTCCCCCTAGTATGTATGATGCATAATTACGCAATATCAGGTTATGTGTGCTTTGACCTTTTTTGTTTTTGCAATCAAGCTGCAGTAAGGCTAGCAGTGAAGATTATGAATTACAGTAGTTCACTGCCACTAAGGGAGTGGCGTGTACTATCAAGAGCTGAATGCAGGACCTGGTTTCCATCACTGGAGCCTGCAGGCACACAGACATCACTGCCCAAAGCAATGCTCCTCTACTTGTATCACTTTTGTGACATAGAACATTTTCTTGTTTTACTGGTTCTCTTTTGGGTTAGATTATTGTAGCAATGCATAAACCAGAGATGACTGGATTTCTACGGATAGTGGTAAAAATAATGTGTGGTCAACAACTCTACTGTGGTGCCTACAGGAAAAAGTCAACTGTGACTAAAGCCTCGTACACACGGTCGGATTTCCATCGGACTTTTCCGTGGATTATTGTCCGAACGGAGTTGGTCGGGAACACCCATAGCATACACACGCTCTGACTTTTCTGCAAACTTTCTTAAAACTTCTTACAACATCACTTGCTTTTTCTGCTCTTTTCTGATCTTTACTGCCACCCTTTGGTCAACTTCTGCTATTGTTGGTTGATTTTAACATTGGTTGTTTTGTCCATCGGACAAAAGTCCTATGGTTTTCTGTACACACGGTAGGACTTTGCTCCATAGGACTTTTGTTGGGCAAAAGTTTGTCCGTTCGCAGACCCAACTTTTGTCCGATGAAAACAAAACCAAACTCAAAAAAGTTTGTCCGATGGAGCGTACACACGGTCGGATTGTTGGTCCAACTTGCTTAAAACGAAGTTTGTTGGGCAAAAGTCTGACCGTGTGTACGGGGCTTAATAGTCAAGCCTGATCTGGCAGATCAGTGTTCAGACAGAGCCCCATATGGAATCTTTGTTCTAGGACTGCCTAGTTGGGAGACCCTGAATTGCTAATAGTTGTCTGTTTCACAGTTCTGTTTATCAAATTAGATTGTCAGGATATACAGTGCATCCGGAAAGTATTCATTGCGCTTCACTTTTTCCACATTTATGTTAGAGCCTTATTCCAAAATGAATTAAATTCATTATTTTCCTCAAAGTTCTACAATTACCCCATAGTGACAATGTTAAAGAAGAAGTTTGTTTGGAAATCTTTGCAAATTTATTTAAAAAAAAAACAAACCAAAAAAAATCCCATGTACATAAGTATTCACTGCCTTTGCCATGACACTCAAAATTGAGCTCAGGTGCATCCTGTTTCCACTGATCATCCTTGAGATGTTTCTACGACTTTATTGGAGTCCACCTGTGGTAAATTCAGTTGATTGGATATTATTTGGGAAGGCACACACGTGTCTATATAAGTTCCCACAGTTTACAGTGCATGTCAGAGCAAAAACCAAGCCATGCAGTCCAAGGAATTGTCTGTAGACCTCAGAAACAGGATTGTATCAAGGCACAGATCTGGGGAAGGGTACAGAAAATTCATCATCTGTAAATGGAAGAAGTTTGGAACCACCAGGACTCTTCCTAGAGCACGCCACCAGGACAAACTGAGCGATCGGGGGAGAAGGGCCTTAATCAGGGAGGTGACCAAGAACCCGATGGTCACTCTGACAGAGCAGCTCCAGTGTTTCTCTGTGGAGAGAGGAGAACCTTCCAGAAGAACAGCTATCTCTGCAGCGCTCTTCACAAATTAGGCCTGTATTATGGTAGAGTGGCCAGACGGAAACCACTCCTCAGTAAAAGGCATATAACAGCCCGCCTGCAGCTTGCCAAAAGGCACCCAAAGGACTCTGACCATGAGAAACAAAATTCTCTGGTCTGATGAAACAAATATTAAACTCTTGGGCCTGAATGGCAAGCATCATGTCTGGAGGAAACCAGGCACCGCTCATCCCCTGGCCAATACCATCCATGCAGTGAAGCATGGTGCTGGCAGCATCATGCTGTGGGGATATTTTTCAGCGGCAGGAACTGGGAGACTAGTCAGGATTGAGGGAAAGATGAATGCAGCAATGTAGAGAGACATCCTTGATGAAAACCTGCTTCAGAGCACTCTGGACTTCAGACTGGGGCGACGGTTCATCTTCCAACAGGACAATGACCTTAAGCACACAGCCAAGATAACAAAGGAGTGGCTATGGGACAATTCTGTGAATGTCCTCGAGTGGCCCAGCCAGAGCCCAGACTTGAACCTGATTGAACATCTCTAGAGAGATTTGAAAATTGTTGTGCACCGACGCACCCCATCCAACCTGGTGGAGCTTGAAAGGTCCTGAAAAGAAAAAATGTAAGAAACTGCCCAAAAATAGGTGTGTCAAGCTTGTAGCATCATACTCAAAACGACCTGAGGCTGTAATTGGTGCCAAAGGTGCTTCAATAAAGTATTGAGCAAAGGCTGTGAATACTTATGTACATGTGTTTTTTTTATTTTTTTTTATAAATTTGCAAAGATTTCAAACAAATTTCTTTTATGTTGTCATTATGGTACATTGTTTGTTGAATTTTGAGGAAAATAATGTTTTTTTTTTTCATTTTGGAATAAGGCTGTAGCATAACAAAATATGGAAATAGTGAAGTGCTGTGAATAACTTTCTGGATGCACTGTAGGTATACTATATGGCCAAACATTTTGTAGACACCTAACCCCAGTGGCAGAGGCTGGTGTCAGTAGAGTAGTGGATGGTGTCAGTAGGGCAGAAATTGGTGTTAGTAGTTGATTTTTTTTTTTTTATTTATTATTGCTTTTTTTTACAAATATTTTTTTTTTTCAATTTTTACAATATTTTTTTACAATAATTTATTTATTACAATTTTTTTAGACGCTCCACAAACTCCAGATTTCTCACTTTTGGGACAGAGAAAGGTTACTGAGGACAGAGATTGCCCAAACCCTTTCTCTGCAGCCAAGCAGCAGGGGAAATCTGTGCAGCATAGGGTGATTAGGGTGTGCCCAGGCACACCTGGCACACCCTGTGCGCACGCCTATGACCTAACCTAATATATTATACCTAAACTAATATATTACCTAAAGTATGTGGACCTCCTCTTAATGACTGAGTTTGGATGTTTACAGTAAAGTGTGCTGATAATACTATTACATACAAAGATACTGTAGTCCAGGGTTTCTCAACCAGAGTTCCATGGATCCCCAGGGTTCCTCCAAAGGTTGTAGGGATTCCTTCAGCAATGAGCAATTTCTGCCTTTTAGTTAAGTTCCTACTGACATCACTGATCTTTTTAGCTATCTGCAAGGGGGTAATTCTTCCCAATGACCACAAGTGTAAAGAGCATTCTTCCCACTGACCATCACACTAATGTATCATTAATTGTAGATATAGTACATCATAGCAGGGGTTCCCTGAGGCCGGAAAGTTATTTCAAGTGTTCCTTTGTGTTAAAAAGGTTGAGAAAGGCTGCTGTAGTTGGCTTTCAACCTTGTGGTAATGCCCTGCACACACGTTCGGATTTTCCGATGGGATAAAATCCAATGGAATTTTCCGTCGGAATTCCGTTCAAGCTATCTTGCATACACACTGTCAGACCAAATTCCGACCGTCAAGGTCGCGGTGATGTACAACACTACAACGAGCCCAGAAAAGTTCAATGCTTCCGAGCATGCGTCGACTTGATTCTGAGCATGCATGTTTTTTTCTCCGTCTGAGTTCCACACAGACGATCGGAATTTCCCATAGGATTTTTTTCCATCGGAAAAAAATAAAACATGTTCTATTTCTAAACTCCGACAGAAAAAAGACTGATGGGGCCCACACACGGTCGGATGATCCGATGAAAAAATTCCGTCTTTTTTCATCGGAAATTCCGATTGTGTGTACAAGGCATAAGGGAAAGTCCTACTATGTTTCAGCATGACTGTGTTACTGTGTACAAAGCCAGCTTCAGAAAGTCATGGTTTGACCAATTTGGGGTGGAGAAACTTGAGTGTCCTTCACAGAGCCCTAAACTAAACCCTACTGAACACCTTTGGGATGAATTTGAATACTGCTTGCTGTGAGTCAGATCTTCTCATCGAACATCAGTACCTGACCTCACAATTGTTCTTTTGCCTGAAAAGGCACATATTTCCACAGATAGGCCTCGTACACACGACCGATTTTCTCGTCATAAACAGTCAAGAAAAGTGCCGCAAGAGTTTTTTTGTCTAGAAAAACGTTCGTGTGTATGGTCTTACGACGAGAAACTTGACGAGAATCTCGACGAGTAAATAGAGAACCTGCTCTCTATTTTCTCGTCAGGATTCCAGATTTCCTCGTCGTGTTTCTCGTCGGCCTGTTTTGTGACGAGAAAATGGTTCGTGTGTATGCTTTTACGACTCTTCCAAAAGCGCGCATGCTCACAAGCAACTATGAGACGGGAGCGCATCTTCTGGTAAAACAAGCCTTCATAATGGAGAGAGCACATTCGTCACGCTCATAAATATTTCATCGTTTAAATGTTCTGCATTGAATTCTTCGTTAGAATGTTACATTAATCAAAACGAGAGACCTTCTTTTGCTGCTGATATTCACACAGAGTTCTGCCTTATTTTTAACCTTTTTCATGCTGCTCTTTATAAGATTTATGTGTATTATATCGTGCAAGTTTTTAGGAATAATTTAAATGGTTAGATTTTTCAAAATGATGTTAATTATAATTTCTCAATGTTTTGATAGCGATCTCCCATTTAATTTTCTAATCTATAATTTTAAAATTTCACACCATGTTTTTGAGCTAATCAGATTTAGTTATTCTTTTGGGGGGGTGATATCTGTGCCTTTTATTGTCAGTCAAATGTATCTGCTTACTCCAAAGCTTGTTTTTTTTTATTTAAAAATACACATAGTCAAGTATGAACTTAAACAAAAAACACATTTATTCATGTTTATAAATTAAATAAAGAGAAGGCAGCGCTGGAGAAGCTGCTGCCATTTGTGCATCCCAGGGACCCCAGAGCACACAGCAACCCTGTGTGGACACTAAAATTGGGAGCTTGAGAAGGCCCACATTTCAGAACACAATCTGATGCTGGCCTCCCAGAGGTCAGGAACAGCAGCAGGTGAGATATATGTCCCAAGTGTGTGGTACTACAACAGGCTGCCTTCTGTCCGACCAGTGCGACCACAATGAAGCAAGGCCATCACTTCCTCTTCTTCCTGGCAACCTTCCCTGCAGCCTTTCCTGAAGCCTTTCCTGAAGCCTTTCCTGCAGCCTTTCCTGCAGCCTTCCTTCTTCGTTTAGCTGGAGGCTGGCCCACTGGAGGGGTACTCCTGTCAGGAGGAGGAGGTGGAGGTGTAGCAGAAGGGGGTGGGGCAGAAGGTGGAGGTGTAGCAGAAGGGGGTGGGGCAGAAGAGGAAGGTGGAGGTGGAGGTTGAGGTTGGGTCAGTTGGGCCACCTCACATATGGCGGTATTGGGGGTAATTTGCTCCATCACCCCCTTGTTGAGCAAGGTGATGAGCAGGGGTTCGCATAGGAGGCGTTGCTCCATGCTCATCACCTTGAAGTTAGCCTCCACTAGGCCGGCAATGGCCTCTTCAGGGGATGTGGGCTCCTTGAGGGTGGCATGGGCCTCTTTAATAAGGGCCATTGCTGCCTCACTGGTGGTCCTGTCCCTCCTGCCTCTTTTGTGAAGCCTGATGGGAGGCACCTGGGATCTGGTGCTTCTCCTTTGCCCTGCCACCTCCTGTCTGCCACTGGGCCCTGCCACCTCCTGGCTGCCACTGGGCCCTGCCACCTCCTGGCTGCCACTGGGCCCTGCCACCTCCTGGCTGCCACTGGGCCCTGCCACCTCCTGGCTGGTACTGGGCCCTGCCACCTCCTGGCTGCCACTGGGCCCTTCCTCCTCCTGCCTGACAGTTTCCAGACCCTCCTCCTGGCTGATTTCATCCTGTGTATGAAAAAGAAACATAGTTTAATATGTTGGTTTAATCTTTGCATCAAACTTTGTAATCCTAATGGAAGCAATTAGAATGTAAATGCATAAATCCTTGCTTTAAATTTACCACTACATCAGCTTGACTATTTACCACACAATTAAGTGCAGAAGAATGTCTACAGATCATGATTTCACTTGTGGAATACAAAATAATGTATGTTTCTCATCCTGACATATTTGGGAAACATTAATTTTATCCCACTACATTTTCAGTTAATACTATACCTGGCTCCAGATGGACAAATCAGGATCATCCAGGATGGCTGCCTCCTCTTGCTCCAGAGAAGGCTCAGGTTGGCTGCAGGGAAGTCTGGGGGGAAGAGTGGAGAGTGATGGCCTTGGCTCAATGTGGTCATCCAGGAAGGACATCCTGCTGTAGTACCACAAAACCGGGACATAAACATCATCTGCTGCTGCTCCTGACCTCTGAGAAGCCAGCACCTTAGAGCGTTCAGTCCTGTAGGTACCTCTCAAGCTCCCAATTTTAGTGTCCACTTGTTTTGCTGTGGCTGTGGGCACCTTGGTATGCACAAATGGGAGCAGCTTCTCCAGCGCTGCTTTTCTCACCCCTTTTTTTTTATGGATGGGGTTTTTGGTCTCCCACAGAGCCGGCAGCTCCCTTACCCGGTCAATAAATTCCGCCAGGAACTCTTTGTCGCTAATAAAGACATTCATATTGTATCTGCAAGTAAAATAAATTCTATTTAAATAATGTGAGGCAAACAGTCTAACCTCCTTCACATCCTAGTCACCATATATATCCTCCACCAATCTCAAGACAGTATAGGCCAACAATTTTTACAAGTCTCACAAAATCACATACCTTCGTTCGCACGTCCGTCACTTGAACTCCTCTCTCCGCACACCGAACGTACTATAGTCACATGTGTGTTTGCTATATACACACCACGCATGCGTCCAAATTCGAACACGTCGCTCCGCACACGTCGCCCGCCCATGACGTTCTAACTAACATCTTTTCCCCGCCCCTTCTCTTTCGGCGCGCAGACAGATATGGTGGAGTTACAGCAGGTGTCTGATAATTCCGCAACTAGCGAGGAGACAAGCCCGGAGACCGAGGACACGTCACGATCAAGGAGGAGATTCAAGGCATCGAATATGTCTTTGGCGGAGATGGCGGAGATGGTGGACATCTTGGTCAAGGCTGATTATGATGCCAAGCATGGGCCGTATAGCAAACCAAATAGAAGGAAGGCCAAAATCCTCACTAAAGTTGTGAAGAGTCTGAGGGCGAAGTTCGGGGTGAAACGCTCAAATGAGCAGCTCAGAAAGAGGTGGTCAGACCTCAAACTGAGGGAGCCAGACCAGTTGAGGAGCATAAAGAGGATGCTCGCTAAAAGTAAGTAAAATGACGACCTTTCTGCTATTAATCTTTTTAGAAACTGACATTTTTTTTTTTTTTATCATATTGGACTCCCTTCCAAAATGTAATATTTTGAACTAGGTTGGGCACAGTAATCGTTCGTTACGTTACCGACACTTCGTTCGGCCACTATCCGCGGTTTTGGCTTATTTTAGACCCCCAAAAGTAATTAGACATCTGCCATTTTTGATCAAGTATTGTGGATAATTTTTAAGTCTAGATGATGTGTTTGTAAGGAGAATGAAATGCAAACTTTAATCAGTGTAAAGGAGAGGACACTCAGCAGCTGCTTCCACATCTGTACTTTGGAGCACTATAGTGTGGGCCACCAGACCCGCCTTTTTTGGGTGTCCCACACAGGTGCATCAGAGTTTATTTGTGGTGCCTCCATGTCCAAAAAATTACATCCAAATGTGAATACTAAACATATTTGGGGTCATAAATAATGCATTTTTCTTTAAATTCCGCACAAACACACACTTGTACCCCACTTCCAAACAATTTAGCCTGTTTTAAGTTTAAAAATGAGATTTTTACAGTGTGATACATAGACCTTTGGTTTTATTCTCATAGGGGAGAGAAGACTGGGAGGAGGACACTCCAGGGAGCACATGCACCCCACAACTTCCAAGCAACCCCAAACTCCCAAAGATCCACAACCGAAAGATGTGCAGGAAGTTGAGGTGGAGGAAGGAGAAGTGCAGGAAGGAGAGGTGGATGACGTTGTGGATCTGGTCACCACAACAGGTCAGTATCTGACACCACAGCTTAAGGTAAGCGAGGTAGGCCTGCAGAGTTTTATTAATTTTTTTTTATGGTTTTTAGGGGATGGAAATGTTGTGAAGGATAGCACACCGTTCTCTGCTGACAGTGCCCTCCGCCTCATCCAGCAAGTGATGGAATGTAGCACGGAACTGGACCTAATTAAACAAATAATCCATGTGATGGAACAAACATTTAAAGACATTCTCGATGTTTTGGGGAGAATTCAATAAGCCATCCAAACACATTTGTTTTTACATGTTTGTTTTTATATTTTTACAAATTTTTTGAGTAACAAAGCAGCCAAAAATTGAATATGCACACAGTGTGTGAACATGTGCTATCTCCCTTCCTCGTATCAAAAGTCGGTGAACTGAGGAAGGGGATGCACCCCCAAAACACGTCCATTGATCACCCCTGATGGCAGATAGCACATGTTGACAATAGGGATCAGGATTGTAAACTTCCTATTTGCAAAAAAGTAAAAATGTGTGCATATTGAATTTTTGGCTGGGCAAGGGGTGGCAGGACCCCATATTAGGACGGGCACATAGAGACATAGTTTGTGTAACTGAATGTCTCAGATTGCTCAGAGGTATCCAATGTTGTCATTTTAGAAATGCAAGTGGTATTTTTGTATTTTCATAAGCCAACATTTGCCGGGTTGTGGCCAGGCCAACCCCAAAGTAAAACAAAAAAAAATGTGCAGAGAGTAAAAAATTTGACCACAAACAACGTGTAGCTTCTTTTTATAATACTCTCTAAGCTTATTTGGTTCTTTTGTAAGGTAACATAGTGAAATTGGTTGTTATTTACTAAAGTAAAATACACTTGCCACTACAAATGCACAAAGACAAACTAGGAGACAGGAAAGAACAAATAATTAAAGGTTTAAACAAGATTTTTATTGGGATACTTAGACATAGGCTGGCATAGGAATTGCCCCCCTACCCGTGAAATACTCCATGTATTTGTCCCGAACCACACAGGCATTTTGGGGGGGCAAGCCAAGACGGGCAGATTCCAGGCCCGGAAGGGGATTTGCAGGGGAAAGTACAGCCTCTGGCAAAACTGAGGCCATATATGAATTAGATTTGCGGCAAAGAAAATTGTGTAGCACACAGCAGCATAACACTACATAGTTTATTTTGTAGTCCGCCAAGTGGATGGAAGTCATAAAAAGGCGGAACCGGCTGGCCATTATGCCGAAGGCATTTTCAACGACTCTTCGGGCCCTGGCCAGCCGGTAATTGAACACACTCTTCTCTGGGGTCAGGGTCCTCTGTGGAAATGGCCTCATAAGATGCCGTCCGAGTCCGAAGGCTTCATCAGCCAAGAAAACAAAGGGGATTCCTTCAATATTCCCTGCATCCGGTGGCAATGCAAGGTCGTCACTCTGGAGACGGAGGGCAAACTCCGTCTGGATGAAGGATCCCCCATCGGACATCCGGCCATTCTTCCCTACATCAACATAGAGGAATTCATACCGTGCTGACACCACCGCCATCAGCACAATGCTATGAAACCCCTTGTAATTGTAGTAGTAGGATCCAGAACGGGGTGGCGGCACGATGCGGACGTGCTTCCCGTCTATGGCACCACCGCAGTTGGGGAAGTCCCACCGCGTGGCAAACTCCGATGCCACAGTCTGCCATTCCTGTGGCGTGGAAGGAAGCTGTGGAGTGAAACAAGATGAAATAATATTAGAAAAACAAAGGCATACATTACAAGCAAATTCTAGACCAAAAAATTAGAGACCAACATCAATCTAATTATACGTTTATTAAGGTGTGTAAAAAAAGTATAATGGAAGGCTCATTTATCATATTCATCACCCCCTCTGATGGGCCATTACTAAATTATTTTGGGGGGGGGGAGATGTGTTTGGCCACAGGATAGCATTGCAGTGGCGGTGCGTCCAGAGTGGGCGCTGGAGCACTGTCCCCTCTCTCCTGTGCCCATCACTCAGAACAATACATAGGTTCATGCGTTGCATGAACCTATGTATTGTCTATGCCGCACACTATTCAGGTGGATGGCCTCTTGTAAAGCGACCGACATATGAATAATTGCGTCATTTAGGGGGTTAAAATTGCAGAGCAGAAACAGGTATTAAAAAAGTCTTGCAAATTACAACCTGAGGGATGTAATTGGCTTCCTCAAAGAAAAATCGGGGACGCAAGGAGGGGGCATTCCTTGTGTAAACACTGACAGGCTGCTCTGGCAATCATGTTCACCAAGTCTGTTTAATGGTAACATGATTGGCTGATGCAACATGAAGGGAAGGAGAAGACATCAAGGACAGAAGAAGGATGGCGCTGACCACAAGAAGGTAAGTGCAGGGCTGGGGGGAAACTGGCTGCATTAGAGGGGACTAAATGGCTGCATTGGAGGGGACAACTGGGGGCGTTTATTAGGCAACAGAGCAAAAAAGGAGGAAGTTTATTTCCGAAATTGGGGTTGGAACCCCCCAACATTTGGAGCAACAGGCGCCCCTGCTGGAAAAGTTATTGAGGGGAAATATTTAGGGAGGATAAAAAAGGGGCAATCTAAAGCTTCCAACATGCATGGGGACAAAGGGGACATTCTCAGCATATTACAATCATGGTAATTAGGGAAGGATGAAAGAAATACAATACATTAGCATACATGTAATACATAAAATGTGATGTTAAGGGAGAAAACTTACCCTAATATAGTCCTCCTGCAGGACTTGTATAATAGCAGAACAGGTGTCTGGGATTATGAGGCCCAGAGCCTGGGGGGAGATGCCTGTGGTGAACTTCAAGTCCTGAAGACTTCTCCCTGTCGCCAGGTAACGCAACGTGGCGATGAGCCTCTGCTCAGCACTGATGGCTTCCCGCATAACGGTGTCCTTCCTGGTAATATAGGGGGACACCAAAGCCAACAGTTCCTGAAAAACGGGGTCAGACATCCTCAGAAAATTCCTGTAGTCCTCAGGATTATTCTCGACGATCTCCCGCAGCAGAGGCATGTGGCAGAATTGGTCCCGCTGGAGCAACCAATTCTTGGTCCATGAACTCCTCCTCACACCGTTCATGGACTGGTCTTGGTCCAAAACAAGCAGACCAACACCAAGCGCACGCACAGCACGAACTCGACGACGAGAACGTCCAGGCGACATGGCTAGGAAACGGTTGTCTAATCAGAACGTACAGAACAGAACGCACTTTAGAACAGCAAGGCCTATGAATAACGAACTGAAATTCAGAAACGAACAGGCAAGAACGCACTGTAAAACAGATACGACCTGCCTAGACGCCCTGAAAGTCAAGATACGAACCCACAAGCACAAACTGAACGGCAGAAAACGATCTGAAAAGTACGAAGACTGAAAAGCGTGAATCGTCTCTTCCCAAACTTTTACTTCACACGCGGTAACACGAGATCAGCAAAAGCAGCCCAAGGGGTGGCGCCAAGAAAAAAGATCTTCCCCTTTATAGTGCCGTCGTACGTGCTGGACGTGAGCGCAGAGAACCACGAGGAAATTGGAAAATGACAGTGTGTACGCATAGAAAGCTTGACGAGAAAATCGACAAGCTTAACAAGAATCTCGTCGAAAAAAACGTCGTGTTTTTTACGACGAGAAAATCGGTCGTGTGTACGAGGCCATACACTCCAAAATCTTGTTGTAAGACTTCCCAGAACAACTGTGCCTATTATAGCCACAACTGAGGAGCGACTCCATATGGTTTTGGAATAGGCTGTCCAACACGCTCATATAGTTGTGGAGATCTGGTGTCCACAAATGTTTGGCCATATAGTGTACTCTCCAGTCAACATAAAGCAAAGAGATGCAACACTCCCCTGCTAATTTTTTCATCCAGATATTGCTGTAGTGCAGGGTTAGGCAAATCTTACAGCAGTTGTGGAACTACAATGTATCAGTTCCATCATGCCTTTGCCTCTGGGAGTCGTGCTTGTGGCTGTAATGCCGCGTACACACGACCGTTTTTCATGACGAGAAAAATGCAATTTTTTTATTTGGTAATTAAAAACGATCGTGTGTGGGCTCCAGAGCATTTTTCACGACGTGAAAAATGGGCATTAAAAATTTGGAACATGCTCTAATTTTTCTCGTCGTTTTTCACGTCGTCGTTTTTCTCGTCATGAAAAACGGCCGTGTGTAGGCTTTAACGACCTGAAAAAAACACGCATGCTCAGAAGCAAGTGATGAGACGGAAGCGCTCGTTCTGGTAAAACTAGCGTTCGTAATGGAGATAGCACATTCGTCACGCTGTAACGGACTGAAGAGCACGAGGCTGAAAAGTGTGAATCGTCTCTCACCAAACTTTACTAACACGAGGATCAGCAAAAGCAGCCCAAAGGGTGGCGCTATCCGAATGGAACTTCCCCTTTATAGTGCTTTTGTACATTTCGTACGTCACCGTGCTTTGCTCGAGCATTTTTTTTCATGATCCTGTGTAGGCAAGGCAGGCTTGAGAAGAATCACATCGAGAAAAACGCCGTTTTTTTCAATGACATTAAAAATGGTTGTGTGTACGCGGCATCAGAGTCTTGCGATGCCTCATGAGATTTGCAGTTCCACAACAGCTAGAGGGCTGAATTTTGACTACCCCTGCTGTAGTGCACGAGCCCTCCCCCCACCCTCTAATTCCCTTTTGTCTATAGTCAAACAAGTACAAAGAAATTTCCAAGCTTAAACTTACCAAGCAGCCGGCAGCCAGCGATCAACTGAATTTACCTGTCTAACAATATGCGTTAAGAACAGGGGTTAAGTCTGCACACCCTGTTTTCTGTAGTCCCTTATGCCGCGTACACGCGGTCGATATTCCCAAAAGAAAAAGTGCGATGTGAGCTTTTCGGCGGATATTCCAACCGTGTGTATGCCCCATCGGACTTTTTCTGTCGGAATTTCCGACGGACTTAGAGAGCAGGTTCTCTATTTTTCCGACGGAAAAAAATTCTATCGGAAAATCCGTATGCAATTCCGACGGGAAAAAACACACGCATGCTCGGAAGCATTGAACTTATTTTTCTCGCCTCGTCGTAGTGTTGTACGTCACCGCGTTCTTAACGCTCGAAAGTTCAGGGAACTTGTGTGACCGTGTGTATGCAAGCCAAGATTGAGCGGAATTCCGTCGCAAAAAACATCCAACTTTTTTCCAACGGAAATTCCGCTCGTGTGTACGTGGCATAACTCTAACTTCTGAGATTCTCCACAATGGGAGCACATGCATTTTAATGGATAGGCAGGGCCTGGAATGAGCCCACCCCTCCTTAAGGACCGACCCCATACATATACTGCGGCAGGGCGGCCCTTAAGCACAAAATCACGTACCTGTAATTGTTTCTTCAGGTCTGGGGGGCGCGTGCCACCAGCGTCCCGCTCCCGCTGTGATTGGACACAGCAGGAACCAATCAGCGGGTCAGGCAGACCTGATGTCCGCCGGGAACCCGCCGATCATTCTGAGAGAGGCAGAATGGCGGTCTGCCTATGTAAACAAGCCAGATCACAGTTCTGCTAGTAAGGAAGACAGAGATCTTGTGTTTCTGCTAAGCAGGAACATGGACCTCTGTCTTCCTACAGTTAAACCACCCCCCACACAATAAGAAAGCACTTCCAGGGAACACATTTAACCCTTTGATTGCCCCTGATGTTAACCCATTCCCTGCCAGTGTCATTAGTACAGTGATAGTGCATTTTTTTTAGCACTGATCACTGTATGGGTGTCACTGGTCCCCAAAAAGTGTCACTTAGTGTCAGATTTGCCTGCTGCAATGTCAATTCCTGCTAAAAAAATCGCTGATCGCCGCCATTGTTACTAAAAAAAAAAAAAAATCCATAAATATATCCCATAGTTTGTAGATGCGATAACTTTTGCGCAAAACCAATCAATATTTGCTTATTGGGATTTTTTAACCAAAAATATGTAGCAGAATACATATTGGCCTAAATTGATGATGAAATTATTAGATTTTTTTTTTTTTTTTTATTGGAAGTATTTTATAGCAGAAAGTAAAAAAATATTGTTTTTTTTTTTTAAATTGTCGGTCGATTTTTGTTTATACCGCAAAAAATAAAAACTGCAGAAATAAAGCTCTATTTGTGGGAAAAAAACATGTACAGCATCGCACGACTGCGCAATGGTCAGTTAAAGCAACACAGTGACGTATCGCAAAAAAGGACCTGGTCATGAAGGATGGTAAACCTTCCGGGGGTGAAGTGGTTAAAGGTACAGGGGCACACTGAACACCCGGCACATAGCACGATGGCAGCAAAGATGTCAGTGCTTTGCTTGACCAATATACAGTAAAACCTTGGATTGCAAGCATAATTTGTTCCAGATACATGCTTGTAATCCAAAGCACTCGTATATCAAAGCGAATTTCCCCATAACAAATGTTGGAAACTCAAATGATTCGTTCCACAACTATTTATTCATAAGTCCTTCAGTTTATAGTCCATATAAAAAGATTAAAGCAATGTGATTTGGTTGTGTAACAATAAAAATGTCCGACCACAAATAGCAGCCTCCTCAAGGAGGATTAGAAGCCAAATCCAGCAGGAGCTACAGAGTATAAAAGAGAAGAGAGGCGCCCATAAGTGTAGCAATATGTTTATATTAAGACCCCTTACAAACTGAGGAGTTTTTCAGGCGGTTTAGCGCTAAAAATAGCGTCTGAAAACTCCTGCCCCTGCAGTCTCAATGTGAAAGTCCGAGGGCTTTCACACTGAGGCGGTGCGCTAGCAGGACCGCTCCAAAAGTCCTGCTAGCAGCATCTTGGGAGCGGTGAGAGGAGCGGTGTGTTTACCGCTCCTTCCCATTGAAAGTAATGGGAAACCGTGGTAATACCGCCGGCAATGCGCCTCTAGCGGCCGAATACCGCCGCAATTCCGCGGCAATTACTACGGTATAGCGCCGCTAAAAATAGCGGCGCTATACCACCACCGCACCCACCACCCCAGTGTGAAAGGGGCCTTAATGAAGGTACAACATTTAGCAACTCACATGGTTGATGATTAAAAGAGGCACATCTAAGCATGCAGGCATCCGGGGTAAAGCGATCCACATAGACCATCCCCCGCACCGCTGGCTCTCTCTGGTGTCAGTCTGCAATTGTGACCAGGAAGACTACCCTGCAGTAGAGCGATCTGAAAGCGAGGCTTGAACCGCTCGTGGAGTGCAGCATGGAAGGGATGATGTCGACGGCGGTGCAGGGGATGGTCTATGTGGACAGCTTTACCCCGGATGCTTGTATACTTAGATGTGCCTGTTTTAATCATCAACCATGTGAGTTGCTAAATGTTGTACCTTCATTAAATGTAACTATATTGCTACACTTAGAGGCGCCTCTCTTCTATTTTATACTCAGTTGTGACATGACGCTACTTATATATCAAGACATCGCTTGTATATCAAGTCAAAATGTATAAAAAAAAATTTGCTTGTCTTGGAAACCGCTCTCAAACCAATTTACTCACAAAGGTTTTACTGTAATCAAAATACAAACAAGTGGCCTCTTCCCCCACCTATAACTGGTCTTTACAGCAAGGAGTGATGGAAGGGCGACGTATGTCAAACAAATACAAAGAGATTTCCAAGCTCAAACTTACCAACCAGCCACCAACCAATCAAAATGACCTGTCTAACAATATACATAAAAAACGGGGGTCTTGTGATCTGAGAACACCTTCTTATGACACAAAGGAATCATTCCCAACCACATCCCAAGTAGCTTCCAATGGACCCGTGAGGGTCACTTGTTGAAATTTGTAAGTAATACCCTGCTTTAGGTCCACTTTATTGGCCTAAGTTAGTATAGCTCATCATCATCATCATCATTGTACGCCACCGAATCTTTGGATTCCAATTAGGGTGACCACATTTCCAAACTACCATTCAGGGACACCCCCCCTTCCCAAAAATCAACTTGTACTGTAACAAATCACAGCACAGTGATTGGACACAAGAGGCGGGATTTATGATTTCTCCAATCACAAGCAGGGGGCGGGGATTGTGCTCCTCCAGGCATTCCTGGCCAGGGCAAGTACTGTCAGTGAGTAAAGCAGTGATGTGGCGGCCTTTTTTGGGGGCATCAGATTGGCCCGGGGGGTGGCTGTGGCAGTTTCATTCCGGGACACTGTATTGTCCTGGAATGAAGGTGCCCGGGACAGACCTGCAAAATGCGGGACTGTCCCGGGCAATCCGGGACACGTGGTCACCCTATTTCCAATATTTGTGGACACTGGACAGGACCATGCCAGAAAGTGGACACGGTCTAGGTGTGACTGCCTGGACAGTGTGTGCCACAGGCAGTAGTGACAGTGCCCCTGGGACTGGGACTAATATGATGTTAAGTATGAAACACGTCTCTCTGCACATGACATCCAGTTCTACAAGGAACTAAGCACTGTAAATATTTGCACACGATAGCCATATCTAGGAGAAATGCTGGTAAAAATGCTTTTCAAACCGCCCGAAACCAGTCTGCAAAAATTCAGTATTTCTGCTAAAAAAACTGATTCTCAAAGAGGACCTGTCCTTCAGGGCAATGACCAAGTTCTTACAGTGATATAGAGACAAGCAATATCTGTGTGGTGTTTGCACTTTTGTTGTGTAGATTCTTTCTAGATCTTCCCATTTCTTCTCACAGCTCTTCCCCCTGCGTTATATACAGGCCATATATTAGAAAAATAGATCACGATGTATCACTATACCTACAACCTATGTTAGACAGCGCTCAGAGTGGGAGAGCCAATCACAGGTCAGTTGCTTTGTGCAGTCTCCAAGTGTAAGGTGTCATACTTGTGCCGCTGTGGCGGTTGGGGTCCTTGACGAGGGTAAACATGAGGTATATTGATGAAACGGTGGGACCCATCTCGGGTATGGAGTTAGGGCTGCCATCAGTGGCGGCTGGTGCTCCAAATTTTTGGGGGCGAAAACAAACTGAAAAATTTTGGGAAAAAAAAACATCAAACGCAGCCACTGTGCCATCAAACACAACCACTGTGCCATCAAACGCAGCCACTGTGCCCATCAAACGCAGCCACTGTGCCCATCAAACGCAGCCACTGTGCCCATCAAACGCAGCCACTGTGCCCATCAAATGCAGCCACTGTGCCCATCAAATGCAGCCACTGTGCCATCAAACGCAGCCAGTGTGCCCATCAAGCGCAGCCAGTGTGCCCATCAAACGCAGCCACTGTGCCATCAAACGCAGCCACTGTGCCATCAAACGCAGCCACTGTGCCCATCAAACGCAGCCACTGTGCCATCAAACGCAGCCACTGTGTCCATCAAACGCAGCCACTGTGCCATCAAACGCAGCCACTGTGCCATCAAACGCAGCCACTGTGCCATCAAACGCAGCCACTGTGCCCATCAAACGCAGCCACTGTGCCCATCAAACGCAGCCACTGTGCCCATCAAATGCAGCCACTGTGCCATCAAACGCAGCCACTGTGCCATCAAACGCAGCCACTGTGCCATCAAACGCAGCACCCCCCCCCCGGTGGCAGCGGGTGACGGCGGTGGGCGGCTAGCCGTGTCCTCCATGTCCTCGATGTCTTCTCCCGTCCGCTCCTCCCACCATCTCCTATGATTGGACACCTGATAGGCGTCTAATCACAGCACCTGTCATTTCAGCCAATCAGGTGATGGGTAACAGACCCAAGCACCTGATTGGCGGAGAGGTGGTTCAGTGTAAGGCCCCTTTCACACGGAGGGTCCGTTCAGGTCCGCCTGTCAGTTTTTTAGGTGGACCTGCACGGACGCTCCATGCAGCCCTATGGAGGCACGGATGTCAGCGGTGACATGTCCACTGACGGTCCGTCGTCATCCGATTCCCCATAGGGGAGAGCGGCGCTCTGACAGGGCGGTCCCTGCACAGTGTGCGGGGACCGCCCAGTCATCCGCCGGCTCAGCGGGGATCAACGGAGCGATCCCCGCTGAGTAAGCGGAGCTTCACGGGGCGGATCATGACTGATCCGCCCCGTGTGAAAGAGCCCTTAGGAAAGTGAATATTCATTCACTTTTCTAACACAGCTGGGTGAACTGCGAATGGCAAGCATGGCGCTTGCTGTTTACCTTTTTTGACGCCTATTAGATCCTATGGCTCTAATCAGGTGCTTCAAAAACACCCCCCGCCGCTGTAATTCAGGCGCCCGATGCCCGAAAAGGGTCGGGCCTGAATAGGGGGTGGCAGCGGTGGCCATAGATAGATGCATGCATCTATCTATTGGTGATAGAGGGGGTGGCTGGAGAGAGGGGGTGGCTGGAGAGAGGGGGCGGCGCCCGTGCGCCCTTATGGATGTACCTCCACTAGTTTCCACCCGTCCGGGATTCACCCGGACAGTCCAGGTTTTGAATCGTGTGTCCGGGTTTCAGACCAACTGAAACCCGGACGTAATATTCAGAATGGACTGTGGCTCCCCAAGTAACCAAGTACCACAAGTGCTGAGTACATAGATGTGCACACAGGCTCCACCCCCATACACAGACAGTAAAGATGAAAGGATGAATGAAAGGTGAAAGGATGAAAGATGTCGATGCCTGAGCCTCCATCCTCAGGTGAGTGAGCTCACCATCCACTGTCTGTGACTGAAGTCTCCCCACTCCCTCCCTTCCTTCTCTCTCCTGCTTCCAAGCGAGTGAGTACACCAAGATACGGGGGACTCAGATGTAAGGGTGCCCTGGGGAATTTGATGTAAGGGGGCTGTGGGAACCCTAATTTAAGGGGAAATGCTGGGAACTCTGAAGTAAGTGGGAGGTTTGGTGAGAAAAAACCTCCTTCCACCCGAGTTCCCCTTTACACCAGAGTCCATAGCGTTCCTCCTTTTTTGCTGTGCGTGGCTAAAGTGCTTGGGTTTGGCGTGAAAAAAGGGTGGCAACCCTATATGGAGTCCTCCTGGTTGGTCTGGTTCAGTCTAGACTGGCCAGGTAGTTAGGGTGGTAGGGGTCTGTGGTCAGTTAGGGTAGTCCTCGAGGCGGTGTTTGGTGGCTGAGGACAGAACCTAATTTAGCGGTATCACAGATTCCAAAGTTGTGGGGGATGGTCTCGTCAAGGATCTGCAACCAGTTATTCCAGTTTTATGTGTAGCGCACCCACCTCTCCCCAGCCTGCATTAAATTAGGCTCCTCGCAGGCAGAGAGAGGCACACCGCACCACAAGCCCGTACCCTCCTGAGTAAAGAGGTTGAGCGGTGTTAGTTTTGGGCCTTGTCTGCGGCCAGAGTCAAAGTCCTCCCAAGAATGATCTCACCTCTACTTTAGATAGATGCAAGTCCTTGTTTTCCCCAGGAATGTGAATGTCCACACTAGCTGAAAGTCCAACTCAACATTTATTTCACACAGGATAATAAACAGCCTCTTTGAGAGCAGACAGGTTGGAGCGAAGATACAGGACAGCTTAGGTGTGGAGGAGGTCCAGGCACAAACGTAGCTTAACTCTTTAGACTGTTTAGGTTTCTCAAACAGCTTTGGCGCACGATCTCTGCCACAGACCGTGAGGTTGGTCTCTGCCACAAACCGGGTGAATAAAGTCACTGCCACTGACTTGGAGAGTAGGGTCACTGCCACTGACCGGGTGAATAGGGCTTTGCCCTATGAAGTCACTGCCACTGACCGGGTGAATAGGGCCTTGCCCTATGAAGTCACTGCCACTGACTTGGACGAGTAGGGTCACTGCCACTGACCTGAACGTGAACTTCCTTCTTGAAGTATTTGGCCCATGTCAAGGAGAAAACATCCCTCCGGAGAGTTACCAGAGGCCCTCACCGTCACCACGACTCTGCGCTGGGTCTTCGGAAAGGGTTACCTCCCTGGCCTCCTCGTCCCAGATACGGGTCCCCTCGCAAGGCGGCACCCTGGGAGTCCTCGATCCCTAGCGGACCCCAGCCGAAGGTTGCTGGGCCCTGGGCCTTCAAAATAGTACCTCACCCCAGACTGAAGGTGTCTGGGATGGAACAGGAACTCCACTTCCGGGCCTAAGGCACCCAGAGACGACCCTCCTCACCCCCAGGCCGAAGGTGCCTGGGAGTGGACGAACCACACACACCCAGGCTGAAGGTGCCTGGGCGTGGACACCGAACGGAAGATGTCCGCCCCTTTTATACCCTCTCCCGACAGGCACAGATGCTTCCCCGCCCCGCCGTACTACTGCCGAGAGGGGACACAAAAGGCACAGCACTCTATTGGCGGTTCAACCCTGGCCCATGGCGACAGCGCCACCTGTAGGCCACAGGGAACTGTACACCAATACTATCTCCCATGAACAGAAATGGCCATAAACCCTAACAATCAATGTGTCTGAGCCTAATTACCACTCAGACACTCCCCCTAAATGGAACACCCCGCTACATATGTTAATTATGGTTTTTGGTTTAATAAAAGTCCAAACTGACCTTTTAACTCCAGCACAGTTTCGGTGTCATTATTGAAGATAAAGGGTGGTGGTAGAATACAATTTTGAGTGTATGACTAGGGTAGTTCAGATAACACCTACTACCATAATATGTCAAAGTCCTAGTCATACGTTATATACAGGCCATATATTAGAAATAGAGATCACGATGTACCTACAACCTAAGTTGAACAGCGCTCAGAGTGGGAGAGCCAATCACAGGTCAGTTGCTTTGTGCAGTCTTCAGTTAGCAGCTTATACAGGCCTATAGCAGGGGAAAGCAGAGTGATGAATACAAGCAGTGTAAGTACCTAAATTTGACCTCTTTCAGTCCCTGTACAGTAGAGCTCAGGCTGGAAGCAGTACGAGGAGCCAGTGAGTTGTACTGCAGTGAAAGGGGCGTGCTGATAGGAGGACAGAGCAAATGACCTCATCACTGTGCTGCTTCTTCTTTCAATGTCCAGTCAGACTGGGGGTGGGTCCAGGTTGACCTGGGCTCAGAGGAAATTGGTTGAATGATGCTGTTCATCTGACTGAGCAGAAAAGAAGTACTGCACTGAAAATCTCTGGATTGGAGGTGAATATTGAAGCTGGATAGGATATCGTTTATCCTTCAATGGGCCATTCATTTTTATCTTTTGGTTGGAGTTCTGCTGTAAGAGCAGTGGGTAAACCTTAGGTCCCTGACCTGCCAGTATTGTCTTTTTAGATTACAATTCTTGTAGCAGATAAGACAGGTGATTGATATATTACAGCTGTAAAGATTAAGTACAGTCAGTGACAGTGACACAAGAGTTAGAATATCGTGTTTTAATAACTGCTGGGGAAATCCAACCTCATGATTTCTCCCGGGGTCCACTGTCATCAGAGGGAAAATCCAGAATTCTGAGCTGAGGAGACATTTTCCATTGGGGACACTAGTTCCAGTGACAAAGATGGATCTTTATCCTTATTTTGCAGAAACTTACATTCACTTCCTGTTAAGTCTCTGCGAACAGGAAGTGTAAGGAAATCTCTCTGAAGGGTTCTCAAACTAAAAAATTTACTGACGTTTTAATGTTTTTCACTTCATCCAAAACGTTAAAGCAGTATTAAACCCAAAACCCAAAATGTTATATATTGCAGCTTACCATACCAATCATCAAATGTGGTGGCTGCATTGGTTTTCTCTTCTCTGGCCTTTTTCCCTCAGTTTTCATCTGGCGATCTGGCCAGTAACACACCTCCTGTATTAGAGCGTCACTACTCTGAATGAAGGAGCACAGGGGGCACAGCAGACAGCAGCATTGTCAGTCTGGGGGGGGGGAGGGGAGTGTTAGATGGACTAGCAGATTTAGAACCACTAACAAATTGAAGCTGAACTCCAGCTCACACTTTATAATCAGTTACAGCCAGGACTGTGACAAGGTTGGGCAAAAGAGGTGGCTTCCCTGGGCACTGTGGTAGCATGTGAAGTGGGGGAGAAGGACATGGGGAGGGGGTAATTTGTGTTACAGGGTGGCAGGAGATAAGAATTGTTCAAGAAGAGGAAATCAGGGGGGGGGGCTAGGAATGGTGATTTGGGGGGATTTGTGTTGGGAGGGGGTTTTAGGGGGGTTTGTGCTAGAAGAGGCAATGTGGTAAAAGGGGGAGGGACTTTATGCTAGCAAGGGATTTTTTTTCGGGGGGGGGGGCGCGGGAGAAGGGTATTGTGCTAGTGGGAATGATTGGGGGTATTTATGCTAGAAGGGGACATTTGTGTGTGTGGGGGGGGGGGATTTGCCAAGAGGGGGTGTTAGGGGGGAGAATTTGTGCTGGGATGGGGGATTAGGGGAGAATATGTGCTGGGGGGGAGATTAGGTGAAGAATTTACGCTGGGAGGGGGGCTAGGGGAGAATATGTGCTACGAGCAGTGTTGCCAACCCCCCGAAGTGAAATTTACTGGACGCCAAAATTTACATACGACACCAATTTTTTACTGGCAAAAGTCATGAAATTTACTGACAGAACCCCAAAAATTTTACGGACACTGCAAAAAAAAAAACAGTGCAAACATCAATATTTAAACTATAGACATGTACTGTACTGTAGCTAGTGCTATTAGCAAAGTGTACTTAAGGACCGCCTAATGCCGATATACATCCGCAGAATGGCAGGGCTGGGCACATCAACGTACAGGTACGTCCTCTTTAAGATACCCAGCTGTGGGTTGCGTGCGCGCACGCCGCCGCCAGCGCACTCGCGACCCGGTCCTGAGCTCAGTGACCGCGCCCGCGGGACCCGCGGACCCGATTGTCGCTGGTGTCCCGTGAACGGGTCACAGAGCTGAACGGGGAGAGGTAAGTGTAAACAAACCTTTCCCCGTTCTTCATAGTGAGAGTGTCACCGATTGTCTGTTCCCTGTCATAGGGAACGACGATCAGTGACGTCACACGCCAAGCCACGCCCCCACACAGTAAGAATCGCTCATTATGTCACACTTAACCCCTTCAGCGCCCCCTACAGGTTAACCCCATTCACTGCCAGTGTCATTTTCACCCCTCTCACCCCTTCTCATTCTAGGCTTGTCTGTCTCTGTCTAGGGGTGTTAGTACCGGGGGGAGGGATGAGATACACCATGGCCCATGTCCTCCATAGTGAAGAGGTGAAGGCCAGAAAGATCGGGCTTTGTGTAGGTGTCCTAGAGTCAAATCCTTTCCTCCGTCCTTGACTCCTTTGCTCCTAGTAACCAGAGTTCCACACACTGAATAGGTCCAACACAGTTTTATTCTTCTCAGCGAATAAACATACAGCACAGTCAAGTTGGGACCTTTGCAACAGTTCAGTATTAATGGGAGTAGGTCGAGGCACAATCCTTTAAAGTATCGCTAACCACTGTGGTGTCACCAATGGCGAATAGTTACTGCCACTGACTATATGAGGTAGAACATGAATTACCTTCGCTAGCACGGCCCCTGTCAGGGGAAGGATATTCGTCCAAGGGAGGTACCGGAGGCCTCTCTGTCACCAGCGATGCTGCGCCGGACTCTCCAGAGAAGTTCCGCTCACCAGTCCTCACAAACTCAGACACGGTCACCCAAAGAGTTAGGGCCCCCTCGGATTCCTCTACCCTCGCGGAACTCAGTCGAAGGTACTGAGCCCCAGGCATCCGCCATAGTACCTCACCCCAGGCTAAAGGTGCCTGAGATGGACTCCATCTCTCGCTCTGGCCAGGTCAAGGGCACCTGGGCCCGAAACTCCGGGACGCCAGCACCCAAGCTGAAGGTGCCTGGGTGCGGCCGCGTCCTCCGACTCTGAACCCCAAGGTTAGGGCATCCGCCCCTTTTATCCCCTCTCCTTTTGCGTTCCAGCAGGTTCCCCGCCCCGCTGTACCAGCACCAGGAAAGGACAAAAAGGCACAGTCTTGTGGTGTGAGTTCAACTCCGGCCAGGGCGACAATGCCACCTGTAGGCCACAGGGAACCTCACACCACCAGAGTCCTCCAAGAACCACAAAAGGGTCTCGGATTCCCTAGCAATCAGTGCATCTGGGTTACACTACCACCCAGATGCTTCCCCTAAATTCAAATACCCGCTACATAACCCAAATTAGTGTATATTTATTTGGTCTTTGTGAAAGTTATAGAGTCTACAACTATGGTGCCAATCACTGAAAATTGATTACACCTGAAGTACTGACGTCCTATCTCATTTCTTGAGGCTCTGAAATGTCAGGAAAGTACAAATACCCCCCAAATGACCCCTTTTTGGAAAGTCCAAAGTATTTTGTAAGGCTGCTTTCACACTGGGGTGGGCCGGCGTTGACGGTAAAACGTTGCTAGTTTTAGCTGCGCTTTACCGTCATTTTAGCGGCAGGGTTAATACCGCCAGTGTAGCGCCGCTGCTGAAACGTTTTGCAGCCGATGATTTCAATGGACAGGAGCGGTGGAGAAGCGGTTTATACACCGCTCCTTCACCGCTCCAAAGATGCTGCTTGCAGGAGTTTTTTTGACGTCCTGCCAGCGCACCGCCTCAGTGTGAAAGCACTCGGGCTTTCACACTGAGACTGCAGGGGAGAAGTTTTTCAGGTGCTTTACAGGTGCTATTTTTAGCCCAAAGCGCCTGAAAAACACCCCAGTGTGAAAGGGGTCTAAGGGGCATGGTGAGTTTTTTGAAGTTGTAATTTTTCCCTTAAATCTAAAAGCAAACAATATCACTCATCCAGCGATTAGGTGAAAAATCTACAATTAAAACAAACAGGCTGCTGCTACAATAACAAATACATATACATCATAAATCCTAAAAGTTCATCTCAAGTGATTCGTAAGGCTAAAGAAGCGCTCTTCAGTGTATTATACACAGAAATGTACACAGTTTATGGTAATAAACCCTGTGACAGGTAAGTCCAACTGGAACATGCTCTATTGAATGTTTATGAGGGGGCTTAACGGATATGTAGAAATGGACAAAAACAGTCTGGCGCCAGGAAATCACCAAAAATACAAGAGAAAACCCTCTGTTGGGACTTTAAAGGCAATCACTCCATTCAAATTCCCAATTGACATAACCAGATAAAAAAACAAAAAAAAAAACACTATTTATAACACTCTTGTGTGAATATACACATTGAGCTGCACTGTGTATATTCACACAAGAGTGTTATAAATAGTGGTTGTTTTATGTTTTTTTTATCTGGTTATGTCAATTGGGAATTTGAGTTTCTTTATAAGGACCCTTCCATATTGATGTTTTAAGACTTTGTAATAAATTTCATTTCTTGATAAATTTACAGTTGTATATTTATTTGGGTGGAGTGATTGCCTTTAAAGTCCCAAGAGAGGGTTTTCTCTTGTATTTTTGACTTACCACTGGGATATTGGCAGTCTCCACCCTTTCCCACTTGAGTTGAACCCCCTTTTTTTCTATCTATTGCACCAAGAACCTTGTGAATGTCCTGCAAGAGCCCAAAGAGCAGCTGTGTGGATGAGCACACCAGGAGGGGTGTGAATACAAGTAAAAACATTCAGGAGCAACCACAATTGAAAGCGCTGATCGGGACAGTCTTGAAAGGACAAACAGTCAAATAATTAAAACGATCAACGAGATAAAAGTATGTGCCGATTTAATAATAACATATGATTGGAGAAACAATTATCTAGACATCTCCTTGCATAGATGAAGCAACTGCAAAGCGTGCTCCTCACTGTGACAGTACCTTAAGCAACAGTCGGTGGTGGACTGGCTTGGTGGGGCAGTGCTGCAATGGCAAAACCGTCATGTGTTCCTGGATGTCACTAGCGTGTGCAGAGCCGAATGGACAGTGTGGAGCCTCGATCGGATCCCCAATGATGTGTGGTGGAATGATGGGGCAGCCAGGAAGCAAAGGAGGGACCGCGAGGGAGCCGGAGCAGCCACTGACTAGAGCTGGTGGACAGTAACACCCGAAACGTGACGTCATACAATCGTGGAACGCAGTTCCAAAACAAAGCTTGGAGCACCTTATTTGACTGTTTGTCCTTTCAAGACTGTCCCGATCAGCGCTTTCAATTGTGATTGCTCCTGAATGTTTTTACGGATATGTAGAAATGACCACCTTCACCGCACCGTGTGATTCAACTCCCCTCAAAATTTACACTCACCAGATCAATGATGGGTAAATGCTTATTGGGTATGTTGCACTTACAAGAATATATATATATATATATATATATATATATATATTGTGAGGGGGTTAGCTCGGCAGCGGGTGTGTGTGACCCCCGAGATGGGCTCCCCACACAAAAACAGGCCCAGCAAACGGAGGTTGTGGTTTTCAAAATCAAAAAGGTGCGGTTTATTTTCTATTTACAGTGACAAAACACAGCAAAGCAAAAGAAACATAAACAAAATAAATCCTGGTCAACTTGACCTCTGACTAAACATACAGGTTTCCTAACTAACAACTGGGATCAGCCTAGTGCTGTCCTAGTCCCTAAGTCCCTGGTTTTAAATGTCCAAGCAAATAGCCACACAGGCTTTGTCTCACCGCACAGGGGTTCACTCTCCCTAGACAGTCCACACAGGTCTGGTTCCAGGCATGAGCTAACATCTAATGAAGCTGGGAGTTCTTATAGAGGCCTAAATGAGCTGACAAGGTTCAGCTGGTCTCCTCATCTCTGTCTGCACGACGCCCCACACTCTCCCTAGAGGTATGAGTCATCCATGAGCCCACTAGCCTTATACAACTCTCCACCTAGTTGTATAAGTCGGCGTAAAGCCTGAATCTGGGCGAAATATATCTACCCCCCTGGATGCAACCAGGTGACTTTACCTTCCTGCTGTCACATACCCCCCCCTCTTGTTTTAACCTTGGGGTTGGAACACCAGCAATCAGGCATTCATGTACTCGAGACAAAGCATCCACATTCCCCATTTGAACGCCAGGGCGATGCTTTACTGTGAAGTTGAATTCCTGGAGGGCCAGGAACCACCTATTCACTCTTCTATTTGTTTCCTTGTTTTGAGCCATCCACTTTAACGGAGCGTGATCCGTAACCATGTCAAAGTGCCTACCTAGCAGGTAGTACCGAAGGGAATCTAGAGCCCACTTCACCGCTAAACACTCCTTTTCAACGGTGGCGTAATTTACCTCATGGGACTTCAACTTCCTGCTGAGGTAAATGACTGGGTGCTCTTCCCCGTTCCAGACCTGGGACAATACTGCTCCTAACCCCACATCTGACGCATCACTTTGTACGACAAAGTCTTTAGAGAAGTCGGGTGAGTACAACACTGGCTGGCTACATAAGGCTTGTTTCAAGAATTGGAATGCTGCCTCAGCCTCGGGGGTCCATTTAATCATGACCGACCCTTTCCCCTTCGTCAGGTTGGTTAGGGGCACAGCCTTAGAAGCAAAGTGGGGAATGAATCGCCGATAATACCCAGCGATTCCCAGAAAGGCTCGTACCTGCTTCTTGCTGTTGGGACGTGGCCAACTCTGGATGGCCTCGACTTTGTTGAGTTGGGGTTTTATTACTCCCCTCCCAATGGTGTACCCAAGATATTTGGCCTCCTCCTGCCCAATGGTACACTTCTTGGGGTTAGCCATAAACCCCGCTTCCCGAACAGAGTCCAGGACTGCTTGCACTTTTGGCAGATGTGAGGCCCAATCTGTGCTATGGACAATTATGTCATCCAGGTAAGCCGCAGCATACTTCCGATGGGGCTTCAGCATCTGGTCCATTTTCCGCTGGAATGTGGCCGGCGCATTCTGTAACCCGAACGGCATTCTTTTATATTGGAACGCCCCGTCTGGGGTTACAAATGCGGTTTTCTCTTTGGCCGACTTGGCCAGGGGGATTTGCCAATACCCTTTTGTGAGGTCAAGAGTCGTCATGTATCGGGCTGTTCCCAGCCGGTCGATCAACTCATCTATACGTGGCATGGGGTAGGTGTCAAATTTTGTAACTTTGTTCAACTGACGAAAATCGTTACAAAATCGCCAGCTCCCATCCGGTTTAGGCACCAACACAATGGGACTAGACCAATCACTTTGGGACTCCTCTATCACCCCTAAGTTCAGCATTTTCTGTACTTCCTCCCGTATTGCCTCCCGTCGGGCCTCTGGGATCCGATAGGGTTTTAACTTCACCCTTTCACCGGGCGGGGTAATGATGTCATGCTCTACCCCAGATGTTTGTCCCGGCAGCTCAGAGAATACCTCCTTGTTGCGAAGCACAAACTCCTTAACCTCCTGTTGTTGGGGTTGTGACAAGGTGGCTGCTATTCCAACCTCAGGAATCACGCAACCAGTTTGAGCTGGTGACCAAGTGTCTGCGACTAGGGACTCTCTATCCCTCCAGGCTTTCAACAGATTAACGTGATAGATCTGTTCGGGCTTTCGCCTTCCTGGTTGTCTGACCTTGTAATTCACTTCGCTCACTTTTTCCATTATCTCGTAGGGGCCTTGCCATTTGGCAAGGAATTTACTTTCAACCGTAGGGACAAGTACCAGTATCCTATCCCCCGGGGAAAAGGTACGGGTCTTGGCTCCACGGTTGTACACTCTCTGCTGTGCTAACTGCGCTTGGGCCAAATGTTCCTTCACGATGGGCATTACCTGTGCAATTCGGTCTTGCATCAGGGCGACATGCTCAATCACACTCCTGTGGGGAGAACTCTCACTTTCCCAAGTTTCCTTGGCAATATCCTACAGCCCTCTTGGGTGTCTCCCATACAGTAACTCAAAGGGGGAGAATCCCGTAGAGGATTGGGGCACCTCCCTAATAGCAAACATCAGATAAGGAAGTAGACAGTCCCAATCCTTTCCATCTCTATCCACCACTTTCTTCAACATTTTTTTAGGGTTTTGTTGAACCTTTCAACCAGCCCATCGGTTTGGGGGTGATACACAGATGTACGTAATTGCGTCACTTTGAACAATTTACACAGCTCCTTCATAACCCGGGACATAAAGGGTGTACCTTGGTCCGTAAGCAGTTCTTTACAAATACCCACCCGGCTAAACACAAGCGATAGCTCTTTGGCTATGGTTTTGGCCGAGGTATTTCGGAGAGGGATCGCTTCTGGATAACGGGTGGCATAGTCCATTATAACTAATATGTACTGGTGCCCCCTAGCGGACTTGATTATAGGACCTACCAAATCCATGGCGATCCTCTCAAACGGGACCTCAATGATGGGTAGAGGGACCAGCGGGCTACGGAAATGTGGCATCGGGGCCGACCTCTGACACACAGGGCAGGAGGAACAATAATTTTCTATGTCCTTCATCACCCCCGGCCAATAGAATCTCTGTAATACCCTCTCTCGGGTTTTCTCTGTCCCCAGATGACCTCCAAGAATGTGCCCATGGGCCAACTCCAACACCAACTTCCTGTAAGGTTTGGGCACCACAAGCTGCTCAACGGTTTCTTCTGCCCTTTTTGCCACCCGATACAGTAGGTCCTTCTCTACGCTGAAGTATGGGTAAGTGCAGGTATTATCTGGGTTCACTAACTCGCCATCTATTTTCACTACGTTTTCCCGTGCCTTTATTAGGGCGGGGTCTTTCAACTGTTCTGTGGCAAAGTTTTCCCTGTGAACCTGAAGATCAGAAAACTCCACAGACGGTAGGTTTTCGTCTGAGGAGGTGGGCTCCTCTCCAGTTTCTTGAGTCTCCCCTGCCAATACTGATAAGGGAAATTCCGGAGAGTCCTCACCACTCTCAGGGGAGTTCTGGCTATCACATTCCTGGTACATAGGGGCACCAGTGGGGGGCTCAGGATCATCCCACAGTTCCCAGAACTTCGGAAAATCCCTTCCCACAATGGCGTCATGCGGTAACTGAGATACTAAGCCCACTGGATGAGAGAGGGTACCTTTGGGGGTCTCGAAACACACTGTAGTCACTGGATACTCTCGGGTGTCCCCATGCACACAAATAACAGCTACCTTGCTATTCCCAGAGACCTCTGTTTTAACTAACTCAGCCTTTATCAGGGTCACAAGGCTACCTGAATCCAACAATACCACAACATTTCTACCATTAACACACATTTTGCATAAATGTTTCTCAGTTCCTCGAATGGCAGTGCATGCGACTGTCGCACACAGCGACTGACGTCTGCCCGTCAGAAAGTCACACTGCATGGGTTCCTCCACAACCGGGCAATTGGCTGCAATATGTCCCGCTTGCCGGCAGCGGTAGCAAACGATCCTTCTTGCGGCCTCTTGAGCCGCTGATTTCCCAGGCTGTTCTCGCCAAACTTGGGGTAGAGCTCCCACCCTCTCACTCTCTCCACCCTCACCCCTTGGAATCCTCTTATCCGCCCCTGGGGATGGTCTGGTTTTAGGGTGGAAAGTCCGAGTGTCTCTGGAAGAGGCCGTCAGGTTCTCTGTAGCCAAGTATTTCTCCACACGATCCACAAGACCATCGGCCGTCTCTGGGTCTCCATGGCTTACCCACTTTTGGATGGCAGTAGGAAGAGCTCTCAAAAACCGATCCATTACAACACGTTCCACAATCTTTGGTGCGGACAAAGTCTCTGGCTGTAGCCACTTTCTGCTCAGGTGAATGAGATCATACATTTGAGACCTGGGGGGTTTTCCAAGCTGGAAAGTCCAGTTATGCACACGCTGAGCCCGGACAGCCTGGGTGACACCCAGCCTTGCCAATATTTCAGCTTTTAGCATCACATAGTCTTTTGCTTGGTTAGGCTCTAGGTCATAGTAAGCTTTCTGCGATTCACCAGTTAACAGAGGAGCCACCAGTCCAGCCCACTGCTCCTCAGGCCACTTTTCTCTTTCAGCGGTCCTTTCAAATGTGGTCAAAAATACCTCTGGATCATCCTCTCCAGTCATTTTTGTCAATAAACGACTCACCCCAAAGGACGCGGTATTAGTGGGACGGCTTTCCTCACTGGTCTGCGGACGTTGCTGCATTACTGCTTCCATCTGTTGTTGTAGTCTCTGCTCTTGCTTCTGCAACAGGTCTATGAAGCAGGCCTCAGATTGCTGCTGGGCTTGTTGCTGAGCCTCCAGACTCTGTTGCAAAGTTGCGTTTGTCTGCTGCTGGGCTGCAAGGCTCTGTTGATGAGCTTGCTGCTGGGCTGCGAAGTTCTTTTGCAAACCTGCATTTGTCTGCTGTTGATTGGCATTTGCTAGAGCCAGCTGCTTCAGTATCTCCTCCATGCTGGCTTAAAAAAAAAAACTGCCACTGGTTCTCCACCAACTGTGAGGGGGTTAGCTCGGCAGCGGGTGTGTGTGACCCCCGAGATGGGCTCCCCACACAAAAACAGGCCCAGCAAACGGAGGTTGTGGTTTTCAAAATCAAAAAGGTGCGGTTTATTTTCTATTTACAGTGACAAAACACAGCAAAGCAAAAGAAACATAAACAAAATAAATCCTGGTCAACTTGACCTCTGACTAAACATACAGGTTTCCTAACTAACAACTGGGATCAGCCTAGTGCTGTCCTAGTCCCTAAGTCCCTGGTTTTAAATGTCCAAGCAAATAGCCACACAGGCTTTGTCTCACCGCACAGGGGTTCACTCTCCCTAGACAGTCCACACAGGTCTGGTTCCAGGCATGAGCTAACATCTAATGAAGCTGGGAGTTCTTATAGAGGCCTAAATGAGCTGACAAGGTTCAGCTGGTCTCCTCATCTCTGTCTGCACGACGCCCCACACTCTCCCTAGAGGTATGAGTCATCCATGAGCCCACTAGCCTTATACAACTCTCCACCTAGTTGTATAAGTCGGCGTAAAGCCTGAATCTGGGCGAAATATATCTACCCCCCTGGATGCAACCAGGTGACTTTACCTTCCTGCTGTCACAATATATATATATATATATAAATATTTTCATCCAATAGTGCAACCATAATAACTCTACAGTATAGCACAATACTCGCTCACCAATCTTAGGATTTTTGGCCGCGGTGATACACGGTGGAGATCGAAGCAGCTGACAGACTCACAAGCTGTATGGTCATACCTAGACGCGTTTCGTCATTACGTCTTTGTCAACGTAATGACCAAACGTGTCTAGGCGTGACCATACGGCTTGTGAGTCTGTCAGCTGCTTCAATCTCCACCCGGGTATCACAGTAGATGAAAATCCCAAGATTGGCGAGCGAGTATCAAATTTTTATATATATTCTTGTAAGTGCAACATGGAATTTTTTTTTTATGGGAATAAACTTTTAAACAGGTTCACACTATGAGGACTGTTTTTTCCCTATGTTAACGAGATAATGAGACTGGCAGTGGTATCAGAGCTTGAATGATCAGACAATTGAGGGACACAAATCAACCATTCGGGAGACCTGACTGGGATATTGACGAAGTTGCTTCTCTGGAATGGATTTGCCTGTTAATGGGAAAGACATATCCAATAAGCGTTTACACTTCATTGATCTGGTGAGTGTAAATTTTGAGGGGAGTGGAATCACGTGGTTCGGTGAAGGTGGTAATTTCTACATATCTGTTAATTCCCCTTATGAACATTCAATAGAGCATATTCCAGTTGGACTAACCTATCACAGGGTGTATTAGCATAAACTGTGTAAATTTCTGTGTATAATACACTGAAGAGCGCTGCTTTAGCCTTACGAATCGCTAGAGATGAACTTTTAAGACTTATGATGTATATGTAATTTTTTCCCACAATTCTTTGCAAAATTAAGATTTTTCTTTCACAAAATTGGCTTATTAACAGGTTATTTCTCATACACAACATATTTATACCACAAATTACACCCCAAATTACATTCTGCCACTCTTACTGAGTGTGGCAATACCACATGTGTGAGACTTTTACACAGCCAGGCAACATACAGAGGCCCAACATGCAGGGAGCACCATCAGGCGTTCTAGGGACATAAAATACACATTTAATTTCTTAACTACCTCTTATAATTTTGAAGGCCCTGTAGCACCATGACAATGGAAATTCCCAAAAAATGACCCCATTTGGGAAAGTAAACACCCTAACGTTAATTCTCCAAGGCATAATGAGTCTTTTGAACAATGTCATTTTTTTCCACATGTTTTTGGAAAATATACATAGCAAAAATTACTGTATATACTCGAGTATAAGCCAACCCGAATATAAGCCGAGGCACCTAATTTTACCACAAAAAACTGGGAAAAAAATGATTTTTTGTACTCACCGTAAAGTCCTTTTCTCTGAGTTCATGGACCGACACAGCTTCCAATTGACAAGTGGGTATTAGCCGTTATTTAGGAGTGACTAGGCAGAAAAAAACTTGTAAAAAGTTTTGCATCACACCTTCTACAGTACATCAACCTTGTAGAATTTTGTGAAAGTGTGAGCGGACGACCAAGTCGCCGCTTTACATATTTGGGAAACAGGTGCCTCTTGGGCTTTCCGACATCAAGCGTCTATTTCTCTGGTTGAATGCGCCGTGACAGGAAAGGGGGGCGCTTGACCCTTTAAGGCGTAAGCCTGGATTACTATCTGTCGGATCCATCTAGAGATGGTGGCCGATGAGACTGCAAGGCCCTTCTTGGGACCAGCCACCGAAACAAACAGTGAGTCTGACTTCCGGAACAGGAAAGTAGCAGATAGGTATACTCTTAAAGCTCGGACAACGTCCAAGGAATGCAACGCCGACTTCTTAGGATTCGACAGATGAGGACACAAAGATGGAAGTACAATGTCCTCATTGAGATGAAAAGCTGAAACGACTTTAGGAAGGAAGGAAGGCTGCAGCCGCAGCACCACCTTATCCTTGTGGAAGATCAAGTAGGGAGCCTTGCAGGACAAGGCTGCTAGCTCATAAACTCATCTAACTGATGTAACAGCCACCAAAAATACCACTTTCTGAGAAAGTGTCAATAAGGGAATATCCCTAATATTCTCAAACAGTGGTTTATGTAGCACCGAGAGGACCAGGTTCAAGTCCCACAGAGGTAGCGGGGGACGGACCGGAGGGGCCACATGTTGAACCCCCTGCACAGATGTACTCACGAGAGTGAGCCGCCAGGGGTCGCTGAAAAAAAGACAGCCAGGGCAGATATCTGCCCCTTAATAGTACTTAAGGCAAGCCTTTGGTCCACCCAATGCTGTAAGAACAGCAGGATTCTGGAAACCAAATAAGTACGTGGATGCCACTTAATTTCTTCACCTATCCCACCACTGTCTGTGTCAGTCTGATTCTTATCAGCGTCTTCTGTGAAAATTTGCGCCAGAGAAATACACCCTAGAGGCCAGAGACTACCGCAAAATGGCCGCCAAGCAGCTGTTTATAACAATGTGGGCTCTAAGAAAATGGCCGCGGAGCCTGAATATAGAGGCAAAAAGTGTCCGTGGACCACAACAAAATAGCCGCCGAACGGCAGTATATACATACAGGCGAGAATCCTAAGAAACATAGCCCCTGAACAGTCGGTAGAGGCCAAAGCGGGCGCGGACTACAAGAAAATGGCCGCCGGGCGGCGATTTTAAAGCTATTGGCGCAAAACTACAAGAAAATGGCCGCCGGACATTCACTAGAGGCCGAAACAGGCATGGACCATTGCAAAATGGCCGCCGACAGCATGGAGGGAGAAACACACACACACACACGTAAGCAAAATCACATTATTTTTAAATGACAAACACAGCGCAGCCCCGCTCCAGATGGAACCCCCCCCCCCCATGGTGACCAGCACCCAGCAACCTTAGCTCAGAGCCCAGGGAGGAGGGAAGGCAGGGAGAGAGGAAAGAAAGGGATCCTAACCACTTACTTGATCTCTCCGAGAATGTCCAGCCAATGTCACCCTGCCGAAGCGGGGGAGCTACTTACCCTTCCTGCGTGTCTCATGCTGGAAGACATTCCGGAGAGATCATCATCCACGCACGGAGGTGACTGTCGGCTAGGCATGCTGTGATTGAACCATGGGGAACGATCCTATGCATGCCCTGGAGCGTTAGCTCACCGGACAGGCTGTTGCGTCTCGGCCGTAAGGTCAGCCGAAGCTGAGCGGTCCGATGCAAGCCTAGGAGCCTAAGCTCACCGGACAGGCTACTGCGATTCGGCCGTAAGGTCAGCCGAAGCTGAGCGGTCCGATGCAGGCTGTCAGAGATTGTTAGTTGACCAGACTGTGTGACTTCATAAAAGGAAACCAAACGGGTGTAGGTGAAAATATATATAATTTATTACGGTGAGTGACCAACATACAACAACCAATAAAACAACAGTGACTACAAACAATATATACAAGTATGGGAAATACCAGAATCGTAGTGGAAGCCAGGCCGAGGTCATACACAAGAGAATCAAGCAGATGGGTATGGATGGGAGGAAGCAGGAACAGGGAGGGGACGGATGGATAGGCTGCAGAGCAGGGATCCGGGTAACGGAAGGGAAAGCTGTAGGATGGGCACAAGGTAGGGATCAGGTAGGATCGGGTAAAGCAGGATGCAGGTTCCAGGTAGGGATCGGATCGAGCAGGGTGCAGGTTAGGGGTCGGGTCGGATACAGGCTCAAGACAGGGTCACAGGTCCTAGGTCAGGGAGAGAGATACCAGGGCAATGAGTGTCTGCATTTGCCGGGTATATAAGGAAGTCCAGATGATTGAGCTTCAGGTCACAGCTGACCACAGGAAGTGCTGCCTGCCCCATACTACCAGAATACACCCGCTGGTGGATGCCGGTACTGCAGTCCACGTATCCTGTGTTACCACCAGCAGGTGAGATCCTCCAACAGAGATATTGGCTGCAGGAGGACACCTGCTGGCGGACACTAGCACTGCAGTCCAAAGGACCAACAGCACCACCAGCGGTTGAAGCCTTTCCTGACACAGGCCCTGGAGCGTAGGCTCACCGGCCACCCGTAGAGCGACGGGTATGTTGTGGAAAACCCAGCGCGTAGCTAGGGTCGGCACACGCTCGATGACTGAAACTGGGGGGACTACAAGGATCGAGGACCAAGCCTGTCACCCAGTCGGCAGTTGATCGAAGATCGCAGGAACCAAAAAAGCAAATTGTAGAAATTTTTTTTTTTTTTCCCTGGACCAATGTGCCCGAAGGGAGCCATGTCCTACTCCTTGCTAGACAGAAAAAATCTTATCTGCGAGATGCAGGGTGAGGGGATATACCGGGGGGTCCACCCCCTGGGCGGTACTGTAGAAGGTGTGATGCAACACTTTTTACAAGTTTTTTTCTGCCTAGTCACTCCTAAATAACGGATAATACCCACTTGTCAATTGGAAGCTGTGTCAGTCCATGAACGAAAGAGTAACTTATTGACTCGAGTATAAGCCTAGGGTGTCCATCTGCATGCCTCACTGTGTCCATGTGCATGCCTCACTGTGTCCATGCCTCACTGTGTCCATGTGCATGCCATACTATGTCCATGCCTCACTATGCCCATGCCTCACTGTCCCCATGCCTCGACTGACGTTTAACATGGGAGTCTATGGAAGGGGTGCCGGCTTTGAAAAAATCGGTGCTCCCCGGCCGTAGGTCCCCCGGACAACAAACTTTGCAGACTTGTAGAGGAAGAGTGGGGCTACATGTGTACTGGGTCCCCAAATTACAGGAGATCAGGCACAAAAAGGTGACTCGAGTATAAGCCAAGGGGGGCATTTTCAGCACAAAAAAAATGTGCTGAAAAACTCAGCTTATACTCGAGTATATACGGTAGACCACAAAATACATCCTGCTGCTCCTCCCAAGTAAAGTGATACCACATGTGAGACTTTTACGTAGCCTGGCCACATAGAGAAGCCCAACATACAGGGAGCACCAGCAGGTGTTCTAAGGGCATACATTTCAAATCTAATTTAACTACCTATTACACTTTTGTGAGGCACTGTAGTGGCACTGATGGGCACTGTAGTGGCATGGATGTGGCACGGATGAGAACTGATGTGGTACGGATAAACACTGATGTGTCATGGTTGTGGCACGGATGAATACTGATGTGGCACGGATGAGCACTGATGTGACATGGATGTGGCATGGATGAGAACTGATGTGGCATGTATGTGGCAGGGATGAGTACTAATGTGGCATGCGTGTGGCACGGATGAGTACTGATGTGGCATGGATGAGCACTAATGTGGCATGGATGTGGCACAGATGAGAACTGATGTGGCATGGATGAACACTGATTTGGCATGGATGTGGCATGGATGAGCACTGATGTGGTATAGATGTGGCACGGATGAGCACTGATGTGGCATGGACATACCTCCCAACTTTTTGTGATGGGAATGAGGGGCACCTATCAGCAAATGTATGCAGGCATACGACACACGCCTTGTCACGCCCCCTTAAAGGAGAATTGTACAAAAAAAATAAAGATTGGTTAAACCCAGTGCTTTTTTCATTACTATGAATCCTTTATACTGGCTTTTGGAATTTACAAATGCTGCAATTTATAAATCAGATGAAAGGTTTAGCACTGGAAAACACTTTTTGATAGATAAAAGGTGCATTTTATATACACCTATATGGATCAGACCAAAATGAGGAGGAATGAGGGACAGAGGGACATTGCTCCAAATCAGGGACAGTCCCTCGAAATCCGGGATAGTTGGGAGCTATAGGCATGGATGATGTCAGGAACTAGGTAGAAGGCCGAGATGCTAGGAGGGCTCCCCTTGTGGCCGAGCGCAGCACACCACTGAGGGTGACACAGCAGGTGTGGTGCCCACAGAGGCACGGGTGCCTTGTAGCTGGAACTGGAGACAGACGTGCTTGGATGGTCCAGGAAGCAGGGACCGGTGGACAGACTTGAAAACGGAGTCAGGAGCCAGGCCAGGGGTCAACACAGGAAGTCAGTCCAGGATCAGAGTCAAGTTCAGGGAGCAAGATAAACAGGTCCAGTAGCCAAGCCGGGATCAGATGCAGGAAGCAGGCAGAGAGAAGTCAGATGCAAGCCAAGGATCAAGCCAGGGTGTCAGAAGGATCAGGTCAGGACAAGCCGGGTCGGTACACAGATCAGGAACAGCAGATACACAGGACACAGGAACGCAGGACAAGCTGAAGATACACCAGTGATGCGCCACTGTCAGCAGTGGATTTAAATAGGCCGGGCATCCATCACGCCGGGCGTGCGCCATTGTCATGGTGCCGCACGTCCCCCTAGTCCCGGCGCGCGCCTGCCTAATCCCGGCACGCGCCTGCCCAACCATGGTGCCGCGCGTCCTTGTGCGCGCATGCGCATCAAAGCGTCTATTTCCCTGATAGATGATCACGGATGTGGCACGGATGATCACGGATGTGGCACGGATGAACATGAATGAGGCATAAATGAGCTATGGATGGGGATGGATGAGCCATGGATGGGGATAGATGAGCAAGAATGAGCGATAGGTTGGTATGGATGAGCCAATGATGGGGATGGATGAGCCATGGATGGGGATGGATGAGCCATGGATGGGGATGGATGAGCATGAATGAGGATGGATGAGGCAGGAATAGGCACATATCAGCACTGTGGGCACTTTAGATCCAGCCCACAGAGAAGCCGCACCCAATCTCTTCCCTCTCCTCGCACACTGTACCGATCAGTACAGAGAGGGGAAGAGCTGAACCGGGCATGCACCGACTTGTTGCAAACTGATGGCTCTGTCATTGAATGGAGCGATCACATGGTAAAGGGCCACTGTCATTGACCCTCTACCGTGATCCGTGATGCGCCAGGTCCTCCGGCGCATCGGGAACCCCTGTCCCAGCTCTGTACAGAGCTTTTCCTGTTCATTCATTCTGTGTAGCTGAGGCTGCAGCGACAGAGATTGAGGACAATCATCTTTCTCTATCTCAAGGGTGAAACATTAGAGGTCTGTTTAGACCCCTGATATCTCACCAAGGCCCCCAATGGGGCTCGTAAAAAAATAAAAATAAAAGACTGACACCAGTGGTGGAACTACCAGGGTCACAAGGTTTGCACTTGTGACCAGGCCCTGGCATTCCAGCACCATAGGAAGGCCATGTGAAAGGGACCCACTGTCGGACCGTAATAAAGGGTCCCGCGAGGGGAGTAAAGGGCCCTTGAACGATGGGCCCCGGCTAGGGGTGCCCTTTATGGTTTCTTGCAGCTTGGCCCTGAGCTCTGCGATGCAGTAAATGCACAAGATTTGCTGCGTTTCCCCGCATCGCACTGCATACCAATCACACAGTTTCCATGCGATCTGCTGCGGGTGTCAATGCCCAAAACAGATCACAAAACGCAGTGCGATTGCCAGAATCGCATCTCATGGGTATGAACAACCATGTGATGCAATTCTGGTGCGGACAAAAAGGGTCCTGCACCATTTTGGTGTGGATGTGGTGCGATTTGAGCCATACAAAATGTAGGCTGAAGGATCTAGTTTTGCTTCTGTCTCCAAGGTCTCTGCTTTGAGAAAAGATATAATATTTTGGGAGTTTAACTAATCTTCAGGCCTAAAATATATATTTTTTAAACGTGTCAGCAAAATACAGCTCTGACAGTGAAAGGGTTAAACCAAGAATTGCGAAATCCTTATACTAACAATCACCACTTTGCAGGTCTTTATCGCATGTGGGAACGAGCGCACCTAGCCTGATACTACGTATTGTGACAGCAGGAAGGTAAAGTCACCTGGTTGCATCCAGGGGGGTAGATATATTTCGCCCAGATTCAGGCTTTACGCCGACTTATACAACTAGGTGGAGAGTTGTATAAGGCTAGTGGGCTCATGGATGACTCATACCTCTAGGGAGAGGGCTGGGCGTCGTGCAGACAGGGAGTTGATGAGACCAGCTGAAGCTTGTCAGCTCATTTAGGCCTCTATAAGAACTCCCAGCTTCATTAGATGTTAGCTCATGCCTGGAACCAGACCTGTGTGGACTGTCTAGGGAGAGTGAACCCCTGTGCGGTGAGACAAAGCCTGTGTGGCTATTTGCTTGGACATTTAAAACCAGGGACTTAGGGACTAGGACAGCACTAGGCTGATCCCAGTTGTTAGTTAGGAAACCTGTATGTTTAGTCAGAGGTCAACTTGACCAGGATTTATTTTGGTTATGTTTCTTTTGCTTTGCTGTGTTTTGTCACTGTAAATAGAAAATAAACCGCACCTTTTTTTGATTTTGAAAACCACAACCTCTGTTTGCTGGGCCTGTTTTGTGTGGGGAGCCCATCCCGGGGGTCACACACACCCGCTGCCGAGCTAACCCCCTCACAGTTGGTGGAGAACCAGTGGCAGTTTTTTTTTAAGCCAGCATGGAGGAGATACTGAAGCAGCTGGCTCTAGCAAATGCCAATCAACAGCAGACAAATGCAGGTTTGCAAAGGAGCCTTGCAGCCCAGCAGCAGACAAACGCAACTTTGCAACAGAGTCTGGAGGCTCAGCAACGAGCCCAGCAGCAATCTGAGGCCCGCTTCATAGACCTGTTGCAGAAGCAAGAGCAGAGACTACAACAACAGATGGAAGCAGTAATGCAGCAACGTCCGCAGACCAGTGAGGAAAGCCGTCCCACTAATACCGCGTCCTTTGGGGTGAGTCGTTTATTGACAAAAATGACTGGAGAGGATGATCCAGAGGTATTTTTGACCACATTTGAAAGGACCGCTGAAAGAGAAAAGTGGCCTGAGGAGCAGTGGGCTGGACTGGTGGCTCCTCTGTTAACTGGTGAATCGCAGAAGGCTTACTATGACCTAGAGCCTGACCAAGCAAAAGACTATGTGATGCTAAAAGCTGAAATATTGGCAAGGCTGGGTGTCACCCAGGCTGTCCGGGCTCAGCGTGTGCATAACTGGACTTTCCAGCTTGGAAAACCCCCCAGGTCTCAAATGTATGATCTCATTCACCTGAGCAGAAAGTGGCTACAGCCAGAGACTTTGTCCGCACCAAAGATTGTGGAACGTGTTGTAATGGATCGGTTTTTGAGAGCTCTTCCTACTGCCATCCAAAAGTGGGTAAGCCATGGAGACCCAGAGACGGCCGATGGTCTTGTGGATCGTGTGGAGAAATACTTGGCTACAGAGAACCTGACGGCCTCTTCCAGAGACACTCGGACTTTCCACCCTAAGACCAGACCATCCCCAGGGGCGGATAAGAGGATTCCAAGGGGTGAGGGTGGAGAGAGTGAGAGGGTGGGAGCTCTACCCCAAGTTTGGCGAGAACAGCCTGGGAAATCAGCGGCTCAAGAGGCGGCAAGAAGGATCGTTTGCTACCGCTGCCGGCAAGCGGGACATATTGCAGCCAATTGCCCGGTTGTGGAGGAACCCATGCAGTGTGACTTTCTGACGGGCACACGTCAGTCGCTGTGTGCGACAGTCGCATGCACTGCCATTCGAGGAACTGAGAAACATTTATGCAAAATGTGTGTTAATGGTAGAAATGTTGTGGTATTGCTGGATTCAGGTAGCCTTGTGACCCTGATAAAGGCTGAGTTAGTTAAAACAGAGGTCTCTGGGAATAGCAAGGTAGCTGTTATTTGTGTGCATGGGGACACCCGAGAGTATCCAGTGACTACAGTGTGTTTCGAGACCCCCAAAGGTACCCTCTCTCATCCAGTGGGCTTAGTATCTCAGTTACCGCATGACGCCATTGTGGGAAGGGATTTTCCGAAGTTCTGGGAACTGTGGGATGATCCTGAGCCCCTCACTGGTGCCCCTATGTACCAGGAATGTGATAGCCAGAACTCCCCTGAGAGTGGTGAGGACTCTCCGGAATTTCCCTTATCAGTATTGGCAGGGGAGACTCAAGAAACTGGAGAGGAGCCCACCTCCTCAGACGAAAACCTACCGTCTGTGGAGTTTTCTGATCTTGAGGTTCACAGGGAAAACTTTGCCACAGAACAGTTGAAAGACCCCGCCCTAATAAAGGCACGGGAAAACGTAGTGAAAATAGATGGCGAGTTAGTGAACCCAGATAATACCTGCACTTACCCATACTTCAGCGTAGAGAAGGACCTACTGTATCGGGTGGCAAAAAGGGCAGAAGAAACCGTTGAGCAGCTTGTGGTGCCCAAACCTTACAGGAAGTTGGTGTTGGAGTTGGCCCATGGGCACATTCTTGGAGGTCATCTGGGGACAGAGAAAACCCGAGAGAGGGTATTACAGAGATTCTATTGGCCGGGGGTGATGAAGGACGTAGAAAATTATTGTTCCTCCTGCCCTGTGTGTCAGAGGTTGGCCCCGATGCCACATTTCCGTAGCCCGCTGGTCCCTCTACCCATCATTGAGGTCCCGTTTGAGAGGATCGCCATGGATTTGGTAGGTCCTATAATCAAGTCCGCTAGGGGGCACCAGTACATATTAGTTATAATGGACTATGCCACCCGTTATCCAGAAGCGATCCCTCTCCGAAATACCTCGGCCAAAACCATAGCCAAAGAGCTATCTCTTGTTTTTAGCCGGGTGGGTATTTGTAAAGAACTGCTTACGGACCAAGGTACACCCTTTATGTCCCGGGTTATGAAAGAGCTGTGTAAATTGTTCAAAGTGACGCAATTGCGTACGTCTGTGTATCACCCCCAAACCGATGGGCTGGTTGAAAGATTCAACAAAACCCTAAAACAAATGTTGAAGAAAGTGGTGGATAGAGATGGAAAGGATTGTGACTGTTTACTTCCTTATTTGATGTTTGCTATTAGGGAGGTGCCCCAATCCTCTACGGGATTCTCCCCCTTTGAGTTACTGTATGGGAGACACCCAAGAGGGCTGTTGGATATTGCCAAGGAAACTTGGGAAAGTGAGAGTTCTCCCCACAGGAGTGTGATTGAGCATGTCGCCCTGATGCAAGATCGAATTGCACAGGTAATGCCCATCGTGAAGGAACATTTGGCCCAAGCGCAGTTGGCACAGCAGAGAGTGTACAACCGTGGAGCCAAGACCCGTACCTTTTCCCCGGGGGATAGGATATTGGTACTTGTCCCTACGGTTGAAAGTAAATTACTTGCCAAATGGCAAGGCCCCTACGAGATAATGGAAAAAGTGAGCGAAGTGAATTACAAGGTCAGACAACCAGGAAGGCGAAAGCCCGAACAGATCTATCACGTTAATCTGTTGAAAGCCTGGAGGGATAGAGAGTCCCTAGTCGCAGACACTTGGTCACCAGCTCAAACTGGTTGCGTGATTCCTGAGGTTGGAATAGCAGCCACCTTGTCACAACCCCAACAACAGGAGGTTAAGGAGTTTGTGCTTCGCAACAAGGAGGTATTCTCTGAGCTGCCGGGACAAACATCTGGGGTAGAGCATGACATCATTACCCCGCCCGGTGAAAGGGTGAAGTTAAAACCCTATCGGATCCCAGAGGCTCGACGGGAGGCAATACGGGAGGAAGTACAGAAAATGCTGAACTTAGGGGTGATAGAGGAGTCCCAAAGTGATTGGTCTAGTCCCATCGTGTTGGTGCCTAAACCGGATGGGAGCTGGCGATTTTGTAACGATTTTCGTCAGTTGAACAAAGTTACAAAATTTGACACCTACCCCATGCCACGTATAGATGAGTTGATCGACCGGCTGGGAACAGCCCGATACATGACGACTCTTGACCTCACAAAAGGGTATTGGCAAATCCCCCTGGCCAAGTCGGCCAAAGAGAAAACCGCATTTGTAACCCCAGACGGGGCGTTCCAATATAAAAGAATGCCGTTCGGGTTACAGAATGCGCCGGCCACATTCCAGCGGAAAATGGACCAGATGCTGAGGCCCCATCGGAAGTATGCTGCGGCTTACCTGGATGACGTAATTGTCCATAGCACAGATTGGGCCTCACATCTGCCAAAAGTGCAAGCAGTCCTGGACTCTGTTCGGGAAGCGGGGTTTACGGCTAACCCCAAGAAGTGTACCATTGGGCAGGAGGAGGCCAAATATCTTGGGTACACCATTGGGAGGGGAGTAATAAAACCCCAACTCAACAAAGTCGAGGCCATCCAGAGTTGGCCACGTCCCAACAGCAAGAAGCAGGTACGAGCCTTTCTGGGAATCGCTGGGTATTATCGGCGATTCATTCCCCACTTTGCTTCTAAGGCTGTGCCCCTAACCAACCTGACGAAGGGGAAAGGGTCGGTCATGATTAAATGGACCCCCGAGGCTGAGGCAGCATTCCAATTCTTGAAACAAGCCTTATGTAGCCAGCCAGTGTTGTACTCACCCGACTTCTCTAAAGACTTTGTCGTACAAAGTGATGCGTCAGATGTGGGGTTAGGAGCAGTATTGTCCCAGGTCTGGAACGGGGAAGAGCACCCAGTCATTTACCTCAGCAGGAAGTTGAAGTCCCATGAGGTAAATTACGCCACCGTTGAAAAGGAGTGTTTAGCGGTGAAGTGGGCTCTAGATTCCCTTCGGTACTACCTGCTAGGTAGGCACTTTGACATGGTTACGGATCACGCTCCGTTAAAGTGGATGGCTCAAAACAAGGAAACAAATAGAAGAGTGAATAGGTGGTTCCTGGCCCTCCAGGAATTCAACTTCACAGTAAAGCATCGCCCTGGCGTTCAAATGGGGAATGTGGATGCTTTGTCTCGAGTACATGAATGCCTGATTGCTGGTGTTCCAACCCCGAGGTTAAAACAAGAGGGGGGGGGTATGTGACAGCAGGAAGGTAAAGTCACCTGGTTGCATCCAGGGGGGTAGATATATTTCGCCCAGATTCAGGCTTTACGCCGACTTATACAACTAGGTGGAGAGTTGTATAAGGCTAGTGGGCTCATGGATGACTCATACCTCTAGGGAGAGGGCTGGGCGTCGTGCAGACAGGGAGTTGATGAGACCAGCTGAAGCTTGTCAGCTCATTTAGGCCTCTATAAGAACTCCCAGCTTCATTAGATGTTAGCTCATGCCTGGAACCAGACCTGTGTGGACTGTCTAGGGAGAGTGAACCCCTGTGCGGTGAGACAAAGCCTGTGTGGCTATTTGCTTGGACATTTAAAACCAGGGACTTAGGGACTAGGACAGCACTAGGCTGATCCCAGTTGTTAGTTAGGAAACCTGTATGTTTAGTCAGAGGTCAACTTGACCAGGATTTATTTTGGTTATGTTTCTTTTGCTTTGCTGTGTTTTGTCACTGTAAATAGAAAATAAACCGCACCTTTTTTGATTTTGAAAACCACAACCTCCGTTTGCTGGGCCTGTTTTGTGTGGGGAGCCCATCCCGGGGGTCACACACACCCGCTGCCGAGCTAACCCCCTCACAGTATGCATATGAGTGTTTATGTAAAATCAACTTTATAGACTGCGGCAGGAACAGGCTGGTTGTGGGTGAAGGTTGGCAGTCATTTTCTTTGTGGAATCCAAGACAGAGGAGACGCACACACCCACTGACGATAGACGAGGCCACGTGTGTGTGACTCAGCAATGAGCCATAGTCATCCGGAGCCATAAAAAAAAAACCCATAGAAATTAGGATATTGCATTTGATATTTGGATTACGTGACTCATTAGAGCAAAACATCACATGCATATGTGGTACTTACCGCAAAAATAACGAATGCATAGTAAATGCCACAAAAACTGACATTAAAAAAGAAAGTATGGGTTTTCGTTTTTTTTTGCCCACCCCCTCCCGCCGCGCTCCAGTCGTCTCCGCCGCTTACCAAAGCCGCCGGTAGCGGTGGAGACAATCCTATCTCCTCAGTAGCATGGAGCCAAGTGAAGGAAAGATGGCCCCCGCTCGGCTCCATAACATTGGATGACGGAAGCGACAGAAAAGGTCACTTCCGCCCAATGGTCTTAAAGGGGAAATTATTATTATTATTTTTTTTTATTGCATTTAGGTGTAAATGTGACATCTGAGGTTTTTTGACCCCAGATCTCACATTAAAGAGGTCCTGTCATGCTTTTTTTTATATTACAAGGTATGTTTACATTTCTTGTAATAGGAATAAAAGTGACCCAAATTTTTACTTTTAAAAGGACAGTGTAAAAATTTAAATAATTCTGGCAAACGACCTCCTCTGTAAATCAAAACTAGTAACCTGTAAGAATTTTTAAACGTCGCCTATGGAGATTTTTAAGGGTCAAAGTTTGTCGCCATTTCACAAATGGGTACAATCTTGAAGCGTGACTTGTTGGGTATCAATTTACTTGGTGTAACATTATCGGTCTTATTTTTTAATTCTAAAAAAGTGTATTTTTTCCAAAAAAGTTGCGCTTGTAAGACCGCCGCGCAAATACAATGTGATATAAAGTATTGCAACTCTCTAGGGTGTCTGAATATATATATATATATATATATGATGTTTGGGGTTCTAAGTAATTTTCTAGAAATTTTTTATTCTATTTTAATTTGTAAACAAGTTTGAAAAATAGGCCTGGCTGTTAAGTGGTTAACAAAGAGGCCCTCAGTCCCCCCCCCCCCCATGTAAATCAGTAGGGGATACATAGTATCCCTACTCATTCACCCAAAAGGGGAAGCTCTGCTTGTCTGGCTCTTCGCCCTCTCCACTGACACATTTAGCACCTTTTGGGGGGGGGGGAGCGGGTACCTGGTTGTGGCCCCCCTCCTTCCCCTGCAGCCTTCTGGGACACGTCAAAGGTCTCAGAAGACTGTGGCCCATGCACAAAGAGCAGTGTGCTGTGCACACGCACAGTAGGAAGCCGGCTGTGAAGCCACAAGGCTTCACTACTGGTTTTCTTTAGTCAAGATGGCAGCGCCAGCACCCGATAGCCGCTTGAAGAATCGGCTCGGGTGAGGACACCGCTGGATGCTTGGACAGGTAAGTGCCCTAATATTAAAAGTCAGCAGTTACATTATTTGTAGTTGCTGACTTTTATTTAATTTTAATTTTTTATGGAAGCCTGAAGCTCCACTTTAAAGTATCACTAAAGGCACATTATAAAAGACTATCAATAAATGGTGTATTACCGGTACATGCTGTTCATACTCAGTCACTATGAGATTCATTTTCTGCAGGTGGAGATGGGGACTGGGGAGATGGAGATCCTGTTGCTCTCCATCTCCCCCTGCTGTCCAAGTCCCCAATTCAGCCAGGGAGTTTGTAACTGTGGTGGCAACTCTGCACATGCTCAGTTTTCAGTGAGTTTCTATGCTGAGCATTTCCTCCCTATAACATCTGAACAGCCCATGTGACTATAGAGTCACACATGTGGGCGTATAAACAGTGGTAAATGACAGCTCACTCCCTCCCCCTCCTCCTCCATGCCCACCAACCAGCTAAACACAATGGGGACGGGACATTACATGTTGATTAATTGAGTCTTCACCCCCCCCTGTTACTCTAAGACACAGGCTGGGGGGGGGGGGGGGGCGTGACACAGCCTGTTACTGTCAGAAATCTGCCCACACCATGTTATTGCCAAAAAAATAAAAAGATTTGATTTCAAATTTTCAAATATATATTTGTATGTCAATTTATTGAAATTATTTGTTTTTACTCCATATTCCAGAGGCTGTTTTATTTTTTTTATTTTTTTTGAACATGTGACCAGCAGCAGAAGACTAGAAGCTCCTCCTGCTTATGTTTCCCTGCAGACAGGCTGGGAAAGATCTGGGTCATGTGACAGCTGTATATCGATTAGGTAAGAAGGTACTTTGATTTTTTTTTATTAAAATAATTACAGTGCCATTATCCACATACAGAAATAGAAGAGACAATGTAAATTAAACAGTGAGTGCGTGTGTTTAGTATCACTTTAAGTGTATTTTTTACTGAAATTTTAGTTTATAAACCATTGAGCTACTAGCGTGTTATTCTCTATGGTATCTTCTTTTGGAAAATATTTAATGTTTGGGGGTTTTAGGCCCAAAAGCATTTCATATTCATACCCCAACTTTTCATATTCCTGATATGTACCTGCTATACTATGTACTTGTATGAGAAAGTCTCCTGTTCTCTTTGTAGTGCCTCCTTTGTGTGAAATCCCTGGTGTTCCTTCCAGTCCTTCTTCTTTCCTATTAAAAACTGACCACACTATCTCTCACAAACTGGAGTGCTAAGGGCATTGTTACTTTGGATGATTTATTGGTTGGTCCAGCCCTTTATGCCCTGTACACACGGTCAGAATTTCCGATGGAAAAAGTCAGATGGGAGATTTTCATCAGATATTTCGACCGTGTGTATGGCCCATCTGACTTTTTCCGTCGGAAATTCCGACGGACTTAAGCCTCGTACACACGACCGGTTTTCTCGGCAAGAAACGACAAGAAAACTGCTGGGAGAGCTTTCTTGCCGAGAAAACCGTTCGTGTGTATGGTTTGTCGAGAAAACTGCGGGGAATCTCGACGAGAAAAATAGAGAACCTGCTCTCTATTTTCTCGTCAGGATTCTTGTTTTTCTCGTCGGGATTCTCGTCGGCCTGTATCCCGATGAGAAAACAGGTCGTGTGTATGCTTTTCCGAGTCTTAAAAAAATGCGCATGCTCAGAATCAAGTATGAGACGGGAGCGCTCCTTCTGGTAAAACTAGCGTTCGTAATGGAGATAGCACATTCGTCACGCTGTAACGAACTGAAAGCACGAAGACTGATAAACGTGAATCGTCTCTCCCCAAACTTTTACTAACACGCGGTAACACGAGATCAGCAAAAGCAGCCCAAGGGGTGGCGCCATTGGAATAGAACTTCCCCTTTATACTGCCGTCATACGTGTTGCACGTCACCGCGCTTTACAACAACGAGATTTTTAATTGACAGTGTGTATGCAAGGAAAGCTTGAAATCCCGTCAAGCTTGACAAGAAAACAAACGTTTTTGTTTTTTTACGACGGGATTCTCGGCCGTGTGTACGAGGCTTTAGATAGAATACAAAAGTTTCCCCTCACAGAGGGGGGTAATCATACTTTCTACTTTTGTAATAAATTCTTTTTATACTCTACCCTAGTGGTTATGTAAATTCATGCCTATAAAGTCCCGCCCTGTGAGGGGAAACTTTTGTATTGTATCAGTTAGGGATGTTGGCTACATCACACCAGACCTGTTTTCTACAACCTCCTATTTCCTTGATATGGAGGCTTTAGATAGAGAACATGTTCTCAATTTTTCCAACGGGAAAAAAAATCTATTGGAAAAAAATCTATCGGAAAAAAGTCTATATGCAATTCCGACGCACTAAAAAATACGCATGCTCAGAATCAAGCAGAAGAGCCGAACTGCCTATTGAACTTCATTGATCTCGGCTTATCGTACGTCTTGTACGTCACCGCGTTCTTGGCGGTCGGAATTTGGTGTGACCGTGTGTATGCAAGACAGCTTGAGCGGAATTCCGTCGGAAAAACCATCCGAGTTTATTCCGACGGGAAAACAGGTCGTGCGTACAGGGCATTAAACTTTCAGAACCCTACAGATAGGTGTTAGTGGAAGGGATTGAGAATTCTATCAATACAAAACACCCATCTAGTGAAAAACACCTGAAGTCTAGCTATATCCTTGCCCTGGCAAATAACCTAATATTATCAAACTATTCACACAAAAACCAAGTGAATTTCATTATTCTATATGCATCTCCAAGATGAATTTGTCAAATCTCTTTCAATCCTGGCTTGGGAGCAAGACATTAGTAAAGAGTACTCTGTTGAGCAATGGAAGAGGGCCTTGAGTACTACATACGCCTCTAGAAAAAAGGGCAAATTTATGGGAACTGACACAAAAAAATTTGATGCGCTGGTACCTAACACCACACCGAATATCTAAATACTCCCCAAATACATCTTCTAACTTTTGGAGAAACTGTGGAGGCCCGAGGACCTTAATACATAGAAAATGGTCTTGCCCAAGATTGGCAAAATTTTAGCCCCTAGTCTTTAATTTCATTACTCAGGTCCTAGGACTGAATATTCCAACATCCCCTGGTATGGCAATATTATCTCTGGAAATAGAGTCAACCCCTCCTGCATTTCGCACCTTGGTATCACATATACTGTTGGCAGCGCGCCTTACCATAGTTCGGCACTGGAAAGATTCTAAGATCCCAAGTCTAGAGGAGGTTATCCAAACAACAAGCCCACATATGAAGTACTCTTCACGTCCAGTATTGGTAGATATTACTCGGTCATTGTTGATCAATGGCATCCTTGGTTGGTGTGGTACTCGAAGCTTTCAGACCCTTGACGCAAATCAATCTTTATATATGATTGAAACGTGACATATTAGCACCTGACAGTGCAGGTTATGTTTGTTGAACTGATGAATTGTTCTTATGTTACTATCTTTATTTTCTCTTCACTACCCTTTTCAGACTATTACTTTGAGCGGGCTTTAATGAGAAAATTTGTCTTCTGAGAATTTTTTTTTCTTTTTCTCTTTCTTAGATTTAAGCTCATGTACTAGGTTGTACACAATATTTTCAGTGCCTTAACCCTTATGTTTTCTCATGTTCATTGTGAAACCACTATGTTAGCCATGCTCTTCTCTGTATTTTATATAAAATCCAATAAAAACGTATTGAAATTAAAAACTGTCCACACTAAGCAGGACAGCATATCATGGTCAGTTCTCTAGCTATGCTAGGAACTCAGTGTACTCTCCTCTAACGTGACCCGAAACACGTTGTTATGGCAACTGTGTGATGTCAACACTCTCTTCCTCCCTGTATCCTGCTCGTGTGGGCTTGTGTGTCCTCAGAGACAGGGCGCATGGTGCATTAGGACCTGCACGTCGAGCCTGGTGGCGGGTAGCCTCGGATGTGCTGACATGATCCGGGCAGCTAGGTTGAACGTTAATGGCTCCCCCTTCCCTTGTCAGGATCTTGAGGTGGTTTTAGGAGTACAGCCACAGTGGAATCCTTACGATGTATCTATTTTCACACAATGTGAGTTTGACCATTGTAGTGTTTTTAACTTTACCATATTAAAGCTGAGTTACACAAGGGCGGCTTTGCGCTCTCTTCTTTTGTTTTTTGTTTCTCGTCTAATGATCAGACTTGTCCTGACACGCCCCCACTGCACAGCCATTCACTGGGAAGCTCAGTGTACTGTTGCTTCTCCTCCCCCAGCTCTTGTGCAGCTGAGAATAGAGGCAATATGATTACTTATAAAAAAAGGAAAGGGGTATTTTGTAATTATTTTTATTTATACTGTATCTATGCACAAATGTTTTGCCTTTTATTTATATCTTAAACTTGTTTTACAATTACAAGGTGATCGTTTACAATCACTTAAAAAATGTTCTTTTAGGCCGCTTTCACACTGGGGCGGTGGGTGCGGTGGTGGTATAGCGGCGCTATACCGTCGGGATTGCTGAGGTATTCGGCCGTTAGCGGTGCGGTTTTAACCCCCGCTAGCGGCCGAAAAAGGGTTAATACCACCCGCAAACTGCGGCTACAGCCGCGGTTTGCGGGCGGTATTACCGCGGTATCCCATTCATTTCAATGGGAAGGAGCGGTAAACACACCGCTCCTCTCACCGCTCAAAATATGCGACTAGCAGGACTTTTTTTCACGTCCTGCTAGCGCACCGCTCCAGTGTGAAAGCCCTCGGGGCTTTCACATTGGAGAGACAGCAGCCGCTGTTTAGGCTCGGTTTACAGGCGCTATTTTTAGCAAAATAGCGCCTGCAGACCGCCCCAGTGTGAAAGGGGCCTAAAAGTGTGCCAAAAAATAGCAAAACTGTCCGTATCGCCAAATTGTGTTAACAGTGAGAGGGGCTTAAAGGGGTATGACTAAATAAAACCAGAACCTAAGCTGCTATGTGTCAGGGGTGCAAGGACCCCTTTTCTTTCTTTTTTTTTCTTTCGTCACAAAATAAGTGCGGGGGAACCTGTTTTCCAGGGATAGACCCCTTACAATGTGGACTGTCCCTGGAAAATAGGGACTGATGGTAACCAAACTGGACAAATGTCACACCTGCTGCAAAAAGTATCCCCCTATCTCCTTCAGCGGCAGTGGGGCGGTAAAACCAGATGGTTGATGGGCATTTTTACTGCCTCCCAACCACCCCCTTAATCTTTAGCATGTCCTATCTATTCTTATCCTAACATAGAGGTCGGCAGGGGGTGGCCACGGCAAAAACTATAGCTCAGGTCAAGTTCGGCAGTCAGCACTGCCACCAAATGCGACCCATTTAAAGGAGTTGTAAAGGCAGAAGATTTTTTATCTTAATGCATTCTATGCATTAAGATAAAAAGCCTTCTGTGTGTAGCAACCACCCCAGCACCCCCTAATACTTACCTGAACCCAGGGCCAGGACAAGGGGTGGGCAGGAGGGACGGCTGCCCTGGGCACAATGGTTTATTGCAGGGATGTGGGCACCCTGATCCTAAGGGAAGGGGTGCAGTTTGGAATCTTTGCCCTGGGCACTGGATGGTCTTGTCCCGGCACTGCCTGAACCCCATCTCTATCCAGCGATGTCCACGAGTCCCTCAGCCGTTCAAAACTCTCCCTCCTGATTTGCTGAAACACAGAAGTGATGACATTGGCTCCCGCAGCAGTTAATCAAAGTCGGTTAGCCAATCAGGGGAGAGAGGGGCAGGGGCCGAACGGCAGCTCCATGTCTGAATGGACACACAGAGCTGCAGCTCGGCTCAGGTGCCCCCATAGCAAGCTGCTTGCTGTGGGGGAACTCAACAGGAGGGAGGGGCCAAGAACAGCAAAGAGGGACAAGAGAAGAGGAGGATCTGGGCTTCCCTGTGCAAAACCAACTGTCCAGAGCAAATAAGTATAACATGTTTGTTATTTTTTTATTTTTTTAAACTAGACTTCACAATAACTTTATATGAAGAGGGCTTTTCCACAAACCGTGTGATGGCGCAGCATTAAAAGGGATGCAGACCCTACCACTTTACCCATTAGAACCCTGCAGGTACAGCAGCTGATTGGTAATTATAAAATCACTCCTATTCACACTCACTTGGACACAGACAAACACACAGCTACAGTATTTCTTCAGAATAACAAAAGGTAGGAATCTGCAACAGAGTTTGTTAAAAACTAAATCGCATTCCGTTCATGCGAACCCCTGCGGGTGTCAATTTTAACTTAACAACACTCCAAAAATGTGCGTTTGGCAGAATCAGATCTTATAAGTGTGAACACCCATGCGATCCAATATAAGTGTGGCAAAAAAAGCTGCATGCATCTTTTTCGTGTGGGTGCGATGCAATTTGAGCAATACAAAATGAATGGGCTCAAATTGCACTGCAAAAAATAGCATGTGATATTGACGCGGCATAAATCCTGTATAATAATAATAATAATTTGAACAGGAATGAGGTGCGATTCTTGTCCGAATCATAGGCTAAAGGGACACTCACAGTCTTCATCAGGAGCCCGTGTGATATGGTGACAACCCATGGGGAGGCAGGGATGGAGCGTTGTCAGCCTTTAGGAAGGGTCAGAACAAAGATGGCATGGAGGGAGGTAAACCCAGAAATAAGGGGGCTTGCTCTGTAGCTCTGCAAGTCAATGTTTTCTTTTACTAGTCCTCAAGAAGCTGTCATGAAAAGAAGGTGTGTCTGGTAATTACACAATAAGAATGACTGAGTGCCAAGGTCAGTGTGTGTGACTCCCTGTCTGTACAGGTAATAATTAGCAGATCACCTTTGGAATGACTCAACTTTCCACCATGCTGGAATGCTGGATATACACAACACAACGATGGTGCAATAGGGCCTCATGCACACTGCAGCTGTCAAATGCCTGTTTTACAGGCATTTTTTTTTTATTTTTTTTTGCCTCTGAGTGCCCCCCCATGTACACATAGGCGTTAATGAATGAAAAAAAAAAAAAAAAAACACACAATATATAACCCAATTTTTTTTAGTAAAACATGAAAGATGATGTCATGCTGAATAAATAAATACCCAATATGTCATGTTTTAAAATTGCGCACGCTCGCGGAATGGCACCAAACTACGATATTTAAAATTTCTATACAATAGTCAATGCTTTATAAGCCTTTACAAGTTACCAGTGGGGAGTTTCAGAGGGAACCTTGTGCTAGAATTATTGTTCTCACTCAGTGATACCTCACATGTGTGGTTTCAACACTGTTTACGTATGTGCGTTATAATATTATATAACAATAATAATAATAATAATAATAATAATATTATAAAACTTATTCGGTAACAAATATAAAGAAAAAAAAAATCACACAGTATGTATGCATCTGAATGATTTAAAACAATGATCGTCCTGATAGAGTTCACTGTATGTGTTCATACACCGAAGAATGAATACTGATACATTAGGTCTTCATGTGCCAACGCGTTTTGCCAAGATTTGCTTCATCAGGGCTCATTTAGGGGTAGAATTCTGAAGGCACAAACACAAAAGTTGCATTCAGAAGAGGAATATTTGTGCAGAAAAAAAGCCCGATGGGCCTAAACCCATGTAAATGTATGCAAAGGCACCTAAATGCTGTGTTCAGTGATTGAGCATTTATTCATTTCAAAGGCCAGAATAAATAAATATTCTGGCCAATGAAATTAATAAATACACAAATGCTTGACACGCCTGAAAGCATCTAAACATGTTTGGAAAAACACAGCTTTAGGCGTTTTTTTTTAATGCTGCTTTTTTACTACCAGGCATGTACTGGCCATCGGGACTACCGGGAGTTTCAGTGACAGCCTCAGTGACGTATCATCCATGTGTGTAGGGTGTTCACTGCACATGGGCCCCCAGGGGGGGGGGGCACTGTGACCCTCCCTGCACACATGGATGTTCCCCTGGGTCACAGCTGTGAGCAGGGCCGTCTTTAATATTAATTGGTCCCTGTTCAAAAAAATTCTTGGGGCCCCCAAATTTCGCTCCCCACCTGCTCTGGGACATACAATAAATAGCATCTAGACTCAAAATCAGTTTACTGTATCAGATCAGGCAGCAATTGCGATTGGTTGCAAGAGGTTACAGCATATCATTACCGCTTACTGACTGGTTGCTAGAGGTTACAGCACACGTTACGGCTCACTGATTAGTTGCTAGAGGTTACAGCACATGATTTCTGCTTGTTGATTGGTTGCTAGAGATTACTGTACAGTAATACTGCTCACTGATTGGTTGCTAGAGGTTACAGCACATCATCTCCTCACTGCTTGCTCACCATGAACTGGGGAGGTGAGCAGACCCATTAATAGACAGAAAACATTCAGTATAGGTGATGGTGGATATGACCTTTGGGGGGCATGATATACATATGAATGCCGCCTTTATTTACATATGAATTCCACCGGACGCCACTATTTACATATGAATGCCGTCACTATTTACATATGAATGCCGTCACTATTTACATATGAATGCCGTCACTATTTACATATGAATGCTGGTTGTTTACATGTGTTTTGATCTGCAGGTGAGTCATCCATACACAATAGGGCAGAGCTGGGCAGCATTAGTAACAGAACTTCCCACTGAGATATCGGAACACAGCACAGGACTAAAACTTCAAGGGACAAGGGAATTCAAACCAGGATAGTTAGTATGAGGCAGCTTCTTTGGGCCCCACAACAATGATAGGGCCCAGGGCAGCTGTCCCTTTTGCCCTGCCTTAAAGATGGCCCTGGCTGTGAGCACCGATCTCCCTGCATGGCTTTGTAGCTGACAGACGTTTCTCCTCCTCTCCCTCCCACGGCTGTCAGCTAAAAAGCCATGCAGGGAGTTTGGTGCTCACAGCTGTCCCCCGCTGCACTGATCATCCCTGGTTGTTCCCTATGTCCTCCTTTTTATATGCTCCTCCGGTCCCCTGTCCTCCACCTCCAACTCTGTGGGCTCCGGCCGCTTCTCTGGTCCCCTGTCCTTTTCTGGCCGCTCCTCCGGTTCCCTGTCCTCCTCCTTCGACCCTGTGTGCTCCAGCCGCTCCACCGGTCCCCTGTCCTTCTCTGGCCGCTCCTCCAGTCCCCTGTCCTCCTCCTTCGACCCTGTGTGCTCCAGCCGCTCCACCGGTCCCCTGTCCTTCTCTGGCCGCTCCACCGGTCCCCTGTCCTTCTCTGGCCGCTCCACCGGTCCCCTGTCCTTCTCTGGCCGCTCCACCGGTCCCCTGTCCTTCTCTGGCCGCTCCACCGGTCCCCTGTCCTTCTTCAACCCTGTGTGCTCCGGCCGCTCCACTGGTCCCCTGTCCTTCTCTGGCCGCTCCACCGGTCCCCTGTCCTTCTCTGGCCGCTCCACCGGTACCCTGTCCTTCTCTGGCCGCTCCACCGGTACCCTGTCCTTCTCTGGCCGCTCCACCTTCTCTGGCTGCTCCACCGGTCCCCTGTCCTTCTCTGGCCGCTCCACCGGTCCCCTGTCCTTCTCTGGCCACTCCACCGGTCCCCTGTCCTTCTCTGGCCGCTCCACCGGTCCCCTGTCCTTCTTCAACCCTGTGTGCTCCGGCCGCTCCACTGGTCCCCTGTCCTTCTCTGGCCGCTCCACCGGTCCCCTGTCCTTCTCTGGCCGCTCCACCGGTACCCTGTCCTTCTCTGGCCGCTCCACCGGTACCCTGTCCTTCTCTGGCCGCTCCACCTTCTCTGGCTGCTCCACCGGTCCCCTGTCCTTCTCTGGCCGCTCCACCGGTCCCCTGTCCTTCTCTGGCCACTCCACCAGTCCCCTGTCCTTCTCTGGCCGCTCCACCGGTCCCCTGTCCTTCTCTGGCCGCTCCACCGGTCCCCTGTCCTTCTCTGGCCGATCCACCGGTCCCCTGTCCTTCTCTGGCCGCTCCACCAGTCCCCTGTCCTTCTCCTCCTAAATGACATATCCTTTAGGCGGGCATGGGAGGAGGTGATGAGGGAGTTAGAAAACAGCAGGTTTCGAGAAGAACAAAGAGAACGATTAGGTTGATATTTTGAGACTAGGTCAGTGATTTAGCTGGGGGCTAAGTTGTGGATAGATTTGTAAATAGTTGTTAGTATTTTGAATTTAATTTGTTGGGTGAGCGGTAGCCAGTGGAGAGATTGACAGAGAGGAGTAGCAGGCACAGAGCGATTGGTAAGGTGGATGAGTCTGGCAGCAGCATTCATGATGGATTGAAGGGGGGATAGACTATGTAGAGGTAAGCCAATGAGGTGGGAGTTCCAGTAGTCGAAGCGAGAGATGACCAGGGAGTGAATTAAGAGCTTTGTTGTGTCATTGGTTAGAAAGGGGCGTATTTTGGAGATGTTGCAGAGGTTGAGGCGGCAAAACTTTGACAGTGATTGGACGTGGGGCTTAAAGGAGAGTTCAGAGTCCAGGACTACACCTAGGACCTTGGCATGTGGGGATGGGCTTATAGTTGTGACATCGATTTTGACAGAGAGATCAGGGGAAGAGGCACGAGGGGGAGGGAAAATGATAAGTTCGGTTTTGGATAGATTAAGTTTGAGGAAGTGGTGTTACATCCAGACTGATATATCTGATAGTAAATTAGTGATACGAGAGGAGACTGAAGGAGTGAGCTGAGGCGTAGAGATAGAAATAGATTGGGTGTCGTTAGCATAGAGGTGGTATTGGAAGCCATGGGAAGCTATCAGCTGACCCAGGGAGGAGGTGAAATTTGAAAATATGAGAGGTCCAAGAACAGAACCTTGGGGGACCCCAACAGAGAAAGGAAGAGGAGAGGAGGAAGTAGAGTTGTAAGTGACGCTAAAGGTGCGGTTGGATAAGTAGGAAGAGATCCAGCGAAGAGTACAGTCACGTAGACCAAAGGCATGGAGTTTTTTGAGGAGGAGGGGGTGGTCAACCCTATCAAAGGCAGCAGAGAGGTCCAGGAGTAGGGGTACAGAATAGTGTCCATTGGTTTTGGCCCTTAGTAGATCATTTGTTAGTTATAGGAGAGCAGTTTCTGTAGAATGTTAAGCGATCAGGTGACCCGGAATCGGATGTTCCAGGTCCCGATCGTTAGAACGGGCTGTGCGGCGGACTCCCAGCACAAAGGGAGATAGGCAAATACACAGCCCCATGGAAAAAAGCCCAGTCCAGTGGGGCCGCATATTTGCATATGGGTGGCGTAAGGGGGTTCATTACACCCCAAAAGTGTGTGCAATTTTGCCATGTTTGATGTGCAAAAATTGTCGCAAAACACGTGATGCCGAATGCATCTGGCTCAAAGTCTCATTGGTGCGATTGTCGTGCATAAGGAAGCCTATTCAAGTGAAAGGGCTGTCCGATGTGCAACGCACAGAAACAAGCCATAAATGTTCAAAAGACCGCAAGCGAGAACATTAGTTCCCTCTACGTGAAGTGAGAATGGGCCTAAGGGGTCAATATCAAAGCAGGAAACTCCCTGCAGAACGACATAGAGATGTAATTATTGAGACAATAATTAAAAGTCTGGCACAGAAGAGGGGGATAGGAGCTCCGATTGAAAGGAGCCACTTACTAATAATAAAATATGAGGCATGCAGGGCCCTGGTCACTTCCTGGGAGGTGAAAAGACAGCAAAAACAATATTATACTTTTTTTTTTTAATTACTGATCCCATCAATCCACCATATAATGAACAAAGACAGACATGTTTTTTGACAACCATGGCTACCTCCATAGATACAGTGAGTGAGCGTTGTCACCCTAAGACACGATGCATGTGATTTACATGATCAGCATTTGAAAATGAAGGACAAAAAGCCTAAAAACTAATGCAGCCACCACATCTAAGGACTGGTGAGCTTCAATATATTTCATTTTAATTTTTTGGGGCTTTAGTTACACTATAATACTTGTTCACCTTCGGGAAGATTTACCAAAAACCCCCCTGTGCATTTCTATATCCTCTGAATAATACATACCAGAACTCAATAGTCCCCCTGTTACAGATGTGACTGTCAGGGGGGCCTCTCCACTAAAAACGCTGGCCCCTCACTCCCCCTGCAAAAGGCAGAACGTCACAGTAATGCGCCTCCTAGTGGCCACTCCTGGCCGTTCAAACTGCACATATGCGCAGAGCGCTCTCCGTTAGAAGGAGACTGCGGACATGCACACGCATGCAATTTAAATAGCCTAGAGTGGCCGCTACTGAGCACATTTAAAGGCGTAGAGTGCACTACGCAGTTTGAACAGCCTGGAGTGGCCACTAGGGGGCGCATTACTGCAATGTTCAGCCTATCCTGTAATAAGGCAGGACAGAGAGGGATTTAGCGGCTAGTATTTTTTATTTTTTTTTGTGCACAGCCCCCACCAGCAGCTGTATGTGCAACTGGAGAAGGTGCACCTTATACAACAGGAGGAGCTTTGGTTACTTTAATTACTATTCAGAAGATATAGAGTTGCCTTGGGGAATTTTGTAGAAAATCTTCCTGAAGGGGAACTTACACCTTAAGATAAAGTAGACAAAAGGCCAATGTAATAACAATGGTCTGCACTATTGTATGACCGATGCAAGATACCCTCAGATAGTGAGAGGGAGGTATATGGAATGGATGTATTGTCTGGAGGTATGCTGAGAATTCCAGGAATGCACTACAGAGCTATAGCTGTACAATCTATTATTATATATATTATTTTGGCTATAGGGCATATTACTGCTGGTCTTGTACACGGGCAATTTCCATCCAAAATAACAAGAAAAAAATGTTTCATTATTTATTTTTTCTAAAAAATTTAAATATGTTTAGTAGTACAGTTCTGCCCCTAGAGCCAAAGACCTTCTTTTTACAAGCACGTTATTTATCAGTGTACTCCTCTGCCATCTACTGGCTGCATTGGGTTACTGCAGGGAAGGCACCGAGGCTGCTCCCGATATTCCGTGAGCGTCTTCACCCCAAGACCGGAAATAAGAAATTGGCGGGATCGTCAAGTTAACTCTTTCACTGCCAAGCTGTTTTTGCACACTTTAAAAAAAAAAACAGTTTAGGCCTGAAGATTAAAACTGTTTTAAACCCAAAATGAGAAATGTAATATATTGCAGCTTACCAATCATTAGATGCCTTAGTTTTCTTTTTTAGGCTTTTTTCCCCTTAAATTTCACTAGTGATCTGGCCAGTAACACACCTCCTGTATTAGAGGGCCTCACCTCTGGAGGAAGGAGAACAGGTGGCACCGCTAGGCAGCAGCATTGTTTATTGGGGGGGAGGGGAGCATTAGATGTACTAGCAGATTTGGATAAACTAACAAATTGAAGCCAAACTCCAGCTCACACTACAGTTACACAAGCAGTTACGGCAATCGTTTTTTTTTTTTCATTTTGGGATAAAGTTTTTTTTTTATGAATAAATAAACAAAATCATTGTAAGCACCCCTGTCAGTGGTAAATGGTTTGTCTCAACAGTCTATTAGGTTCACATATACGAGCCGCATTTTTTGCGTGGGAATGGCAGCCCATTTTTTTGAATCTCCTGAAGGGCAGGGAAAAGATACCTGCAGCATTTTAGAAAACGCAGCCCTGCGGTTCCTATTGCCGGTGTGATTTTCAGTGCCATTGGGATTAATGTCATCCGCACGCATCCAGCGCGTTTTTCTGGGCTGCTGAAGGAACAGGTGCGGACCTGCAGCAGGGACGTCTCGCACAGTTGTGATCCTAACCCAACTGGAGAGCTTGTTCTGTTGAAAATCAACAGACTTACTGGCTGGATCACCAGATAAAAATAGAGGAAAGCCTAAAAAAGAAAACAAATGCAGTCGTCACATGAGAATAGGTACAGAAGGCTGCAATATAGTAAACATTTTCTTTCGGGTTTAATCCTGCTTTCATTAAAACTCCTAAACATTATATATTTTCTGAATGCAAAGACCCCGGAGAATAAAATAGTGATAGTTCCACTTTTTTATGTCACATGATTTTAGCTCAATGGCTGTGCAAATTCTCATAAAAAAATACACTAGTGTGAGGTTTACAAAAAGAGTTCCGCTTTAGCCCTTGTTCACACTGATGTGGTGCAGGATTGGCAGCCCATACAAAATGAATAGGTTCAAATCGCACCGCACAGATATCGCATGTGATTTGCACAGGAATGCAGTGTGATCCCTGTGTGAATCACATGCGATGTGCCGCATTGCAGCAGTGTGAACCGAGGCTGAATATTGTACTATTTGGTAAATTAGCTTGGGTTCTCATTGCCGTGTGTGTTGGGGGGAGGGGCGCAGGTTAGATGGCCTACGGGTATGATGTATAAATTAGTCCCTGATCTTCCAGCCAGGGATCAATAATTACTTCTGATTAAAAGACACCAAGCAGGGAACTAGGAGCTGTAAGGGGATAATATCATAGCAGGAAACTCCCCGCAGAATGACAGAGAGATGTAATTAATGAGACAATAATTAAAGGTCTGACACAGGAGAGGAGCTTCAATGGAAAGGAGCCGCTTACTAATAAAATATGAGACATTAAAGGACTGGAAGATATTGGAGTGGATATCACATCAGATATGTTTGAACCCCTTCTTGCCCAGCCTCCGCCTTAATTTTGATAACAGAAAAACAAACACTCCTGCGCAGGAGTTGATCATCAAGCAATCAATAGCTGCTTGGCTCTGATGAAGAAGCTTTGCGATTCGAATCGCGTCAGCCAGTAGTGTCTCCTATCACGTCCTTCATAATCGGTTGGAGTGTGGTTTGGGTTCTACATGTTGCAGCCACTTATGGAACTATTTGTTCACTGCGTACCTTTCTACTACCTTTGTGAGTAGCCTTTATGTTGCTTTAAGTAAATAAACTATCCTAATGATAATACACTAGGTTGGTGCACCCTTGTTCTTTTTCTTCCCGCCTTAATTTCAGTGCAACACGCCTGCTATTGTAGGGTGACCAGACATCCCCGGTTTCAGGGGACAGTCCCCGGATTGAGGACACTGTCCCCGGACCAAGTCTGTCCCCGGTTTTGTCCCCGGATTGGATTTGAACAGGGGGTAGGGGAATTTCAAACACAGTCGGTGCAGAATAAAAAAAAAAAACAGAATTACACCCACCCCCGGGCTTCGCCGCTCCTACTAGCGTAGGGGGTGTATTTTCTTCCATTATCTGTGCCCCTTTCTGATGATCATGTGCTGGCCGGAGCGGAGGGAATATTTCTTCAGTTTCGGGTGCCCATTCAGCTCCGCTCGCATGTTCTTCTGCCTCGGCTCAAGTCCCGGCCAACCGCCTGCCTGTCTATCTCCTTGCCCTCCCTGGCAGAGTGATCTTCCTCCGCTCCCCACCCAGTAGTAGCCGGGGCCCGGAGAGTAAAGGCCGTACACACGGTCTGACTTTTTGCCAACAAACTTCAAAATGAGCACGTTTTTCAAAAAATCCTACTGTGTGTACGCTCCATCAGACAAACTTTTTCGGTTTTCATCGGACAAAAATTCGCTCTGCAAACCGACAAATTTTTCGGCAACAAAAGTCCAACGGTGAAAAGTCCGACGTCTGTACACAAATCCATCTGACTTTTGTCCGAAGTACAAATACGCATGCCCAGAACCAATGTTAAAATCAACCAACAAAAGAAGTTGACCAAAGGGTGGCGGTAAAGAGCAGAAAAGAGCAGAAAAAACACGTGATGTTGGGAAAGTTTTGTGGAAGTTTGCAGAAAAGTCCTGTTGTGTGTATGCTATGGGTGTGCCCGGCCAACTCCCTTCGGACAAAAATCCACAGAAAAGTTTGTTTGAAGTCCGACCGTGTGTACGAGGCTTAGGACTTGAGAGGCTGTGAGGCGGACGGCGGCAGCGACGGGCAGAGAGTCGCTGATTGCCGCTGATCGCTGATTACTAGTAAAAAAAAAATATGTTCCCGGAGTTGTCACCTTAATACTGGAAATAAGAAACTGGTGCGATCAACAAGTTAAACCTTTTGCTACCAAGCTGTCTCTGCATGTTTTTGCACACATGCTAAATAAAAATCTTTTTAGGCCTGAAGATTAGCCACTTGCCGACCGCCCTATTGAACTTTTAGTGCTACAGGGCGACTACATTGAGCAGGATCACATACAGTGGCGGTGCGTCCATAAGGGCGCATGGGCGCCACCCCCTCTATCCTGCCACCCCCTCTATCACCAATAGATGGATTCATGCAATGCATCTGTGGCCGCCGCTGCCACCCCCTATTAATGCGCCCGGCCCCTTTTGCGAGCGCCGGGCGCCTGAATTACAGTGGCCGGGGGGTGTTTTTAAAGCACCTGATTAGAGCCATAGGCTCTAATATTTGTCAAAAAGGTAAACAGAGAGCGCCATGCTTGGTGCTCGCAGTTTACCCAGCTGTGTTAGAAAAGCAAATGAATATTCACTTTCCTAATACTGAACTGCCTCTCAGCCAATCAGGTGCTCTGGTCTGTTACCCGTCACCTGATTGGCTGAAACGACAGGCGCTGTGATTGAACGCTGATCAGGCGTCCAATCATAGGAGAGGACGGGAGGAGCGGGGGACACCGCTCGCCGCACGCCGCCATTAACCACTGCCCCACAGAGACAGGGTAAGTGCCGGGCAGACGGCAGGCAGGGGGGGCACAGTGGGAGCATTTGACGGTACAGTGGCTGCGTTTTATGGTACAGTGGTTGCGTTTAAGGGGACAGTGGCTGTGTTTGATGGTATTGTGGCTGCAACTGATGTTTTTTTTTCCAGAATTTTTCAATTTGTTTGTGCCCCTCAAAAAAATCACCAGCCACCACTTATCACATATATATATATATATACATGATCCTGCACTTCTGGGTAGCAGACGTGAGTGCTCCCTCCCGCAGTGAATCTACACAGCGGGTCCAGTTGACAGGATGCCGCTGTCAGTGCACCCGCCGATCATTCTGTACACAGGAAGAATGACGGTCTGTCAGTAAGAAAGGCGTGGATCCTGTGTTCCTGCAAAGCAGGAACATGGATTCATGCCTTCCCCTAGTAAAAGCACCTCCCACACAGTTAGAAAACATATTTTAGGCACACATTGAACCCTTTGATCGCTCCTGATGTTAACCCCTTTCCAGCCAGTGTCATTAGTACAGTGACAGTACATATTTTTATTACTGATCACTGTATTAGTGTCACTGGTCCCCAAATATGTCACTTAGCGTCCATTTTGTCCACCATAATATTGCAGTCCCGCTATAAGTCGCTGATTGCCGCCATTACTAGTAAAAAAATAAATACATACAAATTCCATAAATCTATCCAATAGTTTATAGGCGCTTTAACTTTTGCACAAACCAATCAGTATATACTTATTGGATTTTCATTTTTATAACTAAAATATGCAGCAGAATACATATTGGCCTAAATTGATGAAGAAATTAGATTTGTTTTAAAAAAAAAATATTGGATATGTTTTATAGCAGAAAGTAAAAAATATATATTTTTTTTCAAAAAATAAAAACCGCAGAGAGAGGTGATTAAATACCACCAAAATGAAGCTCTGTTTGTGGGGAAAAAAGGACGTACATTTTTTTGGGTACAGCGCCGCACGACTGCGCAATTGTCAGGTAAAGCGACGCAGTGCTGTATCGCAAAAAATGGCCAGGAAGGGGGGTAAATCTTCCAGAGGGCAAATGGTTAGTAAAAAAACCCTAAGCATGATATATTTTCTGAAAGCAAAGAACCTGGAGAATAAAATAGCAAACATTTGCATTTAAAAATTACACGAAATGTACAATTACAAAAATTATTTCCGCTTTAATATTGTAAGTTTTGGTAAATTAGCTTGGGTTCTTTATGCCATGTGTGTTGGGGGGGGGGGGGGGGGGAGGGGCGCAGGTTAGATGGCCTACGGGTATGAAGTATAAATTAGTCCCTGATCTTCCAGAAGGGATCATTATTAAACTTCTGATTAAAAGACACCAAGCGAGGAACTGGGAGCTGCAAGAGGTTAATATCATAGCAGGAGACTCCCCGCAGAACAACAGAGAAATATAATTAATGAGACAATAATTAAAGGTCTGACACAGGAGTGGGGGAGAGAAGCTCCCATGGAAAGAAGCCACTTACTAATAAAATATGAGACATTAAAGGGATGTGAGTGAATGTCACATCAGATATGTTTGAACCCCTTCCTGCCCAGCCCCCGCCTTAATTTTAGTGCACATGAATGCGATTTTGTACACAATTTCTGGGGGTTGAATCTAAAATTTGAGGTTGCACCGAGAAAATAGATACCCAACACGTCAAGCCTTAAAATAGTTTGCTCTCGTTAAAGCGGAGGTCCACCTAAAAAAATAAATATTAAAAGCCAGCAGCTACAAATACTGCAGCTGCTGACTTTTAATAAATGGACACTTACCTGTCCAGGGTGCCCGCGATGACGGCAGCAGAAGACGAGCAATCGCTCATCTCTCGGCTGCCCCCGCCGACATCCTCGGTGAGGGAATCAGGAAGTGAAGCGTTGTGGCTTCACTGCCCAGTTCCCTACTGCGCATGCGCGAGTCGTATTATACATATCTGCACCCCCCTCCCCCTTGAAAGGTGCCAAATGTGACACCGGAGGGGGGGAGGGTTCCGAAAAGCTGGGGTTTCATTTTTGTGTGGATCTCCGCTTTAAATGATGACTTGTATGTGGAGGCAGGGCAGGCTCAAGATTTTTTTTATTTTTTGCTTTGAGGGGTGATGGGGGCATTTAAGTGATTGGGTGTGCCTTTAACTTTTTATTAGTGTACATTTTTTTAAACCCCTTTTAATGCCAGCGACATATTACATACATCAGTGGCAGTAAAATGGTTAAAAATACATAATTAAAAGAAAGATACGTAATGATTGACACGAATGGAGGGTAAGTTACTATTTTAGGAATTTTTTTGTTTTTAGTTTTATTACATTGTATCAAAACACTTCTTAGAAAGTCAGACTAGATCCAAAATCCAATGTGTTCTATATACAGAGTACAGCAATATTATCTATATAAAGGAAGTTCATTTTCTGTCTGATATGTGAATTATCCGGGGACAATAGACAAAGAGCTTCTCTGACCCAGACATATAATTATCACATGCAGCTTTTATCCCAGATCTCCCGTACAGGAGGAGATCAAAAGACTGCTATTCATGGAAATGACATGGATCAAGGCTGTGATTAAACCGTCATGGGGTTTAAATTATCATTATATAAATATTAATGAGATAAATGATCACTGATTTCAGTACTGGGGGGAACGCCGCTGAGTACATGGAATACATGGAAGGTAATACACGCTCCGTACCATGCATGGTGGCCATGGGAACTCTTCATAATGAACACAACAGGTGTACAGACCTGGGAACTCAGCACAGGGATGTTGGGAACCCCTCATAATGGGCACAGCAGATGTACAGATGCAAGAACTCAGCACAGGGATGGTGGGAACCCCTTATTATGGGCACAGCAGGTGTACAGACCTAGGAATTAATTTCAGGGATGGTAGGAACCCCTCATAATGGGTACAGCAGGTGTACAGACCTAGGAACTCAGCGTAAGGATGGTTTTGAACCCATCATAATGGGCACAACAGGTGTGCAGACCCGGGAACTCAGCACAAGGATCAGTGTAGGCTGGCGCTCCAATTTTTTTTTTTTGGGGGGGGGGGCGGGGGTTGGGGGGCGCAAGTAAACTGAAAAATGCTGAAAAAAAAAAACATCAATAGCAGCCTCACTGTGCCCATCAAATGCAGCCACTGTGCCCATCAATTGGTGCCACCATGCCCATCAAATGCCGCCACTGTGCCCATCAAATGCCGCCACTGTGCCCATCAAATGCAGCCACTGTGCCCATCAATTGGTGCCACCGTGCCCATCAAATGCCGCCACTGTGCCCATCAAATGCCGCCACTGTGCCCATCAAATGCAGCCACTGTGCCCATCAATTGCCGCCACTGTGCCATCAATTGCTGCCACTGTGCCGCTAAATACGTATGGCTCTAATCAGGTGCTTCAAAAATACACCCCCGCCACTGCAATTCCAGCGCCCAGCATCCGAAAAGAGGCCAGACGCCTGAATAGGGGGTGGCGGCAGCGGCCATGGATAGATTCATGCAATGCATGAATCTATCCATTATTCATAGAGGGGGTAGCTAGAGAGAGGGGGCGGCGCTCGTGCGCCGTTAATGGACTGATAGGGATTGTGGGAACCCCTCATGATGGGCACAGCAGGTGTATATACCAAGGAACTCAGCACAGGGATGGTGGGGACCCTTTATAATGGGCACAGCAGGAGTACAGACCTAGGAACTCAGCGCAAGGATGGTGGGGACCCTTTATAATGGGCACAGCAGGAGTACAGACCTAGGAACTCAGCGCAGGGATGGTGGGGACCCTTTATAATAGGCACAGCAGGTGTACAGACCTAGGAACTCAGCGCAGGGATGGTGGGAACCCCTCATAATGGGCACAACTGGTGTACAGACCCAGGAACTCAGCACAGGGATGGTGGGAACCCCTCATAATAAACGCGAGTTACCGTGTTTAGCCGCTTTTGGCGTTTGAAATGCCTCTAAACTCAGCTTCTGAACGCATTTTTTTGGGGTTCCAGAAAAAGCCTCTAAACTCAACTGCCTAGAAACGACTATAAACGACCCCCTGTGTACATGTACTGATAAGATAACATAGAGGAGAGTTCTGGAGCAGTTGAAAAAAATGCCCAACTGCTTCTAAACGTCCGTTTACCAGCAGCAGTGTACATGAGGCCTTAAGTATACTTAAATGCAATCCTTTTTTTAGCTTTGGATAGAATTAAGGAGGATTCCAATCCCTGTTTGGGTTTTTATTGCTGTCTGATTATTTTTTCACACTGGGCAGGAAGTGAGGAGAAATCAGCAGAAATCATCCAAATTGGAAAATGCAGAAAGAATAGAAAAAAACACATTTACAGGAGCTTTAACCATTCTGTACACCATGCAAACTTAAAAAAACAAACAAAAAAAACAAAACACTTTAGGCAGTTCATTGTCTCAAGGACATTATTTCATCTGATCTTGTTTTATACAAATGTTATATTGTCTGTATATTTAAATTTATTATTATACAGGATTTATATAGCGCCAACAGTTTGCGCAGCGCTTTACAACATGAGGGCAGACACAGGGGAAGGCTGGGCCAGGGGGCAGGGTGGCAATTGCCTCCCAGGCCACCCTAACTTATGTTCAAAATGGCTGGCAGCCGCTGCCCGCTACCATTTTCTTTTTTATTCTGGTCTAGGAAGTCGGGCCGGGGGCACGGCCATGGCGGCCGACCACTAGCTGTTGCATTCCGGGAGTTGTAGTCCGCACTCAAGCTTCTGGTGGGTGGAAAACACAGCAGCGCAGAGGAAACTACAACTCCCTGGGACCGGATTCTTGTAAGCAGACAGAGGCAGGGCATGCCAGGGAGTTGGGACGCAGGGCTGCAGGGCAGGGCGCTGGCTGCAACTTGACCCCAGGATCAGGAGCGTTACCCCCCCAGGAGACCGTGGCGTGCAAGGACTTGCTGAGCTGAGATCGCTGAGGTGAGAGACCCTGACACCCCTAGCTGACCCCCCATTTCCCCCCCATACACCCCATGTAACCTGCCCCAGTGATCAGGCTGCATTGATGGGAACTGGAGTTGGCTTCACTGATGGGCACTGGTGAGGCTGCATTGAAAAACCAGGTGGGCCATGGATGGTGAGCTGATTCGGCGGTTCAATGGGCCACTTGACTGGACTTTCCACCCAGGCCTAAGGCCGCCAGCCCTCCCCTGGGCAGACATTACACTCAAGCCTCGTACACACGACTGGTTTTCTCGAGTAAACCGGCTGTGTGTACGAGGCTTTCAGGTTTCTCACCAAGAAAACTACCCAGAATCTCGACGAGAAAAATAGAGAACCTGCTCTCTATTTTCTCGTCGAGATTCTCTTCGGCCTGTTTCCGGACGAGAAACCCGAGAGTGTGTACGCTTACCTGTCGCCGTGGAAACCCGGGCATGCTCGAAATTACTTTGACGCATGCGCGATAGCTTCCTAGGCATAGGTAGGGTGTAGCAAGATGGCAGCGACGGCATCGAATGTGACGAGCGTATGCTCGTCGTAGTCGATGACGTCACCGCATTCGTTCCATTCAAAAGAACGGCGGTCCTTTTGAATCGAGCGTGTGTACACATTAGGCCGGGACAAGATTCTTGTCAATAATCTCGTTAAGGAATAAACAACGGGTTTTTTCCTGACAAGATTCTCGGTCGTGTGTACTAGGCTTAACAATTCAATACAGGAGGAATCCGAGGACCCTGCTCATTAGAGCTTACAATCTATAAGGGAGGATCAAGTGATACAAAAGGTAAAACTTCCAAAATAGAAAATGAGACTCTCTTCCCCCTTCTGTATTTTTCCACCTTGTGAAAATTCCATCGGTGTGAAGCAACTACTCATTAATGTCTATTTGCAGGCAGGTGACAAGGAGGAGATGACAGACGTGGAATTTGGGAGATTGATGACCCAGATCACAAGATGTATATAATAATTCTACCTGGAAGGAGAAGTACAATGGGAATTTATAATTTTTTCATTTCGGATAGAGCAAGGGATGATTATAACCCCTCCTTCACTTCCTGTCCCATAGCCCAACAGGAAGTGAAAGGAAATCCCTCCAAAGTGAGGGAATCCCTGGTTGTCATAAAACTAGTGTCCCCATTGGAAGATTACCCCTCTATTCCTGTTCTGGTGACAACTCATAACTTTTTTTTTTTCAGTTTTACTCTCAGTGATAACCGTAAACAAGACAAATAGAGAGGGTGAATCTCCTTAACGGTGACAGACAGCGCTAAAACCTAACTGGGGTTCCAATCCCTCTCCACTCTATCCAAAACCCCCCAAAAAAGTGTAATTCTTAGTTATACTTTAACCACTGAATATCCAAACAAAAGAACTCGCTTCTCCAGGTGAGACAGGAAGCCTAATGATATCACGGGTGCCTGACTCCGCATACGATCAACACTGAAGAAATGGCTGCACTCCAAGATCCATCAAAATTCTTATTTGTTCGTCTATTAAATAAGAATTTTGATGGATCTTGGAGGGCAGCCGTTTCTTCAGTGTTGATACTTTAACCACTTGCTGTCTGCCCGATAGCAGTTTTACTGCTACCTGGCGGCAGCTGTGCGCCGGAACACATATATATATACATGATGCGACTCTTCCGAGTAGGGGGCGCGCATGCATGTATAAACACAGAGGGAGCCGATCATTCATGTAAACAAGGCAGATCGCCGTTCTGTCAGTATGTAAGGCATGGATCCTGTGTCTCTGCAAAGCAGGGACAATGATCCATGCCTTCCCCTAGTAAAGTCAGCACACATAAACACTGGCCAGGCACACAGTTAACTCTTTGATCACACCTGATGTTTACCCCTTCGCAGGTGCACTGTCAGTGTCATTAGGACAGTGACAGTGCATATTTTTTTTGCACTGATCACTGCATTAGTGTCACTGGTCCCCAAAAAAGTGTCAAAAGTGTCATTTATTGTTAGAATGTCTGCTGCAATATCACAGTCCCGCTATAAGTCGCTGTCCCCGCCATTACTAGTAAATAAATAAATATATCCCATAGTTTGTAGTCGTTATAACTTTTGCGCAAACCAATCAATATACGCTTATTGTGATGTTGTTTTTTACCAAAAATATGTAGCAGAATACTAATTAGTCTAATTTTTATTTTTTTTATTGGATATGTATTATAGCAGAAAGTAAAAAAAATATTATTTCGTTTTTTTTTTTTTCAAAATTGTCAGCCATTTTTTTTGTTTAAAACACAATTAAAAAAAAAAAAAATGCAGAGGTGATCAAATACCACCAAAAGAAATCTCTAATTGTGGGAAAAAAAGGACATCAATTTTAGTTGGGTACGGCGTCGCACGACTGCGCAATTGTCAGGTAAAGTAACACAAAAAATGGCATGGTCATTAAGGGGGGTAAATCAAGTGGTTAAGCTTATGGTAAAAGTAAGGACTCAGTTCTGATCCGAGGCTGCTGCCTCTTTGATCACGATAGTGGAATCGTTCAACAGATGAACAACTTCTGGGTGTGGGGTTAGGAGCTCTGAGTACTTTGAACTTGTTGAAATGTGTTTACTGTATTATTTCAGAGGGTTTATATAGCACCAACAGTTTGCATGGTGCTGTACAAAATAGAGAGAGACAGTAAAGTTACAATAAAATCCAATACAATAGGGTTCAGAGGAGTGCTGCTTTCAATCCAAAATATTTATTTGTTAAAGCGGCTGTATACCCTCATATACTACATGCACCTACAGGTAAGCCTACATTAAGGCTTACCTGAATGGTGCTTGCAATATCTCCTTAACCACTTAACGACCGCTCACTGTATATATACGTCGGCACAATGGCACCGACAGGCACAATCATGTAGAGTGTACGTGATTGCCTTTGTACAGTTGGGGGGTCCAATCGGACCCCCTTCTATACAGTGAGCGGTCGGAATTCGTTGGGGAGCGATCCGACATGAGGGGACGGCCGTTCGATTCCGGCCACCCCCCCGCGATCGCTCCCGGCGAATAGAAATGCCCCCTCTGTATGTGGAATGTACACACAGACAGAGAAAGCAGGAGGAAGTGATGTCATCTCCTGTGCCGCGCTCACATATACCGAGCGCCGTACAAGAGAAGACATCAAGGTTAGTGCACAAACACTACACTAACACCAGCACACATAGGCACATAAATCGCCCCCCCAGGCCCCCCCAGATCACCCCCCAGCCCCCAGTCACAGTGTCACTGATTGCAGTGACCATTTATTTACTGATCACTGCAATCAGTGACATTTGTGACTGTAAAAGTGTCACTACATTTAGTTTTAGGTCCAGTGTAGCCCCCTAACCCCCCCTAATAAAGGTTTAACCCCTTGATCACCCCCCAGATAACCCTTTCACCCCCTAGCACCGCCGTCGCTAAGCGATCATTTTTCTGATCGCTGTCTTAGCGTCGGTGATGCAGATCGGTACCCAGTAATTTTTTTTAGGTTCGCCGCAGGTTTTTATAGCGTCGGGTACCCCCATAAATTATCTAATAAAGGTTTAACCCCCTTGATCGCCCCCCAGGCAACCCTTTCACCCCCTATCATCACTGTCGCTAAGCGATCATTTTTCTGATCGATGTCTTAGCGTCGGTGATGCAGATCGGTAGCCAGTATTTTTTTTTAGGTTCGCCGCAGGTTTTTATAGCGTCGGGTACCCCCATAAATGATCTAATAAAGGTTTAACCCCCTTGATCGCCCCCCAGGTAACCCTTTCACCCCCTATCACCACTGTCGCTAAGCGATCATTTTTCTGATCGATGTCTTAGCATCGGTGATGCAGATCGGTAGCCAGTATTTTTTTTTTAGGTTCGCCGCAGGTTTTTATAGCGTCGGGTACCCCCATAAATTATCTAATAAAGGTTTAACCCCCTTGATCGCCCCCCAGGTAACCCTTTCACCCCCTATCACCACTGTCGCTAAGCGATCATTTTTCTGATCGCTGTCTTAGCGTCGGTGATGCAGATCGGTAGCCAGTAATTTTTTTTAGGTTCGCCACAGGTTTTTATAGCGTCAGGTACCCCCATAAATTATCTAATAAAGGTTTAACCCCCTTGATCGCCCCCCAGGTAACCCTTTCACCCCCTATCACCACTGTCGCTAAGCGATAATTTTTCTGATCGCTGTCTTAGCGTCGGTGATGCAGATCAGTAGCCAGTATTTATTTTTTAGGTTCGCCGCAGGTTTTTATAGCGTCAGGTACCCCCATATATTATCTAATAAAGGTTTTAACCCCCTAATTGCCCCTAGTTAACCCTTTCACCAGTGATCATCATATAAGTGTTACGGGTGACGCTGGTTAGTTAGTTTGCTTTTTATAGTGTCAGGGCACCCGCCGTATATATAACCCAATAAAGGTTTAACCCCCTGATCGCCCGGCGGGTGATATCAATTAGGTTTTAGCGTCAGAGAGGGTCTGCGTCACACCCCAGGCAGCGTCAGGTTAGTGCTAGTAACGCTAACACCCACGCGTGAAGCATACACCTCCCTTAGTGGTATAGTATCTGAACAGATCAATATCTGATCTGATCAGATCTATACTAGCGTCCCCAGCAGTTTAGGGTTCCCAAAAACGCAGTGTTAGCGGGATCAGCCCAGATACCTGCTAGCACCTGCGTTTTGCCCCTCCGTCCAGCCCAGGCCACCCAAGTGCAGTATCGATCGATCACTGTCACTTACAAAACACAACACACATAACTGCAGCGTTCGCAGAGACAGGCCTAAACCCTGCGACTCCAAAGCTGTAGGAGGTGATTTCACCACCACAGTTAAAAAAAAAAAGAAGCAAATATGCCGAAGCATTGGGGCAGCAGGGGCGGAGGAGTGATTTTGCTCCTAATGCCGCGTACATACGGTCGAAATTCCGACGGAGGCTTGCCCGTGGAAAAGTCCGACCATGTGTGTGCGGCATAACTTTTTTGCGGGAGGATGCCCCCATGCTTCGGCATATATAAATGGTGCATGTATGCCCATCATTAGAAGTGGGTGGATGAAGGGCGGTATTCTAATGGTGGGCATACCCACCGATCAATCTCTTTTTTCGTTCAGCCACCTGGCTGCATGAAAAGAAAAGATTACAATACATGTCCAACAAGGACCAGCAACGTACTGGTATGTTGCTGGACTTTGAATGGTTATACCAGATTGATGCCTGCGGGTTTAGGTATCATCTTGGTATCATTCTTTTCAGCCAGCGGCCGGCTTTCATGTAAAAGCAATCCTAGTGGCTAATTAGCCTCTGGACTGCTTTTACAAGCAGTGGGAGGGAATGTCCCCCCCCCCCGGATATAAAAAAGCGCTATTGGGAAATTGGGAAAGCATTTTATCACACTGATCTTGGTGTGGTCAGATGCTTTGAGGGCAGAGGAAAGATCTAGGGTCTAGACCCCAGTTTTTTCAAAAAAAGAGTACCTGTCACTACCTATTGCTATCATAGGGGATATTTACATTCCCTGAGATAACAATAAAAATGATAAAAAAAATAAATATGGAAGGAACAATTTAAAAATAAAATAAAAAAGCAAAATTAATAATAATAAATAAAAAAAAAAAAAAAAGCACCCCTGTCCTGCCCTGCTCTTGCCCAATGGCGAACGCAAGCGTCGGTCTGGCGTCATATGTAAACAGCAATTGCACCATGCATGTGAGATATCACCGCGAAGGTCAGATCGAGGGCAGTAATTTTAGCAGTAGACCTCCTCTGTAAATCTAACGGGGTAACCTGTAAAGGCTTTTAAAGGCTTTTAAAAATGTATGTAGTTTGTCGCCAATGCGCGTTTGTGCGAAATTTTAAAGCATGTCGTGTTTGGTATCTATGTACTCGGCCTAAGATCATCTTTTTTATTTCATCAAACATTTGGGCAATATAGTGTGTTTTAGTGCATTAAAATTTAAAAAAAGTGTATTTTTTCCCCAAAAAACGTGTTTGAAAAATCGCTGCGCAAATACTGTGTAGAAAAAAAAATGCAACACCCACCATTTTATTCTGTAGGGCCTTTGCTTTAAAAATATATATAATGTTTGGGGGTTCAACATAATTTTCCTGCAAAAAAAATATGTTTTCATGTAAACAAAAAGTGTCAAAAAGGGCTTTGTCTTCAAGTGGTTAGAAGAGTGGATGTAAGCTTCCTAATGTTGTGTATAAAATGCCAGAACAGTTCAAAACCCCCCCAAATGACCCCATTTTTGAAAGTAGACACCCCAAGCTATATACTGAGAGGCATGTCCAGTCCATGGAATATTTTATATGTTGACACAAGTTGCGGAAAAAAGACAATTTTTATTTTATTTTTTGCACAAAGTTGTCACTAAATGATATATTGCTCAAACATGCCATTGGCATATGTGGAATTACACCCCAAAATACATTCTGCTGCTTCTCCTGAGTACGGGGATACCACATGTGTGAGACTTTTTGGGAGCCTAGCCATGTACGGGACCCCAAAAACCAATCACCGCCTTCAGGCTTTCTAAGGGTGTAAATTTTTGATTTCACTTCTCACTGCCTATCACAGTTTCGGAGGCCATGGAATGCCCAGATGGCACAAAACCCCCCCAAATGACCCCATTTTGGAAAGTAGACACCCCAAGCTATTTGCTGAGAGGTATTGTGAGTATTTTGCAGATCTCGCTTTTTGTCACAAAGTTTTGAAAATTTAAAAAAAAAAAAAAAAAAAAATGTCTTTCTTCATTTTCAAAAACAAATGAGAGCTGTAAAATACTCACCATGCCTCTCAGCAAACAGCTTGGCGTGTCTACTTTCCAAAATGGGGTCATTTGGGGGGGGGTTTGTGCTATTTTGGCATTTTATGGCCTTCGAAACTGTGATAGGTAGTGAGGAGTCAAATCAAAAATTTGTGCCTAGAAATCCTGAAGGCGGTGCTTGGTTTTCTGGGTCCCGTACGCGGCTAGGCTCCTAAAAAGTCCCACACATGTGGTATCCCCGTACTCAGGAGAAGCAGCAGAATGTATTTTGGGGTGCAATTCCACATATAACCATGGCATGTGTGAGCAATATATCATTTAGTGACAACTTTTTGTAATTTTTTTTTTTTTTTTGTCATTATTCAATCACTTGGGACAAAAAAAAAAAATATTCAATGGGCTCAACATGCCTCTCAGCAATTTCCTTGGGGTGTCTACTTTCCAAAATAGGGTCATTTGGGGGGGTTTTGTACTGCCCTGCCATTTTAGCACCTCAAGAAATGAGATAGGCAGTCATAAATTTAAAAAACAAAGGTATGCAGCGCTGAAATAAGATCTCCAAAATTAAATTAGGAGAACATAAAATAGGTTGATAATCAATTAAATAGTTAAACACAAAATATAAAATAAATTATAAATAAGTGCAATAGTGAACCACGAAAAATTATTAAATAAAAAAATATTAACAATAAAAATAATGTTAATAACTAATCCGTGAAGAAATTCATAAACAAAGTCCATCAAAAATAAACAACAATCCAATGTGAAGTGAAGTGTTCCAAAGAAAAGAAGAAAGCTTGCTCCCAAACGTGAAGTAATGGATACAATGGTGACACCCGGGTGAGAAAGATATATATCCTGCTTACCAGATGCTCATGACTGCATCCAACAGTCTCACCCAGCATAGGGAAATTAGGCTTCCCCCACAGCCTTAAAATTCAATGGTGTAGATTCCTCGTCCAACCTTAAACTCAGGCATAAAAGAAGAATTCCATAGGGTAGTATGTCAAACCAGCTTAGTTTATTAAAAAGTATTGCACTTACAATGTCGAAGATCGTTGAAAGCAGTAATCACAATACAACGATATGGCAGTAACAGCTCCGGCGTTCGTCTGTGTCTCTCGTTCCTGTATGTTCCGCGGCACTTCCTCGTATTCAAAAAATGCGTGATGACGTCACTGGCCCCCTACGCGTTTCGTCACGATAGGACTTCAACTGGGGATCGGCCAATCCCCAGTTGAAGTTGAAGTCCCCAGTTACACCATTTATTGATAGTTTTTATGATGTGGGTTTAGTGACACTTTAATATAGAAATATACACTAAATAAAGTATTTTAATGTCAAATCTAATCCAACAATCTAAATTAACCATATCAATTAAAAATATTAAAATCTGTCTGTATATGTTTACAGTATATCACTTGGTCTATGTTGGGGGAATCTGTCACCTAGTATTATTAAAATAAAATAATAGATACAAACAAGGACAGGCTATTAAGTACACATAAATAAAATATACTATATATACTGTATATTATATATCTAAACAGTGTGTGTGTGTATATACTGTGTATATATATATATATATATGGGTTGCACCGATACCGGTATTAGTGCTGATACTAAACATTTGCACGAGTATCGGTACTTGTGCAAATGCTCCAATACCTGAAACTGATACTTTCACACTCAGTTCTTTCAGCTGTCAGCAGGATTCCCTCACTGACAGCTGAAATGTAAAAAAAAATCTGGCAATTATCGGTTAAGGAGCGGGGCCGCTGCATCCCTAACATCCAATAACACATTCAGCTGTCAGTGGGGTTCCCCTATGACAGCTGAAGTGTAAACGAAGTCCCATTGGAGCTGTAAAACAAAAAAAGCAGCCCCAATGTTTATCAACAACATTGCTCAGCTGCTGAAACAGAAAGAAAAAAATAAACAATGTCTTTTATGTATAACAATTTTTATGTATCTTTCTGTTTATTGATTTACAGATCAAAGGGATGAACTTCCATCTGCAGATGAGGTCAGTTTAAAGCAACCTGTCAAGTGAATTTTTTTTTTTTTTTTAATTAAATAGTTTCTCTGTTTAACCCTTTATTAGCCCTTAATTTACTCTAATCAGCCTTATTAACTCCTTATTCTTCTCTATTTAACCACTTCCATACAGGGCACTTATACACCTTCCTTCCCAGACCAATTTTCAGCTTTCAGCGCTCTCACAATTTGAATGACAATTGCACGGTCATGCTACACTGTACCCAAACAAATTTTTTATAATTTTTTCCCCACAAATAGAGCTTACTTTTGGTGGCACTGATGGGCACTGTTGAGGTGGCACTGATGATGGGCACTAATAGGTGGGCACTAATAGGTGGCACTGATATGTGGCACGGATGGGCACTGATAGGTGGCATGGATGGGCACTGATAGGGGGCATAGATGGGCACTGATAGGCGGTACAGATGGTCACTGATGGGCACTGATCGGCGGCACTGATGGGCACTGATCGGCGGCACGGATGGGCACTGATAGGCGGCATGGATGGGCACTGATAGGTGGCACGGATGGGCACTGATAGGTGGTACTGATGTACTGTAATGTATTGTACTGATGGATGCCAATCAGTGCCAAACAATAATGCCTGCCAATGATGCCCATTGTGGGCACTGATTGGCATCCATTGAGGGCACTGATTGGCTCTCCTCTACTCGCGTCTGACAGACGCGAGTGAGGAAAAGCCGATCACCGGCTCTTCGTGTTTACATCGTGATCAGCCGTGATTGGACACGGCTGATCACGTGGTAAAGAGTCTCCGTCAGAGACTCTTTACCTAGATCGGTGTTGCGGGGTGTCAGACTGACACCCCGCAACAACGATCGCCGCGGCTCAATATCCTGATCACGTCATATGATGTCCGGTCAGGATATTGAAACCACTTTGCTGCCGTAATTTTGTAATAGGGCGGGCGGCAAGTGGTTAATTATTATTTTCCTGCTGATTTTTTATTTTTTTTGTTCACTTCTATTTTATAAACTATTAATAATTAAACCTTTTTTTGTTAGCTTTGTTCGATAATATATTTACAACTTTAACATATATTTACACGTTTCACATTTAAAAAAGCGCAACACTTAAAAAAAATATACATTTAATTCATTTGTAAATACATTTTCAATGCTTTGTACTATTGATGACAGCCGAAGTGCAAACCCAAATTTTGCGGTAGGTATCAGTAACTGGTATTGGCGAGTACAAAAAAAAAAAGGACCAGTACTCGTAAAAAAAATTGTATTGTTGCATCCCTAATATATATATATATACTTGCTGTATATTTATAATAATATATCAGATTTAGTGAAATAAAAAATGGTAACCTCTTGTGAACTTTGCAGAAATGGCGACCCTGATGATGGCAGCAATCTTTGTAGTAGCTTCCCCAACGTTCATACAAGTATGGCATATGCACACTTACATGAAACCAAGCTGGACCAATGTAACTATGCAATAAAATCCACACCCAGAATTCAGCTTTAACGGTTTAGTAGCAGGGAAGGGTTGGAAGGTTTGTCTGAAAACCTCAAGAAACCCTGAAATGTTATGTAGCGGGGTGTTCCCCTTTAATGCAGAGAGACAAGAAGTTCCAGGTGAGAGGTGAGTCGGGAGGAAGTAAAGAGACATTATGGAAGTGAAAGCAGAGGAGAGAGAGACTACATCTCCCAGTACATCTTGCAGCACCCAGGGTGCATTGCTCCAGAACATAGACTGCTGGGGCAGACTTTATAAAGGGGAGGCGGAGTTTTGGTCGGCCTCTTTGGACACCCCTCTCCTAGCAAGAGGATCTCTGTGCTGAACTGCTGTGTGCACAAGGCCTGAAGCCTGGGCCGTGTGCTCCTTTCCAAAGAGCCCTCTGCCAGCCTAGCAGAGCCTTAGAGACATCTAATCCTCCTTGCTGCAGTACACCAGAAGGATTGAAGACTTGGATGTCGGTGGATTCCTGTTCCTAGACGAATCGATGGAGGAAACGGATTTGGACTTGTCCGGGTGGTGAGAGCTGTTTAAAGACAGATCCTTTATCTTTACTATTCGTTGGGATTACAAAGTTGTTCTTCAAGTGCACCACCGAAAAGATTGCTAGCGAATATTGTTTCACTGAACTTCCATTTAGATCAGTCAGGCCTGACTGCATAGGTAGACATTGCTGGGTGTTAGTCTACCCATGAGGGGAAGTAGCTGTAAAAGGGCAGCGCTAGAGTTGCATAGCAATACTTTATTATTCTGATTACTCTGTTTATCTTTATTACTGTTTATTGCAGGGATCTGCAACTTGTTATACTGTTGTTTATTACTTGCCCATTAGCCTCAGTAAAATATCTGGGTAAAGTACATTTGGTGTCAGTTCCGCTTACTTTAATAGGAGTTTTAAAGTATATTCTGTGTATGTTTGTTATAGGACTGCGTCACCAACAGTTGCGGTCACGCGGTCCTATCCCTCTATCACCAGCTGTGCTACGGGAGGTTAGAGCCGATTGCCAGGGGTTGACAGCAGTGCACTACAGGGCCCAAATCAATATCAGCGGCTCTCTTAACTGGGGGTAGCGCTACAGTTATATACTGTACAACATACAGAACACAGGTGTAGTTATTATTAGCTGTTGTTATATGAAATAGATGGGAAAACAGCAACATCTTGTGGACATTGTTGATTACTGCAGAAACAAAAAAAAATGTGTTTGATTTGGCAATTCCAGTTACCGTACGTAAGAGGGAGACACAAGATCCTATATATATATATATATATATATATATATATATATATATATATATGTAGCGGGGTGTTCCCCTTTAATGCAGAGAGACAAGAAGTTCCAGGTGAGAGGTGAGTCGGGAGGAAGTAAAGAGACATTATGGAAGTGAAAGCAGAGGAGAGAGAGACTACATCTCCCAGTACATCTTGCAGCACCCAGGGTGCATTGCTCCAGAACAGAGACTGCTGGGGCAGACTTTATAAAGGGGAGGCGGAGTTTTGGTCGGCCTCTTTGGACCCCCCTCTCCTAGCAAGAGGATGTCTGTGCTGAACTGCTGTGTGCACAAGGCCTGAAGCCCGGGCCGTGTGCTCCTTTCCAAAGAGCCCTCTGCCAGCCTAGCAGAGCCTTAGAGACATCTAATCCTCCTTGCTGCAGTACACCAGAAGGATTGAAGACTTGGATGTCGGTGGATTCCTGTTCCTAGACGAATCGATGGAGGAAAGGGACTTGGACTTGTCCAGGTGGTGAGAGCTGTTTAAAGACAGATACTTTATCTTTACTATTCGTTGGGATTACAAAGTTGTTCTTCAAGTGCACCACCGAGAGATTGCTAGCGAATATTGTTTCACTGAACTTCCATTTAGATCAGTCAGGCCTGACTGCATAGGTAGACATTGCTGGGTGTTAGTCTACCCATGAGGGGAAGTAGCTGTAAAAGGGCAGCGCTAGAGTTGCATAGCAATACTTTATTATTCTGATTACTCTGTTTATCTTTATTACTGTTTATTGCAGGGATCTGCAACTTGTTATACTGTTGTTTATTACTTGCCCATTAGCCTCAGTAAAATATCTGGGTAAAGTACATTTGGTGTCAGTTCCGCTTACTTTAATAGGAGTTTTAAAGTATATTCTGTGTATGTTTGTTATAGGACTGCGTCACCAACAGTTGCCATCACGATCACGCGGTCCTATCTCTCTATCACCAGCTGTGCCACGGGAGGTTAGAGCCGATTGCCGGGGGTTGACAGCGGTGCACTGCAGGGCCCAAATCAATATCAGCGGCTCTCTTAACTGGGGGTAGCGCTACACGTGGGGGCTCGAGTCCGGGATCCTTGTACGTTGCACGCTGCAATCAAGCCGGTCAGAAGTACCAGCATGGACCCGCTGGCAATGTCACAGTGGTGCGCAGCGATTGGCGCCGATCCAACCGCGGCGGTAGTCATTGTACTCCCGGGGGAAAGATGGAAGGAAGAGGAGATAAAACAGCTCGTATTGTTACTGTCTCCGAGCCACAAAGCATGGGTGATGGATTTTAGGCCAGATCCAGTGATCTCGTTTACATACGCACTGGTAGAATGGAAAAACGAAATCCCAGAGCATTTTAAAAGTCAGAGTATACAAGCCATAGATAATCAGATCTATCACTTGATACATACGCTGCCAGTGAAGGAAGAATGGTTTCAGACACCAAAGCCATCACTCCCACAATTATCTCCACCACTATCCCCTAAAGCAGAAAAGCTTAAGGAACTATTAAGCCCGGAATCACCGCTGGCCGCTATAGGGCCTGAATTGTTGAATGCTCTAGGAGACCTTGTAATTAAGTGCCAGAAAAGCAGTACAGTGCATGTGGAGGCCGGTTACCGGAAGCTTAGCACCTTCTCAGGGAAGCTCCCCGTCCCTGCGGGGGAGAAGATTTTGACACTTGGGTGGAACAGGCATTGCAGGCAGTAGAAGCATGGGAGGTGCCTGAGGCACAGAAGAGACAGCGAGTCTTAGAAAGTCTGAAAGGTGCCGCGGCAGAAGCGGTGAAGAGCTTCCGGTTTGGAAATGAAAACTGTACAGCTCAAGATTGCCTGGCCATGCTGCAGGAAGAGTTTGGTCAGCTGGAGAAGGTGTCAGAGATGATTATCAAATTGAACACACTCTCCAGCAGCCGAATGAGAAACTGTCAGAATATGTTAGAAGGCTGAACAGGCAGTTATGCAAGATTGTACTGAAGAAGGGAATGCTGCCCAAAGATGCAGATGAAGCACGCATGAAGCAGATCATGAGGGGAGCGCGGCGCTCAGACCCGGTCTGGCTGCACCTGAAAACCTCAGGAGGAGGAATGTCACTAACCTACTCTGATCTAATAAAAATTATTAGGGACGAAGAGGCGCTGCAGGAAGATCAGCAGGTGGCCAAGGCGAATGTCACACCTGTACCAGTGTTGGTCCATTCGGTCAAGAGCCCAGAAAGAGATGCGGAGGTTGACACTCTGAAATCGCAAATGGCCCAAGTGTTGGAGATGCTGACCTCTTTGATGGAGAAAGATCAGAGAAGACGAGAGAAACCAAGCCCAAGAAAGGAGTTGTTCCCGAACACCTCAGCACCGGCCTCCCTACAGGACCGAGAAGATGTGATTTGCTATACTGCGGAGGGAGTGGCCACTTTGCTAACGTATGCTCCAGCCCAAAGAAGAAAGAAACAGATAATTGCAAGCCGGCGGGAAACTCCAAAGGGCCCCGGTGAAGGAGTCAACCGGGTGCCCATCATCTTCAGTGCGCTCCAAACTAAAAAAAAAGGCCAAGAATGGAGGAGACAAAACTCCTAGGAGGAGGTATAGTACACCCCCACCAAGATGTACCCCAGAGGGAGGGGGCAAGACCCCTCAGTGGAAGTACAGCACCCCAAAGAAGGAACATCCACCTAAAAGGAACAATAACATCCCTCAGCGGGTTTGTGCCCCCATTGAGAGGGAGAAAGTCAATGCATGCCAGGCTCAGGAAAAATTAAAGTCCAAAAGGAGCAGGGCAAGGGTCGAAAGCCAAAAAAAAAGAGGTGACCCCAGTCCGGCCATACCCAAAGGAACTGGTGGGCCCGTCTCCTACTGTGCCCATTCAAGTGGAAGGAGTCTATACTAAAGCTCTTTTGGACACCGGAGCACAGGTGACTTTACTATACCGGACTTCTATGATAGGCACTTGAGTCATCTGCCTATCCAGAAGATAGAAGAGCTGGAGATATGGGGACTTGGAACCCAGAGTTTCCCTTATGATGGGTACCTGCCCATAAAGATGACTTTCGACCCATCCGTGGCTGGGAAGGCTGAAGTGTTGACACCCTGGCAGTTGTGTGTCCCCGGCCGCCTGGAGCCAGCAAGATTTCCCTGATCATTGGGACAAACACGGATCTAGTCAGGAGACTCCTGACCCCTCTAGTGAAAGAGAGAAACCATTCAGCCACCAAAATCCATCCCATGCTAAAGACGGCCTACCAACGACTGGTCTTAGAGCAGAAGACCCCGGGAGAGGGGATAGGGAAGGTGTGGAGACTTGGCAGAGAAGGAGTAGTGCTACAGCCCGGAGAAGTAACCTGTCTTAGGGCCACTGTGAAGCTTTCGTGGGAACAACCTGGCCCCTTTGTCATGCTGGAAATCAGACCCAAGGGAAGAGTCCTCAGGCCTGGAAGTGATACCAGAAGTGATTCCGTTCAAGGCCCTGAAGAAGGCCCATGGCAGAGTTCCGGTGAGTGTTAGGAACACTACGGGAGGACCCATGGAGATCCCTGCCAGAGTGTTGCTTGGTCAGGTGAGCCCCTGCTGCCCCGGTCACTTGGTCCGAAGTCAAGGGGACGGGTGACGGAGGAGATGTTTGGGAGAAACTGTCCGTGGAAAACCCGAACCTACCCAGGGCTTGGAAAGAAAGAGCCAAGGCCCAGCTGACCAGGTGGGAGAAGATCTTTTCCGAAGATGAATTCGATGTGGGGTGTGCAAGAAGTGCCACCCATCGGATCCGCCTCCAAGAAGATAAGCCCTTCGAGAGAGGGTCAGGCGGGTCCCCCTGGCAGATCTGGAGGATCTGAGGGAACAACTTGTAGAACTAAAGAAGACTGGTGTGATCCGGGAGTCTAGAAGTCCCTATGCCTCCCCAATCGTGGTGGTCAGAAAGAAGAATGGGTCGTTGAGGCTTTGTATCGATTACAGGACTCTCAACAGGAGAACCATCCCTGACCAATACACCACGCCAAGGATAGAAGATGCCCTACAAAGTTTGTCTGGAGCCAAATGGTTCAGTTGATGGACCTCAAGAGTGGGTACTATCAAATCCCTATGCACCCAGAAGACAGGGAGAAGACAGCCTTCATAACCCGGTGGGATTCTTCAAATTCAATAGGATGCCTCAGGGTCTGTCTGGAGCTCCTGCTACCTTTCAACGCCTTATGGAGAAGACTGTTGGAGACATGAATCTTATAGAAGTCCTTGTGTACTTGGACGATGTCATTGTCTTTGGAAGAACCTTGGAAGAACATGAAGCCAGGTTGGAGAAAGTATTGAGAAGACTCAGCGAAGAGGGACTTAAGCTTTCCCCCGAGAAGTGTCGGTTCTACCAGTCTTCTGTGAACTATCTGGGGCACATAGTGTCTGAAGAAGGGGTGGCCACAGATCCTAAAAAGTTGGAAGCAGTCACTTCCTGGCCACGACCCACCACAGTAACAGAGCTCAGATCCTTCCTGGGGTTCTGCTCCTATTATAGGAGGTTTGTGGAGGGGTTTGCTCGGATTGCCCGCCCGTTGAATGAATTGCTAAAGGCAAAACGGGAAGAGGATGACTCAGGGCCCAGGAGGCCTGGTGAGTCAGTTCAAGATCAGTGGAACCCAAGGTGTGAAGAGGCCTTTCATGCTCTGAAGAGGAGCTTAACCACTGCCCCAGTCCTGGCCTACGCGACCCTACCAGACCTTATGAATTACATGTGGATGCCAGCCATGAGGGTCTAGGTGGTGTACTCTACCAAGAACATGAAGGACAACTGCGACCAGTGGCCTATGTGAGCAGGAGCCTGACCCCCTCAGAAAAGAATTACCCCACTCATAAAGCTGGAATTCCTGGCCCTCAAATGGGCGGTAGTAGACAAGCTAAAAGACTACTTGTATGGGGCAGAGTTTACTGTGAAGACAGACAACAACCCCCTGACCTACCTCTTCACCACGCGAAACTAGATGCCACCGGACACAGGTGGTTGGCCGCATTGTCTGGATTCAACTTCAGTCTGAAGTACAGACCAGGAGCCGGAAATAGGGATGCAGATGCCCTGTCCCGGAGGTCTCATGCCACGACAAATGACTGGGAAGATTGGACCCAAGTGGCACCGGACGGGGTGCGGGCCCTTTGTCAAGGGGCTGAATTCCAAGCCAGAGGAGGCTCCAGAGCAGAAGAAATAGGGGTTACCATGGTAGAGTCCCCAAACACTATTGTGGGGTAACTCAACTGGAGGAAGACAACCTACCGAGACTGTCCAAGAAGGAGTTGAGGTGTGACCAATTGGAAGACCCCATGGGGAGAGATTGGTCCTCGAAGCCCTGGAGAATCAGGATCCCAACAAATTCCTACATCACCCCTCAAAGGAGGCTCGCCTGTTGAGGAAGGAATTGGACAGGCTACAGGTACATCAGGGAGTGGTCTACCGAAGGGGCCCCTCTGATGACTCAGAAGATAAGTGGCAGTTATTTCTTCCAGAGAAGCACCGAGAGACTGTACTAATTTCCCTGCATGACCATCATGGTCACCTAGGGGCAGAAAGGACCTTCCAGCTTGTCAGAAATCGGTTCTATTGGCCCTGCATGAGGGCAGAAGTAGAGGAGTATTGCCATTCCTGTGCACGATGCATTCAGAGAAAGACCCTACCCCATCAAGCTGCCCCAATGGGCCACTTACAGAGTCAAGGCCCAATGGATCTGGTATGCATTGACTTTCTCTGCCTCGAACCCGACCTGAGTGGATTGGGGAATGTTCTGGTAATAACCAACCATTTCACCCGCTATGCTCAAGCTTTCCCAACCAAAGACCAGAAGGCATCCACCGTGGCCAAGATACTTATGGAGAAGTATTTTGTCCATTACGGACTACCACAGAGACTCCACTCAGATCAAGGAAGGGACTTTGAGAGTCGGTTGATCCGAAGACTTTTGGATTCATTAGGAATAAAGAAGACCAGAACCACGCCTTACCACCCACAAGGAGATGCTCAGCCGGAGAGATTTAACCGGACCCTGCTCAACATGTTGGGAACCTTAGAAACAGAGAAGAAGCAACACTGGAGTCAGCACATATCAGCCCTAGTACATGCCTATAACTGTACCACAAGTGACGCCACTGGCTACTCCCCTTATCGACTTATGTTTGGGAGAGAAGCAAGGCTACCTGTGGACCTGGCCTTTGGCACTTCTATAGACAATACCTCAGCTACATCCCACAAGGGATACGTGGACAGACTTAGACGTAGCTTGCAGGTGGCCTATGAACAAGCCCAGGCGGCTTCGGATCAAAGGGGGGCCCGCAACAAGAGAAATTTTGATCTGAAGGTTCGAGTGCAAGATCTGCAGCCCGGGGACCGAGTACTGCTACGCAATCTGGGGGTCCCTGGAAAACACAAGCTTGCCGACAGGTGGAGATCTGAGCCCTATGTTGTCTGTAGGAAGTTGCCCGGTTTGCCTGTCTACAAACTAAAGCCAGAAGGAAAGGTGGGTCCACTGGAAGACGTGGCATCGGAACCACCTGCTCCCACTTGCTGAGGCAGTCAGAATACCTCCCGTGAGAGACTCCCCTGAACCGGCCTCTATCCTGGATATTCCTAGGCCGAACACTCGGTCCCAGACCTCTCGAGCCAAAGATGGGGAGGCCTCCCAATTGAGTACAGAAGAAGGTGGAGAACTGGACTGGCTGTGGCCTCCCTCGACTCTGGGAACGTCCGCCATAGATCTCCCAAATGGAGGGGATACCCCAGATGCAACGCTGAATCCAGAGGCTACTGAATTCATACCCTTCAGTCCCTCAGCTGATTACTGGGAAGATGTTCCTGACACTTGCGCAGAGGAGGACTCTAGAGATTCCATACGTCAGTCGACTTCTGAATCAGAGGTTCCAGAACCAGCAATGTTACCTGAACATACTCCTGAAGAAGAGCCTGTGGTGCCAGAGTCAGAAGCACCAAGAGAGCAGAGGGCTCGCAGAGTCATCAGGCCTCCCAAGAAACTAACTTACCCCCAAATGGGGACGAGCTCAGAGGACTCTGTTGTAACGGCTAGGAGAAGTGTTGAACAACCTGATCCTTCCACCGTCCATTTGGTGGAGGGCAACCCCAGCTCACTCTCTGGCACAGTTAGGCAGGCCACTCATGGTAGTGTGACCTGTGGGCAAGAGAGTTCCATCCCAAAGTTTTGGTGGGAACTATGCCAACATCATGCTCGACATTGTCCAAAATGGTAAACAGTATTTGTTGAAGTTTATCTTTGGGGACCAAAGAGTTCAAGTGGGGGGAGTGTGTAGCGGGGTGTTCCCCTTTAATGCAGAGAGACAAGAAGTTCCAGGTGAGAGGTGAGTCGGGAGGAAGTAAAGAGACATTATGGAAGTGAAAGCAGAGGAGAGAGAGACTACATCTCCCAGTACATCTTGCAGCACCCAGGGTGCATTGCTCCAGAACAGAGACTCCTGGGGCAGACTTTATAAAGGGGAGGCAGAGTTTTGGTCGGCCTCTTTGGACCCCCCTCTCCTAGCAAGAGGATGTCTGTGCTGAACTGCTGTGTGCACAAGGCCTGAAGCCCGGGCCGTGTGCTCCTTTCCAAAGAGCCCTCTGCCAGCCTAGCAGAGCCTTAGAGACATCTAATCCTCCTTGCTGCAGTACACCAGAAGGATTGAAGACTTGGATGTCGGTGGATTCCTGTTCCTAGACGAATCAATGGAGGAAAGGGACTTGGACTTGTCCAGGTGGTGAGAGCTGTTTAAAGACAGATACTTTATCTTTACTATTCGTTGGGATTACAAAGTTGTTTTTCAAAGTGCACCACCGAGAGATTGCTAGCGAATATTGTTTCACTGAACTTCCATTTAGATCAGTCAGGCCTGACTGCATAGGTAGACATTGCTGGGTGTTAGTCTACCCATGAGGGGAAGTAGCTGTAAAAGGGCAGCACTAGAGTTGCATAGCAATACTTTATTATTCTGATTACTCTGTTTATCTTTATTACTGTTTATTGCAGGGATCTGCAACTTGTTATACTGTTGTTTATTACTTGCCCATTAGCCTCAGTAAAATATCTGGGTAAAGTACATTTGGTGTCAGTTTCGCTTACTTTAATAGGAGTTTTAAAGTATATTCTGTGTATGTTTGTTATAGGACTGCGTCACCAACAGTTGCGATCACGCGGTCCTATCTCTCTATCACCAGCTGTGCCACGGGAGGTTAGAGCCGATTGCCGGGGGTTGACAGCGGTGCACTGCAGGGCTCAAATCAATATCAGCGGCTCTCTTAACTGGGGGTAGCGCTAATATATATATATATATATATATATATATATATATATATATATATTGTAATGTTCGGGGAACCAGCTAGATCGCAGGACACAGGCTTTTCAAACAAAAGGACGTTTATTTAAACTTAAATGGCTTCACAGCAGCAAAACAAAAGAAATGACAGTCTCACCGACTTGTAGAGTTTATAACTGCTGTCGCAGTTAAACAGTCCTTCCTTGGTGTTGCAGGTAAGTTTCCCAGATAGCAGGCTTCCATGCAGGCCACTGCCATGTACATTCACAGCTTCCCAGAGCTTTTCACAGCCTCCACAGCTTTTGCAGTGTCCACCATTCACCATGCAGACTTCACTACACTCCTCTCTCTAACCTACAACTTCCTGTCTCTCTTAAACCACTTCCTTGGACAGGTGTGTTAACCATTGCTGTTCCCTTAAAGGAACCACAGCCCAAACAGAGGGGAAATATAGCGTCCTTCCAGGACCCAGCCACGGCGTCCTGTACATATCCCCCCCCTGTGCCCCAACGCCAAGGAGGTGGAGGCAACAGTGGAGCTAAAACAATGGACTCGGGAGAGGGCATCTGCATTTTGATGCAGTCTCCTGGGCCTATGCTCCACTACAAATTTAAATTCCTGGAGCGCCAGGAACTAACGTGTAATTCTGGCATTAGTCCCTTTACCTTGCCTCATCCATGTTAAAGGGGCATGGTCAGAAATTAACCTAAACTTCCTTCCCAAGAGGTAATATCTGAGGGATTCCAGAGCCCACTTAATGGCCAGACATTCTCGTTCAACTATAGCATAGTTTTTCTCCGCTGGTGTCAACTTCCTACTGAGGAAGACTACTGGGTGCTCCTCACCATGAACAACCTGTGACAACACAGCTCCCAATCCTACATCGGAAGCATCAGTCTGGACAACAAACTCGTTTGAAAAATTGGGTGCTATCAGGACAGGGTGTTGGCACAGTGCTGACTTGAGCTCCAAAAAAGCCTTTTCAGCATCTGCATTCCATTCCACCATGACCGATTTCCGTCCCTTAGTCAGATCGGTCAATGGAGCCGCAAATGTGGCAAAGTTGGGTACGAATCTCCTGTAGTATCCCACCATGCCCAGGAATGCACGTACCTGCTTTTTTGTGAGGGGGCGGGGCCAATTCTGTATAGCCTCTACCTTGTTAACCTGAGGTTTCACCACCCCTCTACCTACAATATAGCCCAGGTATTTCACCTCCTCCATTCCCAAAGCACATTTTTCAGGGTTTATTGTAAACCCCTCCTTCCAAAGAGAGTCCAGTACTGCCTGGACTTTGGGCAAGTGTGATTCCCAGTCTCTGCTAAAAATGACTATGTCGTCCAAGTACACTGAGGCATACTCCCGGTGAGGTCGTAAAATCCTATCCATTGCTCGCTGGAAAGTGGCTGGAGCCGTTTGTAGTCCAAAAGGCATTCTTTTGTACTGAAAACTCCCCTCTGGGGTAGAAAAAGCAGTTTTCTCTCTAGCAGCCTTAGTCAACGGGATTTGCCAATACCCCTTGGTAAGGTCTAATGTTGTAATATACCTGGCTGGACCTAGTCTCTCAATAAGCTCATCTACCCGGGGCATGGGGTAGGCATCAAACCGTGAAACCTCATTAAGTTTCCGGAAATCATTGCAGAATCGCAGAGTCCCGTTGGGCTTTGGTACCAACACAATTGGGCTCGACCACTCACTCTGCGACTCTTCAATGATCTCCAGGTCCAGCTTCTTCTTCACTTCCTCTGAAACAGCCTTCCTTTGAGCCTCTGGGATGCGGTAGGGCCGGACAAAAACTTTGACTCCAGGTTCCGTGATAATATCATGTTCTATGACACTAGTTAGCCCTGGCAAGTCTGAAAACTTTTCTTTATTTCTCTGCAAGAACTCCTTTGCCTGCTGACTTTGGATTTTAGACAGGGTACTTGCTACTTGGACACTCTCCACCCCAACCTGAGGCTCAAGTCTTGCACTAGCCAGGGAGGTCACCGGTTCCCTGTCTGTCCAAGGCTTTAACAAGTTGACATGATACATCTGATACGGTTTCCTCTTGCCTGGCTGGTGGACTCTATAATTTACCTCTCCCACTTTTTCCACAACTTCAAAGGGACCTTGCCATCTGGCCAAGAATTTACTTTCCACAGTGGGAATTAGCACCGCTACTCGATCCCCCACTTGGAAGTGCCTTATTTTAGCAGCCCTGTTATAGACCCGTCGTTGAGCCTCCTGGGCTTTTTGCAAATGCTCTTTGACTAGTGGCATCACAGTTTGGATCCTTTCCTGCATTTGGGAGACATATTCAAGAACACTCTTATGCTGAACAGGTTCACTTTCCCATTCCTCTTTAATAAAGTCAAGTAGTCCGCGAGGTCTCCGCCCATATACCAACTCAAAGGGCGAAAACCCAGTGGAGGCCTGGGTCACTTCCCTGATAGCAAACAGGAGAGCTGGTAACAGGCAGTCCCAGTCTTTCCCATCCCTTTGTACCACTCTCTTTAGCATAGACTTAAGGGTCTTGTTAAAGCGTTCCACTAACCCGTCCGTTTGGGGATGGTAGACCGATGTGCGCAGCTGTTTAATCCGGAACAGCTTGCACACATCGGCCATAACTCTCGACATAAATGGGGTGCCCTGGTCTGTGAGTATTTCCTTGGGAAAACCAGTCCGTGTAAACAACTGGAATAATTCCCGGGCAATAGCCTTAGAGGAGGTATTCCGCAGTGGAAGCGCCTCAGGATATCGGGTGGCATAGTCAAGAATCACTAATATGTAGGAGTAACCTCGAGCCGACTTTACCAAGGGACCCACTATATCCATGGCTATCCTCTCGAATGGGACCTCAATTATGGGCAGAGGGACCAAAGGGCTCCGGAAGTGGGTCACCGGAGCGGTCAACTGACAGGTGGGACAAGAGGCACAGTATTTCTTTACCTCTGCTTTCAGACCTGGCCAGTAAAACCGGTCGGTGATCCGTGCTTCCGTCTTCTCAACTCCCAGGTGTCCCCCTAACACATCATCATGGGCCAGGTCCAGAACCTTTCGTCTATATTGTTGGGGTACCAACAATTGTTCTACCACATTTTCCCTCACCTTGGTAACCCGATACAACAACTCATTATACATTGCGAAGTGTGGCCACCGCTCATTTGCACCTGGCTCTTGGGGAACCCCATTTACTACTACAACTTGTGCACGGGCCAAAGTGAGGTCCTGCATCTGAGCAGTACCAAACGCCCCCTGGGGAACACCCAAATCTGGCAGGGCAGGGGTAGAGGCCACTTCCTCGTCCTCTTCCCCCAGCATTACCTGAAGTGGGGAAGATCCTCCCCCCTCAGTGTTTTGGTAGATCTGTGGACCACATGTCTTGACATTATCAACAGTATCAGCTCTACTTTCATCACCATTAACCCAACCATTAGCAATTTCATCATTTGGATCCACATTAAGAACATTTGGCAGTTCAGGGTTATTCCTCTCAGCAGCAGGAACAGGGAGGCTAGTTTCTCCCCAATCTCTGAACTGTTCTCCTTGTTCCCACAGTTTTGTTAACAACGGACAGTCTCGTCCTATTATAACATCATGTACCAAGTTCTTTACCACCCCCACCTCTTGAGTACCAGTGCCACATGCTGAGGAGATGGTCACCGAGATGAGAGGGTACTCTCTAGTGTCCCCGTGAATGCACACCACCCGTAAGGTTTTTCTTACCGGACCGATCTTCCCAATTACTCTAGGATGAACCAGGGTTACCATGCTTCCGGAGTCCAACAAAGCCCGGGCAGGGAGGTGGTTCACTTGGACTTCACACTCAAATTTTTCCTCACCCAGGTCGAGCTGTGTGGTGCATACTTTATGGGCATAAAAAGACCCCCTCCGAAGAACCCCGCATTCCATGGGCTCCTCTTGCAGTGGGCAGTGTGCCCGGGTATGACCCCAGGAATGACATCGCCAACATTGTACATCCCCTCCTCTCCGAACAGGAACAGAACGCTGAGGAGGTACCGGGAATGACTCTTGACCTTCCGGGGTGTTTGCTACAGGACTCCTTGGAACATCCTTTCGAAGGGCAGCAGTTGGTCAAACAGGCCGTGGTAGACTAGGGCCTATGCGCTTGGTAGGTCCGAGCAGGTCCTCCACCACTGTATATCGTTCCACCATCTCGACAAGGAGGTTTGCTGTTTTGGGGTCTCCATGGCTGACCCACCGTTGAAGGTCGTCTGGCAGGGATCGCAGGTATTGGTCCAACACAACCCGTTCCACGATTTGGGGGCCCGACAACACCTCAGGCTGCAGCCATTTTTTTACCAGTTGCACCAGGTCATGCATTTGAGACCGAGGTGGCCGATCTGGACGATACTTCCATTGGTGCACTTGTTGGGCCCGAACGGCCGTAGTCACCCCCAGACGAGCCAGAATTTCTGCCTTTAACTTTTGATAGTCTTTAGCATCATCGGGTGGCAGGTCAAAGTAGGCTTTTTGAGGATCTCCGGTGAGAAAAGGGGCAATGAGGCTGGCCCACTGGTCCTGAGGCCACCCTTCTCTCTCTGCCGTCCTCTCAAATGTAGCAAGAAATGCCTCTACATCATCGCTCAGGGACAATTTCTGCAAAAAATGGCTTGCCCTCACAGTCACCTGGTTGCCAGGGGCAACAGCCGCTTGCTCCCGAACCTGAGATAGCTGCTGCACTGCTTCCTTTAAGACAGCCACCTGAGCCTGCATAACCTCTTGCTGGGCTGCTTGCTGGGCTGCCTACTGGGTCACCAACAGGCGGGAATTTTCTTGCTGCAGCTGATTTGCTTCCTCATGGCGAGTTTGCGCTTGCATATTAGCCAGGGACAGCTGTTTAATTAGCTCCTCCATTGCTTCAGCTTTCAACGTTTGTGCAGCTTTAACCCAGGACATAAATCCAATGTACTGTCCCTTTAACTGTCAGTTCAATGTCAAGTTCAATGCAAAAAAAAAAAACGTTTTGTTTTTTTCTTCTTATGCCTGTTATTCTGTCCTGCCCGCATTCGAGCACCAGTGTAATGTTCGGAGAACCAGCTAGATCGCAGGACACAGGCTTTTCAAACAAAAGGACGTTTATTTAAACTTAAATGGCTTCACAGCAGCAAAACAAAAGAAATGACAGTCTCACCGACTTGTAGAGTTTATAACTGCTGTCGCAGTTAAACAGTCCTTCCTTGGTGTTGCAGGTAAGTTTCCCAGATAGCAGGCTTCCATGCAGGCCACTGCCATGTACATTCACAGCTTCCCAGAGCTTTTCACAGCCTCCACAGCTTTTGCAGTGTCCACCATTCACCATGCAGACTTCACTACACTCCTCTCTCTAACCTACAACTTCCTGTCTCTCTTAAACCACTTCCTTGGACAGGTGTGTTAACCATTGCTGTTCCCTTAAAGGAACCACAGCCCAAACAGAGGGGAAATATAGCGTCCTTCCAGGACCCAGCCACGGCATCCTGTACAATATATATATATACCCACACACACAGTGAGGGAAAAAAGTATTTGAGCTTTGTGTAGATCTACAATTTTGTCCCTGACATCCTTGGACAGCTCTTTGGTCTTGCCCATGGTGGAGAGATTAGAATCTGATTGATTGCTTCTGTCGACAGGTGTCTTTTGTACAGGTAACAAGCTGAGGTGAGGAGCTCTCCCTTGATGCCGGGTTGACACTGGGGCAACAAACGCTCCGACATTGGGAGCTCATGTCGCATGACGTCTGAAAATCAATGTTTCCCTATGGGAGCCGTCTTAACAGGTCCGACACATGTTGGTCCGACTTTGAAAATGCTCCCTGTACTACTTTGGTCCGACTTTGATCCGACTTCAGCCCATTGACTAACATTGAAGTTGGATCAAAGTCGGACCGCAGTCTTGCATGATCCGACTTTGGCATGCGACTTGTACTCTGCTGATCTTGAGGGGAAACTCCACGCCAAATTTTAAATAAAAAACCGGCATGGGTTCCCCCTCCAAGAGCATACCAGGCCCTTCGGTCTGGTATGGATTTTAAGGGGAACCCCCTAAGCCGAAAAAATGGCGTGGGGGTCCCCCCAAAATCCAAACCAGGCCCTTATCCGAGCACGCAACCTGGCAGGCCGCAGGAAAAGAGGGGGGACGAGAGAGCGCCCCCCCCTCCTGAACCGTACCAGGCCGCTTGCCCTTAACATAGGGGGTTTGGTTCTTTGGGGCAGGGGGGGCAGGGGGGGGGCGACCTGCGGCCCCCCCACCCCAAAGCACCCTGCCCCCATGTTGATGAGGACAGGGCCTCTTCCCGACAACCCTGGCCGTTGGTTGTCGGGGTCTGCGGGCGGGGGCTTATCGGAATACGGGAGCCCCCCTTTAATAAGGGGGCCCCCAGATCCCGGCCCCCCACCCTATGTGAATGAGTATGGGGTACATCGTACCCCTACCCATTCACCTGGTGGAAAAAAATGTCAATAAAAAACACACACACAGGTTTTTAAAGTAATTTTTTGCACAGCTCCGGTGGTCTTCTTCCGACTCCGGGGGTCTCTTCCGAGTTCGGGGGTCTTCTTCCGACTTTGGGGGTCTCTTCCGACTTCGGGGGTCTCCGGTGTCGTCTCCGCGCTCTCCGGTTCTTTCTTCCTTCTGCCGGGCCTCTGCTATCTTCTTCCAGCTCTTTTGCTAGCGGGGCCCGGTCTTCTCTGTTGCCTTCTTCTCTCTTCTCCTCTCCGGTTCTTTCTTTCTTCTGCCCGGCCTCCGCTATCTTCTTCCAGCTCTTTTGCTAGCGGGGCCCGGTCTTCTCCGTCACCTTCTTCCCTCTTCTCCTCTTCGATGTTGACACGTCACTTCCTCCCGCTGTAATGCTGGCTGTGCGGTGCGCTCTGATTTATATAGGCCTCTCATGACGTCACAGTCACATGCTCCCAAGACGTCACAGTCACATGCTCCGGGGCTGCCCGGAGCTTGTGACTGTGACGCCATGAGAGGCCTATATAAATCGGAGCGCACCGCACACCCAGCATTACAGCGGGAGGAAGCGACGTGTCAACATCGAAGAGGAGAAGAGGGAAGAAGGCGACGGAGAAGACTGGGCCCCGCTAGCAAAAGAGCTGGAAGAAGATAGCGGAGGCCCCCGAAGTCGGAAGAGACCCCCGGAGTCGGAAGAAGACCCCCGAAGTCGGAAGAGACCCCCGGAGTCGGAAGAAGACCCCCGGAGCTGTGCAATAAATTACTTTAAAAACCTGTGTGTTTTTTTTATTGACATTTTTTTCCGCCAGGTGAATGGGTAGGGGTACGATGTACCCCATACTCATTCACATAGGGTGGGGGCCCCCTTATTAAAGGGGGGCTCTGGGATTCCGATAAGCCCCCGCCCGCAGACCCCGACAACCAATGGCCAGGGTTGTCGGGAAGAGGCCCTGTCCTCATCAACATGGGGGCAGGGTGCTTTGGGGTGGGGGCGCCGCAGGTCGCCCCCCCCTGCCCCATAGCACCAAACCCCCCATGTTGAGGGCATGCGGCATGGTACGGTTCAGGAGGGAGGGGGGGGCGCTCTCTCTTCCCCCCTCTTTTCCGGCCTGCCAGGTTGCGTGCTCGGATAAGGGTCTGGTTTGAATTTTGGGGGGACCCTCACACCGTTTTTTCGGCTTAGAGGATTCCCCTTAAAATCCATACCAGACCGAAGGGCCTGGTATGCTCCTGGAGAGGGAACCCATGCTGGTTTTTTATTTAAAATTTGGCGTGGAGTTCCCCCTCAAGATTCATACCAAACACTGTGCCTGGCATTGGCGGGGATCCAAGTCGGATCCCCGTTCATTGAAAGTCGGACATATGTCGGCTTCATGTCACAGGGCAAAGTCAGATCCAAAGTAGGATGGCTGTCGTGTCGCACAAGTGTGAACCCAGCCTAAGGCTGGGTTCACACTGATACGACACGACATTCATCCGACTTTCATCCTACTTTGCTCTGCGACATCAGTCCTACATTGATCCTACATTGGTCCGACATCCATCCGACATTCATGAACAGGATACTACTTTGATCCGACTTTGTGCTAGTCTGACTTGTCCTTTGACCAATCAAAACAATCCCAGGGTGAGATAAATTCCTTTTACTGCTGCTGTAATCACCATGTCGGATGTCAAATGTCGGATGGTTAGGACAAGGATCCTACTTTGATCCGACTTCAATGATATTGAATGGGCTGAAGTAGGACAAAAGTCGGACCAAAGTAGTACAGGGAGCATTTTCAAAGTCGGACTGACTTGTGTCGGACCAGTTAAGACGGCTCTCATAGGGAAACATTGATTTTCACACGTCATGCGACATGAGCTCCTAATGTCGGAGCGTTTGTCGGACCAGTGTGAACCAGGCACTAGCGTTGCTAGCCAGGTGCGGGGGGGGCGGGCCGCACCCGGGTGACACCCACCAGAGGGGTGACACCCGTGGGTAGCGCAGCGGCCACACTGACATCGCCTGCCCGCTGCCCTGTGCCTTAGGCTCACGCTGCGGCTGTGTCCCTCAGCGGAGCGGAAGGAAGCCGCCGCCCCCTCTGCCTCCTCTATGTTTACATCCACAGAGGAGGAGGAGGAGCCCGCGCTCGAGAGACACACCGCTGTGTGTATCTGCCGCTCTGTTCTGAGGTCTGAAAGGTAAGGGGGGCATCTTTACTGATGGGGGGAGGGGGTGTCTGTACTGCTGGGGTCTGCACAAGAGGGAGTTTGCACCAGGGGGGGGGCTGTAACTGAGGGGGGTGTCTGTACTGAGGGGGGTGTCTGTACTGAGGGGGGTGTCTGGTACTGAGGGGGGTGTCTGTACTGAGGGGGTGTCTGTACTGAGGGGGGTCTGGTACTGAGGGGGGTATCTGTACTGAGGGGGTGTCTGTACTGAGGGGGGTCTGGTACTGAGGGGGGTGTCTGTACTGAGGGGGTGTCTGGTACTGAGGGGGGTGTCTGTACTGAGGGGGGGGTCTGGTACTGAGGGGGGTCTGGTACTGAGGGGGGGTCTGGTACTGAGGGGGGATCTGTAACTGAGGGGGATCTGTAACTGAGGGGGTGTCTGTTACTGAGGGGGGTCTGTTACTGTGGGAGGTGTCTGTACTGAGGGGGGTGTCTGTACTGAGGGGGGATTGGTACTGAGGGGGGTGTCTGTACTGAGGGGGGGGGTCTGGTACTGAGGGGGGTGTCTGTACTGAGGGGGGTGTCTGTACTGAGGGGGGGTCTGGTACTGAGGGGGGGGTCTGTAACTGAGGGGGGGTCTGTAACTGAGGGGGGATCTGTAACTGAGGGGGTGTCTGTTACTGAGGGGGTCTGTTACTGAGGGGGGTGTCTGTACTGAGGGGGGTGTCTGTACGAGGGGGGTCTGTAACTGAGGGGGTGTCTGTAACTGAGGGGGTCTGCACTGAGGTGGGGGTGTCTGTACTGATGGAGCGGTCTGCACTGAGGTGGGGGTGTCTGTACTTATGGAGCAGTCTGCACTGAGGTGGGGGTGTCTGTACTGAGGGGGAGGTTCATACTGAGGGAGGCGGGTCTATATTGATGGCGGGGAGTCTGTACTTAGTGGAGCGGGTTTGTACTGAGGGAGGGGATCTATACTGTGGGAGGGGGGTCTGTAGTTAGTGGAGGGGGGTCTGTACTGAGGGGGGACTATAGTTGTTGGGGGGTGACACCATTTTTTTTGCACCGGGTGACACCAACCCTAGTGACGCCACTGGAACCAGGCCTTAGGAGAACTCCTAATCTCAGCTCATTACCTGTATAGAAGACACCTGGGAGCCAGAAGTCTTGCTGATTGATAGGGGATCAAATACTTATTTCACTCATTAAAATTCAAAGCCATTTATATGGATATTTTTGTTGTTATTCTGTCTCTCACTGATAAAATAAACCTACCATTAAAATTATAGTGTGATCATTTATTTGTCAGTTTGCAAATGTAAAAAATCAGCAGGGGATCAAATACTTTTTCCCCTCACTGTGTATATGTATATATGTGTGTATGTGTATATGTGTATATATATAAACATTAGACAATTCAACTTCACTTGACTTTACTAAAACTCCACTTCACTTCAATAAAGCTTTTCGGTGGAATTTGTACAATGGCAAAGACAAAGTACACTTTCAGTGAAGTCAACCACTTTCCGACCAGCCGCCGTCATTACACGGTGGCAGGTTGGCTCGTTCCCGCGAATCAACGTAACTGTACGGCGCCTCCTTTTAAGAGCCATAGCAGGCGCGTGGGCCCCTGCTGCACGTGGCAGGCTGCCACCCGCCAATGTGGGCACGAGAGCCAGAACGGGGATTTGTGTGTATTGTATAAACACACAATTCCCCGTTCTGACAGGAGAGGAGAAACAGATTGTCTGTTCCTAGTAATTAGGAAAAGCGATCTGTCTCCTCCTCTAGTCGGTCCCATCCCCCCACAGTTAGAAACACTCACGAGGGAACAAATTTAACCCCTTGATCGCCCCCTAGTGTTAACCCCTTCCCTGCCAGTGACATTTACACAGCCATCAGTGCATTTTTAAAGCACTGATCGCTGTAACAATATCAATGGTCCCAAAAATGTGTCAAAAGTGTCCGATCTGTCTGCCGCAATGTTGCAGTCCTGCAAAAAATCGCAGATCGCCTCCATTACTAGTTAATGATAAAAATAAAATCGCCATTAATCTATCTCCTATTTTGTAGACGCTATAACTTTTGTGTAAACCAATCAATATACACTTATTTTTTTATTTTTTTTTACCAAAAATATGTAGAAGAATACATATTCGCCTAAATTAATGAAGAAATTCGTTGTTTTTTTTTACCCTTTTTGGGGGATATTTATTATAGCAAAAAGTAAAAAATATTGTTATTTTTTTTCAAAATTATATATATATTATTAAAACTGACACCAATGGGGGGCACTATTGATCTTTTATTGAAAAGAATCAAGCAACCAATTTTATACAAAAGTAAAAAACAAAACCATGGTACAAAACTTCAACAGAAAACAAAGGAATACACATCCATGTTCAGAATATATACAATATATACATAATCCACTACCAAAACATCCCTAGAAAACTATCTACATAAAGCAGCAGAGAGGGCCTAAGAGGTACAACCCATCACCTATGTACGCAGCCATTTATCAAAAATTCATCAAAAATAATAATAATAATCTAGGGTGATAAGAGACAGACAGCCACACCCGGGAAAGAGACTCCTGGCAGTCGAAGGCTTGAAACCCCTCCACGCCTTCAACCAAGCCCCCTGACCCCGCTTGTCTCTCTCAAGCTCCCGAATCTTCCCCACCTCATGTAAAATGTCACACACCACCACCTCAACAGGAAGGAGTTTTTGCCGAATGCTGACCTGACACCGTGCGTTCCAGGTGAAATAACGGACTACTAGGCTAACTAAAAAAAGTGTATCCAAACAAAAAACTCCACCGGTATTGAATGCTCCGTACACCCACTCAGCATAACCCAGCCTGGAGAGGAAAGGGACACGCCCCACCTGTTTGTACACCTCTATGTTAAAAGGGCAATGAAGCAGAAAATGGTCCATAGTCTCCTCCTCATCTGCACACTCCTCCCGAGGACAGCTACGATCCATCCCACTGCGGAATTTCAAATTGCCCCGAACATAGAGCTTCCCATGGAAGCACAACCAGGCCAGATCCCTAAATTTAGGGGGTACTCTATCCAAATTAATCAGTCTTAACCCCGCCCTCAAAACTGGGCCCGGGCAATCCCTTAGGCCAGTGGGTCATGAAAGACTTCGCTCAAGACTCGACTCATAAGGACTTTCCTTGGAATGGGGGGCACTATTCCTACAACTAACACCAATGATGGGGCACTATTCCTCCCACTGACACCAAAGGGGGGGCACTATTATTAATACTGACACCAGTGGGGCACTATTCTTTTCACTGACACCAATGATGGGGCACTATTCCTCACACTGATACCAATGATGGGGCACTATTCCTTCCACGGACACCAATGATGGGCACTATTCCTGCCCCTAACACCAATGATGGGGCACTATTTCTCCCACTGACACCATTCATGGGGCACTATTCCTCCCACTGACACCAATGATGAGCCACTATTCTATCCACTGACACCAATGATGGGGCACTGTTCCTCCCACTAATATCAATGGTGGGGCACTATTCCTCCCACTGATGCCAATGATGGGGCACTATTCCTCCCACTGATGCCAATGATGGGGCACTATTCCTCCATTAATTCCAATGATGGGGCACTATTCCTCCCACTGATACCAATGATGGGGCACTATTCCTCCCATTGATACTAATGATGGGGCACTATTCCTTCTATTGACACCAATGATGGGCACTATCCCTCCCACTGATACCAATGATGGGGCACTATTCCTCCCACTAATACAAATGACGGGGCACTAATCCTCCACGGATACCAATGATGGGCCACTATTCCTCCATTAATACCAATGATGGAGCACTATTCCTCCCACTGACACCAATGATAGGACACTATTCCTCTATTATTACCAAAGATGGGGCACTATTACTTCCACTGACACCAATGTAAGGCCACTATTTCTTCATTAATACCAATGATGGAGCACTATTCCTCCACGGATACCAATGATGGGCCACTATTCCTCCATTAATACCAATGATGGGGCACTATTCCTCCCACTAATACCAATAATGGGGCACTATTCCTCCCACTGACACTAATGATGGGGCACAATTCCTCCTGCTACTGACCACAGGCTCTATGTACTTTTTTTTACTCCCACCGACCACCAATCCTGAGACATTTTCTACTCCTATTGACCACAGTCGGGCCCCTCTAAAGTCTGAAGGACAGTAAACTGCCCCATAAATGAACAATAAAAAAATCTGTGGCCCACTCCTAAAGAACTACAACCCCCAGCACGCCTTGTCTGTGACTTGTGCTATGTTACCAGTGGGTGGATGTGAAAGAAACCCCCTTTATACTTGGTTTGTAGTGTAGCCCAACCCTGACAGCACAGGGCGGAGGTGTCATTCATTCTCAGGGTTAGATCTCTGTGCATTGCACAGTTTCCGGCTCAGAAGCTCCATACAGACAGAACTGACTTCAGTGGCAGATGGCGGAGATCTCACGTCTGTTCCTCACCCTGGGCTTCCTCAGCTGTAAGATTCACAAGATTTAAAGACCATTTACAAGGGCAGGTTGTTAATGACAAATTTGCTTTGTAAAAATCTCAATTAGCATTGAAGTCCTTCTATGCAAACTGAGAGAAGCAAAATCTGCCATTACTAATTCTGAAAATACTAGTTGCTTGGCTGTCATAGTGATCCTCATGTTTTAGTGATTTGTGTTCCAAACGCAGAAGAAAGGGTACAGACATAGAAGATTAATGTTACTTTGATTTTATTTCAGTTTCCCTCAATAAGCTGCCTAGGTAACATATATATATATATTTTCTAATTAAAAGTGTGTTTCTGGGGTGGTTTAATTGGGGTGATTTGGTTTATTTAATTTATGATTCTTTTATTGTTGTGTTTTTTTCCCTGCTATTTATGTACTGTCACTTTACCATTCATATTATTTTTACCTTTTCTCTGTTTTTCTGTGAAAAATTATTTTATAAAAGATAATGAGGCTAATGAGGGGCTATTTTTTGGCACAAGAACAGATCTTGGATTGGTAAAGGAGATTCTCTTACCCTTGGGCAATTTAAATCCCATATACACTATATTGTCAAAAGTATTGGGACACCTGCCTTTACACGCACATGAACTTTAATGGCATCCCAGTCTTAGTCCGTAGGGTTTAATATTGAGTTAGCCCCACCCTTTACAGATATAACAGCTTCAACTCTTCTGGGAAGGCTGTCCACAAGGTTTAGGAGGGTGTCTATGGGAATGTTTGACCATTCTTCCAGAAGCGCATTTGTGAGGTCAGGCACTGATGTGGACGAGAAGGTCTGGCTCGCAGTCCCTGTTTTAAGTTACCCCAAAGGTGTTCTTTCGGGTTGAGGTCATAACACTGTGCAGGCCAGTCAAGTTCCTCCACCCCAAACTTTCTCATTCATGACTTTAGGGACCTTGCTTTGTGCACTGGTCCAAATCATTTGGTGGAGGGGGGAATATGGTGTGGGGTTGTTTTTCAGGGGTTGGGCTTGGCCCTTTAGTTCCAGGGAAGGAAACTCTTAAGGCATCAAGACATTTTGGACAACTTCATTTTCCCAACTTTGTGGGAACAGTTTGTGGATGGCCCCTTCTTGTTCCAACATGACTGTGCACCAGTGCACATGAGTGAGTTTGGGGTGGAGGAACTTGACTGAGTCCTGACCTCAACCCGATAGAACACCTTTGGGATGAATTAGAGCGAAGACTGCGAGCCAGGCCTTCTCATCCACATTAGTGCCTGACCTCACAAATGTGCTTCTGGAAGAATGGTCAAATATTCCCATAGACATATTCCTAAACCTTGTGGACAGCCTTTCCAGAAGAGTTGAAGCTGTTATATCTGTAAAGGGTGGGGCTAACTCAATATTAAACCCTACGGACTAAGACTGGGATGCCATTAAAGTTCATGTGCGTGTAAAGGCAGGTGTCCCAATACTTTTGACAATTTTCCAGAAGAGTTGAAGCTGTTATAGCTGCAAAGGGTGGGCCAACTTAATATTGAACCCTTCGGACTAAGACTGGGATGCCATTGAAGTTCATGTGCGTGCGTGCCAATACTTTTGACAATATAGGGAATCACAATAGTAACAAATTTCAACTAATCTAAAATAAATTATAATGAAAACTAATGCCACGTACACGCGGTCGGAATTTCCGACAACAAATGTGAGCTTGTTGGAAAATCTGACCCTGTGTATGCTCCATCGGACTTTTGCTGTCGGAATTTCCGATAACAAATGTTTGAGAGCTTGTTCTCTATTTTTCCGACAACAAAAAGTTGTTATCGGAAATTCCGATCGCGTGTGGCCATTTCCGATGCACAAAAGTGCTGCGCATGCTCGGAATCAATTTAAAGCATGCTTGGAATCATTGTACTTAATTTTTCTCGGCTCGTCGTAGTGTTGTACGTCTCCGCGTTCTTGACAATCGGAATTTCTGAGCAACATTTGTACGACCGTGTGTATGCAAGACAAGTTTGAGCCAACATTCGTCGGAAAAAAAAACACGGTTTTGTTGTCGGAAATTCCGATCTTCTGTACGCGGCATAAGAATTAATTCGAATAAATTTGTCTCATTTGGATGATAGGAGGCGATAGTTTGGGACTTTTGTCAATGTTTGAAGCATCCGAAATTATGTAACGACATAACAAATGATTCAAATTGATTCAGATCCATTTGTTTTTATTCTAGTGAGCGTAGCGTTAATATTCTAATACGATTCTCTTCATATTGAGGTTAAGAAACGATTCATTTAATTTGTATGTCTGCGGCCCAACAAACAAAGTCAGTTGGGAATTACAGACCCAAAGCCATGGCGCAGGACACTAAATTCTCGCAATCTGATTAGACGGGGGGAGAACTTTTCATCCACATCTGATCAGTATTTCCAGAAGTAGCCGATTGCTTTTAAAATTATGGAGGTTGAGGGTTCTCAGGAGGCTCAGGAGCACTGCAGGTCACTATGAGAGGTGATGGGCACTATGGAGGGCTAGATGCTCTGCCATAGACAGGGGGGGGGCAATGTGGAGGCTGAGGGCTCTCAGGGAGCCTGGGGCCCAGTGGGCCACTTTGGAAAGAGTGAGGACAATAGAGGGCTGGAGACACTGCAGTAGAATGGGGACACTGTAGGATGTTGGGGGCACAGTGAAGGCTGAGGGCTCTTAGGGGGCCTGGGGGCACTGTGGGTCACTATGGGAGGTTAGAGCACTATAGGGGGCTGGTAGCTCTGCAAGCAGGTCGGGGGACACTGTGGGAGGTTGGGGGCACAGTGGGAGGTAGGGGAGGAGGCAATGTGGAGGCTGAGGGTTCTCAGGGGGGCTGGGGTCACTGTGGGCCACTTAGGAAAGAGTGTGGGCAATGGAGGGCTGGAGACACTGCAGCAGAATGGGGACACTGTAGAAAGTTGAGGGGCACAGTGAAGGCTGAAGGCTCTCAGGGGGCCTGGGGGCACTGTGGGTCACTATGGGAGGTTAAAGCACTATAGAGGGCTGGTAGCTCTGCAAATAAGCTTTTGAGACTGTGGGAGATTGGTGGGAAGAGGGGGAGGCACAATGGAGGCTGAGGGCTCTCAGGGGGCCTGGGGGCACGATGGGTTACTATGGTAGGTTGGGGCACTGTGGAGAGCTGGTAGCTTAGCAGCAGGTTGGGAGCACTGTGGGGTTGGCAGGACTGTGAAGGCTAAGAGCTCTCAGGAGGCACAGGGGCACAGTGGCCCACTTTGGTAGGTTGGGACACCATGGAGAGCTGAAGGCCTATGCAGGAGGCTGGGGTAATGTGGGAGGTTGGGAGGGAACTGTGGAGGCTGAGGTCTCTCAGGGGGCCTGGGGGAATTGTGTGCCATTATGGGAAGGTTGGGGGCACTATAGGAGCTGGGAGGTACTGTGGGAGGTTGAGAAGCTACGTCTGCAAAAGGGAACCCATGACCTGGCAGTTGCCCACAGCCTGGTGGTTGAGAATCAGTATGTTAGACAACAAAACTTATGAAACAAATGGAAATATGGAAATATTGTAACCCTTTTGTTGCTGTTCCTCTAGGTGTAAGCCTTGCAGTAGATGTCGTTCAGACCCCCCGTCTAATCTTGCCGGCTGCAGGGGAAAAAGTGCACCTGAAATGCGTTCACAATGTCAGCGGCTTCCCCGTTAAGCTCTGGTACCGTCAAGTGAAACCAGGGCAGCCGATCATCTTGATTGGATACAACTACAGGGAACAGCTTAGTATGGAAAGCAACTTTGAGGGAAAAAACTTCCAGATCAATTATAAGACAGAAGTGGAGAGCATTCTGGAGGTGTCCAGTGTGTCCATCCAAGACAACGCCTTCTACTACTGTGCTAGCAGTATACACAGCAAGACAGCAAGGGAGCAACACTGTACAAAACTGGGGCCACCAAGATCCCCCTCCCTTCTATACAGAGACATACAGTACAGTATAGAGCCAGTTATAAAAAAGAAACCACAAGGCTTCCTGATAGATGATATGGAATGTACTCATAAGAAAATACCACTTCCTGATAATTAAAGCTGAACTTCAGCCTTCCCATCAGTTGCACAGGCTCTTCTCCTGGACTAAATATAAAGGTGTCCTTCGGGCTACCTGAGTATATGAATGTCCCTAAGTGACAGAAATAATAACTATTGTGAAACAGTGCAGCAAAACTATTAGTGTTTACAATATACAAAATAGAAATATAATACAAAGTGATCTCGCAATAATCAAAAGTCATCAAATAACAGTAATATTGAATGTGCAAAAAAGATAATATATGAGTAAGGGCTCTTGCGGACCGTATGTCCATTTTTTCATCCATCCGTTAACGGATGAAAAAGGGACATACATGTATCCCTATGGGATAGCGGGTGTCAGCGGATGAACATCCGCTGACACTCGATCTCATCGGTCGCCGCTATGCTCTGTTTCTGCAGACGGAGGAAAATCCTATTTTTCCATCTGTCTGCAGAGCGGATCGGATGAACACGGACAGATGGTCCGTGTTCATCCAATCCCCCCATAGAGGAGAGCGGAGATCGGACTGTCATCTGCCGGCTCAGCGGGGATCAACGGAGCGATCTCCGCTGAGCAAGCAGATATTTAAGGAACGGATCCTCACGGGATCCGCCCGTGTGAAAGGGCCCTAATCTTGAATGTGCAAATAATATAAACAAGTAGACTAAATAATCAATCAGATAATAATGATGATAAAAAAGTCCAAAAAAGAGTGCTAAAGTCTGTAAAAAGCTATAAAAAGCTCCACAAACAGATAATACTAAGTGCAAAAAACAATGTCTATAAATGGCTCCACAGGTAAGGACTGAAATAGAACACAATCCCTTGATAGGATGAATGTAATATAAAAGTCTTTAAATAGCTCCACAATTGTATAATCTTGATATCCGGGGAGACCAGGCTCTCAAAACTCTCACCTCAAATATTGAAATAATTTGCATCAAAGAACCACAGAATTCATTCCACCTTCATGCAAAATAATTTCCAAACATCCATTGGCGCTTGTCCTGTTCGATGCCAACTATTGGGATATCCTACAGCCGATATATATATATATTTCTCTGCTTGTTTTTATCTCTTATATGTAAGGGTCCATCCACATGTATGGTTTTTAATAAATTAATATTGGATTATTCATACATACTACACCATTGGAGGCTTCTTTCCTTTCTTTCCCCACTTTTATTTGAGTGTGACAGGAATACTCTGTGGAGGATAGATACGGTGCTGGGACGGCTGTAGGATATCCCAATAGTTGGAATGAATTCTGTGGTTCTTTGATGCAAATTATTTCAATATTTGAGGTGAGAGCTTTGAGAGCCTGGTCTCCCCGGATATCAAGATTATACAATTGTGGAGCTATTTAAAGACTTTTATATTACATTCATCCTATCAAGGGATTGTGTTCTATTTCAGTCCTTATCTGTGGAGCCATTTATAGACATTGTTTTTTGCACTTAGTATTACCATATATACTCGAGTATAAGCCGACCCGAATATAAGCCGAGGCACCAAATTTTACCACAAAAAACTGGGAAAACGTATTGACTCGAGTATAAGCCTAGGGTGTCCATCTGCATGCCTCTCTGTGTCTCACTGTGTCCATGTGCATGCCTCACTGTATCCATGCCTCACTGTGCCCATGCCTTACTGTGTCCTGACGTTTAACATGGGAGTCTATGGAAGGGGTTCCCGGCTTTGAAAAATCGGCGCTCCCCGGCCGTAGGTCCCCCAGACAACAAACTTTGCATACTTGTAGAGGAGGAATAAGGCTACATGTGTGCCAAGTTTGGGGTCCAGGGGACCTACGGCCGGCCGGTACAGGGTCCCCAAAGCCCGGGAGATCAGGCTCAAAAAGGTGACTCGAGTATAAGCCGAGGGGGGCATTTTCAGCACACAAAAAATGTGCTGAAAAACTCGGTACCTAATCACCCCTCAGACAGAGCAGTTGGAACTCTAGGATGGTTTTTCTGGCCCCCAGTAATGCCCAAATTGTCTCACCAGCAGTTCAATGTTGCACAGCCATTGTCAAAAGCAATATTTCTCAACCTTATTTTATCCATGGCACCCTTAAATTATGCAAATTCTCAAGGCACATCAGTCTAAAACAGCCTTCCTAAACCTTTTTAACACAGAGGAACCCTCGAAATAACCTTTCTGTCTCAGGGAACCCCTGCTAAAAAATTACTATATCTATAACTCGTGGTACATTAGTGTAATAGTCAGTGGGAAGAATGCTCCTTACACTTGTGGTCATTGGGAAGAATTACCCCCTCATAGATAGCTAAAAAGATCAATGGTGTCAGTGGGAACTTATCTGAGAGGTAGGGATGAGCTGAACACCCCCCTGTTCGGTTCGCACCAGAACCTGCGAACAGACAGAATGTTCGCGTGAACTTTAGAACCCTATTAAATACAATGGACTCGAACGTTCGAAATCAAAAGTGCTAATTATAAAGGCTAATATGCAAGTTATTGTCATAAAAAGTGTTTGGGGACCCGGATCCTGCCCCAGGGGACATGTATCAATGCAAAAAAAAGTTTTAAAAACAGACATTTTTTCGGGAGCAGTGATATTAATAATGCTTAAAGTGAAACAATAAAAGTGAAATATTCCTTTAAATTTCATACCTGGGGAGTGTGTATAGTATGCCTGTGAAGTGGCGCTTGTTTCCCGTGCTTAGAACTGTCCCTGCACAAAATGTCATTTCTGAAGGAAAAAAAGTCATTTAAAACCCACTCGCGGCTATAATGAATTGTCGGCTCCCGGCAATACATAGAAAAGTCATTGATAAAAAAAAAAAAATGCGTGGGGGTTCCCCCAAATTCAATTACCAGGCCCTTCAGGTCTGGTATGGATATTTAGGGGAACCCTGCCACAAATTAAAAAAAAAAATGCGTGCGGTTTCCCCCAAATATCCATACCGGGCCCTTCAGGTCTGGTATGGATTTTAAGGGGAACTCCACCCCAAATGTAAAAAAAAATGGCGTGGAGTTCCCCCCAAAAATCCAGACCAGACCCTTTATCAGAGCACGCAACCTGGCAGGCCGCAGGAAAAGAGGGGGGGACAAGAAAGCGCCCCCCCTCCTGAATCGTACCAGGCCACATGCCCTCAACATGGGTAGGATGTCCCCATGTTGATGGGGACAAGGGCCTCATCCACACAACCCTTGCCCGGTGGTTGTGGGGGTCTGCGGGCAGGGGGCTTATCGGAATCTGGAAGACCCCTTTAACAAAGGGGACCCCCAGATCCCAGCCCCCCCCATGTGAATTGGTAATGGGGTACATTGCACCCCTACCATTTCACAAAGAAAGTGTAAAAAATTGTAAATAAAATACACAGACACCGTTGGGAAAGTCCTTTATTAAAAATAAAAAAATAAAAAATAAAAAAAAAACATTCCAGTGATGAAATCCAGTGTCCCACGGCGATCCGATGTCCAGCGCTGTCCACACAAAACGTCATTGGCTGAGCCTGAGCGGACCTGATGGGGAACTTCCTCCGCAGTGTAATAAATGAATAGACCCGCCCCTTCTAAAGTTCCCCACCAGGTCCGCTCAGCCAATGACGTAGGTGTAAAGCTGAGGACCTGATGCGGAACGTGAGAAGGGGCGGGTCTATTCATTTATTATACTGCGGAGGAAGTTCCCCATCAGGTCCGCTCAGCCAATGACGTAGGCGGGGTCTGACATACGAGAGGGCGGACCTGATGGGGAACTTCCTCCACAGTGTAATACATGAATAGACCCGCCCCTTCTCACGTTCCGCATCAGGTCCTCAGCCTTACACCTACGTCATTGGCTGAGCGGACCTGATGGGGAACTTTAGAAGGGGCGGGTGTATTCATTTATTACTAATTATCCCCATCTCATCAGTTTCCCCCCTATTTATAAGAGCCCCATCACATCAGTGTACCCCCATGACAGAGCCCCCCCCATCACCACAATGTCCCCCCTGGATCACAGGTCCTTTCATCCATCTCTAATACAGGACAAACAGAATCTCATGCTTGCGGCACTCTGGGGGAACTCATAGGGCACGATCGTTGAGAAACACTGGAGTAAGAAACTCACTGGGCAGGTTGGGCTCCTGACTGCACACATGTAAAGGAAAAACATTTTTTAACCACTTGCCTACTGGACACTTTCACCCCTTTCTGGCCCAGGCCAATTTTCAGTTTTTAGCGCTGTTACACTTTAAATGACAATTGCGCGGTCATGCAACACTGTACCCAAACAAAATTGTTATAATTTTTTTTAGACAGATAAAGCTTTGTTTTGGTGGCATTTAATCACCACTGAGTTTTTTATTATTTGCTAAACAAAGAAAAAAATACGCAAGTTAAAAAAAAAAAAAATTCTGTCATAAAGTTTTCACTCCTTCACTGATGTGCGCTGATGAGATTGCACTGATGGGCACTGATAGGCTTCACTGATGGGAACTAATGAGGAGGCACTAATGAGGCTGTACTGATAGGTGGCACTGATGGGCACTGATAGGTGGCCCTGATGGGCACTGAAAGGCGGCACTGATGAGCACTGATAGGCGGCACTGTTGGGCACTGTTAGACAGCACTGATGGGCACTGATAGGCATCACAGACATGCAGCACTAATGAGCACTGATAGGCAGCGCTGATGGGCACTGTTGGGCACTGATTGGCTGCACTGGTTGGCAAACATTGGTAGCACTTGTGGGCACTGTTGGGGCTGCACTGATAATCAAGGCACTGATGATCAGGACACTGATGATTATCAGTGTAGATGTCCCCTATGTGAATTTGACAGTTATCGGCTTTCCTCTCCTCACACCCTGTCAGCGTGAGGAGAAGAATGATTTATAACCAGCAAATCCTGTTTACACTATGATCATCTGTGATCGGACATAGCTAAACACGTGGTAAAAAGCCACTGTGATTGGCTCTTTACCATGATCTGTTATCACAGATGCCTGTGGAAGTGAAAGAAGTGTGATCATGGGAGGACGTCATATGACGCCCCCCCGGCAATGTGTGACCGCACTGTAGCCGTCATTCAGCCATAGCGCAGTCATGAAGTGGTTAACCTTTAGGCTAGGTTAACACTTATGTGGTGTGGGAATAGCCATGATCTGTGCTCTTGTGATTTGCTGTGGGTGTCAATACAAAGTTAATGACAACCCAAACGCAGGTCGCAAACACAATGTACCATATTTATCGGCGTATAACACACACTTTTTTCCCCTTATGGGAAAAATCGTGGGTGTGTGTTATACGCCGACAGCATACCTCGGAGAGGAAGGAGGGAGATGAGCCCTGCTGGAAATCACAGAGCCGTCATCTCCTCTCCACTCAGCTCTCACTCTGCTGTCATGTCACACACACACAGTCCCGCCACCGGCATTGGAACAGTGTTCTGTCTATCCCAGGAGCTGGTCCAATGCCGATGGCGGAGGCGGGACTGTGTGTGTGAGAGCCGAGTAAACAGGAGGTGACGGCTCTGTGATTTTCCGATGTTTAGGCTGCTTTGATGATAGATGGTGAGGCTGCAAATGAGGCTAAAATAAAACGGCAATAATCAGGCTGCATTCATGCATTAACAAACAAAAATAGTAAACTATATAACAAGAGAACTTGTCAATTACTGAAGCAGTGCTTAGTGATCATACCAAATATGACAACTCTATCATATGGAAGTCCATAAGGGTAAATAAATAAATAATATATATATATATAAAGACCACTCAATTCAGTGCAGGTAGCAAGGATAATATTGTCTCAACCGATAAACAGGTAGTCTGTAGAGTCTGATCAGCTTCTTATCTGGCTACAGCTTCAACTGTGTTAACAGCCCCACAATCCTCCTTCCTTATGTAGCGGGCATTTAAATTTGGGGGGGAACATCTGGGTTATTCAACCCAGATGTACTAATTGTTAGGGAGTCCGAGAATCCCTTTTGTGGTTCTTGGAGGACTCTGATGGTGCAAGGTTCCCTGCGGCCTGCAGGTGGCGTTGTCGCCCTGGGCCAGAGTTGAACCCGCACCGCAAGACTGTTCCTTTTTGTCCTTTCCTGGCGCTGGTACAGCGGGGCGGGGAACCCGCTGTGACGCAAAGGGAGAGGAGATAAAAGGGGCGGACGCCCTGACCTTGGGGTTCAGAGTTGGAGGACGCAGCCGTGCCCAGGCACCTTCAGCCTGGGTGCTGGCGTTCCGGAGTTCCGGGCCCAGGTGCCCTTGACCTGGCCGGAGCGAGGAATGGAGTCCATCCCAGGCACCTTAAGCCTTGGGGGGGGGTTCTATGACCAAGGCTTGGGGCCCAGTAACTTCGACTGGGTTCCGCGAGGGTGGAGGAGTCTGAGGGGCCCTAAGGTGTTGGGACCCGTATCTGAGGTGAGGAGGCCGGGGAGTGTAACCCTTCCGAATAGCCCGGTACAGCATTAATCTGGTGACGGCGGGGCCTCTGGTAACTCTCTTGGAGGGATGTCTTCCCCCTGACAGGGGCTGCAACGTAGTGAAGGTAACTCCAGTTCCTGTTCATTAGAGTCGCTGGAAGAGACTCTGAAGCCAAAAAGTACGTTTTACAGCCACTGTGCTTAGCAACCGTTGGTGAAACCTCAACGATTTAGTTTTCTTTGAGGATTGTGCCTTGACCTACTCCCCACCAATACTGAACTGTTCTATGGGTCTCAAACTGTCTGCTCGCAAAGGACTATTTGTTTGCAGTTATGGAATAAATAAGTGTTGGACCTTTTCAGTGTGTGGTACTCCAATTACTGTGAGCAAAGGGGGTTATCAGCAGAACAGACTTGGCTCCGAGCGTATACACAGCCCGAAGGTAATCTGGTGCTGGCCTTCACCTCTACATGCTGTAATCTAGAGGACATGGGCCGTGGTGCACCTCGCTCTCCCCTTCAAGGTACCCCTAGACCGGAGCCAAAGTAACCGCTAAAGAAGAGAGAGAGGGTGAGGCCGCTACACTTATAACAGTTGCCCCTTAGGGGTTCCTACTCACCAGATGGCTGAATTAAGCAGTCACTGTAAACAAATGGATCATCCTATCATCCTCCACCTCTCTGGCACCCCGGAACGCTAGACGATTCTCCTGGCAGCTGGGCAGATGAATCTCCCGCTTCTCACACCAATTCAAAACGCTGGGTACTCCCCCTGGTTTCTATCTCTATGATGAAAAAGCTGTGGGTGTAGTCTCCAAAGAATCCACTGAAGGGTGCTGTGACTGTTCTGTGACGAGCCGCGATAAGACACTCCTTCTTCCTGGCAGATGGACAAAATGGCCAATCCTTGCTACCTGCACTGAATTGAGTGGTCTTTATATATATATATATTTTTTATTTATTTACCCTTATGGACTTCCATATGATAGAGTTGTCATATATTTTGTATGAGCACTAAGTGCTGCTTCAGTAATTGACAAGTTCTCTTGTTATAGTTTACTATTTTTGTTTGTTTATGTTTGTGTATTGTGCACTTTATCCACTTAAGCCCCGGACCATTTGGTAGCTAGAGGACCAGAGGTGAATTCAGAATTTTGCACTGCGCTGCTTTAACTGTAAATTGTGCGGACATGCAATGTTGTACCCAAACGAAATTTGCGTCCTTTTCTTCCCACAAATAGAGCTTTCTTTTAATGGTATTTGATTGCCTCTGCGATTTTTATTTTTTGCGATATAAACGGAAAAAGACCGAAAATTTTGAAAAAAAATGATATTTTCTACTTTTTGTTATAAGAAAAATCGAATAAACTCAATTGTAGTCATACATTTAGGCCAAAATGTATTCAGCCACATGTTTTTAGTAAAAAAAATGTCAATAAGCGTATATTTATTGGTTTGCGCAAAAGTTATAGAGTTTACAAACTAGGGTACATTTTCTGAAATTTACACAGCTTTAAATTTATGACTGCCTATCTCATTTCTTGAGGTGCTAAAATGACAGGGCAGTACAAAACCCCCCCAAATGACCCCATTTTGGAAAGTAGACACCCCAAGGAAATTGCTGAGAGGCATCTTGAGCCCATTGAATTTTTTATTTTTTTGTCCCAAGTGATTGAATAATGACAAAAAAAAAAAAAAATTACAAAAAGTTGTCACTAAATGATATATTGCTCACACATGCCATGTGGAATTTCACCCCAAAATACATTTTGCTGCTTCTCCTGAGTACGAGGATACCACATGTGTGGGACTTTTTGGGAGCCTAGCCGCGTACGGGACCCCAGAAACCAAGCACCGCCTTCAGGATTTCTAAGGGCGCAAATTTTTGATTTCACTCCTCACTACCTATCACAGTTTTGAAGGCCATAAAATGCCAAAATAGCACAAAACCCCCCCAAATGACCCCATTTTAGAAAGTAGACACCCCAAGGAAATTGCTGAGAGGCCTGTTGAGCCCATTGAATATAATTTTTTTTGTCCCAAGTGATTGAATAATGACAAAAAAAATAAAAATTACAAAAAGTTGTCACTAAATGATATATTGCTCACACATGCCATGGTTATATGTGGAATTACACCCCAAAATACATTTTTCTGCTTCTCCTGAGTACGGGGATACCACATGTGTGGGACTTTTTAGGAGCCTAGCCGCGTACGGGACCCCGAAAACCCCCCAAATGACCCCATTTTGGAATATAGACAACCCAAGCTATTTGCTGAGAGGAATGGCGAGTATTTTACAGCTCTCATTTGTTTTTGAAAATGAAGAAAGAAAATATATATATATATTTATTTATTTTTTCAATTTTCAAAACTTTGTGACAAAAAGCGAGATCTGCAAAATACTCACAATACCTCTCAGCAAATAGCTTGGGGTGTCTACTTTCCAAAATGGGGTCATTTGGGGGGGTTTTGTGCCATCTGGGCATTCCATGGCCTCCAAAACTGTGATAGGCAGTGAGAAGTGAAATCAAAAATTTACACCCTTAGAAAGCCTGAAGGCGGTGCTTGGTTTTTGGGGTCCCGTACATGGCTCCCAAAAAGTCTCACACATGTGGTATCCCCGTACTCAGGAGAAGCAACAGAATGTATTTTGGGGTGTAATTCCACATATGCCCATGGCATGTTTGAGCAATATATCATTTAGTGACAACTTTGTGCAAAAAAAAAAAAAATTGTCGTTTTTCCGCAACTTGTGTCAACATATAAAATATTCCATGGACTCGACATGCCTCTCAGTATATAGCTTGGGGTGTCTACTTTCCAAAATGGGGTCATTTGGGGGGGTTTTGAACTGTTCTGGCATTTTATACACAACATTAGGAAGCTTACATCCACTCTTCTAACCACTTGAAGACAAAGCCCTTTTTGACACTTTTTGTTTACATGAAAACATTCTTTTTTTTTGCAAGAAAATTATGTTGAACCCCCAAACATTATATATATTTTTAAAGCAAAGGCTCTACAGAATAAAATGGTGGGTGTTGCATTTTTTTTTTCTACACAGTATTTGCGCAGCGATTTTTCGAACGCATTTTTTGGGTTAAAAAATACACTTTTTTTAATTTTAATGCACTAAAACACACTATATTGCCCAAATGTTTGATGAAATAAAAAAGATGATCTTAGGCCGAGTACATAGATACCAAACACGACATGCTTTAAAATTTCGCACAAACGCGCATTGGCGACAAACTACATACATTTTTAAAAGCCTTTACAGGTTACCCCAGTAGATTTACAGAGGAGGTCTACTGCTAAAATGATTGCCCTCGATCTGACCTTCGCGGTGATACCTCACATGCATGGTGCAATTGCTGTTTACATATGACGCCAAACCGACGCTTGCGTTCGCCATTGGGCAAGAGCAGGGCAGGACAGGGGTGCTTTTTTTATTTATTTATTTATTTTTATTATTAATTTTGCTTTTTTATTTTATTTTTAAATTGTTCCTTCCAAGTATTTTTTTTTTTATCATTTTTATTGTTATCTCAGGGAATGTAAATATCCCCTATGATAGCAATAGGTAGTGACAGGTACTCTATTTTTGAAAAAACTGGGGTCTTCTAGACCCTAGATTTTTCCTCTGCCCTCAAAGCATCTGACCACACCAAGATCGGTGTGATAAAATGCTTTCCCAATTTCCCAATGGCGCTTTTTTTATCCGGGGGGGGGCATTCCCTCCCACTGCTTGTAAAAGCAGTCCAGAGGCTAATTAGCCGCTAGGATTGCTTTTACATGAAAGCCGGCCGCAGGCTGAAAAGAATGATACCAAGATGATACCTAAACCCGCAGGCATCATTCTGGTATAAACATTCAAAGTCCAGCAACATACCAGTACGTTGCTGGTCCTTGTTGGACATGTATTGTAATCTTTTTATTTCATGCAGCCAGTTGGCTGAACGAAAAAAGAGATTGATCGGTGAGTATGCCCACCATTAGAATACCGCCCTTCATCCACCCACTTCCAATGATGGGCATACACGCACCATTTATATATGCCGAAGCATGGGGGCATCCTCCCGCAAAAAAGTTATGCCGCACACACATGGTCGGACTTTTCCACGGGCAAGCCTCCGTCGGAATTTCGACCGTATGTACGCGGCATTAGGAGCAAAATCGCTCCTCCGCCCCTGCTGCCCCAATGCTTCGGCATATTTGCTTTTTTTTTTAACTGTGGTGGTGAAATCACCTCCTACAGCACTGGAGTCGCAGGGATCAGGCCTGTCTCTGCGAACGCTGCAGTTATGTGTGTTTTTGTTTTGTAAGTGACAGTGATCGATCGATACTGCACTTGGGTGGCCTGGGCTGGACGGAGGGGCAAAACGCAGGTGCCAGCAGGTATCTGGGCTGATCCCGCTAACACTGCGTTTTTGGGAACCCTAAACTGCTGGGGACGCTAGTATAGATCTGATCAGATCAGATATTGATCTGTTCAGATACTATACCACTAAGGGGGGTGTATGCTTCACGCGTGGGTGTTAGCGTTACTGGCACTAACCTGACGCTGCCTGGGGTGTGACTCAGACCCTCTCTGACGCTAAAACCTAATTGATATCACCCGCCGGGCGATCAGGGGGTTAAACCTTTATTGGGTTATATACGGCGGGTGCCCTGACACTATAAAAAGCAAACTAACTAACCAGCGTCACCCGTAACACTTATATGGTGATCACTGGTGAAAGAGTTAACTAGGGGCAATCAGGGGGTTAAAACCTTTATTAGATAATATATGGGGGTACCTGACGCTATAAAAACCTGCGGCGAACCTAAAAAAAATTACCAGCTACCGATCTGCATCACCGACACTAAGACAGCGTTTAGAAAAACGATTGCTTAGCGACAGTGGTGATGGGGGTGAAAGGGTTACCTGGGGGGGCGATCAAGGGGGTTAAACCTTTATTAGATAATATATTGGGGTACCTGACGCTATAAAAACATGCGGCGAACCTAAAAAAAAATACTGGCTACGATCTGCATCACCGACACTAAGACAGCGTTTAGAAAAACAATTGCTTAGCAACAGTGGTGATAGGGGGTGAAAGGGTTACCTGGGGGGCGATCAAGGGGGTTAAACCTTTATTAGATAATATATTGGGGTACCTGACACTATAAAAACCTGCGGCGAACCTAAAAAAAATTACCGGCTACCGATCTGCATCACAGACACTAAGACAGCGTTTAGAAAAACGATAGCTTAGTGACAGTGGTGATAGGGGGTGAAAGGGTTACCTGGGGGGCGATCAAGGGGGTTAAACCTTTATTAGATAATATATTGGGGTACCTGACGCTATAAAAACATGCGGCGAACCTAAAAAAAATTACTGGCTACGATCTGCATCACCGACACTAAGACAGCGTTTAGAAAAACGATCGCTTAGTGATAGTGGTGATAGGGGGTGAAAGGGTTACCTGGGGGGTGATCAAGGGGGTTAAACCTTTATTAGATAATATATTGGGGTACCTGACGCTATAAAAACCTGCGGCGAACCTAAAAAAAATTACTGGCTGCCGATCGGCATCACTGACGCTAAGACAGCGATCAGAAAAATGATCGCTAAGCGACAGTGGTGATAGGGGGTGAAAGGGTTATCTGGGGGGTGATCAGGGGGTTAAACCTTTATTAGGGAGGGTTAGGGGGCTACACTGGACCTAAGACTAAACTTTGGTGACACTTTTACAGTCACAAATGTCACTGATTGCAGTGATCACTAAATAAATGGTCACTGCAATCAGTGACACTGTGACTGGGGGCTGGGGGGGGTGATCTGGGGGGTGATCTGGGGTGTCTGGGGGGGCCTGGGGGGGCGATTTATGTCCCTATGTGTCCTGGTGTCAGTGTAGTGTTGTGTGCACTGACCTGATATCTTCTCTTGTACGGCGCTCGGTATATGTGAGTGCCGCACCAGAGATGACATCACTTCCTCCTGCTCCCTCTGTCTGACACAGACAGAGGGGGCATTTCCATTCGCCGGGAGCGATCGCGAGGGGGTGGCCACAACGCTCCCGGACACTTAGCCACCGCTCACTGTACAGAAGGGGGGTCCGATTGGACCCCCCAACTGTACAAAGTCAATCACGTACACTCTACGTGATTGTGCCTGTCGGTGCCATTCTGCCAACGTATATATACAGTGAGCAGTCGTTAAGTGGTTAAAAAGCGGCAGCTGACTTTTTGAATATAAATGTCATATGGTAACATTTGAACATTTGGTGAAGATAATCCATTGAGACCATAGCGCCGAGATAGTGAAAGAAGGCCTTGAACTTCACTATTTTTTGTGCATTCATGCATTGATGGGCTGCAGATGGACATTGATCAGGCTGCAGATGGACATTGATCAGGCTGCAGATGGACATTGTTCAGGCTGCAGATGGACATTGATCAGGCTGAAGATGGACATTGATCAGGCTGCAAATGGACATTGATCAGGCTCCATTGAGGACATCGATCAGGCTGCAGATGGACATTCATGGGCACTGACCCTTAGATTGCTTCAAAGTTGTTTATTTAAAAAAAAGTTTTTTTCCTGAAACTTCCCTCCTTAGGGTGCGTGTTATACGCCTGTGCGTGTTATACGCCGATAAATACTGTATTTGCCTGCACCTGATTGCATGGTACCAAACATCCATATGATCTGGTTCCGTGTGTCTCCTAAAAAGGTACATGCAATTCTTTGGTGCGATGTGGTGCGATTTGAGCCCATTCAAAATTAATAGGCTCAAAACGCACCACACTGAATCACATGTGAATTGCAAAGGAATGGGGTGCGGTTCCTGTGCGATTCACATGCGGTGTACAGTGTGAACTGAGCTTAATGCATTCCCTGCATTAGGGTAACAAATGTCCCAGTATATGTATCGCCCCCAACTCATTCCAGCACTATGGCCAGTCTGTAGCGGCCCTCTCCTTTCTCTATTCATTCACAGGACAGAGGCAACGGCAAGAGCCATTGACTCTTGCTGCTGTCAATTAAACCCTGTGAGCAAAGAGTGGGGGGTAGAGCTGAGCCAGAATGTGTGTGTGTCTATGGACACACACACAGCCCAGCTCGTGAGAGAGCCTGTACTGTACTATGGTGGTGCCCCCAGAAGGGGTTTGGGGCTGCTCTGTGCAATACTATTGCACAGCGCAGATAAGTATAACATTTTTGTTAGTTTGAAAAGAAACATATTTTAGCCTTTTAACAGCTTTCATTTTAAACAGTTAATAGAATACGTAGCCCCTAAAAATGTGCAGAGGCATCCCTGATAATAATTCTCTTAAGAAAAAGTGTCAACATGTAGAGACTAACACTAACGTGTTTGTATTCATGAATATTGTATAATAATAATGATATTTTGTTTTTGAATTGTTTATATACACCTGTAACACTAATGTTAATCAATCAAAAAATCAAATAAAGCAATTTATCAAGAATCCTCCCTCTTTACTTCTCCTTTAAAATAGCTAAGCCACATACCTGTACTAACATTCAGGTTGCAAGGGAATTTACTCTTAGCTTAGTGAATGAGGTAGAGCTCTACCGACTTCCATCATCCAATCATGTAAAAGAAAAAGTACTTTTTTTATTTTCCTTGTTTTGGATTGGGTATTCTTTCCAAAGTGAAATTTCACCACATTCACTAAGCCAAAGGAAAAAATCCTTACAAAGTGCACAACTTACTGTATTTGTCTTTAGTAAATTAGCCCCATACTGTGCCAACCCACAACCTTTCCCCAGCACTATATCCAATCGAATCCACAGCCATTCATAGTGAAAATGCAATATGTATGATAACAATGCCTTTCCCAATCCACTTTTCATTATTTGCTTTTTAGTGAATATCTTCCTGCGTTGAAAACCACAAAAATTACACTGTGGGGTTGATTTACCAAAGTTGAAAGGAAAGTTTCACTTTTCCTCGTCAAATTTGTTTATTGTTTTTTAAATATAACAAAGATTGACAAATTGAGTACATACAAGGATGGTGGTACAATATTCAAATAGCAATAAAGCTAAACATATCGATTTACGAACAGGATGAGTACATAACAATGTAAAAATGTGACGAGTAGAGCAACGAATAAACCAAAAACTATTACATCAAAAGCATTAGAAAATTCCATCAGTAGGAAAAAAGTAAGCTAGTGACTATTGGTTCATTTTGGAAGAGCAGTAATAAGGATATCAATCTAATAGGTACTGTATACATTAAAAACAGAAGAGATATTGGGGGTTATTTACGAAAGGCAAATCCACTTTGCACTACAAGTGCAAACTACAAGTGCAAAGTGCACTTGAAATTGCACTGAAAGTGCACTTGGAAGTGCCGTCGCTGTAAATCTGAGGCGTAGATCTGAAATGAGGGGAAGCTCTGCTGATTTTATCATCCAATCATGTGCAAGCTAAAATGCTGTTTTTTATTTTCCTTGCATGCCCCCTCGGATCTACAGCGACTGCACTTCCAAGTGCACTTGTAGTGCAAAGTGGATTTGCCTTTAGTAAATAACCCCCAATGTGTATATAAGTACCACACAATATTAAAAGAAAGGTAAAAAACAAAAGATTGGAGTAGATAGAGAGAAGAGGGTAGAAACAAGGGGGGAGGGGGTTTACAAGTGGCGATGCATTCCCAAATGAATAGAAATTGTAGTCAAGGCAAATAGAGTAAAATTACCAAGGCAATAATAGTGTGTCATCAAAGTCTGCAGGTAAACAAGGCTTAACCCAAGGAAGCCAGAGTTTCTCAAATTGACCAATTCGATCTCTTTCGATTGCTTCCATTTTAGAATGAATAAGAGCTTTATTAGTTCTGTGTATGGTTTCAGCTAGAATTACATGTTTTGTTTTATATGCCTTAGCAATGGTTTGTTTTGCAGCTGTTAGGAGCTGTAAAAGAAGGCAAAATTGATTCTGTGTGATCCCATCAGGTTTCAGGTTTAATAGGGCTGTAGCAGGATTGGGCTGTATAGGTGTATCAAAGATTTTGGAGGCTGAGTCAAAAACTGCCTTCCAGAATTTTTGGGCAATTGGGCATTCCCACTAAATATGAATTTGTGTGTCAGACTCTGAAGAGCTATGAAAAGAAGCTCCAGGGTAATCAGAAGCATTTTCTAGCGGGAATCAAATACCAACAGCTTAATACCGTAAAGTTAGTTTCCACAGCAGCAACATTAAAAGAAGCAGACTTAGTGGCTGACCATATGCTAGACAATTTAGTAGCATTAAATAGGAAGTAAACCCTGATGTGTTTTACTTCCCTGCAAAGGTAAAGCATAATGGGCAACTTACTATGCATCGCATAGTAGCCCATTATGTGTCACTTACCTGAAACTGAAGCCTGTGAGGTCACTGCTGTCCCCACTAGCAGCGAGCGTCCATCTTCACCCCTCTTCCTTCCGGGGCCTCAAACTCCGGCTCTGTGACTGGCCGGAGTCGTGTGACGTCACTCCTGCGCATGTGCGCGGGAGCCGCCAGTCACAGCATGACCTCCTTTAGAAACGGCACGATCGCCGTTTATAAAGTGCGCCTGCGTCATTGTCTATGGCGCATGCGCCGTAGACATCAGCGCATGTCTCTATTGTAAATGTCTCCTAAACCGTGGAGGTTTAGGAGAGATTTCGAGCACCTACAGGTAAGCCTTAATCTAGGCTTACCTGTAGGTAAAAGTGGTTGTACAGGGTGTACAACCACTTTAAATGAGCGATTAAGGTCTAGTTCCCATTTGGAGACATACGAGGGGGGACCAGTGTTAGTACTAGCTAGAATATGCTTATAGAGAATGGAATCAAGTCCTCTAGCATGAGGGTCAGAAATACATATGCGTTCAAAACACGACATCTGGGATAGTTGGGAGTTGGAATTGAGATAAGATTGGAAAAAAAAATTGATTTGCAAATATCGGAACAGTTCCGTTTGAGGAAGTCCAAATATATCACACAAAGTAGGAAAATAATGTATGGAGGAGGCAGATACCAAATTATATAAACGGGATAAATTAGCTGTATTCCATTCTTTGAAAGAATTAGGAGCGATCCAAGCTGAGAAAAAAGCGGAATTTTTAACAAAAGAAAGGAGCAGAAAATGAGGAGATTGAAGGCCAAGAGAAGTTTTGAATCTGTCCCAGATGGATAAAGAATGGTTTGTGATAGGATTGCGAATAAAAGTGTGATCAGTTGGTCTTAACCATAACATGTTAGTAACTGAAATAGGGTCACAGTCAATAGACTCAATTGTTACCCATAAAGGAATTTCTTTGATTGCATGGTATTTTGGTAAATGTGCAAGGTGTGCAGCATGATAGTAAGCAGAATTATTTGGGAGACCTAAACCTCCGCAGTATTGTGGGAGACAGAGATTAGATTTAGAGGTTTGAGGTTTCCTTTTAGGAAAGTTTCACTTTTCAAGGGAATTTGACCTGCACTTAGGCCCCTTTCACACTGGGGCGGGCAGGTGCGGTGGCGGTATAGCAGCGCGATTTGCAGCGCTGCTATACCGTCGTTCTTACCGCGATATGCGGTCGCTAGGGGGGTGAATTTAACCCCCGCTAGCGGCCGAAAAAGGGTTAATACCGCCCGCAAACCGCGGCTATTGCCGCGGTTTGCGGGCGGTATTACCGCGGTGTCCCATTGATTTCAATGGGCACCCGCGGTAAAGGAGCGGTGAACACACCGCTCCTTTACCACTGTAAAGAAGCGGCTAGCAGGACTTTTGGAGCGGTCCTGCTAGCGCACCGCTTCAGTGTGAAAGCATTCGGGCTTTCACATTGAAGGCTACAGGGCAAGAATTTTTCATGCGGTATAATAGCGCTATTATTAGCGCTAAACCGCATGAAAAACGCCCCAGTGTGAAAGGGGCCTTAGTGAATGAGGTGTAGCTATGCTGACTTACATCATCCAATCATGTGCAAGAAAAATGCTGTTATATTATCCTTGTATGAGATTGGGTATTCATTGCAAAGTGAAATTTCAACACATTCACTAAGCAATGGTGCAAATTCCCTTGCAAAGCAGACAGCCTATTCACCTTGAGTAAATCAGCCCATATGGCTGGCAAAGTCTAAGCAACATCCTTTACTGTTTTCATAAATTGTAGGCGGAGCTGTGCATGTGTAATGTGTTGGCATGTGATTCCAATTACTGTAATATTCAGTGTCATTTGCTTGTTCAGCTATCAGTCTTTGTGTTCAGATTACAATCATTGAGCTTGAATATGATACGGATGCTGCATTTGCTCCTATCCATCTGCTGCTTGCCTTGTAAGTGTCAAAATTAATTTGTAACTGTGTATTCATGAGAAAAGACACTGTGTGTACTTTAATCCTTTTAATTTATAAAAAAAAATCTACATTCCTCAAATTCTTAATCTTGTGCAATGTTGTACGTATGTATATAGTTAATATGGGTTCATGTGTGATTGTAAATTTACTCTAAAGTTGCCAATACGGTATTAAAACAGCACAAAATGTTCTAGTAGACGTTTGAAATAGTGCCCTTTAGTATACCTGGTGGTGATTATCAATGATCAAATCTCGCCATTTATGGACACAGGACAAAAGGATCTGACCACCATACCCTGCTATGAGCCATGCATATCAGGCTGGAAAAATATACAGGGGCACTGATATGCTGAGCTAAAATAGTATAAAAATGATTATAATTTTCCTGCACAGGATCTTAGAATATAATATAAGCAATTGTGGTATTTTAGGTTGAATATATTCTTCTTATTATTTTTTGCATATAAAAATCAAAGCATATGCGGGTACAGAATAGAAGAAAGGGAGGAGAATAAAGTGTAACAATTATCATAAATATACAAAAATGGCCCTTCAGGGGCCACAAGTTACAATTGTGGTAATTTAAAAAAGGTACAATCCAGGTACTTTCTAACCTAGAAACATAGAAGAGTGACAGCAGAAAAAAGTCAATTTAGTCAGTCCCATTTTTTTTTTTACTTTTTTTTTCTACCAAAGTATAGATCTATGTTTTTCCCCAGCATGTTTGAATCTACTTGTTGACTGACTAACTAAATCTGCTGGAAGTCTATTCCAAGCATCAACTACACTTTTGGTAAAATAATACTTTCTAAGATTAGTTATGAACTTTCCTCCTGCTAGTTTGAAGTCATGTCCCCGTGTTTTTGGTCTTAGATTCATACTGAAAATCCTACCCTCCTGAACCCGAAACCCCTGCTAGCTTAACCACTTAAGCCCCGGGCCATTTGGCTGGCTAAATATCAGAGCACTTTTTGCGATTTGGCACTGCGTCGCTTTAACTGACAATTGCGTGGTCGTGCGACGTGGCTCCCAAACAAAATTGACGTCCTTTTTTTCCCACAAATAGAGCTTTCTTTTGGTGGTATTTGATCACCTCTGCGATTTTTATTTTTTGCGCTATAAACAAAAATAAAGCGACAATTTTGAAAAAAAAACTTTTTTTTTTTAACTTTTTGCTATAATAAATATCCCCAAAAAATATATAATTTTTTTTTCTCAGTTTAGGCCGATACGTATTCTTCTATATATTTTTGTTAAAAAACCCCGCAATAAGCGTTTATTAATTGTTTTGCGCAAAAGCTATAGCGTCTACAAAATAGGGGATAGCTTTATGGCATTTTTATTAATTTTTTTTTTTTTTTACTAGTAATGGCGGCGAACAGCGATTTTTATCGTGACTGTGATATTATGGCGGACACGCTTTTGATGCCATTTTGGGACCATTGTCATTGATACAGCGATCAGTGCTATTAAAATGCACTGATTACTGTAAAAATTACACTGGCAGTGAAGGGGTTAACCAGTAGGGGCGCTGAAGGGGTTAAGTGTGTCCTAGGGATGTGTTCTAAATGTGGGGGTGATGGGCTACGTGTGACATGACACTGACCACCGCTCCTGATTACAGGGAGCTGTGATCAGTGTCACTAGGAAGAATGGGGAAATGCTTGTTTACATCAGCATTTCCCCGTTCTTCCGCTCCGTGAGACGATCGCGAGTATTCCCACGGACATCAAATCCGCGGGACCCGCGGTCAAACTCACAGGGCTTGCGGCGGGCACGTGCGCGCCCACAATGCCGCATCTTAAAGGGGACGTACCTGTATGTGCCATCTGCCCAGTCGTGCCATTGTGTCGACGTATATCGTTGTGCGCTTGTCGACAAGTGGTTAAGAACATGGTCCTGCGTTCTTGATCTAAGCTACATATTGAAAATAATTCCCTCCTGAACCTTATTCATACTCTTTATGTATCTAAAGGTTGCAGTCATGTCTCCCCTTTCCCTTCGTTTTATCAGACTGTACATATTAAGTTCCTGTAGTCTCTTATGGTCTTATCAATATCTTTTGTAAGTGAGACCTCCAGACCTGCACTGTTTTCCGCCCCCCCCCCCCCCCCCAAAAAAAATTACCACCAGCCGCCACTGGTATTAACCCTTCCCTATGCTATCCAAAAAACTTAAACGTTTTTGGCTAAAGCTACACTTAAAAAATGTATCTATTCCAACTTACAAATATATTCAACTTAAGAACAAACCTACAGACCCTGTCTTGTTTGTAACCCGGAGACTGCCTGTATATATAATTTGCTGTTTACTCCATTAATAGGACCAAGAAACAATTTTTGTTTTATCCTACCTAAAACTGGCTTTGATCCTAATATTTAACCCTGACAATTGACCCTGACCTTTGACCCCTGACCTTGACGTTAACCTAGAGCAAGCTCTGCTCTATATATTTTATTTTATTTTTTTCACATGCATACGTTTTTTTTTGTTTGCTTATGAAAAGATACAATGTATCTTTTTCTCCATTCAAAAGGAAGAGGAGTATAGGGAGGGTTGTTACTGATCACTGCGATAGTCAGTCACTTTTGGAGCAGGGTCTCCTGGATCCCAATTGTTAGTATGAGACAAGGAGCTGTCGGTGATGGCTTAGTCTCTGCGCTGACTGGGCGCGTACTTTTAGCACATAAGCCAGAACGCAGATATATGGCACCTCAGAAGAAGACCCATTTCCATGATGCTGCTTATATGTGTGCGGGTGGCATCATCAGGTTAAATGTATTTTTTTTTAATTCAAGCAGTATAAGTACCTCTATGTGACCTGGCATCAGCCCCTTGCAATCCCTGTACAGCAGAACTTAGACTAGAAGAGTGAGAAGCAGCACAAGGAGCCCAATCAGTTCATGTGCTGACAATAAGCATGCTGAAAGGAGAAGAAATAATTTGAGCCCCCATCAATCTAGTAATTGCTTTGTCCCTTATGGGTCAATTTCCACTCAAATTAATCCCCTTCATTACCAGGCCATTTTTTGCTATTCGGCCCTGCGCTATTTTAACTGCTTATTGTGCGATCAAGAAACACTGTACCCAAACAAAATCAATATAAATTTTTCCATACAAGTAGAGCTTTCTTTTGGTGGTATTTGATCACCACTGGGTTTTTTATTTTTTATTATATAAATGAAAAAATACTAAAGATTGTGAAACTGCTATAAAAAAAATATCCAAAAATGTTTAATGTCTTTGATAAAAAAAAAAAACAAAAAAAAAACAGTTAGGCCTCATGTACACTGCTGCTGGTAAATGGACGTTTAGAAGCAGTTGGGCATTTTTTTCAACTGCTCCTGACTCTCCTCAATGTTATCTTATCAGTACATGTACACTGGGTCTTCTACAGTCGTTTCTAGGCAGTTGAGTTTAGAGGCTTTTTCTGGAACCCAAAAGCTGTGTTTAGAGGCGTTTCAAGCGCTAAACGCGGCTAAATGCGGTAACTCACGTTTAGCAGCGTTTCGTTTATAGACGTTTTTCATTTTAACCAAAAAAAAAAAAAAACGCGGCTAAACACGTCATGTAAACGCGGCTAAACTGACATTTTTAGATGCTGGTTTCTAGCTGTCAAGTAAATCGTTCAGGAGAGGTTGAACAACGTCCCCTGTACATGAAGCCTAAGTCAGTTCCCACTCAGTGTCAGATTGTCCGCCGCATTATCACAGTCCCACTATGCCCGCCATTGCTAGTAAAAAATAAATAAAAAAATCCATAAATCTATCCCATAGTTTGTAGACACTATAACTTTTGCACAAACCATACAATATATGCTTATTGGAATTTTTTTACCAAAAATATGTAGCAGAATACATATTGGCCTAAATGTATAAAGAAATTCGATTTTTTACATTTTTTTATTGGATATGTTTTATAGCAGAAAGTAAGAAATATATATATTTTTTTTTCAAAATTGTCGGTCTTGTTTAGGTTTAGAAAAAATAAAAACCGCAGAGGTGATCAAATACCACCAAAAGAAAGCTCTATTTGTTGGAAAAAAAGGACATACATTTTATATGTAAACAAAAATGACCGTACAATTGTCAGTTAAAGTAATGCAGTGCCGTATCGCAAAAAATTGCCTGGTCATGAAGGGGGGTAAATCTTTTGGAGGTCAAGTGGTTAAAGACCATTTTTTTAAGCAATAGAGCCCTTGGAGGTGTAAAAATAAAATAAAAGCCTTATTGGCTGCAATGCCCACCTTGTATGCTGTGCTGTCCCTTATAATGTAATTCCACCACTAGATGTCCTCAGTCAGCATGTCATGAACACACCCCCTTCAATTTGGCACCCGGAATTTACATGCAATGTCATCACATCAGCACAGCTTTCTGCATTGCGGAGAACTGCCCGCTGTTGGAAGTAAAGCAAAAAATAGGCACAGGGGGCTTTGAAAGCTGTGAAGCCCTCAAATGGTTGAACTTCAGGATCAGCAAATATTGTCCAAATCCATTCTGTATATTCTTCCTTGAATCTCGGTGTGCTTTGTGTATTTCTTCCAGATCTGTGCAGTAATCCAGTGTGAGACTTTTCCTGTAACAAAGACCACTCACTGCTGCTTTCTCTCCTTGTGCAGGGTGACTGGTCTTATCTCCGCCCCCTCCTGTAGTGTTCTACAGGCAGCCTGTAATGGGAGGAGCTTTCTTGGCCCCTCCCACAACTCTGCTCTCTGCACAGACTATGTACAGCACAGTGATGATGTCACTGCTACTTTTATAAGGCAATGGGCAGTATAGTAGGCGGAGCTGTATGTGTCTAGGGTGTTATTTTGTGCCTCCCATTTACTATAGCCTTGTGTCACCTCCTGCTCAGCCATGAGCCTGAATTTTACATCAGTTTAGAAATGTTGAGCTTAAATTTGATACATATTCTGCTTCTCCTCTTTTCTCGATTTTGTTTGCCATGTAAGTGACCCAGTCATTAATTGCTGTTTGATAATGGCATTGGTGTGCGCAGCCTATTGTATTAGGGTGTGCACCCCAGAGAACAAACGCACATGTGTGTATATCAGCAGAGCAGTGGAAGGTATGACTAGAGCAGAGATTGGTACAGTAGGGCAGTGGACAGTGTCAGTTTTCTACTTTATAATTTTTTTACAATTTTATTTTTGCAATTATTTTTTATAATATTTTTTTGTTATGTTATTATTTTTTACAATTTTACAAATATAGTTTACAAGCTTCAGTTAAAAATGAACACAGGAGCGATCGGTACAGATCACTCACTGTGTTCATCCAGAAAAGGAAGGGGTAAATGAAATATTTTCCCTCGCTCTCCATCCTAAAACATCCCCCCCCGCAGCAGCTAGTGGGACAGGTGAGGAGGTAAGCTGGCAGCACTGCAGGGAGGAGACAGGGGCGCCAGGAAGCAGGGGAAATCAGCACTGCATGGGGTGATTAGGGTGTGCCCAGGCACACCCGGCACACCCTGTGCGCACTCCTATGGATAATGGGATGAGACACTGAATAAATCTTAATTATTAATGAGCATTATTGTATTATTATTTTATATTTGGTTCATATGGGTTTATTTAGGTATGTCATTTTACTTTAATGCAACTAATATCAAGGTATTATGAAGTAGCTGGAGCAAATTGGACCATGCTTCATAGGGTATTTTTTTTCTCGATCAACTGTGGGCATAAAATTGTGTATGTGGAGGTTTTCTTTTTATTTATTTTTGTTATTGGTTGAACTAGAACTAGTTGGAATTTTGTATTCAATCTTACTAACTATGTAACTATGTAGCACAACATATTTTAGGGAACATTTTAACCTCTTCAGGACTGGCTGCCTACAGGCACAGTGATGTACCTATGTGTCACTGGCCTCTGTCAGCTACAGCCCCCCTCACAACTTCCCCTGCAGGGAGAAGGGAAAAAGAGATTTTTAATAAAAAGTAGCTCATAATACACACATTACACTTGTTAGGCACACACTTAACCCCTTGATTACCCCAAGATGTTAACCCCTTTCTAGCCAGTGCCATTAGTACAGTGACAATATTTAGCGGGGGTCAGCAACCAGTAGATCATGGACAATTGACTGGTAGATTGCGGTCTGGGCTTGCTGACCCGCCATCCCAGAGCATCAAACAGAGTGCAATGCAGAGGGACTACTTGTAAAGTTGGATCTGTAGTAGGGAGGAAGAGCCAAATAAGCCGATGCCTCCTCTGTAGTTCCGGCTCCTGTCCCATGTAAAAAGATACCAATTGCACTCCACCTCTTATCCCGGCTAGCGGTCTCCAGAGTGGTGCCAGCAGCAGGAAAGAAGAGATCTTCAGGTTAGTGTGAAGCAATACACCGGGTATAACAGTATAAGGCCTCATGCCCACTGGCGTTTTTACAGCTGCGTTTTTGAGCGTTTTTTACAGCTTAAAAACGCCTGTCCATGTTATTGTAAATATTTTTATTTTTTTTTTGAAAAAAAAAAAAAAAAAAAAAAAAACGTCGGAGCTAAAAACGCGACCGCGCGTTAGTGCGCGTTTTTTGCGCGTTAGTGCGCGTTTTTGCGCGTTTTTTGACGCTCGCGTTTTTTCCTGCCTAGTTCTGACGCTGAGGAACGCACTGGCCCTGGGTTTTTTTTACAGCTTACAAACGCCTATGCTCTTTACAGCTCAAAAACGCCTAGGTGGGCATGAAGCTATAGACTAACATGGACAGGCGTTTTTAAGCTGTAAAAAACGCTCAAAAACGCGGCTGAAAAAACGCCCGTGGGCATGAGGCCTAAGGCTGCTATTACACTGATTTAAACCCATGATTGCCATGCAATGCATGCAATTGCGACACGGTAGTACGACAATTAGAGGTTTAAATCAGGTGTGAGGAGGCAGCACTGTGCCCGGTGATCTTTGACTTCTATGTTGTTCAGGTAGATCTCCACCTCTTTAAGGTTGCCTATCCCTGGTTTATAGTATTATCCCTGAATTACTGTCACTGGTGATGTCAGTGTCAGTTAGTCAATTCCCACCCAGAGTGTCACTTAGTGTCAAATTGCCCCACCAAACTATCACAGTCTCACTATAAGTTGCTGATCACCACCATTAGCAGTATAAAAAAATAACAATTTCAGTATGTATACCATAGTTTGTAGACGCTAAAACTTTCACGAAAACCAATCGTATTAGACATGTGCATGAATACATTTTATTTTGCTTCATTTTCCATAAAATTGTTTAATTAAATTTGTTTATTTCCGTTTAATTCGTTTTCAGAATTAGTTTTTATTTGTTTATTCTATTCTTTTCTATTCTATTATTTTATTTTCTATTCTATTCTTTTCTATTCAAATTTATTCTATTCAAAATTCTAATTTTCAGGGGGTACTGTGGACTACTATGGGAGGTTGGGGGGCACTACATGGGCTGGTGGTTCTGCAGCAGGCTAGGGGGCACTCTGGAAGGTTGGGGGGCACTGTGGAGGTTAAGTGTTCTCAGTGGGCCTGAGGGTACTATGGATCACTATGGGAGGTTGATAGGCACTTTGGGAGGTTAAGGTATCTGCATGTGGAGAAGGGGAGCAGTGGGCTATGGCCCAGTGGTTGTGAATCACTGTATAAGACTACAAATTTTTTAAAATACATGAAATTCTTGTAATCCTTTTTGTTGCCTGTCCACTAGGTGTAAGCCTTGCAGTAGATGTCATCCAAACTCCCCATCTGGTTTTGCCAGCCGCAGGGGAAAGAGTGCAACTGAAATGTGTTCATGATGACAATACCTTCCCTAGGAAATTATGGTACCGTCAGATAAAATCTGGAGATCCGATTATCCTGATTGGATACAGCTACAGGGAACAGCTTACTATGGAAAAAGACTTTGAGGGAAGAAACTTTAGGATCAATCGTAAGACGGACATGGAGAGCATTCTGGAGGTGTCCAATGTGTCCGTCCAAGACAATGCTATCTATTACTGTGCTAGCAGCATACACAGTGAGACAGCAGGGGAGCAACACTGTACAAAACTGGGGCCACCAAGATCCCCTCCTCTCCCCTCTATACAGAGACATATGGAGCCGGTTATAAAATAAACCACAAGGCTTCCTGATAGATGATATGGAATGTGCTCATAGGAAATTACCACTTCCTTATAATTAAAGCTGAACGCCAGCCTTCTCTTTAGTCTTGAACAGTTTTACAGGATTATCTCATGTACTGAAATTGCTTACTCTGATTGCACTGCACACTGTGAGCTTCTCAAAATGTGCATTAGAAGCTGTAGCAGATAGAGCCCGTCTCATTTCCTGGCTGGAGGATATCCAGAATCATCTATCCTTTTTCTCCCCAGCCTGCCTGTCCCTGGTCTGCCCCTTTCATTCATTGGCCTTTAGTTCTTTCAATTATGGAGGCTCAGCATTACCTAGGGTGATCTGCATGCAAATACAGCCTGTCTAGGAACACCTACTCCCCCAGACTGACACCCACCCATTAAAGCATTTTGATATTGGCATAACTTATCATTAGTGCCAGCCCCCTGCTTGCATCAGGACTGAGTATGGCATGGTCATGAAGGGGGGGGGGGTAAATCTTCGGGAGGTCAAGTGGTAAAATCCGCAACAGATTTAGCCATTCATGGTGCTGAAATTGCATACACATGTCATTGCATTCCCAACCCCTTTTTGCTCTTTAGTAAATATCTTCCAGCCTTGAAACCCACATACATGACACTATGAGGATGATTCACTAAAACTGGAAAGTTCAAAATACAAGTAGTTGTGAAGCCTCAAGGTTTTTCACCTTAATGCATTCTATGCGTTAAGGTGAAAAACCTTCTGTGCTGCAGCTCTCCCCCAGACCTCCCTCCCCCTTTTCTTACTTGAGCCCCATCCGATCCAGGGATGTGCTTGAGCGCAGCAGCTCCAGCTGCTGTCTCTCTCCTCATTGGACAGATTAATCGCAGCAGAAGCCATTGGCTGTCAATTAAATCCAGTGACATAGGAGCAGAAGGGGGGGGCCGAGTCCCACTGTCTGTGTCAATGGAGCCTACATGGGTGCCCCCAGGGAAAGCACCCAATAAAGAGGAGGGGCCTGGAGAAGAGGACTGTAGTGCTCTTTGCAAAATGATTGCACAGAGCAGGTAAGTATAGGCATGTTTGTTATTTTTATTAAAATAAAAACAACAACAAGGGTTTACAACCCCTTTTTAGTGCTGCTGTGCATAGAAACCAATCAGTTTCCCTTCTTTTTTTTTTAACTAAGCAAGCTGACATTAGAAGCTGATTGGCTACCATGCACAGCTGCACCAGATTTTGCACTCCCAGGTTTTAGTAAATCAAGCCATATGGGTTTGATTTATTAAAGTAGTTGTAAAGGCAGAAGGTTTTTTTTTTTATCTTAATGCATTCTATGCATTAAGATAAAAAACTTTTTGTGTGTAGCAGCCCCCCCAGCCCCCCCCCCCCCAATTACCTACCTGACCTCCTTCTCTCTCCAGCAATGTCCACGATCCCCTCAGCCATCTAGTACACTCCTCCTGATTGGCTGAGACAGACAGCGGCGCTATTGGCTCCCGTGGCTGTCAATCAAAGTCAGTCAGCCAATAAGGGGAGAGAGGGGGCAGGGCCAGGTCGGGGCTAGGTGTCTGAATGGATGCACGGAGCTCTGACTCGGCTTGGGTGACAAGCTGCTCGTTAAGGGCACTCAAAGGAGGGAGGGACTAGGAGCAGCAAAGAGGGACCCGAGAAGAGGTGGATCTGGGCTGCTCTGTGCAAATCCACTGCACAAGTATGGATAACATGTTTGTTTTTTTTTTGTTTTTTTTAAAGCGAGCCTTTACAATCACTTTAAAGGTAAATAGACAGTTCACTTTGCTAGAGAATTTGCCCTTTGCAAGGTAATTATCCCCAGAGTTTACTGAATGAGGTGAAACTCTGCTGACTTCCATCACTCAATCCCATGAAAGACAAAACTTTTTTTTGTTTGTTTTTTTTGTTACATTTTCCATGCATGTGATTCGTTATTCTTTGCAAAATGAAATTTCACAACATTCACAGAACTAAGAGAATATTTCCCTTGTAAAGTGCAACTTTCCTTTCAAAGTGAAACGCCTATTTGCCTTGAATAAATTACCCCTATTACTGACAAATTCTAAAGCAGCTTTTGTCTGCAGTACTTTACTATTTTTCATAGATTGCAGGCGGAGCTGTGCATGTGTAGGGTGTTATTATGTGACTCCCAATTACTGCAGCATTCATTGTCACTTCCTGCTCAGCTATCGGCTAAACTTGTCTTCACATTTCTAGCGTTGAGCTTGAAGATGATACGGATTCTGCATGTCCTCCTATCCATCTGCTGTTTACCTTGTAAGTGACAAAATTCATTTATTACTTTTTATAGATGGGATAAGACCATGGATCTTAATTCTTGACATTCAATGTTGTATGATTGTGTAAAGTTCACATGGGATCATGTGCGTTTGTAATTTTGTCCTACAGTTGCTAATACTGTATTAGGCCTGATTCACACCTATGCATTTTTTGTGCTTTTTGCATTTTGCAGATTTGCACTACAGAACGTGTTCCATAGGAAACCATGTTAAATGGACTGTAGTGCAAATCTGCAAAATGCAAAAAGCACTAAAAATACATAGGTGGGAATCAGGCCTTAAAGTAGCACAACATATCCCAGAAGAAGTTTAAAATGGCACCATTTAGCATAACCCATACCTTGCAATTAACAATTTGGACACAACCATGCAATAATCTCACTGTGTGCGGACATAGGACAAAATGATCTGACCATTGTCATACCCAACAAAGTCTAATTCATATTCTTCTCTATTATTGGCAATCATGCTATATTCTTTTGCTGAACGGAATACCATGCTATGGGCTATCAGACTAAAAAAATGTGCCCAGGGACACTGGTATGCTGAGTTAAAATAATATAATCAAATTACTACGATATTCCTGCAAAGAATGCATTAAGGTAAAAAATCATGAGACTTTACAACTCCTTTAAGGGCACGTTCCTGTGTTCTTAAGCTTTGTGTTGAAATCCCTGCCCTTCCGAAATCTTCACTACTAATATTCACACCCTTCATGTATCTAAAGGGTTTTAATCATGTTACCCCTTTCCTGGCATTCCTCCAGACTATACATATTAGGTTCCTGAAATCTCCTTATATGTTTATCCCTCAGACCTTTCATCATTTTTGTTGCCTGACTTTGGACTTGTATCTTATCAATATCTTTTTGTAAGTGAGGTCTCCAGAACTGGACACAGAACTCTAAATGAGGACTAACTAAAGATCTGTATAGAGGGATCAAGACCTCCTTCCCCTGCTGGTGATCCCTCTAGTGATAACTAAGGATTTATACAGGGAATTAGGACCTCCTTCCTCCTGCTGGTGAGTGTGACCCTGTCTAGTGATATCTGATGATCTATATAGAGGAATCATGGCCTTCTTTCTCCCACTGGTGACCCTCTCTAGTGATAACTAAAGATCTATATCGAGGAATCAGGACCTCATTCCTCCTACTGGTGATCCCTTTAGGGATATAAAGATCTATTCAGAGAAATCAGGACCTCCTTCCTCCTGCTGGTTATCCTTCTAGTGATAACTAGGGTTACACCACAGAATTCTTTTCACTTTTCTCACTGTCTGGCCATACTGCTCATTTTGCAATCATCTGAAATATGAACCCTCAAATATTTTTCTTCCCTAGTTATGGCCAACACTGTACCCCAAATATTGTACTCCTATCAAGGGATTCTTTTTCCTTAGGTGCATTATTTACATTTAGAAACATTGAACTGCATTTTCTACTACTTGACCAATCTTCTAGCAATGCCAAATCATGTTCCAAGTTACAGATACCTCCAGGGATATCAACCCTTTGCACACTTTTGTGTCATCAACAAAAAGACATACCTTGCACAATAAACTTTTAGTTACATGACCTATACAAACCCTGTAGCTATATCACTTGGATGATAAAATGCTCTTAAAGAGGAGGTCGCGCCTGGGTAATTTTTTTTTTAAGTTAGCAGCTACAGATACTGTAGCTGCTGACTTTTAATATTCGGGCACTTACCTGTCCAGGGAGCCCGCAATGTTGGCACCCAAGCCGTTCTTCGGGTCGACTACTCGAGTGCTGCCGCCGCCATTCCTGGTGAGGGAACCAGGCAGTGAAGCCTTGCGGCTTCACTGCTGGTTCCCTACTGTGCATGAGCGAAGTGTGCTGCGCATGAGCAAAGTGTGCTGCGTATGAGTGAAGCGTGCTCTGCATGAGCGTAGTGCGCTGCACTTTCCAATTGACCCGGCAGCGGGGGAAGAAGATGGGGGGCCAAACTTCCTGGAGATCCCAGAAGTGGGGAAGGGGACCTGTCAAAAATGGGTCCCTGTTCCCCCGAAAGGTGCCAAATGTGACACTTCCACTTTTGGGTGGAACTCTGCTTTAAGTATTTTCCTGTCATAAGTATGGGCAAAAGCCCATTAAACAAAAACAAATCTAACTTGCATGAAAAGTTGATTTTAATTCTGTTCCTCCTGGATCCATTAATTCCTGGATCTATTAATGGCATGAGCCAAAACTACAGAGAAAAACAACTTCCAGGGCAAAGCTTAAAAACCATAAGATCAATGACAATTGGCAGCTATGATATTCAGCTCATTTTAAATATGATGTTAAAGATTACAAAGAAAAAAGTACTTACAAATTACCAGCCATAGATATTGATAGATTTTCATTTGTGTTATTTTTTGTTGCTACACATTAATATACAAAGATATATCAAATAATAACTACAGTAGTGTAATAGGAATTTAGATACAGTACGTTGACGACATACAAAGTGTTCTCTCTCTGTCCCAGCAGTCTCGCTGGCTGCCGATGTTATCCAGACACCAAAGTTGTACATGGCTCAGTCTATGGACAATATATCACTGACATGTGAACATGAGGACTCCAACTACAATAGAAAGTTTTGGTACAGACAAAAAATGGGGAAAGAGCTTGTGTTAATGGGATACACATCATACAAGGAAAAAGCCGAAATGGAGAAAGATTTTAAAGATGGAAGATTCATCATTTATCCTGAGAAAACTGAGAAAAGTATTCTGATCATCAGCAAAGTCACTGCAGAAGACAATGCACTCTATTACTGTGCTAGCAGTTTCCACAGTGAGAGAAGAATAGCTGGAGAGTGTGCAGAAACAAAAGACACCTCCCTGATAAATTGTTACATATAAATATGACACAGGAAACGTTAGTGGGAATTTATTAAAGCAGGTGCAGTGTCTTTATTGTATCAATGGCAGTGCTTTGATCTTAGAGATTTTATTTTGTTTGTGATCACATGACATGAAGGTTTAGAACGTTACCTCTATGATTGCATACTTGTGTGGAAAGTGTTCCATCGTGTTTGCATTTTAAATATACTTATTTATTAAAGCAGAATTCTTTCTGAACATGTTACAGACATTTTTAGGGTGACACAGGAAACCTTATTCCTGGTCCCAAAAAAGTGTTAAAAACTGTCCGATCTGTCCACCGCAATGTTGCAGTCCCGCTAAAAATCGCAGATCACTTCCATTACTAGTAAAAGAAAAAAACTAATAATAAAAATGCCACAAATCTATTCCCTATATTGAAGATGCTATAACTTTTGCGCAAACCAATCAATATACGCTTGTTGCGATTTTGTTTACCAAAAATATGTAGAAGAATACATATTGGCCTAAACTGATAAATAAATTTGTTTTTGTTTTTTTTTTTAAATTGGGGGATATTTATTTTAGCAAAAAGTAAAAAATGATGTGTTTTTTTTTCAAAATTGTCTGTCTTTTTTGTTTATAGAGCAAAAAATAAAAAACACAGTTGATCAAATACCATGTTTTATAGCATAAAGTAAATATAGTTTAAATATAAGTAAATATTGTTTTATTTTTCAAAATAGTCAGTTTTTTTGTTTATAAAAACCACAGTGGAGATCAAATACCACCAAAAGAAAGCTCAATTTGTGGGGAAAAAAGGACACAAATTTTGTTTGGCTACGGCGTTGCATGAACGCGCAATTGTCAGTTAAAGCGACGCAGTGCCATATCGCAAAAAAGGGCCTAGTCATTAAGGGGGCAAATCCTTCCGGGGCTGAAGTGGTTAATAAATGCTTGGACATTATTCCGGAGAGCCATGGTGTGCTAGCAATTCATGCTTTGATGTATGATGTTGCCAGTCTCCAGTTGATAGTTGCTACAGCACCCGTTTACCTGTTGCCCCCTCCAGGAATGTGCAATGGAAATATTACATATTGTTACCTAAAACACTAACACTAAATAACGATTTTTTTTTAAATCCTTCATTCTGGCCTTTAGCCCTGACCATGACTTTTGACCATGACCTTGACACTAACCCAGATCAAGTTCTTATCTAGGTCTTTTATATTTATTATTATTATTATTAATAATAATCATTTATTTTACATTTTCTCCCGTGGCTAGGAGAAAAAGATATAAGGTATATTTTTCTCCATTCAAGAGTAGAAAGAGTACAGGAGCTGGTTGTACAGTTCAAAAAACAAACAAAAAATCCAAGCTCACTTACCAGCCAGCCTGCAACAAACTGAATTGACCCTGTCTAACAGTTCACGTTAAAAATAAGGGGTATAGTTTGCACACATTTGCAAATACATGCACATGCTGCAGAGGCCATGTCACGGCACCTTAGTGTCCTAACTTTATAATTTGATAGTTTCCAAAGTTGGAGCACATATACAGTATAATAATGGATACTAGCAAAAAAGTGGGGTACCCACCTTCTAGTATATAGACTATGCTGCTAGCCAAATTGTACGTTTGAAGAAAAGAGGAAAAGAACTCCCAGTGGCTTATGCACAGCTTCAATGATGTATTAACTCATAATAAAAGTATTAAATGATTTTATTGTACATGGGTATCAAATTTACAAATTCATTGGAAAAGTACAAGTAAAGAAGAAGGATTGGGGAATGGATCCAATTACATAGAAAGGTACAACAATAAGAGCTCTGGTGTACAAATTATAACGGTATTTTCAGTCATGTGTCACAATAACCATATACAGGTCACCACTGTGGGTTGGCATGTATATGGATCACCAACGCGTTTCGATCTTTAATAATGTGATGATCTTCCTCAGGGGGTATCATGTGGACATCTTACGTGAAATACTATATGTGCTAAACCAGAGTATAGTCTAAAAACATGGTGGGTAATTTCTCCATGAGGACCAACCAGTCAGAGGAAACGAAGAACCCAGGGTCTGCCTTTTTATAGGCTATTTTCAAAAGTGTTAGATATATATATAATTTTCCTGCTACTTAGTTGCAGTCTCCTTCTAACAGTACATGTCATCAAGGATCTGGTCTGTAAGAAAATTCAGTCCAAATGTCTATCCTTTTATTAGGGTTCACTGAAAGATGTCCTGTGTAGCTGCATGAGTCTTGTCTGTGTTGCAGTCTGCCTGTCCAAATGGAAATGCCAAATAGCCTATAAAAAGGCAGACCCTGGGTTCTTCGTTTCCTCTGGCTGGTTGGTCCTCATGGAGAAATTACCCACCATGTTTTTAGACTATACTCTGGTTTAGCACATATGGTATTTCACGTAAGATGTCCACATGATACCCCCTGAGGAAGATCATCACATTATTAAAGATCGAAACGAGTCGGGGATCCATATATATGCCAACCCACAGTGGTGACTTGTATATGGTTATTGTGACACATGACTGTAAATACCATTATAATTTGTACACCAGAGCTCCTATTGTTGTTCCTTTCTATGTAATTGGATCCATTCCCCAATCCTTCTTCTTTTTTACTTGTACTTTTCCAATGAATTTGTAAATTTGATACCCATGTAAAATAAATTCATTTAATACTTTTATTATGAGTTAATACATCATTGAAGCTGCGCATAAGCCACTGGGAGTTATTTTCCTCTTTTCTTCAGTAATGGATACTAAACCCCTTGTTTTCAACGTGAACTGTTAGACAGCATCAATTCGGTTTGTTGCAGGCTGGCTGGTAAGTGAGCTGGGAATTTTTGTTTGTTTTTTGACATGCAATGCCCTTCCATGTGCTCCTTGCTGTAAAGGCCAGTTATAGATAGGGGTAGTTGCCATTTGTTTGTATTGTTGGTAATTTGGTGCGGAGGCGGACTGGATACCTTTGCTGCCATTGTGTTTTTGCTGGGTGTCCAGTGTGTCCCTGTACCTTTAAGGATGGGTGGGCTCCCTCCAGGCATACCTGCCTTTAAATTAATCTATCCATTAATATATATTTGCTCCAACTTTGGCAACTCTCAAATTATAGTTAGGACTGCAGTACACTGGGGTGCCATGATATAGCCTCTGCAGCTTACGCATGTATTTGCAAACATGTACAATCTAAACCCATTGTTTTTAATGTGAACTGTTAGACAGAGCCAATTGGATTTGTTACAGGCTGACTGGTAAGTGAGCTGGGAATTTTTGTGTTTTCATACAATATATGTATGAGCTGTGTGTGGAGTGGAGCAGAGTGTGGACAACCAGGTTTCTGCAACAACCCAAAGGGTGATGTAAAGTGCTTTTTTACCTCCCAATTCCATATGAGGTCAAAGCAGGTGAGCATTTAATCATTACAAGTGGTGAATGCACACAAGGGACAATATTTTATTGGGGTTTAGTAGAGAATTCTTCAAGTTTGTCACAGTGGTGATTGGCGGTACCATTTATTTATGGACTTTAAGTTACACTATATTGTCAAAAGTATTGGGACACCTGCCTTTACACACACATAAACTTTAATGGCACCCAAGTTTTAGTCCGTAGGGTTCAATTTTGAGTTGGCCCACCCTTTGCAACTATAACAGCTTCAACTCTTCTGGGAAGGCTGTCCACAAGGTTTAGGAGTGTGTCTATGGGAATGTTTGACCATTCTTCCAGATGCGCATTTGTTAAGTCAGGCACTGATGTTGGATGAGAAGGCCTGGTTCGCAGTCTCCAATCTAATTCATCCCAAAGGTGTTCTTTATAGACCTTGCTTTGTGCACTGGTGTGCATTCATGTTGGAACAGGAAGGGGCCATCTCCAAACTGTTCCCACAAAGTTGAGAGCATGAAATTGTCCAAAATGTCTTGGTATGCTGATGCCTTAGGAGTTCCCTTCACCAGAACTAAGGGGCCAAGCCCAACCCCTAAAAAACAACCCCACACCATAATCCCCCCTCCACCAAATGATTAGGATCAGTGCACAAAGCAAGGTCCATAAAAACATGGATGTGTCCATAAAGACTGTATGTGTTAGTTGCACTACGCCATTTATGGATTTTATTTAATTTAGCAGCCAAGCCTAGCTCAGGCCACCCTCCTGGGACACGGTGCAACATTGTTCAGCATATTACAGCTCACCACCAGCATTTTCGGCTCCCAGCGAGACACAGAACAGCACAACACCTCTTCCTTTCAGCCTCTCTCCAGATGTTCTTTTCCCAGCTGCCCTCTCTCCTTCAAGGGGTTTTCTTTTCATAAGACTCCTCCTGCTCTCAGGTATCACTGGGTAATGTAGTTGATTTCCCAGTGATGGCAATGATTCTGTACTCCCTCCAGACTACACCTCCCAGAATGCTGTCAATTACAGCTAAAAAGCACACCTGCTGCTGCCATCTTGTGGATGAACAGGAGTCCTGCAGAGCAAGTAACATTACCTTCTGTTACACTCTAATAAAGACCGGTCACTGCTGCCACTGTGCCTGTAACTGCGGAGACTGAAACAACACAGTTCTATTTCTACTCATCTAATTAAACAGAAATAAGCTATAATACCCCCTGTGCCTATCAGCAGAAAAATTATCTGCCTATGTATATGCCGTATATATTTACATTTTAAAATAATTTTAAATATTTAGATAAATATTAGATATTTTGCTGCTGAGCTAATTTATAAAATATTATTACAATAATTCCCTTATGAGACCTTCCGAAGTTATATATGCAATTGAGACACAGTAATTAAAAGGTAATTCAGCTCAAGAACAAAAATGTAAATACTGTACACTGCAGCTTACAGTCCTTGGATGAGGTCACTGCATTTGTTTTATTTTTTGTCAAGCTAAGAATTATTTTAGCAGGTAGCAAGTATAGAAAATATTTGTTGATCTTACCAAAAGTGCCTTGCCAAAAGTGCAGTGTCCTTATCACTTTGTGTAAACAGCACCAAAAAATACCTTCCTTCCTAGCTCTCTTCTGTAAACTACTGATTGCTCTGAAAAGAAGATGAAGAAATACGGATGTTTGTAATCCATATCAGGGAGAATCCTAAGGTGACAACCATGGCTCCCTTCATAGATACAATCTATAGATCCCCACCCAGGGACAGAAAGTGTTGTTTGCAGGATTACTAGGTGAGAATAAAGAAAAAAAAAAAACTTGAAAAAAAAAAAAAAAAACACAAATACAGCCACCATACCAAGGATTAGAAAACTGAAATATATTACATTTATGGTTTTAGGTTGGGATACATTTTTTACTTTTAATCCAAACCCTTTTTGTAGGATGAAATGTTTCTAATGCCCTGTACACACGATCGGAATTCCCATGAAGCTGACTTTCATCATTCTTGCCTACACACCATCAGACAAAATTCCGACCGTCCAAAACGCCGTGACGTAAAACACTCCGACGAGCCGAGAAAAATTAAGTTCAATGCTTCGGAGCATGCGTCAACTTGATTCTGAGCATGCGTGGGATTTTTCTCCAATGGAGTTCCCCACAGACGATCGGAATTTCCTATCGGTTTTTTTTCCATCGGAAAAATTTAAAACATGTTCTATTTTTTGAAACCGATGGAAAAAAGTCCGATGGGGCCCACACACGATCGTTTTTTCCGATGAAAAAAATCCATCTGACTTTTTTCATCAGAAAAAACAATCGTGTGTACAGGGCATAACTGTTAGAAACCATACATGTGATGAAATGTGTTGTGTATATAAAACTATAAATAATAGAAGCTAAAAACAAAATCAAACATGGATAAAAAAAGTGGATTTTAACCAATTAAAGCGGAGCTCCGCCTAAAAAAAAAAATATTAAAAGCCAGCAGCTACAAATACTGCAGCTGCTGACTTTTAATATTAGGACACTTACCTGTCAAGGGCGCCCGCGATGTTGGCAGCCGAAGCCGATCTATCGCTCGGCTCTCGGCTGCTGCCGCTGCCATCCACGGTAAGGGAATCAGGAAGTGAAGCATTGTGGCTTCACTTCCTGGTTCCCTACTGCGCATGCGCGAGTCGCGCTGCGTGTCCTCACTGGTCCCTGCTTTCTTCTGGGACCTGTGTGTCTCCCAGAAGACAGCGGGGGAGGACAGAGTAGGCACCGGAAGTGGCGTAGGTCACCTCGATCACCGAGATGACCTATGCCCGGAAGTGGGAGCAAATACCTGTATTACACAGGTATCTGCTCCCTCCTCCCCCCTAAAAGGTGCCAATTGTAACACCGGAGGGGGGAAGGATTCCAAAAAGTGGAAGTTCCATTTTTGGGTGCAACTCCACTTTAAGGACCGAAAGAATTTCTCCCTTAATGACCAGGCCATTTTTTGCGATACGGCCCTGTGTTGCTTTAACTGACAATTGCACGGTCGTGCAACGCTGTACCGAAACAAAATTGACGTCCTTTTTTCCCACAAATAGAGCTTTCTTTTGGTGGTATTTGATCATCTCTGCGGTTTTTATTTTTTGCGCCATAAACAAATTTTTTGCGCTATCCTGGCTGGAGCACACCGCTCTCTTCAGGGACATCAGAAGATTCTCTCTACAAATGGCAGAAACTGCCCTGAGTTCTCACCAGACTTGGTTTATAATGAGTATGTACACCTGGACATAAACACAACCTGTAGAACTTCAGGAAAACCTGCACACAGGATTGAAGGATCTGTCCCACCCAAAACTCTTTAGAACTTTTAGACTCCAGGCCCAAAATCCAGGGCTACCAAACCCAGAGAAAACTTAAAACACAGATTTTTCTGCCCACAAAACACATGCTGGAGCATTTCAGACTGCAAATCTGAGAATTATGTGTAATTTTTTTTCCAACCATTACTTAAACTCACTTAGTGGCAGGGCCTTGCACTGTCACACCATATACAAGTACAGTATATTTAGTCATATGACACCCACACCCTATGACAGATTTTTTACAAGTGATATGCATCCCAATGCAGATCTCATTCCATCCCATATTCCACACTTGCTACTCAGGAAAGGAGTGGAGATAAGTTTTGCCCTTTTAAATCAGTATTGCCAAGCTTTTGCCCTATTAGATCAGTATTGTTTTATATATATATATATATATATATATATATATATATATATATAAATATATATATATATATATATCTATATATATATATATATATCAAGATTATAGCAAAATTATAAAATAATATTTACCTGCAGATAAATGTTTATCCCAAGGTACAGTGAATTCTTATTTTGTATAATTCATAGGTGGAGTTGTAATGTGGGGTGATATGTGACTCCCATTCATTTGTTTTATTCAGTGTCACTTCCTGTTAAACTTCAGCTCATATTTGGCTTCAGAGTACAAGCTTTAAATCTGGAAAATGATACAGATTTTACATTTCCTCCTTCCCCTGTGCTATTTGCCTTGTAAGTGACAACTTTATTTTATAGCTATGTATTAATGGGATAAAATACAGCATGAATCCTGGTTACATTGGTTACATGTGTAGTGTAGTATTGTATGGTGTTGTACAATACTTGTATTGTAAAAATAATAATAATAATGATAAATATTGTTATTATTAATATTATTATTTTTATGTTTTTTTTTTTATCATAAATTAGGTAATTCTGTTAATAAATTAATCTCATAGTATTAAATATTTTATATCAACCTAGAATAACAAATATAAAACAGTAATTTTGTAAAAGTATGTTTGATCAGCTTACATATTTTGGATTCAGTTTTTTTGCTCTTTTTGTTTAGTCAATTAAATATTTCCTCAATGAGCTCTGTAAGTAACTCAGTCCAGTGAAAAGGAAGGTGATGAGTCTGGTTACTTGATGGGTTGGGCATTACAGTATATCTAAAGCAAAAACCTTTTTTTATTAAGTTTTGAATAGAATAAGGTAGGGGTAGAACCCCTGTAATTTTTTTTTGTCTGTGTCTCCTTGTGTAAATTTGCTATCACTTCCTCTCCAAAAGGATCAATGCGCAATACATTTTTAATAATAGTGTGGTGATCAGCGCTGCCCACCACGCTATTATAAAGAGCGTGTTGCATATTAAATTTAAGTTCTATTAAATAGCTTCATAGACTTTGTATTTATTAGTTCTGGGTGGAACATTAATTTAAAATTTCGGTGGAATTTGTAATATTTTTTTCACAATAGAAATTGAGAAGCAATCTCTCCAAAGTGAGTTACCCTAATCAGACTTACTCTCAAATCATTTCTGATGGCAGCTAAAAATTGTCTCCTAAAGACAATGGTCTTCAGGATAAATAGAGATGGTAAATCGTTCCAACGGGGACTCAGACAGCAATGAAAAAAAAAAGAAAAAAGGGGACTTTAGATACACGGTTTTGATTATTTTACGATGTCCTTATATTACAATATTCATATAAGTCTAAATGAGATTGTATAGAGGTTATACAATCATATTGTAATGGTTATGAGCAGCTTTAGACATTATAATTATGTGTTTTAGCACCACTTTTTTAAACACATGCAAATTACAAAATTGCAGTTCCAAAAAATTATTAGAAATGCTTTTTTAAATACTTTTATTTTAAGATTTTATTGTAAGATTTTTTTTAATACTTTTAATTATCTCATGATTTGAATAATTCAGACATAGTCATACATAGGTCTGGCAGAGTATGGAGAAAAAATTAATGCAGGGATGTTGTGACCACCGGGATGTCCAATGGTGGGGGTAACTGAGTGGTATTGTTCTGTGTCTGATGGATAAATAGATCATCCTGATGTCTGATTGTCCAGGCTGGAATGCACAGTGAATTCAACAACATATAAAATATCTTCCAGGAACACATTGCTGTTAAGCTTAAAATAAAAATATAATAAATGATTAATAGAATAAAATATAATACATGATTAACAGAATAAACTATAATTAATAGATTTATAGAATAAAATATAATTAATAGATTAAAAGAATAAAATAGAATAGAATACAGCAACTTTCTTTCAGAAGATCTCACATTATTTTATATAAAAATATGACATTTATTACAATAGACTAAAAGTATTATTTTTATTTATTTATGTTTAATTAAGATACGTGTTGGGTGTTACATTAGGTTGTCTGGGGTTAGAGAGATTTCCCCCTTTTTAGTGTCACAGTGAGAGTTGTTTCATCAGACAGAAAATGAGGGGAATCTGCAATAGGAATATGGACATTAATAATAATGACATTGGCACTTCTAATTATACTGGAAACTCTGGAAGTTTCTTTTAGTTATATATTATGAAACTTTGACAGTTCTTACCTAGTTATGCTTGAAAGTCTTTATATAATCTCTAATTGCTGATACTGCACAGCAAGGGAGAGGAATGACTTCAATGATATTAATTCAAGGAAAAGGATAGTGCAGTTCTAATTATCTTGATAACTTCTGAAGTTCCTTTGAGGCGTACATAAAGAAACCTAACAACAGATTTACCTGTGCATGCGGACTCTAGAGGGATCTCCGTATGGACATTCTTCTGGAATCTGTTTTATATATGGATTCAGAAAGAATGCTTCTATTGTTATAAGGGGTCAACTTGGAAGAGTGGCTGGTTAATTTTAAATGTTTTTAATACAAGGCTGTCTTATGGCTACAAATATGTAGGGGTCCTATAACTACAAATATTAGCATTTGAAATAAAGATTATTTTTTTTGTATTTTTTTTAAATTATTTTTTAGAGATACCCTAAGCTTTTACTAACTTATCCCTTAGGAATATCAATATAAGTCTGAAATGCCCTTATGTCTCCCCTACAGTGATGATCATCATGCCACCCTTAGGGACAGCTAAAAAGACCATTATTTTAAGGCACTGATTCAGCATTGGAACCGGACTTATGCAGACACCATCAGATGCTAGGTCAATCAGCCACAGTTTAAGGAACCCATAGAAACTTCTGAAGGAACCCTAGGGCTCTTCAGAACCCTGTTTGGGAATGACTCTTCTAACCAAATTGAACTAAATAGTTTTCCCTTTATATACATTTTAAGGATAAGAACTAAATCCAGTGTGCACAGCAAAATGGGGCTTCTTGACACCTGTTTTATGGTACCAGGGACATTTCTAGGAATGATCTTTTCCAGGTATAAATCTTCAATAACTATGGATTGACCCTAGATATCTTGTATAGCTGGCATATAAAAAGTATGAATGTCTTCACTCTTGGTCTAATATAATACAAAGGAAAAGTCCTTAATAAGAAGTAGCAATTTATGATCATCACATCTGCATTACTGATAAATTGTTGCTTTTTTAAAAAAAATACACACCTACATACAAAATACTAAGATACATCGACGACATACAAAGTGTTATCTTTTTCCCTGCAGTCTCTCTTGCTGATGATGTTATCCAAACACCAAAGTTACTTGTGGCTCTCCCTCTGGACAATATATCGCTGACATGTGAGCATAGTGACACCAGCAAATATACAAAGCTTTGGTACAGACAGAAGATGGGGGAAGAGCTTGTGCTCATGGGACTCACAAATTACCAGGAAAAAGCTCAAATGGAGAAAAAATTTGAAGATAAAAGATTTACTATTTTTCCTGAGAAAATTGGGAAAAGTATTCTAAGCATCGAAAAAGTCACTGTGCAAGACAATGCGGTCTATTACTGTGCTAGTAGTATCCACAGCGAGAGAAGATTAGCTGGAGAGTGTTCAGAACCAAAAACACCCCTCTGATAAATTGTTACATATAAACACGACACAGGAAGCCTTTGTGGGAATTTTTTAAAGCAGGTGCAACATCTCCATTGTACAAAATACAGCTGCTGGGATATTGATCACATCGCTTAGTGGTTAGCAGGGATGAGCCGAACACCCCCCTGTTCGGTTCGCACCAGAACCTGCGAACAGACAAAATGTTCGTGTAAACTTTAGAACCCTATTAAATACAATGGACTCGAACGTTCGAAATCTAAAGTGTTAATTATAAAGGCTAATATGCAAGTTATTGTCCTAAAAAGTGTTTGGGGACCTGGGTCCTGCCCCAGGGGACATGTATCAATGCAAAAAGAAGTTTTAAAAACGGCCGTTTTTTCGGGAGCAGTGATTTTAATAATGCTTAAAATGAAAAAATAAAAGTGAAATATTCCTTTAAATTTCGTACCTGGGGGGTGTGTATGATATGCATGTGAAGTGGCGCATGTTTCCCGTGCTTAGAACTGTCCCTGCAAAAAATGTCATTTTTGAAAGAAAAAAAATGCATTTAAAACTGACTCGCGGCTATTAATGAATTGTCGGCTCCCGGCAATACATACAAAAGTCAGTGATAAAAAAAAAAAGCGTGGGGGTTCCCCAGAATTCAATTACCAGGCCCTTCAGATCTGGCATGGATTTTAAGGGGAACTCCACCCCAAGTTTAAAAAAAAAAATGGCGTGGAGTCCCCCTAAAAATCCATACCAGACCCCTTATCCGAGCACGCAACCTGGCCGGCCGCAGGGGAAAAGGGGGGGACGAGAGAGCGGCCCCCCTCCCTCCTGAACCGTACCAAGCCACATGCCCTCAACATGGGGAGGATGTCCCCATGTTGATGGGGACAAGGGCCTCATCCCCACAACCCTTGCCCGGTGGTTGTGGGGGTCTGCGGGCGGGGGGCTTATCGGAATCTGGAAGACCCCTTTAACAAAGGGGACCCCCAGATCCCGCCCCCCCCTATGTGAATTGGTAACGGGTACATTGTACCCCTACCATTTCACGAAGAAAGCGTAAAAAAATGTTTAAAAAAACACACAAACACCTTGAAAAAGTCCTTTATTTAAAAAAATAAATAAATAAACATTCCAGCGGTGAAATCCAGTATCCCGCGGCGATCCCGATGTCCAGCGCTGTCCTTCATTGGTTGTGCCTCAGCGGACCTGATGGGGAACTCCCTCTCAGTATTTTAAATGTATAGACCCGCCCCTTCTAATGTTCCCCATCAGGTCCGCTCAGCGGGCGAGATGCAGAACATGAGAAGGGGCGGGTTTATACATGTATTACCAAAGTGAGAGCAGTTCCCCATCAGGTCCGCCCCCTCGGTATGTCGGACCCGCCTACGTCATTGGCTTGAGCGGGGAACTTCCTTCACTATGTAAATTTAAATTACACAGTGAAGGAAGTTCCCCGCTCAAGCCAATGACGTAGGCGGGTCCGACATACCGAGGAGGCGGACCTGATGGGGAACTGCTCTCACTTTGGTAATACATGTATAGACCCGCCCCTTCTCATGTTCCGCATCTGGTCCGCTGAGCGGACCTGATGGGGAACTTTAGAAGGGGCGGGTCTATACATTTAAAATACTGAGAGGGAGTTCCCCATCAGGTCCGCTCAGGCACAACCAATGACGGACAGCGCTGGACATCGGGATCGCCGCGGGACACTGGATTTCACCGCTGGAATGGGTTTTTTTTTTTTTTTTAATAAAGGACTTTTTCAACGTGTTTGTGTGTTTTTTTAAACATTTTTTTACGCTTTCTGCGTGAAATGGTAGGGGTACAATGTACCCCTTACCAATTCACATAGGGGGGGGCGGGATCTGGGGGTCCTCTTTGTTAAAAAGGTCTTCCAGATTCCGATAAGCCCCCCGCCCGCAGACCCCCACAACCACCGGGCAAGGGTTGTGGGGATGAGGCCCTTGTCCCCATCAACATGGGGACATCCTCCCCATGTTGAGGGCATGTGGCTTGGTACGGTTCAGGAGGGAGGGGGGGCCGCTCTCTCGTCCCCCCCTTTCCCCCTGCGGCCGGCCAGGTTGCGTGCTCGGATAAGGGGTCTGGTATGGATTTTTAGGGGGACTCCACGCCATTTTTTTTTTAATTTGGGGTGGAGTTCCCCTTAAAATCCATGCTAGATCTGAAGGGCCTGGAATGGATATTTGGGGGAACCCCACGTCAATTTTTTTTTTATTTGCGGCGGGGTTCCCCTTAATATCCATTCCAGACCTGAAGGGCCTGGTAATTGAATTCTGGGGAACCCCCACGCTTTTTTTTTTTTTTTATCAATGACTTTTGTATGTATTGCCGGGAGCCGACAATTCATTAATAGCCGCGAGTCAGTTTTAAATGCATTTTTTTCTTTCAAAAATGACACTTTGTGCAGGGACAGTTCTAAGCACGGGAAACATGCGCCACTTTACATGCATATCATACACACCCCTCAGGTACGAAATTTAAAGGAATATTTCACTTTTATTTTTTCATTTTAAGCATTATTAAAATCACTGCTCCCGAAAAAACGGCCGTTTTTAAAACTTCTTTTTGCATTGATACATGTCCCCTGGGGCAGGACCCGGGTCCCCAAACACTTTTTAGGACAATAACTTGCATATTAGCCTTTATAATTAGCACTTTAGATTTCTCCCATAGATTTTTCGAATTTGCCGCGAACACCCCAATTTGTTCGCTGTTCGGCGAACGGGCGAACAGGCAATGTTCGAGTCGAACATGAGTTCGACTCGAACTCGAAGCTCATCCCTAGTGGTTAGCAATTCTGCCTTGCAGCACTGGGATTTTTGGATTAAATCCCAGCCAGGACCTTCTGCATGCAGTTTACATGTTCTCTTTGTGCTTGTATGGGTTTCCTCTGGTTTCTTTCAACACTACAAATATTTGCTGGTAGGTTATTTGGCCCTTGTGTGTGTCTGCATGTATGTATGCATGTGAGATAGAGACCTTAGATGGTAAGCTCCTCGAGAGGAGCTTGCCATAGTTACAGAGCTGATAAGGCTGAATAAAGACACCAGCCCATTCATGTAAGTAGAGTATGTAAAATGTTATTGTCATCACTATAAAAATGCCTACAATTAATTAAAAAATTACCATTGTTTATGATGCACCATGCTTTAGCAATCCTAATGCCACTCAGTTAGAGTTTACAACTACTTTAACACACGCATAAGTGTGAGTAGAACCTTATGCTGACCAGACTATGCAGTCTGGTTGTCCAATCTCCTTTACATTTACCAAATCTACACTATATTACCAAAAGTATTGGGATGCCCGCCTTTACACACACATGAACCTTAATGGCATCCCAGTCTTAGTCCATAGGGTTCAATATTGAGTTGGCTCACCCTTTGCAGCTATAACAGCTTCAACTCTTCTGGGAAGGTTGCCCACAAGGTTTAGGAGTGTGTCTATGGGAATGTTTGACCATTCTCCCAGAAGCGCATTTGTAAGGTCAGGCCCTGATGTTGGACAAGAAGGCCTGGCTCGCAGTCTCTGCTCTAATTCATTCCAAAGGTATTCTATCGGGTTGAGGTCAGGACTCTGTGCAGGCCAGTCAAGCTCCTCCACCCCAAACTCGGTCATCCATGTCTTTATGAACCTTGCTTTGTGCACTGGTCCAAATCATTTGGTGGATGGGAGATTATGGTGTGGGGTTGTTTTTCAGGGGTTGGGCTTGACCCCTTAGTTCCAGTGAAGGGAACTCTTAAGGTGTTAGCATATCAAGACATTTTGGACAATTTCATGCTCCCAACTTTGTGGGAACAGTTTGGGGATGACCCCTTCCTGTTCCAACATGACTGCGCACAAGTGCACAAAGCAAGGTCCATAAAGACATGGATGAGTGAATTTGGGGTGGAGGAACTTGACTGGTCTGCACAGAGTTCTGACCTCAACCCGATAGAACACCTTTGGGATGAATTAGAGTGGAGACTGCGAGCCAGGCCTTCTCGTCCACATCAGTGAATGACCTCACAAATGCACTTCTGGAAGAATAGTCAAACATTCCCATACACACACTTCTAAACCTTGTGGACAGCCTTCCCAGGCGATTTGAAGTTGTTATAGCTGCAAATGGTGTGCCAACTCAATATTGAACCCTTGAGACTAACACCGGAATGCCATTAAAGTTCATATGTGGGTAAAGGCAGGCGTACCAATACTTTTGACAATATAGTGTTTGTATTATGGGAACAAACCTAAACTATCCATTCAAGCTGTATCAAATTTGGTGGGACCCTGTGATAATGATATATCTAAAGAAGATTGTAAAATCAGATTGTATAGTGTATGGTCAGCTTAAGTCCAATGTTATTGTACGTTCCCCCCTACTTCAATTGCCATAGTTATTGAACATAGGCCAAATAAACATTTCTTTCCCTATATTGCTGTGTTTTCTAAATCCTAGCGAGTAGCTACACTTCCATCATGGTGGAACACTTCTCATATCTTTTATGCAAAGTCCCAATCTGAACCTTTACACCAGTCAAAGTTAGATAATACTAAAAAAATCTGTGATCCAATCTCCACCTGAAGGAAGTTTTGAAAAAATATCAACTCATTTGGAGATTGAAAGTGCTCTATGTCCATTAGGCATACATTGCCAGTTGACCCAAAGATGTCTACATGGGTTAGGACTAGGGATGAGCTTCGAGTTCGAGTCGAACTCATGTTCGACTCGAACATTGCCTGTTCGCACGTTCGCCGAACAGCAAACAATTTGGGGTGTTTGCGGCAAATTCGAAGCCGTGGAACACCCTGTAAAAGTCTATGGGAGAAATCTAAAGTGCTAATTTTAAAGGCTTATATGCAAGTTATTATCATAAAAAGTGTTTGGGGACCCGGGTCCTGCCCCAGGGGACATGTATCAATGCAAAAAAAAGTTTTAAAAACTGAAGTTTTTTCGGGAGCAGTGATTTTAATAATGCTTAAAGTGAAACAATAAAAGTGAAATATTCCTTTAAATTTCGTACCTAGGGGGTGTGTATAGTATGCCTGTAAATTAGCGCTTGTTTCCCGTGCTCAGAACTGTCCCTGCACAAAGTGTCATTTCTGAAGGAAAAAAAGTAATTTAAAAGTACTCGCGGCTATAAGGAATTGTCAGCTCCCGGCAATACAGAGAAAAGTCATTGAAAGTCATTGATAAAAAAAAAATACGTGGGGGTCCCCCCATATTTAATTACCAGGCCCTTCAGGTCTGGTATGGATATCAAGGGGAACCCTGCGTCAAATTAAAAAAAAAAATGACGTGGGGTTCCCCTCAAATATCCATACCAGACCCTTCAGGTCTGGTATGGATTTTAAGGGGAACTCCACCCCAAATTAAAAAAAAAATGGCATGGAGTTCCCCCCAAAAATCCATACCAGACCCTTTATCTGAGCACGCAACCTGGCAGGCCGCAGGAAAAGAGGGGGGGACGAGAGAGCGCCCCCCCTCCTGAACCGTACTAGGCCACATGCCCTCAACATGGGGAGGATGCTTTGGGGGTCTGTGACTCCTCAAAGCACCATGTCTACATGTTGATGGGGACAAGGGCCTCATCCCCACAACCCTTACCTGGTGGTTGTGGGGGTCTGCGGGCGGGGGCTTATCGGAATATGGAAGACCCCTTTAACAAAGGGGACCCCCAGATCCAGGCCCCCCATGTGAATTGGTAAGGGGTACATTGTACCCCTACCATTTCACAAAGAAAGTGTAACATTTTTTAAAAATAACACACAGACACCGTTGGGATAGGTCCTTTATTAAAAATAAAAAAAATACAAAATAAAAAAAGATTCCAGCGGTGGTAATCCACTCACGGTCTCCACTCCAACGCTGTCGGTATCCTGCGATGGATGCTCTCCTTTCCGGGGTTCAGTGGTGGATGATCTCCTCTCCATCCAGGTCCAGGCTCCAGTGATGAGATGTCCAACGCAGCGCATCCTGTCTCCACCGGAGACACCAAGGGAATATCGTCGCCGCAGCCTGACAGGTCTTATGTAGCTGTGACCCCGTCCCCCTCTGATGCAAGGGACGGGGTCACAGCAAGGGTAGCAAGGGTTTTCCCAGTGATGTGCAGGTGACCCTGCCCCCCTCTGATGTAACGCAGGTTTCCGTTGCATCAGAGGGGGGCGGGGTCACCCGCACATCACTGGGTAGCTAGGTCACCACCCCTCTTCCCCAGTGATGTTACAGCTCTTAGGTCCTATTCTGTTTCTCCACCGTGCAGCCTACTTACCATGCTTTTGTATCTCTATGGTATATCCTTACGAGATTCAGCTCCGTGCCCTCCTCCCTTCTTTCCCTCTTTTTTCCTTTTTCCTTTCTTTTTTTTTTATTAATGTCTGTGTTTTTTATATACTTAATTAGTGGGTTACAGGCGTGGGCCCCTCCCATTACATACTCATTCGCCACTTTTATGTGCCCCTCATCAGCGGGTCTATGGGTGTCCTCTTTACCTCTCAGTATGTATTTGACTATTATGGTAACTTAACCACTTCTACTCCGGAAGATTTACCCCCTTCATGACCAGGCCATTTTTTGCAATACGGCACTGCGTTATTTTAACCGACAATTGCACGGTCATGTGACACTGTACCCAAATAAAATGTTTGTCCTTTTTTCCCACAAATAGAGCTTTCTTTTGGTGGTATTTGATCTCCTCTGTGGTTTTTATAAACAAAAAACTGACAATTTTGAAAAATAAAACAATATTTACTTATATTTAAACTATATTTACTTTCTGCTATAAAACATATCCAATAAAAAAATGTAAAAAAATTAATTTCTTCATCAATTTAGGCCAATAGTATTCTGCTACATATTTTTGGTAAAAAAAATCCCAGTAAGCGTATATTGATTTGTTTGCGCAAAAGTTAAAGCGTCTACAAACTATGGGAAATTTTTATTTTTAACTAGTAATGGTAGCGATCAGCGACTTATAGCAGGACAGTGATATTGCCACAGACAAATTGGACACCTAACACTTTTGACATTTTTTTGGGTACCGGTGACACTAATACCAGTGATCCGTGCGAAAAATATGCACTGTCATTGTACTAATGACACTGGCAGGGAAGGGGTTAACATCAGGGGCGATCAAAGGGTTAAATGTATTCCTAGGGACGCTTACTAACTGTAGGAGAGTTGCTTTGACTAGGGGAAGGTAAAGATCTGTGTTCCTGCTTAGTATAAACACAGGATCAGTACATTCCCCTCTCACAGATCGGCGGTCTGCCTTTTTTTTACATAAGCAGACAGCCTGTTTCCCAAATGATTGTCGGCTCCTGGTGGACATCGCGTCCGTCAGAGCCGCTGATTGGCTCCTGCTGTGTCCAATCACAGCGGGAGCAGGTTACCGGTGGCACGCACGCACGCCCCAGATCCAGAAGTGTCAGGTCACGTCTAAGGTATGTGATCTGGCTTAGAGCGACCGCCCTGCCGCAGTATATCTGCAAGTGGCGGTCCGCAAGAGGTTGATATCTTCATACTTGTATCAACATGTCTTCACATCACTGTGATGTAGTATACAATTACTGGGAAATGTTCTACCTTAATGCAGGCAATGCATTAAAGTAGTTGTAAAGGCATAAGGTTTTTTTTTTTATCCTAATGCATTCTATGCATGTGTGCAGCAGCCCCCCTCAGCACCCCTAATACTTACCTGAGCCCATCTCTATCCAGCGATGATGTGCACGAGTGCTTCAGCCGCCTGGGACTCCCCCCCCCCCCGATTTGCTCCTGCTGCTGTCAATCAAAGTCAGTTAGCCAATCAAGAGAGAAAGGGGGTGGGACCTAACCACGGTTCTGTGTCTGAATGGACACACAGAGCTGTGGCTCAACTCGGGTGCCCCCATAGAAAGCTGCTTGCTCTGGGGGCACTCGACAGGAGAGAGGGGCCAGGAGAGCCAAAGAGGGACCCAAGAAGAGGAGGATCAGGCTGCTCTGTGCAAAACCATTACACAGAGCAGGTAAGTATAACATGTTTGTTATTTTTAAAGAAAAAAACAAGACTTTAGTATCACTTTAAGGTAAAAAATGTCTTGGCTTTAGAACCACTTTAATGGCAGGATTACCAGGTATAATAATAACGCCTTACTACCTGTAATGTGTTTATTCACATTATCCAGGATGAGGCCCTATGCTAGGAATACAATAATCCTCCAATGAAGACCATTCAGTCAACACTTTGCGTGGCTGCTATCTTTAAATGCTCAATGTCACTGACCACTCAGGTCTCCACTGATGATTGGAAAACAATCAGAGTGATTCCTGACCATGTAGTCACTATGGAGGCTGGAGGCTTCATTGACAAAAAAAGAAGCCTGCAGCTTGGGGGCAGTGGTCATTGTATCCCCTGAAGAAGCATACATTATAGTCTGTGAAACGTATCGAGAGCTGAATGTCTACCACTCTCAAGCAGACTATACAGTGGAACCGCGGTTTAAGAGTAACGCGGTTAACGAGCGTTTTGATTTACGAGCAACTTTTGTTTTAAATTCTGACTCGTTTTGCGAGTGTTGTCTGGCAAGACGAGCAGAATTCAAGCTAATAGGGCCTGCAGTACCACATTTGGCCTGAGGTGCGGGGGCGCCGGAGCCGAGCAGAGCTGAACAGCGATGATCGGCGCCGTCGGCACTGCTCGGAAAGACACGGAAATACACGGAAATACTCAGCTTCCGAGCCTTTCCGAGGTTTGCCGAGGTCAGCCGACGTGTCCTCGGGCCTTTCCGGCCGTTTCCGAAGCTCTCCGGTGCCCCCCACCTCTGGCCGCATGCGGTATTGCAATGCATTGAAGTCAATGCGGAACAAATTATTTTCGTTTTCATTGACTTCAATGGGGAAACTCGCTTTGATATGCGAGTTCTTTGGATTACGAGCATTCTCCCGGAACGGATTATGCTCGTAATCCGAGGTTCAACTGTACAGTGCAATTCTGTGATTCCAGCAAAAGTGGCATTTTTGTGCTAAATGATGATAAGCAGCGGTTTGTAAGGTTTAAAACAGGAATGTGTGCCAAATATGACATGAATATTTTAATAATTATTCATAACTGGCCGTGATTTTTACCACATTTAAAAAAAATATAATCTTTTCATAAACCTCATGTTGTAATCACTGTAGCGCCTAAAAGTCCCTTGACCAAAACCTTTGGTTTGTGCTATTGTTTCACACTGTATATGTTAGATACAATTAAAATATTAAAAATTGCTAAGTTTAAAATCAGATTTTTTAAATGTAAGCCTTTAATTAAAAAAAAAAAAGCATTTTTTTTATTAACCACTTTAATACCAGGCACTGTCACATTTTGAATGACAATTGCGTGGTCATGCAACACTGTACCCATGTGAAATTTTTATATATTTTTTTTTTAGACAGATAAATCTTTCTTTTAGTGGTATTTAATCCCCACTGGGTTTTTTATATTTTGATAAACAAATGAAAAAAACAAAACAAAACATGTTTTTCTTAGTTTCTGTTATAAAAAATTTCAAATAAGTATTTTTTCTTCTTCACTGATGTGTGCTGGTGAGGCTGCACTGATAGGCACCAATGAGGCTGCACTGATAGGCACCGATGAGGCTGCACTGATATGCGGCACTGATGTAGAGGCACTAATGAGGCGGCACTGATGGACACTGATGATGCAACACTGATATGTGGCACTGATAGGTGACACTGATGGGCACTGATAGGTGGCACTAATGGGCACTGATAGGCACTGATAGACAACACTGGTAAGCGTCACTGATGGGCACTGATAGGCGTTACTGATAGGCACTGCTAGGCAGCACTGAAGTGGCTGCACTAATTATCAGGACACTGTGTTAGTGTGTGCTGTCAGAATTGACAGTTACTGGCTCTCTGCCCCTCACGCTGTGACAGTGCGTGAGAAAGGGAATGCTGATAACTGTCAAGTTAGTTTACATGTGATCAGCTGTGATCGGACACAGGTGATCACATGGTAAAAGGTAGCTGTAATTTGTCCTTTACCGCGATCTGTGATCAGCTGTATCCAAAGGACACAGCCATCACAGAGCACCCTGGATGCATACCCCAGGGGGTGCTAGGGGACGTGGTTCTGGGAGGACATCCATGCCTCCTAGGTATCAAAAACCTGGGTTCATAAAAGCTACAGATTTAAAAACCTGAAAACTGGTTTTACAATGACATTAACGTGTTAAACACTATATGAGAATTTAGCAGTTGAATTTACAGTTACATCAACTTTAATGGCGCAGAGCTCAGTGTTCGACAGGAGTAGGAAGCCATATATAAAATCATAATTTTAGAGATGCTACTGAATTAAGTTCACAGTTCCAATCACAGTGTGGAGGTTTTCTTTGAAATCACTTTTGCACTTCTGGAATCAAGTTAACTGTATTTTTTTATTTATTTGCAAATGCCCAATGCTGGCCAATACAGGTTGGTTGAAAAACAGAAGAATTTGGATTCTTCAAATGTTGTGTAATGTCATATCATACAATCTTTCTAGTTTCAAGTGCTGCTCTTGAGATTCCTTACAGCTTTGAGAACTTTGATGAAGCTCAGGTGCAGAAATGTATCCTGAACATGGTAGTTTCCTTCTCAACCATCCACAGTTCTACATAATCTAGATAGATTTTTTTTCTTTCTAATAACCAGCATTTTATTAGTTGGTAAAATTTTTGCGTACGTGGTTCTGTATGTATGTATGTTCGTATGTATACTGTTCAATAAGTGAGGACACTTCCTACTTTAAATGCTCTTAACCACTTCAGCCCCAGAAGGATTTACCCCCTTCCTGACCAGAGCATTTTTTGCGATACGGCACTGTGTCGCTTTAACTGACAATTGCGCGGTTGTGCGACGTTGCATCCAAACAACATTTTTTCCCACAAATAGAGCTTTCTTTTGGTGGTATTTGATCACCTCTTCAGTTTAATTTTTTTTGCGCTATAAACAAAAAAAGAGTGACAATTTGGAAAAAAAAGCAATATTTGTTACCTTTTGCTATAATAAATATCCCCAAAAAATATATAAAAAACATTTTTTTTACCTCAGTTTATGTATTCTTCTACATATTTTTGGTAAGAAAATAGCAATAAGCGTATATTGATTGGTTTGCGCAAAAAGTTATAGTGTCTACAAAATAGGGGATAGATTTAGGGCATTTTTATTATTATTTTACTTATTTATTAGTAATGGCCGCGATCTGCGATTTTTATCGTGGCTGCAACATTGCAGCGGAAACTCTTGACACTATTTTGGTACCATTGTCATTTATACAGCGACCAGTGCTATAAAAATGCAGAGAAGGGGCAGGGAAGGGGTTAAACACTAGGGGGTGAACAAGTGGTTAAGTGTGTCCTAGGGAGTAATTCTAACTGTAGGGGGGATGGTCTCACAACAACATGACAGAGATCACTGCTCCCGATGACAGGGAGCAGTAGATCCCTGTCATGTTGCTAGGCAGAACAGGGAAATGCCTTGTTTACATAGGCATCTCCCCATTCTGCCTCTCCGTGCCATGATCGCGGGACATCGGCAGACATCGTGTCCACGGGACCCGCGGGCATGGTCACGCAGTACGCGGCAGGCGCGCGCGAGCCCACAAATTAAAGGGGACGTACAGGTACGCCCATTTGCCCACCGCTATCATTCTGCCGATGTATATCGGCGTGCAGTGGTCAGCAAGTGGTTAATAAGATATTCTTTTTGTAAGACCTCAACCCGATAGGACACCTTTGGGATGAATTCAAGTGAAGACTGCGAGCCAGGCCTTCTTGTCCAACATCAGTGCCTGACCTCACAATAGCTCTTCTGGGAGAATGGTAAAACATTCCCATAAACACACTCCTAAACCTTGTGGACAGCCTTCCCAGAAGAGTTGAAGCTGTTATAGCTGCAAAGGCTGAGCCAACTCAATATTGAACCCTACGGACTAAGACTGGAATGCCATTAAAGTTCATGTAAAGGCAGGTGTCCCAATACTTTTGGTAATATAGTACACATATATATATATATATATATATATATATATATATATATATATATATATATATTCTAAGTCAGGGTATCTTCCAGTTATTCCTAATTTTTGCCTTAATCTTTATTACAACATAACTATAGACAAACAAACTCTATCTCTTTTACAAACAATAAAAACCTGACAGTGGTTTTAATCCTCCACCAGTTCATCCAAAAATTGGAACAAAATATTTTGGCTTAAGACAAATATTTAACCAAGTAAAAAAAAAAAAAAAAGACACTTACTAATTTTTTGGAACTCTCTGATGATGATTGTGCATTTTGGGACTGTGTTTTTTCAGTGGCAGAGGATTGTCATAAAATGTAATCTCTAGAGAAGTCAATAGTGGCCATTTTTAGTATCTGACTATGGTCATCTCCAATCAGATTGGGAAAATTGTGACCAGGCTTCTCCATAGGTCATCCTGCAACAACTTGTGGAGTGAGAGCCTAGAAGCTCACATATTAAAACATACACTGATGATGTACACAATGTTACGTTTTATTCCCAGCAGTGTCTCTGGCTGCTGATGTCATCCAGACTCCCGATTTCCATGTGGCTCGCTCTATGGAATATATAGCTATGACCTGTGAACATGACAACTCTGGATATTCCACCAAACTGTGGTATCGGCAGGTGAAAGGCAAGGAGCTTGTTCTTATTGGATACACGATCAACACTGCAACGGCAACAATGGAGAATGGATTTGATGATGGAAGGATAAGCATCCATCCGGAGAAAATCGAGAAAAGCATCATGACCATCAGAAAACTCTCCTCCCAGGACAGTGCTGTGTATTACTGTGCCAGCAGTACACAGTGAGGGAGGCTGACAGAGGGGGTGTGCAGAACTAAGACTGGGACAGGTGGCAGACAACACATTGCAGCAGGAGATTAGATAGTGTATTAATACTATTGACACGTTTTTAAAATTTTGAGCTAGTCAATGATCCAGCCAATCAGAATCCACCTACAGATATAATGTAAATGTTAGGTGGAGTAGCCCTTTGAACAGTTGGTTGTTTTTAGACATGTGAAATTTGTTTCATTACGAATCAAAAAACGGACACAATTTTTGTTATTCGGAGATGTACAGGTATTCGTCCCTGCGTACCACAATAGTAAAGATTTTCAATGAATCCAAAATAAATTATAACCAAACAACAAAATACATTTGTTTCATTTGGATCCCAAAAAATGTAACACCATAATGAATGATCCAAACTGATTTGCATCCATTTTATTTTTATGTTGCATTAACATTTTTCATAATTATAAAAAATGCACTACATATGAAATGGAAACGTATTACAATAAAAAAAGTAAGTTATAAAAGTGAAATATTATTGTGTCTGGTTTGGATGGAAGTAGGTCCATCAGAATCTCAGAATCGTAACATAATGAATGAATCCAAAATTAATTTAGTTCCATTCATTATATTATGATTCAGAGATTGTGATGGATCCACCCACATCCAACCCAAACAGAGGGCATAAGTAATCTCCAGAAAAAAATAATGACAAGGTAAAACAAATATAGCCAATCTTCTGAAGCAGCTCCCGAAATATGAATCGATTCAAAGCAACAAATATACAAAAATAATCAAAATATATGAAATGGATTCCGAAAAGGTATCATTCTAACATAACGAATATGATGAAACAAAATAAAATTTTCCGTTGTGCACATCTGTAGGTGTTTTTATACACATTCCTAACCTCCATCCCTCCCTCCTTCTCTTTATCTCACCTTTTCTTTCTTCTTTTTCGTACTCTGTCTGCCAACCCTCTTTATCTAATTTTTTTATTTTTCTACTTCTCTCTCTTTAGCCAATTCCCTTCTGTGTCTCTTCGTCTCCTTCTGTTCACCTTTTTTTTTTCTCCCACTCACTCTACCTCCCTCATTCCCTCACTCTCTTATTACCCCTTTCCTTATCTTTATTCACCCTGTCCCGTCTCTCTTTCTCTCTCTCTCTCTATCCCTCTACATGTTTTTCTCTCTCTACTTTCACTCCTTGTCCCCTTTCCATCATCTTGTTCCTGGCTGTCTCTCTCCCCCTTTCTTTCATCCATGTCCATCTCATCCTTTTTCTGCCTACTTCTTTCTTTTCTTTCTTTCTTTTCTTTCTTTCTTTTCCTTCTTTCTTTCTTTCTTTCTTTCTTTCTTTCTTTCTTTCTTTCTTTCTTTCTTGTTCCCGATTGTTTTTGTGTCCTACCTTGTGATCTCTTCAGCCCTCTCTACTCTTCAAATGTTTTCTCCTCCTCTCTTTTCCTCTCTCACTCCTTGGTCCCTTCCTTGCCTGTACCCCTTTCCTCTCCCACTCTACTCTTCTTCTTCCTGCCACTCTCTTTATTCCCTTCTTGATTTGTTCCTTCTTTTTCTACTTCCCTCCCTCCCTCCCTTCTTTTACTCTCTTATTCTCTCCCACTATTTTTACCTATAATTACCCCTTCTCTCTTCCTCTCTATTCATTTCCTGTCCCCTTACCTCCCTTTCTCTTCTGTAATTCTCTCTCTCTTCCTCTGTCTTTGTCTACTCCTCTCTATCCCTTTCTTTCCTGCTCATCTCATTGCCTACTTCTCTCCCTTCCTGTTAATTCAGCCTTGGTTGACATTAGTGGGGCACATTTGCATGCACATGCTGCGGGTACAGCAGCCCATCTATTTGAACGGGTTGCCGTACCAGCAAGAAACATGAGAAAAGAAGTCCCTGACCCTTTTTTGAAATTGCACCCCACCTAATTGCATGGTGCTGTGGCACCATGCAATTTGGCGTATGCAAGATCGCCCAGCGTGTCTGCTAAAGTGCAGCATGTCTCAGTTCGGGTCGGGAATGCACACAATTATGCATGCATTTCCAACCCGCACTAGAGTGAACCGAGCCTAAGGCTATCCAAATTATTTCTTATTGGTACCCCAAGCATCAGCACACATGGTGCCGCAGCACTATGCGATTAGGTGCAGCGCCCCTTTCCTATCCTCCATATGTCCTTCTCTTTCTTGCTTTCCCTTACCTCATTCTCTCTTTTCATCTCTCTCTCTCTCTCTCTCTCTCTCTCACTTCCTTCTCTCTTTGCTTCTTTCTTTACCTTCTTCTCTTAGGGAGGATCAGGAAGAGAATGTTCGTAGCCTACAGTATAAAACTATAGTTCTAGGAATTGAAAAATAAACGTCAGACCAATGTGGTTACTGCCTATTTCGATATCAGTTCCTGTGCAGGTGTCAGCAATATTCTACAAAATGTGATAAAACATTATACAGTTATGGCGTCTGAACATCACAACCATGTGACACAGAAGAGATGAGACCTCAAATCTGCTACTAAATACAATACAAATAAGAAAGAACTTATTCCACTACCCCATAAAGAACAGGATACAAATAAACCTGTGGATTATACATCTGCAGTAATACTTGAACTATCAAATAACGGACAATATAATTAATTAAACTCATCAGAATTTATATTTCATCTAATGAGCAGAGATAATCAAAACATTTGGAATATGTAACTTTTTTGGTGAAAGAAAATGCATTTTAGTGCTATAGTGTTAATGTTAATGTGCCAGGGACATGTTTTAGCCTTTTTTTTATGCTGTACATATTTTAATCACAATGTGGGAGTAGTATGATTGGTCACAGCTAGTTATTCAAGCTTGTATCAATAAACCTTTTCTGATTGGATCACAGCTGCTCTCTTAAACCATTCTTTCTTGTCAGCAATTTTCTGACTTGTATCACTCTACTTCAAACCTGGAGGATGGAACCCATTCTTCAGCTATTGATCACACTGTATTGTCTACATTGTAGGTGAAAAAAATAGTAAAATATTATTCATTTACGCAATATAAAACATTGAGATTACAATGATAATTGCAGCAAAAAAATGCGACAAGGTACACTATATAGTTTAATGTTTTTTTTTTTCTAATGTCCTTGATTTCTTACATGGCACATTGTATTTTCTTGAATTAATTTGTTCTTTTTTTCTTCTTCAATCGATATGTTTGGCCTGGCTTTGAATGTTAAAATATATTGCTATTCAAATATATATCTATATATAGAGCAATAACAAATAACAAATTGTATCCGTTTTAATATTCTTTATAAGACTTTTATCTTATTACTTTATGAAACATTATCAATTAAATGTACTAAATTTACTAGCAGACGATTCATAAAACGTTACCTCATTACTTCCAATAACTTTACAAGATAATATTTGCTTTCTAATAGATTTTTTAATTAAACAGATTATGGTAACAATATTTCAGATTTTTCTATTATACTCTATTTTGATGTTTAATGAACCGCATTTCTTGTATTTCCTCATGCAAGCATATTAGCAAGGCTTTCAAAGGTATGAGCATTTTTGTGTCAGGAAAGTTTCCTGTTTTTCAAATCTAAACTGTTCCACAAAAACAATCCCTATATTTTGTCAGGTTACATTTTAGTTCCAGTTATTTTACTTGTATATGTTTATTTATAATCTTTTAATAATTAAAAATATTGGGCCTATTGAATTGACACAATATAATTGAACAATTTGGCTTAGAGCCCCATTATGTTCTTAGGTCCTAAGAACATCAGGGGCCTCTAAGCAACATTGTTCAATTATATTTGGCTGCTGAGCTGGTACAATAAATGCCTAATTTGTAACATTAATCAATAACATTGATTACAAAACCTAAATGGGGCATGGATATCTCCTAAGACTTAGGAGATATCTATGCCTCATTTAGGTGTTGTAATTAATGTTATTGATTAATGTTACAAATTAGGCATTTATTGTACCAGCTCAGCAGTCAAATAGCCCTAAAAATAGTTTTTAGAAAATGTTGCATAAGCTGCAGTTTTCCTGGATTCTTGCTGAAAGAGCATTATTGGATAAATGTTAATTTATTGAAATATTCCTAGACTGCAAATTCATGCAAAGTTATATTGATGACATTCAATTGTACATACATGACCATTTTATCTGTTTTATCAGTGTGCCTGGCTACTGATGTCTTCCAATATCCTAAATTGCACTTGCCAAGTCCTGGGGACAATGTGACTCTGACCTGTGAACACAACAACTCCCAGTATCTTATGAAGTTTTGGTACCGCCAGGAAAGGTGGAAGCCACTGATCCTAATAGGACACACGTCTGTCACAAATGCAGCCAGCATGGAGAATGATTTTACCGATCAAAGACTAATTATTAAAGCGGTGTCAGTGGAGAAAAGTCTCCTGACCATCCATAAAGTCTCAGCTCAGGATAACGCTAAATACTACTGTGCCAGCAGCACCCACAGCGAGGAAATGATAGGGTGTCCTTGTGCATAACTAAAATGTTTCCTCAAAAAGTGATACCATGAACATTTGTGAGGAAAGGAGGCTTAAAATTTAGCAAAACATGTTATATGTTATATTTTAACTTTTATTTCATATCATTAAATATGTATTTGTCTTTCCCAGAGTTTTTAAGGGGAAAGATATTTAAAAATAAAGAAATATGAATAAAATACTACTGCAAGATAGTCCCTGCATAGGACAGAGTTTCACAATTTAAAATTTGTAAAGGTCATATAAAATATTTTAACTTTTATTTCATATCATTAAATATGTAATAATCTTTCCCAGAGTTCTTAAGGGGAAAAATATCCCTGAAAAAAATAAAATAAGATTTGTAAACATCACTACTGCAAAATAGTAGTTTCACACTCTAAATATTGTAAAGGCCATATCATATATTTCAACTTTTATTTCATATCATTAAATATTTACTAATCTTTCCAGGAGTTCTTACTAGTAAAGATTTATAAATATGACTAAAAGATGAATAAGTGAGTTTTTCAAATAAATAAGTATTTTCGTCCTTATAGAGACAGAGTTTCACATTGTAAATACTGAAAAGGCCATATAATATATTTTAGACTGTCAGCAATAGTTGCATTACAGTCAGAGCAAAGGGCAGTGAGCCTCGTAATGTCAAATCCAGACCTGTAATAGGCAAACCTGTAATAGGCAGACTTGTAATAGGTGCAAGTAGCACTTGCAAAGCCTTAGTGGTTTGTTAAACCTGAAAATTTTCTCTTTCGCCAGCGGTAGGCCTAGCTGCAGAGGTGATTCAAGAGCCCAAACTCCATTCGGTACATCCAGGGAACAATGTATCATTTCACTGTGAACATGCTGACACAGCGTTTCAAGATAAATTCTGGTATTATTTGAAGAAGGGGGAAGCGTTACGACGGATTGGATACACAGCCAGCACTATGGATGTCTTTATAGAAGATGAATTTAAAAATGGACGGATAAGAATACAACTATTTACAGCGCAGAAAAACATCTTACACATTTCTGACATCTCTCAGCAAGACAGTGCAGTCTACTACTGTGCCAGCAGTATTCACAGTGAGATAAGGAAGGGAGAATACTGTACAAAAAGGTTCCCCTTGGGTCTATGTTTAAAGATAAGTGCACATTAAAACAAAGTCTATTCATCCTTTTTGCCCCCTTATCTTGACCTAGCCATGCCAACACATTATAACCCCATGTACTGCTATAGGACCTTCTCCGATCATCTCCAGCCTCAGGACATAGCCCCAAAGAAGCCTTCTTTTAAAATGTTTCCCTTAGTTTCCTTAAGCACTGCATATTATAAACACTTGCCATTTTTCCCCATATCATACTGATTTCACCTTTTTTTCATCCTTTGTTGCATGTCCAGTTGCTGGTCCCCTGCATCTTCCTTGCTGAAACGTCCTGTCTACACATACTCCAGCAATTGCTGCATGACATTTCTTGGGAAGAGATTCCTGATGATAACAACAGCTGACCATGTCATCATACTGTGTGCTGTGTTGGTCATTGGCAGCCTCTATCAGAAGCTTGTCCAACAAGGTGACAATGCAGGAGCACAGTTGGATACAGACAGGGACAGACCAACATTCTCATTACAGGGTCACTGTGCCATTGTAAATGCTTGTCTTCTCATGGAGTTCCTCTTTCTAAGAGAGCAAGCTACGTAGAGTCCATATAGGGATTTTGGCTTAAAAGCAAAAGCCCTGATTAAGGGGGATTCTGGCTCCCGAAATGTGTTGGCCAGTGCTTGTCTACCTAATGTAAAGGCAAGAATAAAGCTATATGGACACTTGAAGTGATCATCTGCCACTTGATTTTCCCTCTCCTTTAAATTTCTGGTGGCACCCACCTAAAAACACTGACCCACTGCTTTGTGTTTTTTGGGATACTTGATGTGATTGTCTGGTGTTTGATCTTCTTTCTATTTTGGATTTCTCAAGTCTGGTGGAACCCACCTGTTAGAACTGACCCACCTTGTTGTGTTTTTTCCTGCGGCAAAGTCGGACTTATGAAAGCTACTATCATCCACTATTTGATGAAAGCTAAACCTCCAGAGCTTTCAAGTGGTTGTAAACCTTAGACATGAAATGTAAACAGAGCATATCCCTCTATAGTGTGTGCTTGTCTCAAGTAAGAACACTAAGTCATCTGCTGCCTCCTTCCTCTGCTATCAGCATGAATCACTTCTGACAACTTTTCCTCATACCAAGGGAAAAATGGTGACAGGGGAGGGACCTCCAGCTGATTGACAGCCTCAGCTCTTTTCCTGTGTGCTGTGTGAAGGGGGGTGTGCCCCTTCCCTCCAATCAGCTCTCAGAGCTCTACAGAGTGTATTTTCAGCTCTCCGCCCCCTTGAATGGATGTAGAGAAAATGAAGACTGCAGATAGATAGGTACAACTTATGTGGGAGGATTTGTTTAATCTCTAATTATCACCTGAGGCCAGTCTCTTCGCTGTGTATATGTAAGGGTTGACAACCACTTTTATTTTGCTCAGATGCAAAACATTGTCACCCAATGGAAAAAACAAAACAAAACATTGTCACCCTATAATAGGAAGTGCTTAAGCAAGGACCTTCATGACAGGATTCACACAAGGAGAGAGGCACCTCTGGGTGTAGATATAAGACAGGTTTAATAAACACTTAAAAGTGTCAACTCACATTTGTGAGTTGTCACTTTTAAAGGGATTATAAATAATTTTTTTATTTTTTTTAAAAATAACAAACATGTTATACTTACCTCCACTGTGCAGCTCGTTTTGCACAGAGTGGCCTGATCCACGACTTCTGGGGTTCCTCGGCGGCTGTCTCGGCTCCTCCCCGCAATCACTCACCACCTATATGCGAGCGAGCTCACATGGTGGTGAGTGATTGCGGGCGTGCTCCAGTGATACAGCCAGCGGCTATTGCCGCTCACTGTATCACTCGGCCCAGCCCCCCGGCGCGGCACGTCATTGGATGTGATTGACAGCAGCGCCAGCCAATGGCTGCACTGCTTTCAATCCATCCACTGTAGCCAATCAACGGCCAGGCTGAACGGCGAGGAGGATGACGGGGGCGAGCGCGGGACATTCGAGGGGTCAGGTAAGTAAAACGAGGGCTCAGGGGGGGGGGCGGTATTGTCGGATGTTTTTTCACCTTAATGCATAGGATGCATTAAGGTGAAAAAACATTTACCTTTACAACCTCTTTAAGTGTTTATTAAACCTGTCTTATATCTACACCCAGAGGCGCCTCTCTCCTTGTGTATTGTCAGTGTCACTGGAACATGGTTTCTGTTCCCATTCAACGGCAGCCTTGAGTGATGGATTCTACACCTTCCTTCATAGTCCTTGGACTTTCAGAAGAACCTAATGGACATACATTTAGCTAATTCCCCTTGACATCCATGTAAAGTCACTAAACATATGTTATCATAACCCTGTGGGACAGCCTGTTTTCAGTTCTTTGCGTCTTTACTTGTCTTTTCATTCCGGGATTACCAAGGATTATTTTAATTAAAACTGCAGTATTAATAGTATTGAGAATTACTTTTTAAATTAACATGTTTAAGCTTACAGTATATCAGATTTAGTGATTGGGTTCATAACTAACTAACTATATATATATATATATATATATATATATATATATATATATATATATTTAACAAAGTAAAAGTGAGGTTTTGGCTTTTTTAGGAGAATACCTATGTGTGCACAATTACCGTATTAGGCAACTATTTGTGTGCAGAAATATTATGCAACTAAATGAAAAACTAAAAAAATCCCATCTGACTTGTTTATTTTCATCTGTTAAACTGACAATAATAAACAAACTCAAAATTAAAAAAAAAAAAAAAAAACATTCTGACATTTAAAAAATAAAAATAAATCAGTGATCAATATAGCTACCCTTCTTTTCAATAACAGTCATAAGCTTTCCATTCATGGAGTCTGCCAGTTTCTTGATCTGTTGATGATCAACTTTTTATGTAGCAGCAACCACAGCCTCCCAGACACTGTTCAGAGAGGTACGGTATGCTGTTTTCCTTCACTGTAAATTAAGAGGGGCCCACAAGTTCTCAATAGGGTTTAGGTCAGGTGAGGAAGGGGGCCAATCTCATTATTTTTTCATCCTTAAGACCTTTATTGGCTAGCCACCCAGTGGAGTACTTTGATACATGCGTTGGAGCATTGTCCTGCATAAATATCAAGGTCTTGAAAGATGCAGACTTTTTGATGTACCACTGCTTGAAGAAAGTGTCTTCTAAAAACTGGCAGTAGGTTTGGGAGTTGATTTTAAGTCCATCTTCAACCCAAAAAGGTCCAACTAACTAATCTTTAATAATACCAGCCCATAGCAGTACCCCTCCTCCACCTTGCTGAGTGGAGTTCTGAGTCTAAGTGGAAGTGGAGCTCTGTGCCCGTTACTGATCCAGCCACAGGCCCATCCATCTGGTCCGTCAAGAGTCACGCTCATCTCATCAGTCCATAAAACCTTTGAAAAATCTATCTTCAGATATTTCTTGGCCCAGTCTTGACGTTTCAACTTATGTGTCTTGTTCAGTGGTAGTCGGGTTTCAGCCTTCCTTCCCTTGGTCATGTCTCTGAGCACTGAACACCTTGTACTTCTGGGCACTCCAGGTAGGTTGGAGTTCTGGAATATGACAGCTATGAAGGATAATGTGTTTTTTGGTAGTTTCACGTTTGATTCTTCTCAAATCTTTAGGGCAGTTAATTTGCGTCTTTTATTCTCAACACATTTCTTGTGACCCTGTTGACTATTTGCAATAAAATATTTGATGGTTCTGTGATCACGCCCCAATATCTGAGCAATTTCAAAAGTGTTGCATCCCTCTGAACGACTTTTTACTATTTTTTCACTTTTTAGAGTCAGTTAAATCTCTTTTTTGGCCCATTTTGCCTGAGGAAAAGAAGCTGCCTAATAATTATGCACACCTTAACCTCCCTAGCGGTAATCCCGAGCGTGACTCGGGGTTGTTTTTTTATGCTAGGATCGGTAACCCCGAGTCACGCTCGGGGTAGACATTGCAGAGCTCGCAGCGGAGTTTCCCTACCTTCTCCTGGCGATCCAGCGATGATGTCCTCTGCTGTGATCGCCAGCGAGATCTCCGGCGAGTGTCGGCACTTTCGACCCCATCTGACTTCCTAGTTCCGTTCCCTGCGAGCCGCAGCGGCGCATGGGAGCGGAACTGGGCGGCAAATTCAAAAAGGTAAACACATAGTATACATACAGTATACTGTAATCTTACTGATTACAGTACTGTATGTAATAATTACACACCCCCTTTGTCCCTAGTGGTCTGCCCAGTGTCCTGCATGCACTTTTATATAATAAAAATCGTTCTTTCTGCCTGTAAACTGGGGATTGTCCATAGCAACCAAAAAGTGTCCCTTTATGTCAAAAGTGGTTTTAGACCAACTAGAAAGCAGCGATAATAAATTAGAATCACTCGCAGAATTGAGCGATAGCGATTTGTGGGGAAATTCGTCATCAAACACTAAATCTAATGACAGCGACAATTCTGCAACTGAGCAAATTTCAGTGTTTTTGATTTGATTACATTATTGAATAATTTTTATTATAATTAGATTACTATTTTTTATAATTATTTATAGTTATTTATTATATTATAATTTATAATTTTGTGTTTTATATTTATCATACCCGGGATGTTTACTAGACTCTGGTTTGCTTAGGTTTAAGTAAGTAATTACTAAGAATCGCAGGCCTATAATACATAACACCAAATTTTCATGCAAAATAATTGTACCGCTTTTGGTACATAATTCCAGAAAGAATCATACCGCCAGGGAGGTTAATATAGAGGGTTGTTCTCCTTAGATCACACCTTCCCTCATTACACAAATACACATCAGCAATATGCCTAATTCCAATAAGCATTCACGTTTATAAAGCTTGGAGTTGGACAATATGCATAAAAATGATGCTTTGGTCAAAATACTCACTTGCCTAATAATTATGCACACAGTATATCTATCTATTTATCTATCTATCAATCTATCTATCTAAATATATATAGATATATCTATATATATAGATATGTAGCACTACCCCCGTGGGAGCTGCTGGTTTAAAGTTTTGGGCCTATCGTTACCTTTGTGACCGGGCAAGTCTTGGCAGGGATCTGGTACTTCCATATCCAGGAGGTACACACGAGTTTGTGGACTTGTGCACCATAACACTTGCAAAAAGTTTTCCTGAACCCAGCAAACTGGTACCACGGGCCAGGATTTCATCAGTAACAACCGGGGGTTCCACCCTGGGTGTTGTCTCCCCCGAGTCCATAGCTGCGTACTCGGGGAAAGTAAAAGCCAAGGCGACATCGTCGCTATTTGCCCATAATAGTTCTTGTGGCATAGTCTCCAATATATTTCCACAGACATCTGACAAAGAGTCTATCTCTGAATCTCCCAGCTCCTCTGCTGGCAGATAATTACATACAGTCCCCAACATATTCCCCTTAGATCTCTCACCCGTTCCTGTCGTGGACTTCTTGGAGATCAGACTTTTCTCCGGTTCCTGTTCGGGTAGTCTCTGGGGTAGGCATTGACCTCGGCCGCGGGAGGCCTTCACGTATCCCACCTTCCTTCGGGCATTTGCAGCGAGAATAGGTGCAGCGGAGGTAGATAAAGTTAAGGTAACAATAGCAGCACTGTCCGCTGATGACTTTCCCATAGCAGAAATGGTGCCACCCCCCTCGGGATTTCTCACAACAGCAGATGAGGCAGATGTAGGCCTAACCACTGGATCGAAGGCAGCATCTTCTTCTGTTACATTGCCCGTGGTCCAGTCCACTCTGTAGGCATGAGGCGGCATGGTGGGTTGCTCCACAGCAAACAGGTACTCCCCGCATCTTAGACATCGAACAAATGGAGGGGGGTGAATAGCCTGTTGCACAGCATCCCCAAAGCCTCTACATCACCGATTGTATAGAGCATGAAACGCCCATGCGGCTCCAGACGAACACCAGTGTCCGTCAGATCAGTCCACGGCAGTATGACCCTTGTAGAGGTACCCACAAGAAACATCCTGGGCCCAATAGCAGACTGCGTTAACAGGGTTGAAGAAATGGCGGTGCTCCGTCTCTTTCTGAACGCTGGACACACACACGGCGTCTCACGCGGCAAGCAGGCGGGAACTCCTCCCACTTGTTCTTTTTGGCAGGTAGCTTGTGGGCTTTCTTGGCTCCGCCCACAGCCCACATGGTCTAGAAGTGATCGCAAAGTTCTCACCCTTCTTCTTAATGGAAAAAAAAATGACACAGTCCAGAGCCCTCTGTAGCATAAGTCCCAGATGAACAGTTCACTTTAGTTGCTATAGGTAATGGCAGATATCCAGGATGAGCCGCCACGTGTAGCACTACCCCTGTAGGAGCTGCTGGTCTAAAGTTTTGGGCCTACCGTTACCTTTCTGTTCACCACACTCGTGTCAGGGATCCCTCTTGAAGAGCTTTCATGAATGTTCACACCAACGCTTGGTTACTTTTTCTTCAAGAGCTTTATTATACCAGTTCCAATAGAGGGGTAGAGGGATAGGGGAGGTTCAGGTACCTTGCTTTGCTGATCACGTGCACAATCTTAGATCCAGAGGACAAATCAGTTCCACGCTGGATTCAGCAACCATCAGATAAGCCTACTATCACTGACCTAGCAACCGGTGCGAAGCTCGTTCAAAGTCCCTGCCACAGACTTAATGAGTGCCATTGCGCCGTTCCACAATCTTCCGCCACAAGATCGTGTAACCACACTGAAACTTTGCAAAAAGTTCCTTCAAAAGTACACAGCTCACGGTGCCAGACTCTTTCAACCAGCCGGCAGCACCGTGAGGTAAACTGGCCAGGATGCGTCCTTCAATTGAGTCCCCTATTGTTCTGCTTCTTCCCGCAGGCAAGACCGCGTAGGACCAGCCCTGGACTAGTAGGCCCCAGCAACTCCTGGGCCTACTTCTCAGTTGCAGAGCCTCGGGCCAGCAGGCCCCAAGGCCGAAAATGGCTCGCACATCCCTGAGGCCAGGAGGGCCCTCAGGTCAGGATCCGGCAATGAACCCCGCTTGAGCGGTCTCTGTCTCTTAAGTACCCCCTCCCAGAATGTACAGCAGGTTAACCACGCCCCCTGAGCCACTTCTGGGAAAGGAATACCCAATACACCTAGCCTGCTGCATTTCCAACCCTGACCTGTGGTGACAGTGACACCTACTGTCAGGTGGAAAGCGCGCAACTCAGCTAGACTGAAACAAAGCCAACAATTTAGTATAATTCTTCTGAGCTAAACTACAGCTCAGATAACTAAATTTAACACATAGCGCTTACCCAACAGGAGTAGGGTGCTACAGATATATATATATATATATATATATATATATATATATATATAGATATAGATAGATAGATAGATAGATAGATAGATAGATAGATAGATAGATAGATAGATAGTTAGATAGATAGATAGATAGATAGATAGATAGATATACAGTATCTCACAAAAGTGAGTACACCCCTCACATTTTTGTAAATATTTTATTATATCTTTTCATATAACAACACTGAAGAAATTACACTTTGCTACAATGTAAAGTAGTGAGTGTACAGCTTGTATAACAGTGTAAATTTGCTGCCCTCTCAAAATAACTCAACACACAGCCATTAATGTCTAAACAGCTGGCAACAAAAGTGAGTACACCTCTAAGTGAAAATGTCCAAATTGGGCCTTAAGTGTCAATATTTTGTGTGGCCACCATTATTTTCCCACACTGCACTAACCCTCTTGGGCCTGGAGTTCACCAGAGCTTCACAGGTTGCCATTGAAGTCCTCTTCCACTCCTCCATGATGACATCACAGAGCTGGTGGATGTTAGAGACCTTGCGCTGCCCTACCTTCCGTTTGAGGATGCCCCACAGATGCTCAATAGGGTTTAGGTCTGTAGACATGCTTGGCCAGTCCATTACCGTTTACCCTCAGCTTCTTTAGCAAGGCAGTGGTCGTCTTGGAGGTGTGTTTGGGGTCGTTATGATGTTGGAATATTGCCCTGCGGCCCAGTCTCCGAAGGGAGGGGATCATGCTCTGCTTCAGTATGTTACATATATATATATTGTAAAACTGCTTGTCCTGAGCCTGCACACTGAATCTCTCATGTGGGGCTCAGTGCAGACTTAGGAACAATTCTGGTAAACTGGAAGAAACATTTATGACTAAAAGAGAAATACACTGTCTAATACCCGAAATGTAAACCCAATCACTAAAATCTCATATAATCATATTAATGGGATTTCAGGAGTAATTTTAATATTTTTAATCTGCAGCTTTCATTATAATAATCTCTGGTGATCCTGCCATTACAGTCCTTCTTCTGGTATTGTTATAGGGTGACAACATTCTGCTCCTGTCCTCCAGTTCATCTCCTCTAGTGTCCACACACATTACCACTTGCTTACTGGGCACTTCCCGCCCAGACCAAATTTCAGCTTTCAGCGCTCTCTCACTTTGCAAACACTGTACCCATATCACATTTTTATAATTGTTTTCACACAAATAGAGCTTTCTTTTGGCGGTATTTAATCACCCACTGGATTTTTTGCTAAAGAAACAAAAACATTTAAATAAACAAAAAACATTTTTCATAGTTTGTTATAAAGATTTTCAAACAGGTAATTTTTCTCCTCCTTTAAAGTGCGCTGATGAGGCTGCACTGATGGCCACTGATAGGCTGCACTGCTGGGCACTGATGAGGAGGCACTGATGAGGCTGCACTGATAGGTGGCACTGATGGATACTGATGGGCACTGATAGGCAATGAGAGGTGGCACTGATGGGCACTGATAGGCGTCACAGATAGGCGTCACTGATGGGCACTGATAGATGGCACTGAGTTGAGTTGAGTTCAGAGATATCTTAATATAGCGTGGTCTTACCCCGAAGGGTCCCGACGCGCATAGCAGAGTTCCTGGGAAAAGAGGACACTGATTGGCACTGATTAGCAGCAGTGGTGGGCACAGATTAGAACAGATGTCCCTGTGACAGAAGCCGGTTACCGGCTTTCTACTTTTCTCTTCACGCTGGTCTTGAGAAGAAAAAAACAGCTTCTGTTTACTTCCGCGATCAGCTGTCATTGGCTGACAGCTGATCACAGGGTATATGGCCACTGTGAATGGCCCTTTACCCTGTTCTGTGATCAACCGAGTCTGAAGGACTCGACGATCACAGAGCGTGCCACCCGCATGCAGCAGGGGGCGTGCGAGAAACGCGATCACGGGAGGATGTCTATTGACGCCCTCCCGGCACTGGAAGCCCATGCTGTAGCAGTCTCTTGGCTATAACCAGGACAGAAAGGGTTTAAGCAGGCATGGTCCACTGCATGGTCCACTGATGTCAACATTAAGAAACCCACCCTGAAAAATGCTTTGCAGCCATCCCTGCAGTGCATGTAGACAAAAAGTGGCTGCAAGGAGGCTAAAAGCAATCAGGAGCACTGAGATACAATAAAAGCCGGCCATACATGGGTTGAGTTCCAGTTCCAAAAATGGTAATTATGAATTTTCGTTCAAATTTTGCATCTTTAGTGGCCGATTTTTTGTGCGGCCATCGAATTTGAGAGATCAGGCATGTTTGAAATATTTTGAAAAACATACGAATTTCAAATCAATATGGGTGCGAGAAATATAATTGAAAAAGTAATGCTCATGAGCTGTGACCTGTAAAGAAAAGAAGATTCCTGGGCACAAATTATCTTTTCTGTAGCAACATGAGGGTAAATTGAAGGCTTGGTTGGTAGAATTTTGAAATCAATGGTGGCACCATCTGCTTAAAAATGCACAACATGCCTGATTTTTGATCGACAAATTCGACCCATGTATGGCATGCAAAAGGAAGGGAAAAAAGATAAAAAACAGGATTTTATTCTCTTTAAATAGTCAATTTATCCATGATAGACAGTGCTCTACCAAGTCATTTGTCATCCAGTTAGGGTTTATCTTTACTTGGTCTACTAATAATTAGGGATGAGCCGAACACCCCCGGGTTCGGTTCGCACCAGAACCTTCGAACGGACCGAAAGTTCGCGCGAATTTTCGAACCCTATTCGTTATAATGGACGCGAACGTTCGAAATCAAAATTGCTAATTACAACGGCCAATATGCATGTTAATGTCATAAAACAGGTTTGGGGACCCGGGTCCTGCCCCAGGGGACATATATCAATGCAAAAAGAAATTTTAAAAACTAAAGTTTTTTCGGGAGCAGTCATTTTAATGATGCATAAAGTGAAAAAAAAAAAAGTGAAATTTTCCTTTAAATATGGTACCTGGGGGGTGTCTAAAGTATGCCTGTGAAGTGGCATGTGTTTCCCGTGTTTAGAACTGTCCTTGCACAAAATGACATTTGTAAAGGAAAAAAAGAAGCCATTTAAAACCACTTGCGGCTTTAATGTCATGTCTTGTCCTGGCCGCCATATGGCTGAAAATCCTTGAGAAAAATGGCATGGCTACCCCATCACCCCCCCCCAGCCCCTTTGGGTCTTGTATGGATACTAAGGGGGACCCCGCACCCAAAATAAAACCCTATACCTACAACCCTATATACTCTGAACAGCAGTATATAGGTGGTGCAAACAAGACATGGACTGTAGGTTTGTTCTTAAGTAGAATCTGAACAGGTACATTATGAAGTGTAGCTACATCCCAAAAAAATCAATTTTTAAGCTTTTTGGAGAACATAGGAAGGGGTTATCACCCCTGTAACATTTGCTGTCTTTGCACATCTGTTCAGAACATGTCACCTCACTTTCCGTCCCAATGACAAATGTTTTTGGAAAAGTGGGGTTTTAATTGAAACAAGGATTGGTGATAAAGCATCAGTAGAGAGGAGATACCTTTTTCCCAAATTAAATCTAACAGGATAGAATTTTCCTTCCTAGGGGTAGATTTCCTCTCACTTCCTGTTTTCTCTTGCCGTTTGCAAGTAGGAGTCGTTTGTAAGTTGGATGTTTGAAAGTAGGGGCCTGCCGTATATACTCTGCAGAAATTTGCCCTATTAGATGTTGGTGTAGCCACAAGACTGGTGGGCACAGGAATGGGCCCTGCTGTGAGTTAATAGATCAAGATTTGTACTTGCATGCACCTGTTGAACCGGGCAGAAAAATTGGGCCTTTGGTGGTGGTGGTGGTGGACGGTGTTGCCACAAGACTGTAAGCCCTCACAGTTACTCTTGGTGGGTGCAGGAATGGGCCCTGCTGTGAGTTATTAGATCAAGATTTGTAATTGCATGCACCTGTTGAACAGGGCAGAAAAATTGGGCCTTTGGTGGTGGTGGTGGTGGTGGACGGTGTTGCCACAAGACTGTAGGCCCTCATAGTTACTCTTGGTGGGCGCAGGAATGGGCCCTGCTGTGAACTATTAGATCAAGATTTGTAATTACACGCCCCTGTTAAACAGGGGCTGAAAAATTGTGCCTTAGGCATTGGTGCTGGTGCCACAACACTGCAACCCCTCACAGATACTGTACTTGGAGCACAGCAGTCACACCTGTTGCGAAGCATCTTTTTAAAAAATTGTAATTACACGCCCCTGTTATACAGGGGCTGAAAAATTGTGCCTTAGGCACTGGTGCTGGTGCCACAACACTGCAACCCCTCACAGATACTGTACTCTGAGCACAGCAATGAGACCTGTTGCAAAGCATTGCCTAAAAATTGTAATTACACGCCCCAACAGGGGCTGAAAAATTGTGCCTTAGGCACTGGTGCTGGTGCCACAACACTGCAACCCCTCACAGATACTGTACTCTGAGCACAGCAGTCACACCTGTTGCGAAGCATCTTTTTAAAAAATTGTAATTACACGCCCCTGTTATACAGGGGCTGAAAAATTGTGCCTTAGGCACTGGTGTGGTGGCATGGATCATTGAGGAGGAGGAAGAGGATAGTCAGTGAACATAACAGGACAGTCACTCAGCATCAGCATAGGCAGTCTTGAAGGGATGTGACATTATAAATTATTCCGTTATATCCGCTTCAGGTGTCTGGTAGCTGGTGGTGATCCAAGACTGATTCATTTTTATGAAGGTCAGTCGATCAACCGAGTCGGTGGACAGGCGCACCCTATGATCGGTGACAAATCCTCCAGCAGCACTGAATGTGCGTTCGGAAAGAACGCTGGATGCAGGACAGGCCAGTAGCTCAATTGCATACTGTGCAAGCTCTGGCCAGTGATCCATCCTCGGGACCCAGTAAGCCAGAGGATTTTCGGTGGGAAAGGTGTCCAAGTCTGACCTTGCCCCTAGGTATTCCTGCACCATGTATATCAGACGCTGGCGATGGTTGCTGGAACCGATCATACCTTGGGGCTGCGGACTAAAAAATTGTCTGAACGCATCGGTCAGACGTCCACCTTCCCCACCGCTCCTTCTGCTACTGACCGAAGCCTCAGCAACTCGTCGTCCAGGACCAGGAGTTTGTAACCTCCCAGTTTCTGGGAACGCGTTGCACAGACCTTTCTGCAAGGCCTCCCTGAGATGTCTCATCCTCTGCTCCCTCTGCGACGGCAAGATAAGGTCCGCAACCTTACCCTTGTACCGTGGATCAAGGAGAGTGGCCAGCCAGTAATGGTCACTCTCCTTGATCCGAAGAACACGAGGATCCTTCCGCAGGCTTTGCAGGATCAGGGAGGCCATGCAGCGTAGGTTAGCTGAGGCATTCGGTCCGGAGTCTTCTGGGTCACTGAGGATGACATGATCGCCAGCCACCTCCTCCCAGCCACGTACAAGTCCACTGGTTTGTTGGGACTGTACATCATCCCTAAAAGACTGCTGCTGCTGATGCTGAGTGCCAGGCTCCACCTCCATGCTCACACAATCCTCCTCCTCCTCCTCCTCCTCCTCCTCTTCCTGTGTGATGGGTGGGACAGAAGGAACATTGTCTGGATAAAGGGGGCCTTGAGAGGCAAGGAAGTCCTCCTCTTCCTGCCTCTGTTCTGCCTCAAGTGCCCTGTCCATTATCCCACGCAGCGTATGCTCCAACAGGTGGACAAGAGGTACAGTGTCACTGATGCATGCACTGTCACTGCTCACCATCCTCGTGGCCTCCTCAAATGGTGAGAGGACAGTGCATGCATCCCTGATCATGCTCCACTGGCGTGGGGAAAAAAAGCCAAGCTCCCCTGACCCTGTCCTGGTGCCGTAGTCGCAAAGGTACTCATTGATGGCCCTCTGCTGCGTGTGCAGTCGCTGCAGCATGGCCAACGTTGAGTTCCACCTGGTGGGCATGTCACATATTAGGCGGTTCTTGGGCAGGTTCAGCTCCTTTTGCAGCTCAGTCAGCCGAGCACTGGCATTATAAGATCGGCGGAAATGCACACAGACTTTCCTGGCCTGCCTCAGAACATCCTGTAAGCCTGGGAACCTGCCCAAGAACCGCTGCACCACCAGGTTGAGGACGTGAGCCATACAGGGCACATGGGTGAGCTGTCCCTGTTGCAGGGCGGAGAGGAGGTTGGTGCCATTATCAGAAATGACCATTCCTGGCTTAAGCTGGCGTGGCGTCAACCACCTCTCGGCCTGCCCCTGCAGAGCTGCCAGAACCTCTGGCCCAGTGTGGCTCCTGTCCCCCAAACACACCAGCGCAAGCACGGCATGGCATCTTTTTGCCTGCGTACTCGCGTAGCCCCTTGTACGCCTACGGAGCACCGCTGGTTCCGAGGACAGAGCACTCGAAGAGGACATGGAGGAAGAAGAAGAGGAGGGGGTGGAGGAGAGAGGTGTGTCACAACCAGTAGTAGCATTTTGGAGGCGTGGTGGCGGAACAACCTCCAACACTACTGCACCTTGTCCTGCATCCCTCCCAGCTGCCAATAGAGTGACCCAATGGGCCGTGAAAGAAAGATAACATCCCTGTCCATGCCTGCTGGACCATGAGTCAGCGGTAATATGCACCTTACCGCTGACCGCCCTGTCCAGCGAGGCATGGACATTGCCTTCCACATGCCAGTAGAGAGACGGAATCGCCTTCCGTGAGAAAAAGTGGCGTTTGGGAACCTGCCACTGAGGAACCGCACATTGAACAAACTCACGGAAGGGGGCCGAGTCTATCAACTGAAAAGGCAGCAGTTGAAGTGCTAGCAATTTAGCCAAGCTAGCATTCAACCGCTGGGCATGTGGATGGCTGGGAGTATACTTCTTTCGACGGTCCAGCAGCTGGGGCAGGGAAATTTGCCTGCTACAATCGGACGTCGGTGTACTGCAAGTACTTGGTTGTGACACACCTAATTCTACACCTTCAGTCCTCTCAGAGCAGCTTTCAGAGAGGACTGAAGATATAGTGGGGATGGAGATCCCAGCTGATGAGGAGCAAGGAGAGGTCCGCTTTGTTCTTTGGTGTGGGTCTTTTATGTGTGCTTGCCAACGAGCTGCATGGCAGGTCGACATATGTCTGCTCATGCTTGTGGTGCCCAAGCGGCTGATGTTTTGGCCACGCGAGATACGCTTGAGACAAATATTGCAAATAGCAGTGGTGCGATCTGATGCACTCGTCTCAAAAAAGGCCCACACCAAAGAACTTTTGTGATAACGTGCAGAGGCAGCGCCCTGCACAGGCGGAGCTCTGCGGTGTGGTACAGTTGCTGTGCTGGCCTCTAGCTGGCCTCCAGGGGGCATCCTGCCTCGTTGGACATGTGACGCTGCATCCTCCTCCTCCTCCTCCTCTCTCCCTTCAGGCACCCACGTGGAGTCAGTGACCTCATCATCCCCTCCCTCTTCACCACTAGAGCAAACCTGGCAGTAAGCTGCAGCTGGTGGAACACTACTGCCAGATTGCTGTCCTTCAGCATCCCCTCTCTCTGCGCGCACACTACTGACTTCCTCAAGCTGGGTATCATCATCCGAGCCTTCGAATCGTTGGGCATCCTCCTGGAGCATGTACCCAACACTGTGCTCAAACAGTTCGGGGGACTCCTCAGGAGGACATGGTGGGTCTAGGGAAGGGGTGGCTGATGATGCCATTGAGTACGCGTTGGCAGCTGCTCTGCCAGTACCCTGAGCCTGGGTGAGAGAGGATGAGGAGGATGAGGAGGGCTTGGTCATCCATTCTACCAAGCCTTCGGCATGATGCGGCTCCACATGTCCAGCTGCCGAAAACAAAGACAAGCGTGTCCCATGGCCACGTGCTGATGACGATGCACGACCACGTCCACGGCCAGCACTGTTGTCTCTAGAAACAGAGCCTGCCTGCCCTGTGTTCTTGCCTCGGCACGCTCTGCCTCTCCTTGGCGGTCTTCCAGCCATTGTAGTCGGTAGTGTATATAGTATAAAAAATAGAACTCCTATGTGTGCTCACAACACACTGTAGGTCCTATGGGTGCTGACACTAACACACTATAGGTACTATGTGTGCTGCTGACAAGAAAATATAGGAGCTCTGTTTGCTGCCACTAACACACTACAAGTCCTATGGGTGCTGCTGAGAAGAAAATATAGGAGCTCTGTGTGATGCCACTAACACACTAGAAGTCCTATGGGTGCTGCTGAGAAGAAAATATAGGAGCTCTGTTTGCTGCCACTAACACACTAGAAGTCCTATGGGTGCTGCTGAGAAGAAAATATAGGAGCTCTGTTTGCTGCCACTAACACACTAGAAGTCCTATGGGTGCTGCTGAGAAGAAAATATAGGAGCTCTGTGTGATGCCACTAACACACTAGAAGTCCTATGGGTGCTGCTGAGTAGGGATGAGCTTCGTGTTCGAGTCGAACATACGTTCGACTCGAACATTGGCTGTTCGATCGTTCGACGAAGATCGAACGATTTGGGCCGTTCGCGCCAAATTCGAGTGACGCGAACGGCCCACAATGCACTACGCCATCGCAGTGTCATCCAGGCGCTGTGATTGGCCAAGCATGCACTGTGACCCCGCATGCTTGGCCAATCACAGCGCCGGCAGCGAGGAGAGCAATGATTGGCCACAGGCAGGATGCCTGTGGCCAATTATTGCTGAGGGTGTTTAGTACACGCCCCACACTATAAAAGGCCGCCAGCACGGCGGCCTAGTGTAGTGTGTTCCGGAGCAGGGATAGAGTAGCATAGGCAGGGACAGTGACTGTTATTTCTTTCTTGCTTAACCTGGATTCCTTTAGTTTAGGGAAAGAGAAGGATAGGTAGGGAGAGTGTCAGTGTGTTTTGTGCTTCTGCTATAGTGTGCTTAAAAAAAAACATTTATTCTAGGGACAGAAAACTCTAGGTAGGGACAGTGTCAGTTTCTTTCACTCTGCAAGTCCTTGTTTCCAGGGACCTGGAAGGACAGTGAGTGAATTGTCCTTTTGCTATATTGTGATTAAAAAAAACATTTATTCTAGGGACAGAAAACTCTAGGTAGGGACAGTGTCAGTTTCTTTCACTCTGCAAGTCCTTGTTTCCAGGGACCTGGAAGGACAGTGAGTGAATTGTCCTTTTGCTATATTGTGATTAAAAAAAACATTTATTCTAGGGACAGAAAACTCTAGGTAGGGACAGTGTCAGTTTCTTTCACTCTGCAAGTCCTTGTTTCCAGGGACCTGGAAGGACAGTGAGTGAATTGTCCTTTTGCTATATTGTGATTAAAAAAAACATTTATTCTAGGGACAGAAAACTCTAGGTAGGGACAGTGTCAGTTTCTTTCACTCTGCAAGTCCTTGTTTCCAGGGACCTGGAAGGACAGTGAGTGAATTGTCCTTTTGCTATATTGTGATTAAAAAAAACATTTATTCTAGGGACAGAAAACTCTAGGTAGGGACAGTGTCAGTTTCTTTCACTCTGCAAGTCCTTGTTTCCAGGGACCTGGAAGGACAGTGAGTGAATTGTCCTTTTGCTATATTGTGATTAAAAAAAACATTTATTCTAGGGACAGAAAACTCTAGGTAGGGACAGTGTCAGTTTCTTTCACTCTGCAAGTCCTTGTTTCCAGGGACCTGGAAGGACAGTGAGTGAATTGTCCTTTTGCTATATTGTGATTAAAAAAAACATTTATTCTAGGGACAGAAAACTCTAGGTAGGGACAGTGTCAGTTTCTTTCACTCTGCAAGTCCTTGTTTCCAGGGACCTGGAAGGACAGTGAGTGAATTGTCCTTTTGCTATATTGTGATTAAAAAAAACATTTTTTTCTAGGGACAGAAAACTGTAGGTAGGGAGAGTATTTTTTTTCTTTCACTCTGCAAGTCCTTGTTTCCAGGGACCTGTAAGGACAGTGAGTTAATTGTCCTTGTGCTATATTGTGCTGAAAAAAACATTTATTCCAGGGACAGAAAACTCTAGGTAGGGACAGTGTCAGTTTCTTTCACTCTGCAAGTCCTTGTTTCCAGGGACCTGGAAGGACAGTGAGTGAATTGTCCTTTTGCTATATTGTGATTAAAAAAAACATTTATTCTAGGGACAGAAAACTCTAGGTAGGGACAGTGTCAGTTTCTTTCACTCTGCAAGTCCTTGTTTCCAGGGACCTGGAAGGACAGTGAGTGAATTGTCCTTTTGCTATATTGTGATTAAAAAAAACATTTATTCTAGGGACAGAAAACTCTAGGTAGGGACAGTGTCAGTTTCTTTCACTCTGCAAGTCCTTGTTTCCAGGGACCTGGAAGGACAGTGAGTGAATTGTCCTTTTGCTATATTGTGATTAAAAAAAACATTTATTCTAGGGACAGAAAACTCTAGGTAGGGACAGTGTCAGTTTCTTTCACTCTGCAAGTCCTTGTTTCCAGGGACCTGGAAGGACAGTGAGTGAATTGTCCTTTTGCTATATTGTGATTAAAAAAAACATTTTTTTCTAGGGACAGAAAACTGTAGGTAGGGAGAGTATTTTTTTTCTTTCACTCTGCAAGTCCTTGTTTCCAGGGACCTGTAAGGACAGTGAGTTAATTGTCCTTGTGCTATATTGTGCTGAAAAAAACATTTATTCCAGGGACAGAAAACTCTAGGTAGGGACAGTGTCAGTTTCTTTCACTCTGCAAGTCCTTGTTTCCAGGGACCTGGAAGGACAGTGAGTGAATTGTCCTTTTGCTATATTGTGATTAAAAAAAACATTTATTCTAGGGACAGAAAACTCTAGGTAGGGACAGTGTCAGTTTCTTTCACTCTGCAAGTCCTTGTTTCCAGGGACCTGGAAGGACAGTGAGTGAATTGTCCTTTTGCTATATTGTGATTAAAAAAAACATTTATTCTAGGGACAGAAAACTCTAGGTAGGGACAGTGTCAGTTTCTTTCACTCTGCAAGTCCTTGTTTCCAGGGACCTGGAAGGACAGTGAGTGAATTGTCCTTTTGCTATATTGTGATTAAAAAAAACATTTTTTTCTAGGGACAGAAAACTGTAGGTAGGGAGAGTATTTTTTTTCTTTCACTCTGCAAGTCCTTGTTTCCAGGGACCTGTAAGGACAGTGAGTTAATTGTCCTTGTGCTATATTGTGCTGAAAAAAACATTTATTCCAGGGACAGAAAACTCTAGGTAGGGACAGTGTCAGTTTCTTTCACTCTGCAAGTCCTTGTTTCCAGGGACCTGGAAGGACAGTGAGTGAATTGTCCTTTTGCTATATTGTGATTAAAAAAAACATTTTTTTCTAGGGACAGAAAACTGTAGGTAGGGAGAGTGTTTTTTTTCTTTCACTCTGCAAGTCCTTGTTTCCAGGGACCTGTAAGGACAGTGAGTTAATTTTCCTTGTGCTATATTGTGATTAAAAAAAACATTTTTTCTAGGGACAGAAAACTGTAGGTAGGGAGAGTGTTTTTTTTCTTTCACTCTGCAAGTCCTTGTTTCCAGGGACAGAGAAGGACACCTGAAGGTAGCCCTTATTGCTTTTTTCCCATCTCCCTGCAGGCCATCTATTAGAATGTCTGGAAGGCAAACAAGGAGAGGCAGACAGTCAGGAGGCAATAAAAGAGGGCAAGCAGGCTCTGTGTCTGGGGGCAACAGTGCTGGTCGTGGACGCGGTGCATTGTCATCAGCACATGGCCATGGGACACGCTTGTCCTTCTTTTCGGCAGCTGGACATGTTGAGCCACATCATGCCGAAGACTTGGTAGAGTGGATGACCAAGCCCTCCTCCTCCTCCTCATCCTCTCTCACCCAGGCTCAGGGTACTGGAAAAGCAGCTGCCAAAGCGTCGTCTTCCCTGGTATCAATGTCAGACAAATCATCAGTCACTCCTTCCCTAGACCCACCATGTCCTCCTCCTGAGGAGTCCCCCGAACTGTTTCAGCACAGTGTTGGGTACATGCTCCAGGAGGATGCCCAGCGTTTCGAAGGGTCTGATGATGAAACCCAGCTAGAGGAAGGCAGTAGCGTGAGAGCAGACAGAGGGGATGCTCAAGAAGGACACCAATCTGGCAGTCATGTTCCAGCAGCTGCAGCATACTGCCAGATTGGCTCCAGTGATGAGGAGGGAGGGGATGATGAGGTCAATGACTCCACGTGGGTGCCTAATAGGAGAGAGGAGGAGGAGGAGGATGAGGAGGAGGCACATCTCCAACGAGGCAGGATGCCCTTTGGTGGCCAGCGTAAGGGCAGTACACCGACGGAATCACACCGCAGAGCTCCGCCTGTGCAGGGCGCTGCCTCTGCCCGTCATTCAAAAAGTTCTTTGGTGTGGGCCTTTTTTGAGGCTAGTGCATCAGATCGCACAGCTGCTGTTTGCAACATATGTCTCAAGCGTATATCGCGTGGCCAAAACATCAGCCGCTTGGGTACCACATGCCTGACCAGACATATGTTGACCTGCCATGCAGCTCGTTGGCAAGCCTACCTCAAAGACCCACACCAAAGAACAAAGCGGACCTCTCCTTGCACCGCATCAGCTGGGATCTCCAACCCCACTATAACTTCAGTCCTCTCTGAAACATGCACTGAGAGGAATGAAGGTGTAGAATTAGGTGTGTCACAGCCAAGTACTTGCGCCCACTCTGCTAGCAGTACACCGACGTCCGATTCTAGCAGGCAAATTTCCCTGCCCCAGCTGCTGGACCGTCGAAAGAAGTTCACTCCCAGCCATCCACATGCCCAGCGGTTGAATGCTAGCTTGGCTAAATTGCTAGCGCTTCAACTGCTGCCTTTTCAGTTGGTAGACTCGGCCCCCTTCCGTGAGTTTGTGCAATGTGCGGTTCCTCAGTGGCAGGTTCCCAAACGCCACTTTTTCTCACGGAAGGCTATTCCGGCTCTCTACCGGCATGTGGAAGGCAATGTCTTGGCCTCGCTGGACAGGGCGGTCAGCGGTAAGGTGCATATTACCGCTGACTCATGGTCCAGCAGGCATGGACAGGGACGTTACCTTTCTTTCACGGCCCATTGGGTCACTCTTTTGGCAGCTGGGAAGGATTCAGGACAAGGTGCAGTAGTGTTGGAGGTTGTCCCACCGCCACGCCTCCAAAATGCTACTACTGGTTGTGACACACCTCTCTCCTCCACCCCCTCCTCTTCTTCTTCCTCCATGGCCTCTTCCTGTGGTTTGTCCTATGAACCAGCGGTGCTCCGTAGCCGTTCACGGGGCTACGCAAGTACGCAGGCAAAAAGATGCCATGCCGTGCTTGCGCTGGTGTGTTTGGGGGACAGAAGCCACACTGGGGCAGAGGTCCTGTCTGCTCTGCAGGGCCAGGCCGAGAGGTGGTTGACGCCACGCCAGCTTAAGCCAGGAATGGTGGTTTGCGACAATGGCACCAACCTCCTCTCCGCCCTCCGACAGGGACAACTGACCCATGTGCCCTGTGTGGCTCACGTCCTTAACCTGGTGGTGCAGCGGTTCTTGGGCAGGTACCCGGGCTTACAGGATGTCCTGAGGCAGGCCAGGAAAGTCTGTGTGCATTTCCGCAGATCTTATAATGCCAGTGCTCGCCTGGCTGAGCTGCAAAAGGAGTTGAACCTGCCCAAGAACCGCCTTATATGTGACATGCCCACCAGGTGGAACTCAACGTTGGCCATGCTGCAGCGGCTGCACACGCAGCAGAGGGCCATCAATGAGTACCTGTGCGACTACGGCACCAGGACAGGGTCAGGGGAGCTTGGTTTTTTTTCTCCACGCCAGTGGGGCATGATCAGGGATGCATGCACTGTCCTGGCACCATTTGAGGAGGCCACGAGGATGGTGAGCAGTGACAGTGCATGCATCAGTGACACTGTACCTCTTGTCCACCTGTTGGAGCACACGCTGCGTGGAATAATGGACAGGGCACTTGAGGCAGAACAGAGGCAGGAAGAGGAGGACTTCCTTGCCTCTCAAGGCCCCCTTTACCCAGACAGTGTTCCTTCTGTCCCACCCATCGCACAGGAAGAGGAGGAGGAGGAGGAGGAGGAGGAGGAGGATTGTGTCAGCATGGAGGTGGAGGCTGGCACTCAGCATCATCAGCAGCAGTCTTTTAGGGATGATTTACAGTCCCAAGAAACCAGTGGACTTGTACGTGGCTGGGAGGAGGTGGCTGCGGATCATGTCGTCCTTAGTGACCCAGAGGACTCCGGAGCGAATGCCTCAGCAAACCTACGCTGCATGGCCTCCCTGATCCTGCAAAGTCTGCGGAAGGATCCTCGTATTCTTCGGATCAAGGAGAGGGACCATTACTGGCTGGCCACTCTCCTTGATCCACGGTACAAGGGTAAGGTTGCGGACCTTATGTTACCGTCGCAGAGGGAGCAGAGGATGAGACAACTCCGGGAGGCCTTGCAGAAAGGTCTGTGCAACGCGTTCCCAGAGACTGGGAGGTTGCAAACTCCTGGTCCTGGACAACGAGTTGCTGAGGCTTCGGCCAGTCAAAGAAGGAGCGGTGGGGAAGGTGGCCGTCTGACCGATGCGTTCAGACAATTCTTTAGTCCGCAGCCCCAAAGTATGATTGGTTCCAGCAACCATCGCCAGCGTCTGATAAACATGGTGCAGGAATATCTAGGGGCAAGGTCAGACTTGGACACCTTCCCCACCGAAAATCCTCTGGCTTACTGGGTCTTGAGGATGGATCACTGGCCAGAGCTTGCACAGTATGCAATTGAGCTACTGGCCTGTCCTGCATCCAGCGTTCTTTCGGAACGCACATTCAGTGCTGCTGGAGGATTTGTCACGGATCACAGGGTGCGCCTGTCCACCGACTCGGTTGATCGACTGACTTTCATCAAGATGAACCAGTCTTGGATCACCACCAGCTACCACACACCTGATGCTGATATAACAGACTAATTGATTTTAAAATGTCACATCCCTTCAAGACTGATGCTGATGCTGAGTGCCTGTGCTGTTATGTTGACTGGCTATCCTCCTCCTCCGAGTCCTCAATGATACGATTGATGATGATAGCTTGGAAGATCATTTTTGTTTATGGGTGCCGCCACCAGTGCCTAACGCCCAATTTTTCAGCCCCTGTTTAACAGGGGCGTGTAATTACAATTTTTGAAGCAATACTTTGCAACAGGGCTCATTGCTGTGCTCCAAGTACAGTATCTGTGAGGAGTTGCAGTGTTGTGCCACCAGTGCCTAAGGCCCAATTTTTCAGCCCCTGTTTAACAGGGGCGTGTCATTACAATTTTTGAAGCAATACTTTGCAACAGGGCTCATTGCTGTGCTCCAAGTACAGTATCTGTGAGGGGTTGCAGTGTTGTGCCACCAGTGCCTAAGGCCCAATTTTTCAGCCCCTGTTCAACAGGGGCATGTAATTACAATTCTTGATCTAATAATTCACAGCAGGGCCCATTGCTGCACCCACCAAGAGTAACTGTCAGGGCTTACAGTGTTGTGGCACCAGCACCACCATCAAAGGCCCAATTTTTACTACCACTGTTCAACAATTATATGTAATTAAAATTCCTGATATAATAGTTGACAGCAGGGCGTTCCAGCACCAACCAAGAGTAACTGTGAGTGCTTACAGTGTTGTGCCAACACCAACAACTAAGGGGCCTATTTCTGCAGAGTATATACGGCAGGTCCCTACTTTCAAACATCCAACTTACAAACGACTCCTACTTGCAAACGCAAGAAGACAACAGGAAGTGAGAGGAAATCTACCACTAGGAAGGAAAATTCTCTCCTGTAAGAATAAATATGGGAGAAAGGTGTCTCCTCTGTACTGATGCTTTATCAGCAATCCTTGTTTCAAGAAAAACACCACATTTCAAAAACAGTTGTCATTGGGACGGAAAGTGAGGTGAAATGTTCTGAACAGGGGCACAGACAGCAAAACAAATGTTACAGGGGTGATAACCCTTACCTATGTTTTCCAAAAAGTTTAAAAATAGATTTTTGGGCTGGAGCTACACTTCAACAATGTACCTGTTCAAAATTACAAACAGATTCTACATAAGAACAAACCTACAGTCCCTGTCTTGTATGCACCGCCTGTATACGGCTGTTCAGAGTATATAGGGCCTTTTTTATTTTATGTGCGGGGTTCCCCTTAATATCCATACAAGACCCAAAGGGGCTGGTAATGGGCTGGGGTAGGGGGGGGGGGTCATGGGGTAGCTATGCCATTTTTCTTAAAGAATTTCATCCATATTACCGGGACCAGACATTACATTAAAGCCGCAAGCAGTTTTAAATGGCTTTTTTTTCCTTTAGAAGTGTCATTTTGTGCAGGGACAGTTCTAAACACGGGAAACACGTGGCACTTCACAGGCATACTTTAGACACCCCCCAGGTACGATATTTAAAGGAATATTTGACTTTTTTTTTTCACTTTATGCATCATTAAAATGACTGCTCCCGAAAAACGACCGTTTTTAAAACTTCTTTTTGCATTGATACATGTCCCCTGGTGCAGAACCCGGGTTCCCAAACCCTTTTTAGGACAATAACATGCATAATAGTTGTTATAATTAGCACTTTAGAATTCGAACGTTCGCATCCATTGTATTTAATAGGGTTCTAATGTTCGTTCGAACTTCCGGTCCGTTCGCGGGTTCTGGTGCGAACCGAACCCGGGGGTGTTCGGCTCATCACTACTGCTGAGAAGAAAATATAGGAGCTCTGTGTGATGCCACTAACACACTAGAAGTCCTATGGGTGCTGCTGAGATGAAAATATAGGAACTCTGTGTGATGCCACTAACACATTAGAAGTCCTATGGGTGCTGCTGAGAAGAAAATATAGGAGCTCTGTTTGCTGCCACTAACACACTAGAAGTCCTATGGGTGCTGCTGAGAAGAAAATATAGGAGCTCTGTGTGATGCCACTAACACACTAGAAGTCCTATGGGTGCTGCTGAGAAGAAAATATAGGAGCTCTGTTTGCTGCCACTAACACACTAGAAGTCCTATGGGTGCTGCTGAGAAGAAAATATAGGAGCTCTGTGTGATGCCACTAACACACTAGAAGTCCTATGGGTGCTGCTGAGAAGAAAATATAGGAGCTCTGTTTGCTGCCACTAACACACTAGAAGTCCTATGGGTGCTGCTGAGAAGAAAATATAGGAGCTCTGTTTGCTGCCACTAACACACTAGAAGTCCTATGGGTGCTGCTGAGAAGAAAATATAGGAGCTCTGTTTGCTGCCACTAACACACTAGAAGTCCTATGGGTGCTGCTGAGAAGAAAATATAGGAGCTCTGTGTGATGCCACTAACACACTAGAAGTCCTATGGGTGCTGCTGAGAAGAAAATATAGGAGCTCTGTTTGCTGCCACTAACACACTAGAAGTCCTATGGGTGCTGCTGAGAAGAAAATATAGGAGCTCTGTTTGCTGCCACTAACACACTAGAAGTCCTATGGGTGCTGCTGAGAAGAAAATATAGGAGCTCTGTGTGATGCCACTAACACACTAGAAGTCCTATGGGTGCTGCTGAGAAGAAAATATAGGAGCTCTGTTTGCTGCCACTAACACACTAGAAGTCCTATGGGTGCTGCTGAGAAGAAAATATAGGAGCTCTGTTTGCTGCCACTAACACACTAGAAGTCCTATGGGTGCTGCTGAGAAGAAAATATAGGAGCTCTGTTTGCTGCCACTAACACACTAGAAGTCCTATGGGTGCTGCTGAGAAGAAAATATAGGAGCTCTGTTTGCTGCCACTAACACACTAGAAGTCCTATGGGTGCTGCTGAGAAGAAAATATAGGAGCTCTGTTTGCTGCCACTAACACACTAGAAGTCCTATGGGTGCTGCTGAGAAGAAAATATAGGAGCTCTGTGTGATGCCACTAACACACTAGAAGTCCTATGGGTGCTGCTGAGAAGAAAATATAGGAGCTCTGTTTGCTGCCACTAACACACTAGAAGTCCTATGGGTGCTGCTGAGAAGAAAATATAGGAGCTCTGTTTGCTGCCACTAACACACTAGAAGTCCTATGGGTGCTGCTGAGAAGAAAATATAGGAGCTCTGTGTGATGCCACTAACACACTAGAAGTCCTATGGGTGGTGCTGAGAAGAAAATATAGGAGCTCTGTTTGCTGCCACTAACACACTAGAAGTCCTATGGGTGCTGCTGAGAAGAAAATATAGGAGCTCTGTTTGCTGCCACTAACACACTAGAAGTCCTATGGGTGCTGCTGAGAAGAAAATATAGGAGCTCTGTTTGCTGCCACTAACACACTAGAAGTCCTATGGGTGCTGCTGAGAAGAAAATATAGGAGCTCTGTGTGATGCCACTAACACACTAGAAGTCCTATGGGTGCTGCTGAGAAGAAAATATAGGAGCTCTGTTTGCTGCCACTAACACACTAGAAGTCCTATGGGTGCTGCTGAGAAGAAAATATAGGAGCTCTGTTTGCTGCCACTAACACACTAGAAGTCCTATGGGTGCTGCTGAGAAGAAAATATAGGAGCTCTGTTTGCTGCCACTAACACACTAGAAGTCCTATGGGTGCTGCTGAGAAGAAAATATAGGAGCTCTGTGTGATGCCACTAACACACTAGAAGTCCTATGGGTGCTGCTGAGAAGAAAATATAGGAGCTCTGTTTGCTGCCACTAACACACTAGAAGTCCTATGGGTGCTGCTGAGAAGAAAATATAGGAGCTCTGTTTGCTGCCACTAACACACTAGAAGTCCTATGGGTGCTGTTGGGGTGCAATGCTGTGCTAACAGCACTGCGGTTGGTACTACTGCAATACTGTACTAACAGTAAGCACGCACCAGACTAATCCCCAGAAGCAGCTAATAACACACTAACTGTGCAATCAGCAGCAATGAACGATCAATGACTTAGGTAGCAATGGTTTAGCAAAGAAATAGCCAATGGTTTAGCAAAGAAGAGCAAATCTTTCAGTATCAAGCAAAGACAGAATCAGCAGACTAATCTCTCCTAAAGCCGGAACTCATGTGACCGGGGCCGATGGCGTGGCGGCCTTTTAAATGGTGGGGCGTGTACTAAAGCCCCTGAGCTGTAATTGGCTACAGGCGTCCTGCCTGTAGCCAATTATTGCTCTCCGAGTTTCGGGCGCTGTGATTGGCCAAGCATGCGGGGTCACAGTGCATGCTTGGCCAATCATCAGCCAGCAATGCACTGCGCCGGCCGCGCCGGCCGCAATGCATTGCGGGGCCGCTCGCATCACACGAATGTGATGCGAACGGCCCAAATAGTTCTGGGCTCGACGAGCGAGCGAACGCCCGATGCTCGATTCGAACATGGGTTCGAATCGAGCACCGGGCCCATCCCTACTAATAATGTCTGAAATCAATAATGTCATGGACTATTCCATCACTCTTTATAGTGAAAATGCCCTATTGGCTCATTTACTCACTGACCCAACAAAGTCCTTGATCTGGTCCAAAGGACCTTTTCACCAGTTTGCTGAGGACACTTTCATCCCACATTGAATTGTTGAATGACATAAACTGACCCTATCTGCGATTAATGAAGAATTTCAGGTATGGATATTTTATAGTTAAATTAATCCAGCTTGGACCAAGGTAATTGTTCATTTACCTGTGGGATCCCTCTGGAAGCTGAAAATCTTTGTAGTAAAGACTGCTACTCCAGTGATCTCCACTACTTCCGGGTCCTGTGCTGAGCAGCTGCCTTGCTGCATTGTGAATACAAGAGGTCACCAGCTCGGGATGGGTGCCATTCTGTTTCTCAATGAATGCACAGCATTCTCTGATTGGAAGAGGTGGAGAGCGTGACATCACTGCCCCATCTTAAAACCTTGTCCAATCAGAGAATGGTTCTTTACTTTAGTTTATGAGGCACATAATTTCGGTGTATGCAATGTTTCCTTTTCTAATCTGTTCCTGGTGTCTTAAGTAATGTATGCAGAATCCATGAAAAGATGCAAGTGGTTCGTTCTCCTGATAGTGGTCCTCACCTCATGGTGTCTGAATTGTGAGAAGATTTTTGTTTTTTTTTGTGCTGTGTGTGATGCAGCTACCTTTACTACTTCATTTTATTTTTTGCATATACCTGGACATATCAATAACAGGGGCATTATAACATGTGGATGACCATATTGTGTGGAACATTTTGGTTACAAATTGGTCCGGTAAATATTTGTTAAGTCCTAATGTGAACTTCTAACAGATTTTTTTTTTTACTTTTTAACTTGTTTGAATATAATATAGGAAAAAAAAAAAAAAAAACAGCACAGTGCAATGTGAGATATTCTTATGTTGTATTTTTATATTTTCTGGTTTATATAATTTTTTGGTCATTTTTTTTCACTGCAAATTTAAAGTACCTGATTAGGTACCCCTAATGCATGCATAATCCATACATGTACCATATACATATTGTGTTTTTCTTAACATTGCAATTAGTTATATCAATTAGTTATATTTAAAATAATATTTTAAATACAATATGAATAACGGAAGTAAAACAAGTATGGGACTTTTCAGCTGCTTTAATAAACGTAAATTTTTAATGATTTGCTGTCAGCAGGAAAACATTTTTTATTTTAAAGATTTATTTTTCTATTGTTATTCTTTTTTCCTACATCTTTGGCATATTGTTTCTTTTTTTTTTTTATCTTTCATCTTTACATAATGTCAACAGAAACAGATCTTATGAGTAACAGATAGCATTGCATTTTATTATAGTATTATTATTTAAAATAAAATATCCATAATTAAAATAGAATTGGCATGGGACCTCGTTTTTCTGGGTTTAAATTTTATACATAATAAAAATAAATAGACCTGTGAAAAGAGAGATACAAAAACAAATAGCATTTGCTGCAATATTCAGCTTCAACTTTAATATTATTATTGCAGCAAATGCTATTTGTTTTTGTATCTCTCTTTTCACGGGTCTATTTATTTTTATTATGTATAAAATTTAAACCCAGAAATAGGAGGTCCCATGCCAATTCTATTTTAATTATGGATATTTTCTTTTAAATATTATTAATAATACTATTATAAAACGCAATGCTATCTGTTAGATAGACAAATGCATGTTCATAAAACACAATAATGTCTATTGCATGAGAAATGTATTTATTTTCGGTAAAATTCTGGATAAATGAAAAAAAAAATATATATATATAATAAACTATAATAAACCAAAAAAGACAGGCATGGGCATAATAATATGGTTTATTATAGTTTATTATAGTTATTTTTTTATTTTTTTATTTATCCAGAATTTTACCGAAAATAAATACATTTCTCATGCAATAGACAATATTGTGTTTTATGAACATGCATTTGTCTATCTAATATGAATATTGCTTTATTGCCTTTCCCATAAACATATGCTATTGTTTGCTCCATTGTTCTTATTCATTTTATTTAAAATAAAAAAATATAATAATTTAGGTACAATTGGCATGGAACATGATTTTTGTAAGTTACATTTTTTTTTTATTGTTTTTATTATCTTATTTTTTTCCTAGGTGTGTCATATTTGATACAATATACTATATTTCCTTTTTTCTTTCATATCTACGCAATTTCAACAAAAATAAATGCATTTAAGTAGGTTTTTAAATTTTAAACACTTTACTTTTAGCAGCAAAACTCTTTATTGTGAGGTTAATTTTATTATTATAATTTTGCACATGTGTGCTATTCCTGGTGTCATTTATTTCCTTTTTTTGTTCTACAGTCTGTGTGGCAGAAGTCACTGATGTGGTCCAGAGCCCATTGTACAAGTTGGCCAAAATTGGTGAAAGCGTGTCAGTGAAATGTTCCGATGACAGGTCCAGCTACCTGACCAAATACTGGTACCGCCAGAAAGACAGAGCTATAGTCCTGATGGGATATTCATATAATGCAGAGGAAGCTCAGATGGAGAAGGATTTTCCCAAAGATAAAATAATAATAAAAGCTGATACACCTCTCAGAAGCACCTTGACCATCAGTAAAGTATCTGTAGATGACAGTGCGATCTACTTCTGTGCCAGCAGCATCCACAGCGGCACAAGGATAGCGCCAGGCCCTGCAGGAATTCATCAAAGAGACTTTCGAGTATTAAAGACTGTTATACCAAAAACAGCTGTCATCGCTTCCTGAAAGTTACAAACCCACAAATCCACATCAGAAACATTTTACTGCAAAACTGGGTTTGTTTCTTGTTTTAATATCTGGCAGAAAATAATATCCAGTTATGAGCACACTTATTTTACAAATGCTAGGGAGGTGTGTGGCTTACTCTGACACACCTCTTGTGAAATCTGGTGTTGGATGTGGTTCACATATAGGCAAGACAAAAAATGTTTCTGTAGACATTTCGGAGCCATGGACATGACGACAATTTTATTGCAGTTCCTGGTTCCCTTCTGCTTCCTGCCATGTAAGTGTGAAAAATATCTGCAATGTAGTTGATCAATAAAAATACATGGTGTATAATATATATATATATATATATATATATATATATATATAATTTTTTAAAGTTTCAGCTATACAATTTGATTTTGCAATGTTTCATAAACATATTTTATTTAGTACATGTTACTTTGTGCATTCAAGGTGGGCTGCAATCTACCCCTTTTGAATTTGTATTAATGCATAAAAAATTGTCTAACTGAAAATTCAGAAAGGGATTCTCATATTTTTTATGAGTTTATATCTTTTTTTTATATGAGTCTATATATAACTTAAGATGAAATATTTACTACATATAATAATAATATATATAGATATATATAGATATATATCTATATATCTAAATGTATATATATATATATATATATATATATATATATATATATATATACATACTGAATTTTATTTTATATACGAAGCTTGTTATAACAGGTGAACTGCTGGAGGTATGTACAAAATATACAACTGTTCATATTTGCTAATCAACAGTATTATTTAATATTATTGTTATTATTAGTCTTAATTTTAGTTATTTTTTTTCTTCAATGATTCTTATTTGTTTTTAGACATTTCTTTTACAATACCAGCACTCATAAAATCCAATCTCTCAGTTACAATTAAATGTCAATGTAATTATAATCCTTCTAGATTTTTTTATTTATTTTTTGTCATTGTTTTTAATGATTAGAAATAATGACATTTTAAATATTAGAAACAATTTCTGATTATTAGAAACAATACAGCCTATAAAAAAATGTAAAAATTATTTATTAATTTTAATCAAAATTAGAGAATAACCCCCTTAGAGACGGGACTTGAACATCAATAAGTTTAAAAATAGATACATTTTATTACAAAAATAAGATACAGTTCAATAAAAATGTCTATGCAAAGACAAGTGAAATGTAAACATGAATCACTTTACGGCATATACAGGTACTTGTAACCTCTCTGGTGTATCCAACGCGTTTCTGGCTTGAATGCCTTTCTTCAGGGGTATTAACAAAGAGAGCTGTAATCGTATAGTAAATCATTAAACATCTTGTGACTTCATGCACTTTGATAAAAAGACCTACAGAGCGTCAATAGACACAGGGTAAACCGGACCAGCAAGATGGAGAGGTGGCTACCCCCAAAGCAGCGGATGACCCTGCGGAGGTCCACCTAATGTTGGGTTGGTCCTTTTATTGGAAGAAATTTGTATCTGGACCTCAGTCCAGTGGTTTGGTGCTTCAGTTTCTATGAGCCGCACACCAAGCAATCCCGTACAACAAAGAGGTGGTAGCAACCTCAGTCTATCTCCACAAGACGAAATCAAAGAAAATTCCCAGCTCAACTCACCAGCCAGTCTGCTTACTAACCAAATTAACCTGTCCAACAGTATGCGTTGAAAACAGGGCTTTAGTTAGCACACACTTGCAAGCGCATGCGTAAGCTGCAGAGCCACTTCACGGCACCCTGTATTACCTGCAGTCCTAACTCTTGTAAATTTATGAGAGTCTCCAACAGTGGAAGCACATGCATTCTAATAAGTAGATAGAGGGCAGGTGGGCCTGGAGGTAGCCCAGTCCTCTTTAAAGACACAGAGGCACACTGGACACCCAGCACATAGCACAATGGCAGCAAAGGTGTCCAGTGTGTCCCCTCACCAATATTACATCAGTAACAAACAAATGGCCCCTGCCATTACCTATAACTGTCTCTCACAGCAAGGAGCACATGGGAGGGCAAGGCATGCAAGACAAAACCAGAGAAAATTCCCAGCTCAACTCACTAGCCAGTCTGCTTACTAACCAAATTAACCTAGTCTAAGAGTATGCATTAAAAACAGTGGTTTAGTTATCACACATTTGCAAACACATGCACAGGCACTGGACTTTTTTGTTTTAAGGGCACAAGTCACCATTTATCACAATCTAAAGTGTAATAGATTTTTTAGGTTTTTTAAATAATTCCTGTTTGTACATTCATATTGGTTTATTGTATGTTACTTATTGGAATATGTATTTTAACACCATTGCTAATTCAGGTTGAGTTTTTAAAGGTTGTGTTACCACATGACTTTAGCTTACACCCGGCCGAGGGTGTAACACCAAAACAGCACTTTCATTATCTGATGATTTTTAGCTAAAGGTTTTTTAAGGCATCACACAGCACCAGTCACTTTAATTCATTCATCATTAAGTTTTTCAAGGTTGTGTTACTATACCAATCAAGCTTACACCCGGCCGAGGGTGTAACACTTAAACAGCACTTTCATTATTATTTGATGTACATTTTTAGCTAAAGATTTATCAAGGCATCACACAGCACCTGTCACTTTAATTCATTCACCATTAGCACCTTTGTTTAAAAGAACAGCGCCATACCTATACTATCTCCTAATTCATACTCATACTCCACCTAGGTGGCTGTAATTTGTAAGGGCAGCAGTTCTCTTCCTCTGTTCAAGACTTTTCCTGTAGCGGGAATCACATAAACCCCTTTCCATATGTGCAAGCTGCAGAGCCACTTCACGGCACCCTGTATTACCTGCAGTCCTAATGCTTCAGTCTATCTCCGTCCCAGCCACACACCTCAATGTGTTTCGCCCCACTCATAGAGACCTCCATGACTAAGTCTCATGGGAGGAGTGACACACATAGCTGTGCAACAGTGGCGGCTGGTGTTTTTTTGTGGGGGGGCGGCAAGCAACCCCCCCCACCCCCGCTGCCACCAGTGGAGCGGCACTAGCACAAATGCCAGCTAATACTACCCCCCGCGGCGCGGATCTAACTCCCCCCACCACTACCCGCTGTCCTTACCGTGGATGCGGGCAGTGAGAGCATCAGTCGGAGCTGCTGTATCTATCTCCCAGTGTGGCGGGCTCAGGTGTCCTCTCCTAGAGTCCTCCCCTCTCTGCTTCTCCCAGGGCTTCCTGATTGGCCGAGAGGAGGATCAGTGTTGCAACAGCGAATATTCATTCACTGTTGCAACACACCTGTGTGGGCTCAGGACGCATCCTCAGCGTCCCGAGCCCATGCTATTTTGAAGCCTATTAGAGCCTATGGCTCTAATCAGGTGCTTAAAAAAAAACCTGGCCGCTGTAATTCATGTGCCCGGTGACTATCCACTGCATATAGGGGGTGAAGAGGAGAGAGGGGGTGACGCCCGGGTGCCCCTAATGGACGGGCTGCCCCTGCTGTACAAGCAGGAGGGAGGTCCTGAAGCTTTCAGCTTTTAGTTTCCATTTCTGTTGTATTACACTACAAGCCAAGGAGACCTCTGGGGTGTAGAAGCTGCCTGCCCAGGAACCAAATCATTTAAATCAACATCAATACTGTAAGATGGCAATACCAGTGAGATAACCCTATGGTCCAGCACTATCTTTCCACCTTCCTCAATTGCAGGTCACATGACTATGCAGGAAACTTGGAATCAGGTCTGTGCAGCCAGGCTAGGAGGGAGAAGAAAAGGATACATTCTTGCTCAGTTCTGCCAGTCGGCCAGCAGGGCAGTGTGTCAACACGAGAGGTGTTGTCGATGCAATTTCTGGACATGAGAGTTGCTCCAACATGTCAGTCTCTCAGCATGGCAGCACTTTCGTGCACAAATCTTACCACAACATGCCAGCAACTCTACATGGCAGCCCATTTAGCACTCCAGCTTCTCCAATGGAAAGTCTATCCAACATGCAAGTCACTCCACATAGCAGTTCCATTAGTGCACCAATATTTTGGCCTGGCAGTTTGTCCAACACACCAGTCTCTCCTGGTGTTAGTCTCTGCCAAATGTCACCCTCTCTGCATGACTGTTTCTCCATCAAGCCAGTTTCTCCACATGGCAGTCTCTATTGTACAAGCCTCTCCACATGTCTGTTTCTTTAGAACACTAGTCTGTAGTGGGAGTCTCTCTGACATGACAGTCTCGCCAGGTGCTAGTATCTTCAACACACCAGTCTGTCCACATGGCAGTCTTCTCAACAATTAATGCTCTGTGGCACACCAGTATATCAACCTGGCAGTCTCTACAACATGCCAATCTCTTCAAATGGCATTCTTCTAGCATTCCTGCCTTTCTATGTGGCAGTCTCTTTCACATGCCAATCCCTCCTCGTGGTAGTCTCTGCAACACACTTGTTTTCCTTCATTGCAGCCTCTCCTACATGCTAGTCTCTTCACATGGCAGTCTCTATAGTATACCTGCCTTTCTATATGGCAGCCGCTCCTACATGCCAGTCTCTTCATATGGAAGTCTCTCTAGCATGCCTGTCATTCTAGATGACGTTCTCTCTAACACACCAGTCTCTCCAGATGGTAGTCTCTACAACATGTCAGTCTCTCCAGGTGCTTGTCTTTTCAACAAATCAGTCTCTCCATATGGCAGTCTCACTAACATGTCATCTTCTCCAACTGGTAGTCTCTCAAACAGGACAATTGCTAGTCTTGGCAGTCTAACTTCATGGTGGGCACTATAACAGGGCAATTTCTTGTTATGAAGAACTTTCAGACAAGCCAAACCTAAATATGGTGGCCTCTTTAGCAGAGTAATCTGTCCACATGGCAAGCTCTCCATCAGCTATGGCATATTAGTACACTATGACACCCACTATTCACTATACGGCACTGTGAAAAAGATAAATCTTCCCTATAAAGAGTTACTATTGGTGCCCCAGGCTTTTTAAAGACTATTGCATACCTCTGGCCAGTTCCCACCCTGAACATAAATTTCCCTTTAGCTATAAAAAAAAGACATCTGCTCAGTCAAATAGGCATTGGCTAACATAAATGTTTAATCAACTAATCTGATTTTGAATGTTGATTCCTGGGTTGAAAAACAAATTTTTGGAGCTCGAGACTTACATGTAGGAGAATTAAAAAAAAAAAAAAAAAAAAAAATAAGCAAGCCATTTTTTTTTATTTTTTTTTTTTTACAAAATTGTGCCAATAATCAACTAATTGAGATTTCTACTGTTAGCCTGTCTGTCCGTAGATATTATTCAGAGTCCTAAGCTCCAGTTGGCTTATCCAAAGGATAAAATCTCATTCAACTGTATCCACAAGGAATCCAGCTTCACCTATAAATACTGGTACCAGCAAGAAAAAGGGAAAGAACTGGTTTTAATTGGCAGAGCCTACAAAACGGAGAAGGCAGATTTTGAGAAGAAATTCATAAATAAAGGAATGACAATAGAACCTAATGGACCCATGGAAAGCACCCTGACCATCTCAGAGGTCTCATCAGAAGATAGTGCGGTCTATTACTGTGCCAGCAGCATCCACAGTGGAACAGTTATAGAGGGAGGATGTGTAAAAACCCACATGTACATCTTTTTCCTGTATAAGAGTCTTGGTAGAAGGAGGAGATCAATGTGAAGGTTTCATTAACTCTCTCCTGCATACTCACGTCCAGGATAGTCATAGTTTTTACATTACCTTGTTGTCTATCCAATACCTTCTTGAACATCTTGGTAGCTATAATGGAAAAAAAATGCTTCATTTACAGCAGTTTATGGGTTTTCATGTTATCACTCACACCACTGATGCTGCTAGGCAAGTGTCCCATTTCTTCTTCCTGGTAGTGATAGCCGGTCCAGGGTGTTCTCTGAAAGTGATATTGCAGGTCACATGACTGGAATGCAGGAGACATTTGGGATCTGGTCGGTGTAGTCAGGGCAAGAGTGACAGGAAAAGGACATGTCCTTGCTCAGCTCTGGCAGTAAGTCAGCAGGGCAGTTTGTTAACATACAAGAAGAAAGATAATGGCGCCCTCTAAGTGCAGTATATTTAAGACATCTTTAATTAAATATGCTGCACTTAGAGGGAGCCGTTCTCTTTTTTCTTGTTTGTTTTCAGAGCATCTTCTAGCTTTTTGGACTGGCTGCCATCCACAAGCTCAGCAATTTTTCCTCTATTACACCTCCTTAGATGGACTATACACCATATATGGACTTATAGTGACTATTACTCCCCCCCTGCCCACCCATTCTCCACTTATATATTTATATTTTTATTGTTCTTATTGACAGCTATATCCAGAGTGCGCCATATTAATCCACTGTTTTTCAGTTTGTTAACATGCTGGGTGTTGTTGATGCAATTTCTGCACATAGGAATTCCCCAACATGTCAGTCTCTTGGCAGTACTTTTTGCACCATTTTCTCCAGCTGGCAATCTTTACAACATACCAGTTGCTCCACATGGCAGTCCCCTAAGGGCTCCAGTCTCTCCACCTGGAAGTCTATCCAACATGCTAGTTGCTTTACAAAGCAGTGCACCAATCTTTCAGCCCGGCAGTTTCTCCAACTTGTATCTAACATGCTAGTCTCTGCAGGTTGCAATCTCTCTAACAGGCCTGTCTTTCCAAGTGACAGTGTCTCCAGTATGCCAGTCTCCCCAGATGGCAATCTCTCTAAAATGCAAGTCTCTCCAGATAGAAGTCTCTCTAACATGTCAGTTTCTCCAGGTGGCAGTCTCTCTAATGTTCTAGTCTCTTCAGGTGGCAGTCTCTCTAACATGCCAGTCTCTCCTGGTGGCAGTATCTCTAACATGTCAGCCTATCTAGGTGGCCGTCTCACTAATGTACCAGTCTCTCCAGGTGGCAGTCTCTCTACCATGCCAGTCTCTCAAGGTGGCAATTTCTCTAACATGTCAGTCTCTACAGATGGCAGTATCTCTAACTTACAAGTCTCTCCAGGTGGCAGTATTTCCAGATGGCAGTCTCTCTACCATGCCAGTCTCTCAAGGTGGCAGTTTCTCTAACATGCAAGTCTCTCCAGATGGCAGTATCTATAACATACCAGTCTCTCCAGATGGTAGTCTCTCTAACATGTCAGTCTCTCCAGGTGGCAGTTTCTCTAACATGCCAGTCTCTCCAGGTAGCGGTTTCTCTAACATGCCAGTCAATCCAGGTAGCGGTTTCTCTAACATGCCAGTCTCTCCAGATGGCAGTCTCTCTAACATGTCAGTCTCTCCAGGTGGCAGTTTCTCTAACATGCCAGTCTCTCCAGGTAGCGGTTTCTCTAACATGCCAGTCACTCCAGGTGGCAGTTTCCCTAACATGTCAGTCACTCCATATGGCAGTTTCTCTAATATGCCAGTCACTCCAGGTGGCAGTTTCTCTAACATGCCAGTCTTTACAGGTGGCAGCCTCTCTAACAAGCCAGTCTTTTCAGGTGTTAGTATCTTCAACCATCCAGTTTCTCTACAAGGCAGTCGCTCTAACATGCCATGTAGCAATCTTTTAAACAGTTCCGCCTGTCTCACCACATTGCAGGCACTATAACAGGAGAATTTCTTCATATGGTGAAATCTCAGACAGTCTAGTCCAGTGATGGCGAACCTTGGCATCCCAGATGTTTTGGAACTACATTTCCCATGATGCTCATGCACTCTGTAGTGTAGTTGAGCATCATGGGAAATGTAGTTCCAAAACATCTGGGGTGCCAAGGTTCACCCTCACTGGTCTAGTCCATTGGTGCTCAACCTGTAGCTCTCCAACTGTTTCAGAACTACAAGTCCCATGAGGCATTGCAAAGCTCATAGTTACAAGTGAACATTGTGCACTGTGTTAGTAAATCGACCACACAGAATAAAACAGGAAATGAAAAAAACAAAGACACAGTAAAGTAGAGAAACCGGACACCTTAAAGATATTTGATAAAACTGGAGCGATGAGGGGATGGCTGGAACTTTTCCTGGTCATAAGCTTTTTTTCGAGTAAGAAAAAATTACCTCTTATTACAAGGATGTCACCGGGGAGCCTAAAAACTCCCTATTGTACTGTGTGCAGAGATTATGCAGAACTGTCATATTATTCAATATTGTTTTCGAGACTTTTTTTATTTCCTAAACTGGTCAAATACATGCAGATTACGATCTCAATGTACAATCTGTTTAAGATGTACCTACAACTGTCAACAAAGTTCTTCCTATACACTTCATTCAATTTACATATCTGGTAGCCCCTCAAATTAGGTTTTGATGATTTAACAGATCAAATCTGAGCTAAATTTGGTATTTCTATTGAGTAAACTACAATGTTATGCTGTTATTATTATTAATAATAATAATAATAATAATAGTCATGTTGTTATTGTTATTATTATTGTTATTATTATCATTATTAGTATTCATTTTAGTATTCATTTTAGTATTATTATTATTATTAGTAGTATAACTATTTTTATTATTATTATTATTATTATTAATATTGTTATTATTTTATAGTTTACTTATAGCTTATTTACTTAATATGAAAACATGAAAACAATGGTTTAAGTTTTCAGCAAAAAAAGAAAAAAAAGAAGAAAATTTAATCTTGTTGCCACTTCGATTCCAAATAGGAGAATTATTTTTTGCTCAAAATATCATTGGATGCTGTGCCACGCTTTGCAGTATATGTCTCAAATTTTTCTATGAAATGTTTTAATAGTTCTGATTTCTTTACTTACTTATTTTCATTATATTATTATCATTATTAATAATAATAATATTGATATAATTATTAATATTGATATAGCTATGATGATTATTACTATCATTATTATTATATTAATTTCATAATGAATTAATTAACCAACCAATTAATTAATTTGCTTTTAAAACAACTGCCTCTGGCCATGCTTCCCATCTCCTTACTCCACTTTATTTGTTTAATATTCCAGGAATACTAAACCAAGAATAATTCAATTTGTTTTGCCCCCAATGCACCTGAGCGAGTTTGGTGATGAACCTCTGACCATCCTCAGATACCAAAACATTATTAGGCATCATTCCACCATTTTCAACCAAAAAGCAAATAAGCAAAAAAAAAAAGAAAACAACAACCTACCATCAATAATTATGATTGCCTCACAGTTAAAAAAAATAAAACTCTGGTGACAAATTGTCTTGATCAGTTTGATAATTTTGCAATTAAACCTGGTTGATAGTGGTTGCAAATAGTTACATAGATCCATACATAGTTAGTATAAAAAAGGACCCACGTCCATCTGGTTCAAGCAATGCCATAATGCCAAATGCCATAAAATTGTTAATGTGCTTGGCCATCAGTAGTTTTTCATCAGCATAACCAGGCATGTTTAAGATGGGCAATTGCATAATGCAGAGTACAGAGTACAGCATACACAACAAACAATCAGCACTCCATGTATTATTTATTATATAGTTATTGTTTAAATGCACTCTTATATTATTAATAATAGTAGTATTAATAATACTTATATAATAGTAATGATAATATTAACAACAACAATAATAATAATAATAATAATAATAATAAAATGTGTTTGTTATATAAAAATTTTCATGCTTTTGTAATTATATTGAGATAGGTAGAATAAGATATTGCAATTTGTATACAAAGTGTTAATTTGCTTTAAAACAACGCCCCAAAAAATACAAAAGTCCAGCACTTAAATACGGTGTATATATGCTTACTCAAAGAGGATGGTTATATTTTTTCCCATTTTAACCTTTCGTAGGTATGTGTCGGGGAGTTGAATTAACTCAGGAAAAGATGCTGGTGGTGCCTGCAGGAAACAAGGTGGTCATTCTCTGTGAGCACAACGACAACACCTATCTGACCATGCTCTGGTACCAGCAGAAGAAAGAACAAGGATTGAAGCTTATAACGTATTCAGTGGGAAAGGACAGCAATGACATAGAAGATAAAGACAATATAAACAAATGGGCCACGGAGAGACCTGAAATCCTAAAGTATTACTTAAAAATAACCAACCCAGAGGTTGGGGACTCTGCAGTATATTTCTGTGCAGCCAGTACACAGCCACACAGAGCAGGTGAAACGTTGGCCAAAAAGCTCAATTTATTAGAAGCTCGTAACAGTGCCCAATTACACCAGTAGGGGGAGCACACACTCAATCTCTTAATATATATATATATATATATATATATATATATATATATATATATATTTTTTAATCCATTTGTACAAAGTAGCATTTTTTTTAAATTGTATCATTTACATTCTTTTTCAATGGATGCATTTATTATTAATGTATTATACATTTATTTCAATTTACTTACCTTCAATTAATGTGTTTATTATTTATAATGTATTATTCATGTATTTTTAATTAATTTCTTATTTAATTAATTATTTCCAATTAAATTATTTAAATTATGTATATTAAATTATTATTTAAACATATTATTTTGTACAGTCATTAGCAAATCCACTGTGTGAATGGGTTATTTACTTTTGAAAGTTTTGCTTGAGTAAATATGGGAATAAAAAAACTTTGATAATTCAAAAGTTTGCTGAACTAAGCATTAAGTATGGGGGGTTAATTTGTTAAATACAAATAGGCTGTTTACTTTGCAGTAGAATTTTCTCTTAGTTTAATGAATGAGGTGAAGCTCTGCTGACTTCCATCATCCAAAAAAAGTGCAAGCAAATATACTGCTTTTTGTTATTAATATTATTATAATTATTTTATTTTTATTGCATGAGTGTTATTTAGAAAAGGGCATTTTTATCAAATTCACTAAGTGCAATTTCCTTGATCTCTGAGTCATGAAACTTTCACCTTCTTCAGTGATAGTGCAAAAGCATTGCTCTTGATATAATGTACGGTAATGGAGTTATAAATATCCAAACCAAATCAGTATAATAATGTATTCAACACATATTGCTCATGGATTTACATTAAATGTCAGGTATGTATTCTTAACTCTTCCTCTCATCCTCCTCCAAATCTCAAAATCCCTTCCTTTTTTTTTTTTTTTTTTTGCAGCTGTGATCTGACTTTCTGTTAGAGGGTGGCTACATTCATTCTCCATGGTTCACTGCAGGGACCTCCAAACTTTCTAAACGAAGGCCAATTTACTATCCTTCAGTCTTTAGAGGGGCCAGACTGTTGCCAGTGGTAGTAGACAATACACAATATTACCAAAAGTATTGGGACACCTGCCTTTACACGCACATGAACTTTAATGGCAACCCAGTTTTAGTCCGTAGGGTTCAATATTGTCCACCCTTTGCAGCTATAACAACTTAAACTCTTCTGGGAAGGCTGTCCACAAGGTTTAGGAGTGTGTCTATGGGAATGTTTGACCATTCTTCCAGAAGCGCATTTGTGAGGTCAGGCACTGATGTTTGACGAGAAGGCCTGGCTCATAGTCTCTGCTCTAATTCAACTCACAGGTGTTCTACATGGTTGAGGTCAGGACTCTGTGCAGGCCAGTCAAGTACCTCCACCCTAAACTCTCTCATCCATGTCTTTATGGGCCTGTTTATTACTTGGTAAATACTTTTTCTGACTTCATGATTAAACTGTATCAACTCCCTTCAATAGGAGTGCCATTACTGACAACTAACTCATTGAATAGTTAAGGGGCAGCTGTTGGGGTTTATCCCTAAAGTCAGGAAAGGTCAGCGCTTATTAACCAATTGACAACCCCCTTAATAACCAGACCAATTTTCAGTTTTCGGTGCTCTCACATTTTGAATGACAATTACTCAGTCATACAACACTGTACCCAAATGAAAATTTTGTCCTTTTTTTCACACAAATAGAGCTTTCTTTTGGTGGTATGTAATCACCGTTGGGTTTTTTATTTTTTGCGCTATAAAACAAAAAAGACTGAAAATTCTGTAAAAAAAATTAAAATTTTCTTTGTTTCTGTTATAAAATTTAGAAATTAGTAATTTTTCTTCATAAATTTTGGCCAAAATTTATACTGCTACATATCTTTGGTAAAAATAACCCAAATTGGTGTATATTATTGGGTCTTTGTGAAAGTTATAGAGTCCACAAGCTATTATGCCAATATCTTAAAATTGATCACACCTGAAATACTGACGGCCTATCTCATTTCTTGAGACCCTAACATGCCAGAAAAGTACAAATACCCCCCAAATATCCCCTTTTTGGAAATAAGACATTCCAAGGTATTTAGAAAGAGGCATGGTGAGTTTTTTGAAGTTGTAATTTTTTCCCACAATTCTTTTTTTCACAAAATTGTCATATTAGCAGGTTATTTCTCACACACAGCATATGCATACCACAAATTACACCCCAAAACACATTCTGCTATTACTCCTGAGTATGGCGATACCACATGTGTGAGACTTTTACACAGCGTGGCCACATACAGACTAGAGGCCCAACATGCAGGGAGATCCTTCAGGCGTTCTGGAGCACCCAGGCCAATTCTGACATTTCTCTCCTACATGTAAAAATCATAATTTATTTGCTAGAAAATCACATGGAACCCCAAAACATTATATATGTTTTTTAGCAAAGACCCTAGAAAATACAATGGTGGTCATTGCAACTTTTTATCTCGCACGGTATTTGCGCAGCAATTTTTCAAACGCGTTTTTTTTGGAAAAAAAATGTTTTGTGCTTAAAAAAAACAAAAAAAAAAACAAAAAAAACTGTGAAGTTAGCCCAATGTTTTTGCATAATGTAAAAGATGATGTTAAGCCGAGTAAATAGATGTCTAACATGTCACCCTTCGTGGAATGGCGCCAAACTTCACTACTTAAAAATTCCCATAGGTGACGCTTTAAATATTTTTACTGGTTACATGTTTTTAGTTACAGAGGAGGTCCAGGGCCAAAATTATTGCTCTCGCTTTAACGTTCGCAGCGATACCTCACATGTGTGGTTTGAACACATGTAGCGGGGTCCCCTTTAAGACTCTCGGGACTACCTTGCCCAGGATCCCTTTCGGCATGTTTCCACCCCAGAGACTCATGGGAGGGGTTATAAAAGGAGGAGGCGAGGCTGGGCTCGGCCTCTTTGGAACACGAGACTTCAGTGACTGATCCTCCTGTGCGGATGTGCCGGAGTGCAAGGCCTGAAGCCTGAGGCCTTGCGCAGCACCAAAGAGCCTTCCACCCCACTGCGAGCCTGGGTGGCATCTGACTTTGCTTGTCTACAACCTTGGTTGGATCGGGGATCCGATCGCTGGAGACACTGTGTGTGTGAGGACACAGTCGGTGGAAGTTCCCGGACAGGGATTGCGTCAGGAGGGGTGAGAGGGCGTTGGCTCAAACCATATACTGTTGTTGCTAATGTGCCTATAGACTGCTGTGGCCCACAAGTTTATTTCTGATACCCTCACCGGAGATCCATATCAGAGCGGAACTTAGAGTTCATGAAGTAACGTGTTTAGTTCATCACAACCTTCCCATTGGATTACAAATGGTATTCTGTTAAAGTGCACCGCCTTTAAAGAATTGCCGGTGAAGAAACCATCATCCCCTATAGACTGATTCTTAGATATCTGAGCCAGGCCTGGCCAGCTAGTTAGTTCATTTGGTTACTGCGTCACAGGACGCCTAGTTAACGGTCGCCCACGCGGCGCACCTTTACTGTTCATTTTAAATGCATAGTGTGTTTTTACTGCAGGGTTCTGCAATTTATTACCTGTGAACTGTTACCACTGTTAACTTTTCTTACCAAAAGCTTAAAGTAAATTTGATACCCTTTTCATTATTGTCCTGGTGTCTGGGTTTACTCATACAGTATAAGAAAATAAATATTGCTGTCAATACTAACTGTGCCAGTAGGGGGTCGAAAACATTGCCGGGGGTTGGCGGAGCTGTTTTCAGGGCCCAAACGAAATTTGCGGCCTTCTTAGTTGAAGGTATCGCTACACGTGGGGGTTCTCGTCCGGGATCCTGATACAGCAATTTAACGCCAGAGGTGTCGTCATGGACCCGCAAGGAATAAGAGCGTGGTGCGAAGTGGCTAAGACAGACCCAAGCCAGTCAGTGGTCATCAACCTACCAGGGGAGGAATGGTCAATTGAAACGATAGAGGAGTTAATGAAGTCAGTGACCCCAGATCACACACCGTGGGTGATGGGAATAAAGTCAGACCCAGACATCTCATACCAGTATGCACTAGTGGAATACTTGGACGGGATGCCAGAGGCTTGTAAGCGCAACTGTGTACAGACGCCAGATAATAGATCCTATAGGTTGGCGCACGCAATTAAGAAGGAGCCATCACCGATGGGATCACCGCAGGCTGCGGCCCGTAACCCACCTGAAAGAGGAGACAGGACGACGCCTCCGGTGGCGCCTGCACCTGTCACTGCTATATCACCAGAACTGATAAATGCAATAGCTGCTGACCAGGTGTCAGAAGACAAGCACGGTCCATGTAGAGACTAGCTACCGGAGACTAAAGACATTCTTGGGGAAGCTCCCTGTCCCTGCAGGGGAAGAAGATTTTGACACCTGGGTGGAGCAGGCATTGCAGGCAGTAGAGGCATGGTAGGTGCCTGAAGCGCAGAAGAGGCAACGAGTGATAGAAAGCCTTAAAGGCGCAGCAGCAGAAGCAGTAAAAAGTTTTCGGTTTGGAAATGCAGATTGCACGGCTCAAGACTGACTAGCCATGCTACAGGAAGAGTTTGGTCAATTGGAAAAGGTGACAGAGATGGTCTACCAATTTGAACATACTTTTCAACAACCGAAGGTGAAACTTTCAGAATATGTTAGAAGACTGAACAGGTTGCTGTGCAAGATTGTGTTAAAGAAGGGAATGAAGCCCCAAGATACAGATGCGGCAAGAATGAAACAAGTTTTAAAGGGAGCATTACGCTCGGATCCAGTCTGGCTGCACCTGAAGACCTCGGGAGGAGTAACACTACTGACTTATGCTGACTTGATAAAAATCATCAGAGATGAGGAGGCGCTACAACAGGACCAGCAAATGATTAAGGCAAATGTTGTACCCGCACAGGTGCTAGTCAATCCAGTGCTGACCCCTGAAAGAGACTCAGAGGTAGACACTCTAAAAGCTCAAATGTCCAAGGTGTTAGAAATGTTGACCTCTCTGATGGCAAAAGACACAGAGGGTCCCAAGAGAGAAGTACCAAGGAAGGAATTATTCCCAATTGCCTCAGCACCCGCATATTTACAAGAATGGGGAGATATAGTCTGCTTTAACTGTGGAGGAATTGGCCATATTGCAGCTACATGTTCCAGTCCCAAGAAGAAGAAGCCAGACAACCGCAAGCCGGCGGGAAACTCCAGAGGGCCCCGGTGAAGGAGTCAACCGGGTGCCCATCACTTTCAGTGAGCTCCAAACTGAATGCAGAAGCCGTTGAATTCATCCCATATAGTCCTTCGTTTGATTACTGGGAAGATGCCCGTGATGTTTACCCTGAACAGGACCCTAGGGACTCTATGTATCCCTCGGCTCCTGAAGCAGATGTTACAGAGCCTGCCGTGTTGCCTGAGCCTGTTACAGAAGAGGAGCCTGTGGTGCCAGAGCCAGAAACCCCAAGAGAACAAAGGGCCCGCAGAGTCATAAGGCCTCCCAGAAAGTTGACCTACCCACAAATGGGGAAGAGCTCAGAAGATTCTGTGATCACTGCTAGGAGGAGTGTAGAGAATCCGAACCCCTCCACTGTACGTTTGGTAGAGGGCAACCCCCACTCACTCTCTGGCACAGTTAGGCAGGTCACTCAGGATAGTATGACCTGTGGCAAAGGGAATCCAACCCCTCGGTTTTGGTGGGAATTCCCTATGCCAACCTCTTATGCAATGTTGTCTGGGGTTGTACGCAGTGTATGCTAAGGTTTCTTTGGGGACCAAAGAATTTAAGTGGGGGGAGTGTGTAGCGGGATCCCCTTTAAGACTTTCGGGACTACCTTGCCCAGGATCCCTTTCGGCATGTTTCCACCCCAGAGACTCATGGGAGGGGTTATAAAAGGAGGAGGCGAGGCTGGGCTCGGCCTCTTTGGGACACGAGACTTCAGTGACTGATCCTCCTGTGCGGATGTGCCGGAGTGCAAGGCCTAAAGCCTGAGGCCTTGCGCAGCACCAAAGAGCCTTCCACCCCACTGCGAGCCTGGGTGGCATCTGACTTCGCTTGTCTACAACCTTGGTTGGATCGGGGATCCGATCGCTGGAGACACTGTGTGTGTGAGGACACAGTCGGTGGAAGTTCCCGGACTGGGATCGCGTCCGGAGGGGTGAGAGGGCGTATGCTCAAACCATATACTGTTGTTGTTAATGTGCCTATAGACTGCCGTGGCCCACAAGTTTATTTCTGATACCCTCACGGGAGATCCATATCAGAGCGGAACTTAGAGTTCATGAAGTAACGTGTTTAGTTCGTCACAACCTCCCCACTGGATTACAAATGGTATTCTGTTAATGTGCACCACCTTTAAAGAATTGCCGGTGAAGAAACCATCATCCCCTATAGACTGAGTCTTAGATATCTGAGCCAGGCCTGGCCAGCTAGTTAGTTCATTTGGTTACTGCGTCACAGGACGCCTAGTTAATGGTCGCCCACGCGGCGCACCTTTACTGTTCATTTTAAATGCATAGTGTGTTATTACTGCAGGGCTCTGTAATTTATTACCTGTGAACTGTTACCACTGTTAACTTTTCTTACCAAAAGCTTAAAGTAAATTTGATACCCTTTTCATTATTGTCTTGGTGTCTGGGTTTACTCATACAGTATAAGAAAATATATATTGCTGCCAATACTAACTGTGCCAGTAGGGGGTCGAGTACATTGCCGGGGGTTGGCGGAGCTGTTTTCAGGGCCCAAACTAAATTTGCGGCCTTCTTAGTTGAAGGTATCGCTACACACAGTTTTCATGTTTTCATATGTGGGCGGGACTTACGTATGCGTTCGCTTCTGTATGTGAGCACAGGGGACAGGGGCGCTTTAAATTTATTTTTATTTTTTATTGTTCATTTTACTTTATTTATTTTAGTTTGATATGTTTTTCCCCAAAAATAAATGTTTTGATCATTTTTATTCCTATTACAAACATCCCTTGTAATAGGAATATGACATGACAGGTCCTCTTTACAGTGAGATATGGGGTCAATAAGACCCCACATCTCACCTCTAGGCTGGGAAGCCTGAAATAATAAAAAAAAACGACCCTGGCTTTGATCGTAGCGATGAGTCGGTAGAAGCACCGGAGGGCGGCGGGAGGGGGGGACGTCCCCTCTCGCCTCCCGTAAGAACGATTAAGCGGTGGAACAGCCGCTATGATCATTCTTATGGTGTAGGTAATCGCTGGCTGAAAAGGCTGATATCTGAATGATGCAGGGTATTGCAGAGTATTGCAGGGTATTGCAAAGTGTGGCAAGGTATTGCAGAGTATTGCAGGGTATTGCAGGGTATTTCAGAGTATTTCAGCGTATTACAGAGTATGGCAGGGTATTGCAGAGTATTGCAGGGTATTGCAAAGTGTGGCAGGGTATTGCAGAGTATTGCAGAGTATTGCAGGGCATTGCAGGGTATTTCAGAGTATTTCAGAGTATTGCAGAGTATGGCAGGGTATTGCAGAGTATTGCAGAGTGTGGCAGGGATGGCTGAGCAGGTATGTATAGATCTCTCCCCTCTCACACTGTACCGATCGGTACAGAGAGGGGAGAGAGGAATCGGCATCATGACATGACGCCGGTTTGTTTACAAGTGATCGCTCCATCATTTGACGGAGCGATCACGTAGTAAACGGCCGCTATCAGCGGCTATTTACCGCGATCCATGATGCGCCGGGTCCTCTGGACGTTATATAACGCCCTCCCAGAGTTAAGGAACCACCCTGTCGCTGTTATTCGGCGGTGGGCGGTGGTTAAGTGGTTAACAAAGTGAATCTAGTTTAAGAGATGCACACAGAGGAAGGTTTTCTGGCTAATGTAATACCAGACATCTTGTAATGTCTACTATTAGCCAAAACCTTTAGGCTAGGTTCACACTATCCCAAAAGAGAGAAAAGAGATCTGCAGTGGATTGCTTTTCAGAGTACAGCTGAGTAGCCACTGTCAAGCGCTTGGAAAACGATCCTTCCAACTCCTGAAATTTATGCTAATGGTGATTTACAGTGGGACTAATGCGCCGCAACTGCTAGGCAAGCATTTGGCTCAAGCTAGAATCACACTTGCTGTGGCTGCGGATCACAGCATGGGGTCCGGTGGGTTCCTGTTCACCGATACAGGACCCTTTTCCAATGCGGAGCGTGGCTGCACTGGAGGTCTGTGAAGCGGCTCCATTGAGAGCCAGTCACACTCTCCTGTCATGTGAATTGGATGCGAGGAAACCCTCATCCAATTCAAATAAGTGTGAATCCAGCCTCAGGGTTGCGGCACAAACCATATTGACACCAATGGCCAAATTTGACAGGCAGCATGCCTTAGCATGCCACGTTAAATTTGCCACAGCTGCAAAGCTTAAAGCGGAACTTCGGTCATTTTTTTTACTTTTTTCTATTAAATCTTCTGCCATTTTTGTTTTAACTTTGGATAGTAAAACAATTTTTTTTCTGCCAGTAAATACCTTATATAGCCCACTTCCTCTTTCTTGTCTGGTAAAAAGCCCAGGCTTATGACATCATGCACAGCTCTCTCTCTCACTCTTGTGAGAGTTTGCCAGGAAGGGAGGGGAGATGAGTTATACAAGGGCCAATGAGAGCTGCAGAGCTGGAGGTGTGCCTCTGTGTGTCTGTGTAAATCCAGGAAGTGAACAGGCAGCAGCTTCAGCTGCCCACAGTTAAAATGGTTGCAGCCAGACTCAGTGGAGGGAGCTTTCTGCAGCATATTTGGCAAGTACAGAATCACTAAATATATAAAATAATATGCAAAGTGGTTGGAGGGAAGCTTCAGAATGGCAAAGATGTTTTTATTACAAATTATGTGAGCAGACTGCAGTTCCTCTTTATCAGTCACAGCATATAAACAGCATCCTGTATTTTAGACTTGTGGGCAGTGAGTGTTGGTAAAACCGTGGCTCAACCGCCTGTTTTTACCACCATCCTTGCCGCTCGCATGAAAGAAGCCTTAACCACTTGAAGACCAGACTTTTTCTGGCACTTTTTGTTTACAAGTTTAAATCAGTATTTTTTGCTAGAAACAAACCCCCAAACATTATACATTTTTTTTTTAGCATAGACCCTAGGAAAAAAATGGCAATCGTTGCAAATTTTTATGTCACACGATTTTTGCGCAGCGGTTTTGCAAACACAATAAAAAAATACATTTTAATGAATTAAATAAAAAGCAAAAGACAATTGTTACCCCATTTTTTTTAATGATGTGAAAGATGATGTTACACCGAGTAAATAGATACCGAACATGTCATGCTTTAAAATTGCTCACACTCTTGAAATGGCGACAAACTACGATACTTAAAAATCTCCATAGGCGATGCTTTAAAAGCATTTACTGGTTACCTGTTTAGATTTACAGAGGATTACCGTTTACATAGGAATGAATGACTTATAAATGCATTTACCTCTTCGTATGAACACGGAGGGATGGGGGCGCTTTAAATTTTCTTTTATTATTATTATTTATTTTACTTTTTATTTTTTATTTTTGCACTGTCCATTAATTTTTTTTTTTTTTTTATCACTTTTATTTCTATTACAATGAATGTAAACATCCCTTGTAATAGAAATAAGGATGACAGGTCCTCTTTATGAAGAGATCTGGGGTCAAAAAGATCCCAAATCTCTTCTTTACCTTCTTCCAGCCTGGACCGGAAGTGACGTCATGATGTCACTCTGGCCCTCCAAGGACATAGAGTAGATCAATGAGTGTTTACGCTTTGATCCCCTATGGGAGCAGATGACCGCACCTCCGGATTGTTTCCTGGACTGCACGAGAGGGAGTGGCAGGAGGGGCTCATGAGCCGCTCGGTCCAGTTTCATGAGAAAGCCGGCCATCTGCTGTAAAAAACAGTACTGGGGTTATGGCTGATATCTTCAGCCATAATCTGGGTAAACCACTTGTAAACCGCAAATTATATATACGTATTGTCAGCAAGTGAACTCAACTTTTGTGAGGAAAAAAAAAGCAAATAAAAAAAAATATATATTTTATACAATTGAGACACGAGTCATATTGTAATTTAATGTTACTAAAAAATGACCTTTCCTTTTCAATCTGCAGCTCTGTGTATTTTCTGTAAAATGCAATATGGCTACCTGAAAGCATTCTGTACACAGATAGTATACAGAACGCCCCCCCCCCCCCCAGAAATGTAATTACCTGCTTGCGTGATTGGCTTACTATTTTTCCCAGAAGTCTGCACTAAGATACAAATCAGATTTTGAACATCCCCTGCAACAAAAATTGCATTTTTGGTGAGTTACTCCCAAAGAAAATCACATCTAAAGGGATGCAGACCCTGCCAATTTTCCACATTAGAGCCCTGCAGGTGCAGCAGCTGATTGATAATTACAAAATCACTGCCATTTTCCTTCACTTTGCACATGGACACAGAGAAACAAACAGCTATTTCTTCAGAATAACAAAGGTTAGGAATCTGCAACAAAGTTTGTTAAATTCCTTACAATGAACATAGATCACACATAGGGGATTGTTTTTGTTTTGTTTTTCCAACAAAAGTGAAGTTACTCTTTAAGTTTTATCATGGACAACTGGATCAGTAAAAAGGTTTAAAACCTGGAAAATTGATAGGGTAAAGCCCCATACACACGGTCGGACTTTTGCCCAACAAACTTAGTTTTAAGCAAGTTGGACCAACAATCCAACCGTGTGTACGCTCCATCGGACAAACTTTTTTCGTTTGGTTTTGTTTTCATCGGACAAAAGTTGGGTCTGCAAACGGACAAACTTTTGCCCAACAAAAGTCCGATGGAGCAAAGTCCTACCGTGTGTACAGAAAACCATCGGACTTTTGTCCGATGGACAAAACAACTAATGTTAAAATCAACCAACAATAGCAGAAGTTGACCAAAGGGTGGCGGTAAAGAGCAGAAAAGAGCAGAAAAAACACGTGATGTTGCAAAAAGTTTTGGGAAAGTTTGCAGAAAAGTCCTGTGGTGTGTATGCTATGGGTGTTCCCGACCAACTCCGTTCGGACAAAAAAACCACAGAAAAGTCCGATGGAAGTCCGACCGTGTGTACGAGGCTTTAGGGGTATGTGGCTTGCAACTCCAGGTATGGCTATATTTGAACTTGATAAACATCCTACAGGTTTTTTATATCAACCTTAGATTGTTCCTAATTCCATTAACGTAAACACATAAGACTTATGATCTTTCTCTTAGGTTGTGGGTAGGAGACCTCTGTTTGCCTGATCTATGCTGCATTTTCATTCGCCTGTGCTGGCGGCTAGACCCCATGTTGTAATAAATTGTTTCCAATGTCCTATTGAACAATAATGTATGCTCCCTATTTAACTGTATTGCATGTCCCTTTAGCTAGACTATATTGTATGATATGCAATACAACTAATCTTCATGGTGCATTCTCAGTATGGTATAGATTTTTCATTTTGGGAGGGAAGTATCACTTTGCAAGGAAATTTTCATTAGTGCTTAATGAACGAGGTCAAGCTCTGCTGATGTCCATCATCCAATTATGTGCAACCAAAAATATTTTTTCTTTTTTTTTCCTTGCAAAGGGATATTTTTCTGATAGTGGCACTTCACCCCTTTCACGACCCCTCTGTTAATAATGCAGGACTATAATGCTAACTGTGAAACCCACTTCCCGCCGGACGGTCGTCCATGGACGTCTTTGACTTCGAGCGGGGATATCTGCAGCTACAGGCATCATTCAGATATTTTCTTTTAGAGCCGGCGATTCTGTGCACCGTAAGAATAATCATAGCGGCTGTTCCGCCACTTGATCGTTCTTACGGGTGGCGAGAGGGGACGTCCCCCCTCCCGCCACCCTCCGGTGCTTCTACCGACTCACCGATGCGATCGGTGAGTCGGAGAACAGATCCGCCGGCCCCGGATGCATACCATAGAGATTTCCGGCGGACCAGATGGTCGCTGGAGTCTCTATGATCGTTCGGAGGCCGGGCGTGACGTCACGCCCGGCCTCTGCATGCAAAAAAACAGCGCTGCCTTGGCTTGGAAGCCAGCCTAGAGGTGAGATGTGGGGTCTTATTGACCCCATATCTCACTGTAAAGAGGACCTGTCATCAGTGGCGGCTGGTGCTCAAATTTTTTTGGGGGGCGCAAACAAACTGAAAAAAAAAAATCATCAATTGCCGCCACTGTGCCCATTAAACGCAGCCACTGTGCCCAAACGCCACTAGTTTGTCCCCAAATGCAGCCAGTTTCCCCCCCATATGCAGCCAGTTTCCCCCCATATGCAGCCAGTTTCTCCCCCATAATACAGCCAGTTTCTCCCCCATAATGCAGCCAGTTTCTCCCCCATATGCAGCCAGTTCTCTCCCATAATGCAGCCAGTTTCTCCCCCATATGCAGCCAGTTTCTCCCCCATAATGCAGCCAGTTTCTCCCCCATAATGCAGCCAGTTTCTCCCCCATAATGCAGCCAGTTTCTCCCCCATATGCAGCCAGTTTCTCCCCCATATGCAGCCAGTTTCTCCCCCATATGCAGCCAGTTTCTCCCCCATATGCAGCCAGTTTCTCCCCCATAATGCAGCCAGTTTCTCCCCCATAATGCAGCCAGTTTCTCCCCCATATGCAGCCAGTTTGTCCTCATAATGCAGCCAGTTTGTCCCCCCCAGCCCTGCACTTACCTTCCTCGAGTCAGCGCCGTCCTTCTTCTGTCCTCGATATCTTCTCCCGCCCTCGATGTCACTTCAGCCAATCAGGTTACCGGTAACCAGACCCGGTGAACCTGATTGGCCAGGGAACGCACCCCTGTGCATCCTCTCATTAGATATTTAGAAGCCGATTACAGCCCTCAGGCTGTAGTCGGGAAGCCTATCAGAGCCTGCTGGCTCTGATAGGCACTTCTAAAGGCCAATCAGACGCTGTGATTCAGATGGCCGGCGCTCAAGGGGCCAGCCATCTGAATAGTGGGCGGCAGCAATACATAGGTTCATGCAATGCATGAACCTATGTATTGTTGTGGTGAGTGACGGCCGGGCGCAGAAGCGAGCGGTAGCGGCGCTTCTGCGCCCACTATGGTTGCGCCGCCATGTGTAAAAAAAAGAAATTTAAAAAAAAAAAAAAAAAAAAAAACTCTTAAAGGGCCCGTTTTTTTTTTTTTTGGTGACCACAGGAGGGGGGGCAGCGCCCGGGCACCCCCTATGGACGGGCCGCCACTGCCTGTCATGATTATTCCTATTACAAGGGATGTTTACATTCCTTGTAATAGGAATAAAAGTGATCACATTTTTTAAAGTGCCCCTGTCCCCGGTAGCTCGCACGCAGAAGCGAACGCATATGTAAGTCCCGCCCACTTATGAAAACGGTGTTCAAACCACACATGTGAGGTATCGCCGCGAATGCTAGAGCGAGAGCAATAATTCTAGCCCTAGACCTCCTCTGTAACTCAAAACATGTAACCAGTAAAAACTTTTAAAGCGTCGCCCATGAGGATTTTTAAGTACTAAAGTTTGGCGCCATTCCATGAGTGTGTGCAATTTTGAAGGGTGACATGTTAGGTATCTATTTACTCAGCGTAACTTCATCTTTTACATTATGCAAAATAATTTGGCTAACTTTTAATGTTTTGTTATTTTTCAATTCATGAATCCGTTTTTTTCCCCAAAAAAAAGGCGTTTGAAAAATCATTGCGCAAATACCGTGCAAGATAAAAAGATGCAATGACCGCCATTTTATTCCCTAGGGTGTCTGCTAAAAAAACATATATATATATATATATATATATATATATATATATATATATATATATATAGTGTTTGGGGGTTCTGAGTAATCTTCTAGAAAAAAAAATGATGATATTTGCATGTAGAAGAGTGCCAGAATAGGCCCGGTAAGGAAGTGGTTAATAAAGGTTGATTTAAAAAAAAATTACCCATTCTTTGTGAATGTGATTTTTAAACTTCTTTAGAAAGAACCCCCCCCCCCCCCAAAAAAAAAACAAACAAACAGGTGTGGAACATATTAGGAGAATATACGAGGAAGGAGGAGCTGGGAGTCAGGTGATCATCTACCAATTAGAATTAAACAAGCAGGAATCCAATCAGATTGCAGAACATGGTGCCCTTGTCATCACAATAGCTTAGTTTTTCATATACTATTACTTTTTATGTTGTTATAGTGTTAGGAGGATTGTAAATAATGAAGAAATGGTGGTATCAGCTATTTATCCTGTGCTGCTCTCTATGTAAGTCTGACTTCAGCTTTAAAATATTTCAGAGGGATCAGGATTCCATTTTTGTTTTGTCATTCTCTTGAACTTTTTTAAAGGAATTTTTATTAAAAAAAAATATTATTCTCTTGGCCTTTAACGGTATATCTTCTGGCCTTATACGAGGAGCCAAGTTTCCATTTTCAGTTTGTAATTCTATTGAAGGGACTGGATCCTATTTTAATGTCATTCTCTTTGACTATTACAAAGGGGCCATGTTCTAATTCAAGCTTGTAATTCTCTCAGTCTTTTTTAAAGGATAGGGTCCTAATTTTAGTATGTTCTTATAGTCTTTTATTAGGGGGCCAGGTTTCAGTTTTAGTTTGCAACTATTTTGGTCTTTTTTGAAAGGATGGGGTACAATTTTTTATTCTCTTGGCCTTGTACGAAGAGTCAGTTTTCCATTTTTAGTTTATAAGTTTGTTAAGGTTCATTTTCTTGACCTTTTACGAGGGGCCAGGGTTTAATTTTAGTTTGTAATTCTCTTGGTCTTTTTTAAAAGTACAGGGTACAATATTTAATAGGTCATTCTCTTATTCGTTTAAAAAGGGCCAGTTTTCAGTTTTTAGTTTGTAATCCTATTGATCTTTTTTGAAGTGACTGGGTCCTATATTAATGTCATTCTCTTGGCCTATTACAAGGTGCCTGGTTCCAATTTAAGTTCGTAATTCTCTTGGTCTTTTTTAAAGGATAGGGTCCTAATTTTAGTATGTTCTTCTCTTGGTATTTTATTGGGGGGCCAGGTTTTAGTTTGTAATTCTCTTGGTCTTTTTTTAAAAGGATGGGGTTCAGTTTTTAATAGGTCATTCTCTTTATCTGTTACAAAGGGCCAGGTTTCCATTTTTGTTTGTAATTCTCTTAGTCCCTTTTGAGGGGATGGGATCCTTATTTTAGTATGTCATTCTCTTGTTTGTTTGTTTTTCTTTTTAGGGGACTAGGTGCCATTTTTTGCTTATCATTCCTTTCGTCTGATGTGACAATTTTAGTTTGTCATTCTTTGGACCTTCAGAAAGATATATTTCCCAGGAGAAACAAACAAAAAAATGATACCTTGGATAATATAGTCCAGGGGCACCAAAATAGTTTTAGGGACTTTTTGTAGGCTTGCAAATGTTGCTTGAATACAAAAGAGATGATAAGTTAGAAAAAAAATATGATCATAAAAAATGTAAACTATGCCAATTAAGAAGACATGAAATGAGACCTACCTTGGAGTTAACATTATTTCCTTTCACAGGTCAGAGCTGGGCGGTGGTGGTCAAGCAAGAGAAGAAACTGGTAATAGTGAACGTGGGAGGTTCAGCTGAAATGCCATGTTTTCAAAGTGAATCCACCTATTTCTACATGGCCTGGTATCAGCAAAAGCCTGGTGGAGGGTTAAAGATGGTGGTCTCATCAACTGGAACTAATGATTTTAAAAAGGAAAATGAATATGAGACGGAATGGGACCTCAAAAGGAATGACATTCACAATTCTCAGCTAATTCTGAAATCTGCAACTAAGGAGGATCAGGCTGTGTATTTCTGTGCAGCTAGTCAACACAGAAGCTGAAACCAATGCTGCACCTGGCACTAAATGTGAACCGTACACAAGCCTGTTCACATGTCAATCCTGCCATCATTCCCAGTACAAAATACTGACTTCATTGTATTTCCTGACCTGATAATCATTTTGCCAGCAAATTAGATTTTTAGGGGTCAGGCCAATAAAATACCAACCAAACTCTACACTTTATTAATCTTAAGGCCGGGTTAACATGTGTGTGGTTGCGGTTTACAGCCTGGGTTCCGGTGCGTTTCTGTTCACCAGTTCAGTTGTGAATCAGATTAAAATTTTTGCCTGAATTCGCAACCTGAACCGGACCCAAAAACTCACAGGACTGTTTGGAAACTGCACCGCGACCGCCCGGAAGTGACATCATGATGTCACTCTGGCCCTCCAAGGACATAGAGTAGACCAATGAGTGTTTACTCTTTGATCCCCTATGGGAGCAGATGACCGTACCTCCGGATTGTTTCCTGGACTGCACGAGAGGGAGTGGCAGGAGGGGCTCATGAGCCGCTCGGTCCAGTTTCATGAGAAAGCCGGCCATCTGCTGTAAAAAACAGTACTGGGGTTATGGCTGATATCTTCAGCCATAATCTGGGTAAACCACTTGTAAACCGCAAATTATATATACGTATTGTCAGCAAGTGAACTCAACTTTTGTGAGAAAAAAAAAGCAAATAAAAAAAAAAATATATTTTATACAATTGAGACACGAGTCATATTGTAATTTAATGTTACTAAAAAATGACCTTTCCTTTTCAATCTGCAGCTCTGTGTATTTTCTGTAAAATGCAACATGGCTACCTGAAAGCATTCTGTACACAGATAGTATACAGAACGCCCCCCCCCCCAGAAATGTAATTACCTGCTTGTGTGATTGGCTTACTATTTTTCCCAGAAGTCTGCACTAAGATACAAATCAGATTTTGAACATCCCCTGCAACAAAAATTGAATTTTTGGTGAGTTACTCCCAAAGAAAATCACATCTAAAGGGATGCAGACCCTGCCAATTTTCCACATTAGAGCCCTGCAGGTGCAGCAGCTGATTGATAATTACAAAATCACTGCCATTTTCCTTCACTTTGCACATGGACACAGAGAAACAAACAGCTATTTCTTCAGAATAACAAAGGTTAGGAATCTGCAACAAAGTTTGTTAAATTCCTTACAATGAACATAGATCACACATAGGGGATTGTTTTTGTTTTGTTTTTCCAACAAAAGTGAAGTTACACTTTAAGTTTTATCATGGACAACTGGATCAGTTAAAAAGTATAAAACCTGGAAATTTGATAGGGTAAGGGGTATGTGGCTTGCAACTCCAGGTATGGCTATATTTGGACTTGATAAACATCCTACAGGCTTTTTATATCAACCTTAGATTGTTCCTAATTCCATTAACGTAAACACATAAGACTTATGATCTTTCTTTAGGTCGTGGGTAGGAGAGCTCTGTTTGCCTGATCTATGCTGCATTTTGATTCGCCGGTGCTGGTGGCTAGACCCCATGTTGTAATACATTTTTTCCAATGTCCTATTGAACAATAATGTATGCTCCCTATTTAACTGTATTGTATGTCCCTTTAGCTAGATTATATTGTATGATATGCAATACAACTAACCTTCATGGTGCATTCTCAGTATGGTATATATGGTGCTGGTTGAATTGATAAATTGTTGCAATAGCTTACTGCATTGGGGTTATTTTACCAAAGACAAATAGATTTTTCATTTTGGGAGGGAAGTTGCACTTTGCAAGGAAATTTTCACCAGTGCTTAGGCCCCTTCACACTGACACGTTTTTCAGGCGGTTTAGCGCTAATAATAGCGCTGCTATACCGCCTGAAAAAATCGTGCCCTGCAGTCTTCAGTGTGAAAGCCCAAAGGCTTTCACACTGAAGCGGTGTGCTAGCAGGACCGCTCCAAAAGTCCTGCTAGCCGCATCTTTACAGCGGTGAAGGAGCGGTGTGTTCACCGCTCCTTTACCGCTGCTGCCCATTGAAAGCAATGGAAGACCGGGGTAATACCGCCCGCAATGCGCCTCTGCAGAGGCGCATTGCGGGCGGTAATAACCCTTTTTAAATTCACCCCGCCAGCGGCCGCATACCGCGGTATAAACAAAGGTATAGCGGCGCTAAAAATAGTGCCGCCATATCCACAGCGCACCTCCCGCCCCAGTGTGAAAGGGGCCTTAGTGAACGAGGTCAAGCTTGCTGATGTCCATCATCCAATTATGTGCAACCAAAAATTAATTTTTTTTCCTTGCAAAGGGATATTTTTCTGATAGTGGAACTTCACCCCTTTCACAACCCCTATGTTAATAATGCAGGACTGTAGTGCTAACTGTGAAACCCACTTCCCGCCGGACGGTCATCCATGGACGTCCTTGACTTTGAGCGGGGATATCTGAATGATGCCTGCAGCTACAGGCATTATTCAGATATTTTCTTTTAGAGCCGGTGATTCTGTCCACCGTAAGAATGATCATAGCGGCTGTTCCGCCACTTGATCGTTCTTACGGGCGGCGAGAGGGGATGTCCCCCCCTCTCGCCACCCTCCGGTGCTTCTACCGACTCACCGCTGCAATCGGTGAGTCGGAGAACAGATCCGCCGGCCCCGGATGCCTACCATAGAGATTTACGGCGGACCAGATTTAAAAAAAAAAAATAGTTGAAATTAGAAGCTGATTGGTTTCTATGCACAGTTGCACCACATTTTGCACTTTCCAGTTTTAGTAAATCAACCCCAATTGGACAGGAAGTATGTCATTTGCAGGATCACCAGGTGAAAATAAAGAAGAAGGTTTAGTAAAAGAAAACAAATGCATCTGCCTCATCTAACGACTGGTAAGCTGCCATATATTACATTGTTGTGTTTGGCTTTAGATACACTTTACCCCTTTTGCTCCCACCGACAAAAGGCTTATGTCAACGACAGCACAGGTTGGAGTTCTATTTTAAAAATACATAATATGCATATTTATAAAAATCACATCAAACCTTTACTGAGATAAATACATGCCTGCTGTTACCTCCATTTTCAAAATTCCAGGTACCTCCCTGTCTCTGGATTGAAGCCCTGGATTTGAATACCGTATTTATCGGTGTATAACATGCGCCGGCGTATAACACGCACCCCAAGTTTAGGAGGGAATTTTAGGGAAAAAAACTTTTAGGAGGGAAGTTTAAGGAAAAAAAACTTACATTTAAATGCAGCCTTACCAGTGTCCATTGCAGCCTTGTCACAGTGCAGCCTTGCCAGCAGTGTCTTGCCCCAGTGTCCATTGCAGCCTTTTCAGTGCAGCCTTGCCAGAAGTGTCCATTGCAGCCTTTCCCCAGTGTCAAGTGCAGCCTTGCCAGCAGTGTCCATTGCAGCCTTTCCCCAGTGTCCAGTGCAGCCTTGCCAGCAGTGTCCATTGCAGCCTTGCCAGCAGTGTCCATTGCAGCCTTGCCAGCAGTGTCCAGTGAAGCCTTGCCCCAGTCACAGTGTCCAGTGCAGCCTTGCCCCCAGTTTTCATTGCAGCCTTGAATTTTAAAATTGGCGCCGCCGAGAAGATCTCTGCTGAGACAGGGCGGAGCGGGGCGAACGCCGCCGAGAATGCAGGGACTGGGCGGAGCCAAGATACACATAGCCGAGTGTACTCGGCTCTAGTCGGCTCTTCTCGGCTCCGCTCACAGTCACGCTGAGTCCCGCCCTATGATGGACATAACACAGGTCCAATGGCGGGACTGGGCGTGACTGTGAGCGGAGCCGAGAAAAGCCGAGTACATTCGGCTATGTGTATCTCGGCGGCGATCGCTGCGCTCCGCTCAGTCAGCGGAGATCGCCGGGATCAGTGAGTATCGGCGTATAACACGCACCCACGATTTCCCCCTGATTTTAAGGGGAAAAAAGTGCGTGTTATACGCCGATAAATACGGTACTTATTTTGGGCCAGTACATACGAAAGTACCGCCATTGGATTAGTATTAGATATGTGCGTTTTGTTCCAAATTGAAATTTGGACAAATTTTTCGTTATTCAGAAATTCGGATGTATCTGAATTTCTGAATTGCACAAGCAAATTTAAACAAATCCGAAATAGCGAAACAAAATTTCAGACAAAATTCAAATTCGACTAGTTTTTGAATGGAATTCAAATAGTTTTTGATACGAATAGTTTTCGTATCAAATTCAAATTTCCAAAGAAAATAAAATAGAATAGAAAAAAAGGAATAGAAAATAATAGAATAGAATAGAAAATAAAATAATATAATATAATAAAGTAAAACAGAATAGAATAGAAAAGAAAAGAAAAAATAGAATAGAAAATAAAGGGATAGGGGGGCGTGGCTTGCGCGTGCACGGAGATGGCCGCTTAAGCAGTGAGCTCCGCCATCCAGACCGGACAATCAGCGACTATCGAGCACTGACTACCCGCTACTCTGCCCCACAGCACAGCGATCGTACCTGCCAGGCTGCGCCGTCATGTCGTCCCGCAAACGCATCCAGGATAGAGGCTTAACACGCCTGGAATCCTTCTCCTTCCAGCCCCGCCGGCGAAACCAAGATGGCGGCGCCGGACCCTCAGCGCACCACTCTCTGCAGTTCTCGGAACCCCCGGGGGGCCATCCACAGAACATACCAGCTGGAAATCATTCCTCCCTTCCTTTGGATACCTCTCCTGCAACCCCGGTGTCCCAGAGCCCGGCGAAATCGAGGATGCGGATGGATCTCTCGGACCAGGCCTCAATCACAGTGAGTACAGGCCTGCATAATAACTCTGCTGTTTCTTCATTACAATCCTCCATAGCACAATTCCCAACATCAGGACAACCGGTGCTAGACACCACTATGAAAGACATGCTCCTATCGCTGCAGTCTTCTCTCATGTCCAACTTCTCATCCCTGATTAATACTTTCTCACTAGAAATGAAACACATGGACAATAGGGTGCAATGTGTGGAAAACAAAATGGAGGAATGTACTGACACTGTTAATGAATTAGTGGATGCATACAATGATCAGAAAGAGGAATCTCTCTGGATCAAAGCGAAATTAGCGGACCTCGAGGACCGCTCCAGACGCAATAACCTTAAAATACGCGGAATCCCTGAGTCCGTTCAACCTACAGAATTGCGCAATTACGCCACCGCTATGTTTTCCAGCATGCTCCCGGAACTCTCCCCGATGGAGCTTACGTTTGATCGTATACACAGGCTGCCTAAACCACGCCACCTGGAAGCAGAGGTACCCCGAGATGTACTTCTGCGAGTACATTTTTTCCAAGCGAAAGAACAGATACTTAGGAAAGCTAGAGAACTGTCACCACTCCCTGCACCATACTCTGATATACAACTGTTTGCAGACCTATCTCAACATACACTCCAAATGCGTCGGCAACTTAAAACTATCACTAAGGCGATGAACAATCACAAAATTATATACAAATAGCGCCACCCAGCGACCATCTTGGTCACTTACAACGGCATTCCTCACACCATCTCCACTCTGGAAGGGGGCTTGAAACTACTTAAAGCATGGGGAATCCTACCAGATCCTCCCCTCAACCAAACTGACGATGACGGTACACCAAACCCGTTCACCTTTGGAAGTAACAGGGAGAACCGCAGAAACAACCAACGTTGATCTACTAGCTCAAATTGCATCTTTATGCGACTACCTTAGTCCGGTCTGGTCGCGTGCTTAACACCAGCTTACTGAACTTTCCCCCATTAGTTGTCAGGTGCTCTGAGGAGCTGGTTCATGCTGACACACCTGTGAGCTTAGTTTGTTCACTTAGTCTTTACTAAAAAGCGGGGTCTATTTTTTTTTTTTCTTCTTGACCCTGTTATTTTTTTTTTTGTGTTGGTTTTTCTCTCTTTTTGATTGCGCTTCTGCAAGTGCCTTCACCTGCTTCAGACATCTACAGTTCGTTCACGCATGAAGTTTGTTGATCTTCAAATCTAACTTGTTTTATACCGCTATAGATCCAAGGACTGAATTTACTTCTTCCTTCTCAAATCTCCAACAGAAGTACTCTCGCCCACATCGACCGGTGGATTGATTATTCCTCCTTCATTCTTCCACAACTGTAAGTAGTTGCTTCACGGACTCACCACACCTCCATTCAGCATGGGGATCACTATCCTATCACTCAATGCGAATGGACTAAACCACCCAGCAAAAAGGTCCTCCCTATGGAAATCAGCCATTACCCAGAACTGTGACATTCTTTGCGTACAGGAGACGCACTTTGTTGCGACTTCCTCTCCTGCCTGCCAACACAAACAATTCCCCCATGTGTTTCGCTCCTCCTTTGATAAAAAACAACGCGGAGTAATGATAGCGATCAGAAACACTGTTGCTTTCACCCTGCAGAACTGTGTCATTGACCCGGGAGGGCGATATATTATCCTAATTTGCACAATCAACAATATCTCCTTTACCCTGGTCTCCATTTATGCCCCAAACCATGGCCAAATGACTTTTCTCAGGAAGACACTTCGGGCTGCCCGTAAGATCCAACAAGGTCATTTGCTCATTTGTGGGGACTTTAATATGGTCCCGAACAACTCAATAGACTCCACTGCGGGGAATCACAGAAATACCTCTCCTTTAGATCCGTTTATTAGTTCCAATGATCTATATGACGTGTGGAGGTGTTGTCATGCGAGCGAGAGGGATTTCACGTTCCTTTCGCCGTGTCACAATACCTACTCACGGATTGATTTATTCCTAACTGACAGTCGGTTACTGCATAAAATTTCAAACTCTACCATTCATACCACCACCTGGTCAGACCATGCCTCCATTAGCATTACCATATCTGACGGATCTTGTCAACCCAATAACTTTATTTGGAGAGTCAATAACTATCTCCTAACTACACCACTCTATTCTACCCATATTGAGCGCCAATTGGAAGAGTACTTTTCAATCAATCAGGCATCGGTATCTGACCCGCTGGTGTTATGGAACGCACACAAGGCAGTCATGCGAGGTGTGTTCATCCAAATGGGAGCTAGAGCCAAAAAAAAAAGGACCCAACGGTTAGATGAACTCACAGCTGAGATAGCCAGATCCGAATCACTGAATAAATCCAACCCATCACCACTTCTCCAATCTAAAATATTCACCCTTCGCCACGAGCTAAGGGCCCTTCTACTTGAAAAATGTGCTAAATCATACAGAATTCTCAAAGCCACTTCATACACTATAGGGAACAAGGCAGGAAAGGCAATGTCCCTTCGAGTTAAGGGTCATAGAACCAAAACAAAAATCCCGTACATACATCACCCTCACACGAACGAAAAACTTCTTAAACCCCAAGACATAGCAAACTCCTTTAGTACCTACTATGAAGATCTATACAACCTCAAGGATGATGCCTCCACTACCCAACCCTCCCAGGCGGGGATTGGATCCTTCCTAGGAGGTTTGAATCTCCCGACTGTGTCCCCCCAACAACTTGAGAAATTAAACACTCCCTTCACAGCTGAGGAAATACTTGCAATAATAAATAATCTACCTAACTCCAAATCCCCTGGCCCTGACGGCTTCACTGGGGAATATTATAAGAAGTTCAAGCATGTATTAGCTCCCACTCTGTGCCAACTGTTCAACCTAACAGCAACTTCAGCCTCTTTCCCTACTGATATGCTCAATGCCATGATTATAACCCTCCCTAAACCTGGCAAAGACCCCACATCTCCAAAAAACTTCCGACCCATTTCACTGCTCAACCTTGATTTAAAAATTTACGCCAAATTGATAGCCAACAGACTAGAGGACATACTTCCTTTCCTTATATCAATAGACCAATCAGGATTCACTAAAGGACGCCAAGCGTCGGACGCCACTAGAAGGATAATCAATATCATACATCATGTAGAAGCGCAAAAAATCCCGGCCCTTCTATTATCACTAGATGCCGAAAAGGCCTTCGATAGGGTCCACTGGGGATATATATCGGAGGTTCTATACAAGTTCGGTATTACGGGTACGATACACAATGCCATAATGGCCCTATACTCCAATCCTTCGGCCAAAGTGTTTTCTGCAGACACCCTTTCCTCTCCATTCCAAATTACCAATGGTACAAGACAAGGTTGCCCACTATCACCCATTATATTCAACCTAGTCATGGAACCCCTTGCCGAACATATCAGAAATAACAGCGAAATCTCAGGTATACCCATTGCTGGTTTAGACCATAAGATAAGTTTGTTTGCAGACGACGTGATCCTTATGATCATGGACCCTGACAGATCCCTTCCTGAGGTCCAGAGGACGCTAGCCTGGTTTAGTGAAGTATCATACTACAAAGTCAATGAAACTAAATCATACGTGCTCAACTTAGGTCTGGACACGCCCACAGAAAACCAACTCAAAATGAAATTTCCATACACTTGGGCTAAAAATAGCATAACTTACTTGGGCATCCAGCTGACTACTACAACAAAAGCACTGTTTGCTTCTAACTATTTACCAATCAGATCCACTCTTCAAACGCATCTCACCAGGCTGGCGTCCTTTGAATTCTCGTGGATGGGTCGATTGGCAGCATTTAAAATGTTCCATCTTCCCCAAATCTTGTACCTATTTAGAACTATACCAATTCCTATACCTCTCTACTACTTCAAATCATTGCAATCGATCCTGACCAAATTTCTTTGGAAAGGCAAAAAAGCTAGATGCAGCCATGCTCAACTAATCAAACATCGCTTAGCAGGAGGGACTGGTTCTGTTGACTTTCAGGATTACTACATGGCATCTATACTCACACAAGCTAAGGAATGGTTTCTAGAATCCCCCCCAACCACGTTGTGGGGGAAGATAGAGGCATCTATGGTACCAGGAGGCAATTTAGCTTCTTGGCTATTCATCTCACCACTAAGGACAAGGCCCCACATCCACGTCTCACCGACCATGAAGGCGACTTGCAAGGTTTGGTCCAGATTCACACAGCTCTCAGCACTCTACCCCAATCAAGCGACCATCCCCGTCACCATAGACTCCCTGACCCACATACTAGAAACAGCCTCCTACACACATTGGAAACACAAGGGCATTATATATATCTCAGATCTACTTTATAATAATCGCATCAAATCCTTTACCGAACTTCAGACAGAATACCAACTCTCGCACTCTGATTGGTTCTTATACGCACGCACACATCATTGCCTCACTTCACTTAAAGCATGGGCATGGAAAATACCCCAAATAGCGTGGATTTTTTATAGATCCCCTGCACATCATCGGAGGGGAATTTCTCGGTTCTATTCTTTACTAAGACAAAAATCCACCTTTAATACTTCAACTGCACTATTGCGCTGGGAAAATGATTTAGGACAACAATTCACAATTCTACAATGGGAAACAGCGTGTAAATCCACATACAAAGCTACATGCTGCCCAACATTGGGGGAACTTGCGTTTAAACTGACGTACCGGTGGTACTTGACTCCTGACAGATTATCCAAATTTAACTCATCACTCCCTAGCACATGTTGGAGGAACTGCGGACAAAAAGGTGATCTATTGCATACATTTTGGAAATGTTCCAAACTTAAACATTATTGGTACTCCGTTTTCCAATTAATATTTGAGGTCACTCGTCTGCCAATCATAGCCTCACCATCCTTAGCCCTACTATCCCTGGAAATAGAAAAAATCCCAAATCCATCAAAACACATTATAATTCACATACTACTAGCAGCTCGCCTTAGTATAACCCGTAAGTGGAAAGACCCAATTCCCCCTACGATTAAAGATGTAGTTCAATCCACTCATGAACACTTTACACACAAAACTTCCCTAGCACTACAGCAGAATAGTAGAATGAAGATTGCCCAACTATGGGAAATGTAGAAAGAATGGATTAAATCTCCCGGTCTCACAACAGCGTTCACTCGTTAACTTGGTTTGTTATCTTGTCTGTTATTCTGTGGGTACAGAGGGCACTTGACGAGGGGGGGGGAGGGGGGTCAACACGCGAGCACAGTTTTGCTCCCTATAAGGGGTGCTTAAGTGGGGTCTCCCCTCTCCACCCTAACTTACATGAATAGCTTTACCTGTCCTCTGTACCAACCTCCACCTTGGTACTAGAATTTGACCAATGCACTATCTGTTTGCGGATGAACCCGTAATACTTATGTAACGACAGACAGAATATTACTGATTGTTTTCTTGTTGTACAATCCAAATCTTATGTGGACGGACATGTTACATTTGTTACATTTGTAGGCACGTTCTTATATTATATTCTTATATTTTTTTTGTTTATGACTCTGTAACATTTGAAATATGCCAATAAAAATCCATTGAGGAAAAAAAAAGAAAATAAAGGGATAGAATAGACAATAAAAGATCAGAATAGAAAAGAATATAGTAAAACAGAACAAAATAGAGTAGGAAATAAAAGAACAGAATACAAATAGAATAGAAAAAAGGAATAGAATATAATATAGTAAAAATAAAATAGAATAAAATAGAAAGAATATAAGCATCTTCTGAAATTCGAATTTCAAATAGAATAAATTCTAATTTGAATACAATAGAAAAGAATAGAACAGAAAATAATAGAATAGAATAGAATAGAAAAGATTACAAATGAATAGAAAAGAATATAATAGAATTAAAAAAATAGAATAGAATCTAAAGAATATAAACATTTGCCAAAATTCTAATAGAATAAATATGAATTCAAATAAAATAGAAAAGAATAGAATAGACTAGAATAGAAAAGAATAGAATAGAAAAAAAAGAATAGAATATAATAGAAAGAATAAAACTATCTTCCGAAATTCAAATTTCAAAATGAAAAAAAAAAAACTAATCAGATTAGAATCGAATAAACAATAGAAAACAATAAATAGAATATAACTTTTTTTTAAATTCAAGCTCCAAAAATAGAACATTTGAATTTAAATAGAATAGAAAAGAAAAGAACAGAAAATAAAAAAATATATAATATAATAGAAAAAACAATAGAATAGAATGGAATAGAAAGAATATAACCATCTTCCAAAATTCAAATTTCAAATACAATAAATTTGATTTTAAATTCAAATACAAATGCAATTTAAATTGAATCTGAATCTATTCAAATTTTCTGGATTCAGCTGAATTTGGAAAATTCTAATAGTTTCGAATTTGAATAAACAAAACAAATTCCGAAAAGGAATTAAACAAATTAAAAGAAATTTAACTTAACAAATTTATGTAAATACCAAATTGAAACAAAACGAACCAAAACAATTTTTTTTGTTTTGCACGTCTAATTAGTATAATAGGCTTCTATGTTCTTTAATTACAAGTTTCTTTGAAGCCCTACTCTAGTCTCAAGTCTAGAATGAGATATGTCCTTTCTTTGGAGGAATCGCCTCTTGTTTTTTGTCATGTCTTACTCCTCCAGTGGTACCGGGGGTGTTAAAAAATAAAAAATAACCTCTGTAAATTACTCAAGTAAAAAAAGAAAGCTTTAGTTGCATATTTTTGCAAATGCTAATGTATATCACAATGTACAGATATCAATCTTACTTACCCAAATAGGATACAGACGAAAAAAAAAAAACTGGCAGGGGTCCTAACTATTTTTACTCTGTCAAAAACTAGAAAATAATAATGTTATAACAGGCAGAGACTAATTGGTATACTGGAGAACACCCCTCCATGTTCTGCCACCTCAGCCCTGTAATGTAAAATAAAGGGAAACATCTAATAAAGGCCACTCCATTGGCCATGGTATATGGAAGAACCTAGCTAGTCAGGTGCAACCAAGGGTGGTTATCTGGGACACGAGTCAGGTGCCCTTCTACCAATCAGAATCACAGTAGGTGTGTCATTATCATCATTAACTCTCAGCAGCCAAACACGTGAGACACAATTCCACTTTCTTTCCTCAAAGACTTGCAAATGATGAAGCTATGGCAATTTCTGATGCTAGTTCTTGGCTATTTTTTGTGTAAGTATAATTAAACAAGACTGCTTTGTGTTTATTAATTATTTTCATTGTCATGAAGATAAGATTACTGCCATAAAAATCATTTGGCAATAATATCATTCCAGAGGGACCCCAACATTTGTTGTAGGACACCACATAAGGTCAGGACTCATGGGTGGTGTTGTCCATTTGTCCACCTCTAACCAATCAAACGTTGTTTGTTCCTTCAAACGGTGTGATGGCAACATAGCTGTATGCTTAAAATGGTCATACAACATTCAGGCTTTTGTAATATATTTTATAGAAGAGATTTAGAAGTTATGAAAACCTCAGCGATAAAGAGAATAGTCCTATTTTACTGCTATTCTTTTCCACAGGTCGGGCCTGGGCAGAGGTGGTCAATCAAGCGAAGAAGCTGGTAATAGTAAATCTGGGAGATCCTGCAGAAATGCCATGTTATCAGAGCAGGTCTGACTTCTACAACATGTACTGGTACCAGCAGAAGCCTGGAGATGGCCTGAAGCTGATTGTCTGGTCAACCGCAGTTGATGATTATAACATGGAAGATGCATACAAGGAAACGTGCCACCTGACTCGGAAAGACATTCACAATTCTACACTAAGGCCTCGTACACACGACCGTTTTTCTCGTCCAAAACAGTCAAGAAAAGTGCCGCGAGAGTTTTTTTGTCTAGAAAAACGTTCGTGTGTATGGTTTTACAACGAGAAACTTGCCGAGAATCTCGACGAGAAAATAGAGAACCTGCTCTCTATTTTCTCGTCAGGATTCCAGATTTCCTCGTCGTGTTTCTCGTCGGCCTGTTTTGTGACGAGAAAATGGTTCGTGTGTATGCTTTTACGACTCTTCCAAAAGCGCGCATGCTCACAAGCAACTATGAGACGGGAGCGCATCTTCTGGTAAAACAAGCCTTCATAATGGAGAGAGCATATTCGTCACGCTCATAAATATTTCATCGTTTAAATGTTCTGCATTGAAATCTTCGTTAGAATGTTACATTAATCAAAACGAGTGACCTTCTTTTGCTGCTGATATTCACACAGAATTATGCCTTATTTTTAACCTTTTTCATGCTGCTCTTTATAAGATTTATGTGTATTATATCGTGCAAGTTTTTAGGAATAATTTAAATGGTTTGATTTTTCAAAATGATGTTAATTCTAATTTCTCAATGTTTTGATAGCGATCTCCCATTTAATTTTGGAATCTATATTATTTAAATTTCACACCATGTTTTTGTGCTAATCAGATTTAGTTATTCTTTTGGGGGGGTGATATCTGTGCCTTTTATTGTCAGTCAAATGTATCTGCTTACTCCAAAGCTTGATTTTGTTTATTTAAAAATACACATAGTCAAGTATGAACTTAAACAAAAAACACATGTATTCATGTTTATAAATTAAATAAAGAGAAGGCAGCGCTGGAGAAGCTGCTGCCATTTGTGCATCCCAGGGACCCCAGAGCACACAGCAACCCTGTGTGGACACTAAAATTGGGAGCTTGAGAAGGCCCACATTTCTGAACACAATCTGATGCTGGCCTCCCAGAGGTCAGGAACAGCAGCAGGTGAGATATATGTCCCAAGTGTGTGGTACTACAACAGGCTGCCTTCTGTCCGACCACAATGAAGCAAGGCCATCACTTCCTCTTCTTCCTGGCAACCTTCCCTGCAGCCTTTCCTGAAGCCTTTCCTGAAGCCTTTCCTGCAGCCTTTCCTGCAGCCTTCCTTCTTCGTTTGGCTGGAGGCTGGCCCACTGGAGGGGTACTCCTGTCAGGAGGAGGAGGTGGAGGTGTAGCAGAAGGGGGTGGGGCAGAAGAAGAAGGTGGAGGTGTAGCAGAAGGGGGTGGGGCAGAAGAAGAAGGTGGAGGTGTAGCAGAAGGGGGTGGGGCAGAAGAAGAAGGTGTAGCAGAAGGGGGTGGGGCAGAAGGTGGAGGTGTAGCAGAAGGGGGTGGGGCAGAAGGTGGAGGTGTAGCAGAAGGGGGTGGGGCAGAAGGTGGAGGTGTAGCAGAAGGGGGTGGGGCAGAAGGTGGAGGTGTAGCAGAAGGGGGTGGGGCAGAAGGTGGAGGTGTAGCAGAAGGGGGTGGGGCAGAAGGTGGAGGTGTAGCAGAAGGGGGTGGGGCAGAAGGTGGAGGTGTAGCAGAAGGGGGTGGGGCAGAAGAGGAAGGTGGAGGTGGAGGTTGAGGTTGGGTCAGTTGGGCCACCTCACATATGGCGGTATTGGGTGTAATTTTCTCCATCACCCCCTTGTTGAGCAAGGTGATGAGCAGGGGCTCGCATAGGAGGCGTTGCTCCATGCTCATCACCTTGAACTTAGCCTCCACTAGGCCGGCAATGGCCTCTTCAGGGGATGTGGGCTCCTTGAGGGTGGCATTGGCCTCTTTAATAAGGGCCATTGCTGCCTCACTGGTGGTCCTGTCCCTCCTGCCTCTTTTGTGAAGCCGGATGGGAGGCACCTGGGATCTGGTGCTTCTCCTTTGCCCTGCCACCTCCTGTCTGCCACTGGGCCCTGCCACCTCCTGTCTGCCACTGGGCCCTGCCACCTCCTGGCTGCCACTGGGCCCTACCACCTCCTGGCTGCCACTGGGCCCTGCCACCTCCTGGCTGCCACTGGGCCCTGCCACCTCCTGGCTGCCACTGGGCCCTTCCTCCTCCTGCCTGACAGTTTCCAGACCCTCCTCCTGGCTGATTTCATCCTGTGTATGAAAAAGGAACATAGTTTAATATGTTGGTTTAATCTTTGCATCAAACTTTGTAATCCTGATGGAAGCAATTAGAATGTAAATGCATAAATCCTTGCTTTAAATTTACCACTACATCAGCTTGACTATTTACCACACAATTAAGTGCAGAATAATGTCTACAGATCTTGATTTCACTTGTGAAATACAAAATAATGTATGTTTCTCATCCTGACCTTTTTGGGAAACATTAATTTTATCCCAATACATTTTCAGTTAATACTATACCTGGCTCCAGATGGACAAATCAGGATCATCCAGGATGGCTGCCTCCTCTTGCTCCAGAGAAGGCTCAGGTTGGCTGCAGGGAAGTCTGGGGGGAAGAGTGGAGAGTGATGGCCTTGTCTCAATGTGGTCATCCAGGAAGGACATCCTGTTGTAGTACCACAAAATCGGGACATAAACATCATCTGCTGCTGCTCCTGACCTCTGAGAAGCCAGCACCTTAGAGCGTTCAGTCCTGTAGGTACCTCTCAAGCTCCCAATTTTAGTGTCCACTTGTTTTGCTGTGGCTGTGGGCACCTTGGTATGCACAAATGGGAGCAGCTTCTCCAGCGCTGCTTTTCTCACCCCTTTTCTTTTATGGATGGGGTTTTTCGTCTCCCACAGAGCCGGCAGCTCCCTTACCCGGTCAATAAATTCCGCCAGGAACTCTTTGTCGCTAATAAAGACATTCATATTGTATCTGCAAGTAAAATAAATTATATTTAAATAATGTGAGGCAAACAGTCTAACCTCCTTAACATCCTAGTCACCATATATATCCTCCAACAATCTCAAGACAGTATAGGCCAACAATTTTTACAAGTCACAAAATCACATACCTTCGTTCGCACGTCCGTCACTTGAACTCCTCTCTCCGCACACCGAACGTACTATAGTCACATGTGTGTTTGCTATATACACACCACGCATGCGTCAAAATTCGAACACGTCGCTCCGCACACGTCGCCCGCCCATGACGTTCTAACTTACATCTTTTCCCCGCCCCTTCTCTTTCGGCGCGCAGACAAATATGGCGGAGTTACAGCAGGTGTCTGATAATTTCGCAACTAGCGAGGAGACAAGCCCGGAGACCGAGGACACATCACGATCAAGGAGGAGATTCAAGGCATCGAATATGTCTTTGGCGGAGATGGCGGAGATGGTGGACATCTTGGTCAAGGCTGATTATGATGCCAAGCATGGGCCGTATAGCAAACCAAATAGAAGGAAGGCCAAAATCCTCACTAAAGTTGTGAAGAGTCTGAGGGCGAAGTTCGGGGTGAAACGCTCAAATGAGCAGCTCAGAAAGAGGTGGTCAGACCTCAAACTGAGGGAGCCAGACCAGTTGAGGATCATAAAGAGGATGCTCGCTAAAAGTAAGTAAAATGACGACGTTTCTGCTATTAATATTTTTAGAAACTGACATGTTTTTTTTTTTATCATATTGGACTCCCTTCCAAAATGTAATATTTTGAACTAGGTTGGGCACAGTAATCCTTCGTTACGTTACCGACACTTCGTTCGGCCACTATCCGCGGTTTTGGCTTATTTAAGAGCCACAAAAGTAATTAGACATCTGCCATTTTTGATCAAGTATTGTGGATAATTTTTAAGTCTAGATGATGTGTTTGTAAAGAGAATGAAATGCAAACTTTAATCAGTGTAAAGGAGAGGACACTCAGCAGCTGCTTCCACATCTGTACTTTGGAGCACTATAGTGTGGGCCAACAGACCCGCCTTTTTTGGGTGTCCCACACAGGTGCATCAGAGATTTTTTGTGGTGCCTACATGTCCAAAAAATTACATCCAAATGTGAATACTAAACATATTTGGGGTCATAAATAATGCATTCTTCTTTAAATTCCGCACAAACACACACTTGTACCCCACTTCCAAACAATTTAGCCTGTTTTTAGTTTAACAAGGAGATTTACAGTGTGATAAATAGACCTTTGGTTTTATTCTCATAGGGGAGAGAAGACTGGGAGGAGGACACTCCAGGGAGCACATGCACCCCACAACTTCCAAACAACACCAAACTCCCAAAGACCCACAACCGAAAGATGTGCAGGAAGTTGAGGTGGAGGAAGGAGAAGTGCAGGAAGGAGAGGTGGATGACGTTGTGGATCTGGTCACCACAACAGGTCAGTATCTGACACCACAGCTTAAGGTAAGCGAGGTAGGCCTGCAGAGTTTTATTAATTTTTTTTTTTGGTTTTTAGGGGATGACAGTGCCCTTCGCCTCATCCAGCAAGTGATGGAATGTAGCACAGAACTGGACCTAATTAAACAAAGAATCCATGTGAAGGAACAAACATTTAAAGACATTCTCGATGTTTTGGGGAGAATTCAATAAGCCATCCAAACACATTTGTTTTTACATGTTTGTTTTTATAATTTTTTCTAATTTTTTGAGTAACAAACCAGCCAAAAATTGAATATGCACACAGTGTGTGAACATGTGCTATCTGCCATCAGGGGATATCCATGTACGTCTTTTGTGGGTGCAACCCCTTCCTCGTATCAAAAGTCGGTGAACTGAGGAAGGGGATGCACCCCCAAAACACGTCCATTGATCACCCCTGATGGCAGATAGCACATGTTGACAATAGGGATCAGGATTGTAAACTTCCTATATGAAAAAAATAAAAAATGTGTGCATATTAAATTTTTGGCTGGGCAAGGGGTGGCAGGACCCCATATTAGGACGGGCACATAGTTTGTGTAAGTGAATGTCTCCGATTGCTCAGAGGTATCCAATGTTGTAATTTTTGAAATGCAACTGATATTTTTGTATTTTCATAAGCCAAAAATTGCCGGGTTGTGGCCAGGCCAACCCCAAAGTAAAAAAAAAAAAAAAAAATGAAGAGAATGTGCACAGAGTAAAATATTTGACCACAAACAACGTGTAGCTTCTTTTTATAATACCCTCTAAGCTTATTTGGTTCTTTTGTAAGGTAACATAGTGAAATGGTTGTTATTTACTAAAGTAAAATACACTTGCCACTACAAATGCACAAAGACAAACTAGGAGACAGGAAAGAACAAATAATTAAAGGTTTAAACAAGATTTTTATTGGGATACTTAGACATAGGCTGGCATAGGAATTGCCTGCATGAATGCGTTGCATGAACCTATGTATTGTCTATGCCGCACACTATTCAGGTGGATGGCCTCTTGTAAAGCGACCGACATATGAATCATTGCGGCATTTAGGGGGTTAAAATTGCAGAGCAGAAACAGGTATTAAAATAGTCTTGCAAATTACGACCTGAGGGATGTAATTGGCTTCCTCAAAGAAAAATCGGGGACGCAGGGAGGGGGGCATTCCTTGTGTAAACATTGACAGGCTGCTCTGCCAATCATGTTCACCAAGTCTGTTTAATGGTAACATGATTGGCTGATGCAACATGAAGGGAAGGAAAAGACATCAAGGACAGAAGAAGGATGGCGCTGACCACAAGAAGGTAAGTGCAGGGCTGGGGGGAAACTGGCTGCATTAGAGGGGACTAAATGGCTGCATTTGAGGGAACAAAATGGCTGCATTGGAGGGGACAACTGGGGGCGTTTATTAGGCAACAGAGCAAAAAAGGAGGAAGTTTATTTCCTAAATTGGGGTTTGAACCCCCCAACATTTGGAGCAACAGGCGCCCCTGCTGGAAAAGTAAGTGAAGGGAAATATTTAGGGAGGAGAAAAAAGGGGCAATCTAAAGCTTCCAACATGCATGGGGACAAAGGGGACATTCTCAGCATATTACAATCATGGTAATTAGGGAAGGATGAAAGAAATACAATACATTAGCAGACATGTAATACCTAAAATGTGATGTTAAGGGAGCAAACTTACCCTAATATAGTCCTCCTGCAGGACTTGGATGATGGCAGAACAGGTGTCTGGGATTATGAGGCCCAGAGCCTGGGGGGAGATGCCTGTGGTGAACTTCAAGTCCTGAAGACTTCTCCCTGTCGCCAGGTAACGCAACGTGGCGATGAGCCTATGCTCAGCACTGATGGCTTCCCGCATAACGGTGTCCTTCCTGGTAATATAGGGGGACACCAAAGCCAACAGTTCCTGAAAAACGGGGTCAGACATCCTCAGAAAATTCCTGTAGTCCTCAGGATTATTCTCAACGATCTCCCGCAGCAGAGGCATGTGGCAGAATTGGTCCCACTGGAGCAACCAATTCTTGGTCCATGAACTCCTCCTCACACCATTCATGGACTGGTCTTGGTCCAAAACAAGCAGACCAACACCAAGCGCACGCACAGCACAAACTCGACGACGAGAACGTCCAGGCGACATCTAATCAGAACGTACAGAACAGAACGCACTTTAGAACAGCAAGGCCTATGAATAACGAACTGAAAATCAGAAACGAACAGGCAAGAACGCACTGTAAAACAGATACGACCTGCCTAGACGCCCTGAAAGTCAAGATATGAACCCACAAGCACAAACTGAACGGCAGAAAACGATCTGAAAAGTACGAAGACTGAAAAGCGCGAATCGTCTCTTCCCAAACTTTTACTTCACACGCAGTAACACGAGATCAGCAAAAGCAGCCCAAGGGGTGGCGCCAAGAAAAAAGATCTTCCCCTTTATAGTGCCGTCGTACGTGCTGGACGTGAGCGCAGAGAACAACGAGGAAATTGGGAAATGACAGTGTGTACGCATAGAAAGCTTGACTAGAAAATCGACAAGCTTAACAAGAATCTCGTCGAAAAAAACGATGTGTTTTTTACGACGAGAAAATCGGTCGTGTGTACGAGGCCTAAGGCTAAAATCTGCAACTAAGGAAGATCAGGCTGTGTATTTCTGTGCAGCTAGTTTACACAGAAGCTGAAACCAACACTGCACCTGGCACTAAATATCAGGCATGGACAGTTTGTGTTCACATTGCAATTCTGCCGCTAGGGTGCCTACATTACTAATATATTTTTAACAAATTTTGTCTTTGGTTTCCCTATCTGTAACCCTTGCAAAAGTTCTGGTTTTACTGGTCCCACTGGTAAATATCAACCACGTGTCAACACTACAACATTCTATGTTAAAAAGCAACCGTACTAATATATATTATATGCATAATATTTAATATTAAAATATTATTTTGCATTTTGTTGTCAGTGTGTCAATTAAAAGAACTAGAGGCTTCAACTTGACCTTTTCCAGTTTTAAAGACTTTAAAGGGTTCTCAATAGGTGTAAACGAGATATGAGGTGCACTCGATATGCAGGGAGGTCACACTAAGTAAGCAAGCTCTGGGAGGCAGTGGAGGACAGAACAGCGTGGTGTGATATGGTCTGTGAGGTCACGAAGAGTCGGACACGACTAAACGGCTGAACAACAACAAACTTCAGGCTTTTATACAATGTGTTTATTGAAGTTCCATGCGTATTCTGTGAGCTACAAACTTGAATAAACACGTCATATAAAAGCCTGAAGTGTGAAGTCTATGCATATTGAGTGCGTCTCATACTTCGCTTACACTTATCCTGCTGAGCGATTTCACGTTGCTACTAGTGAGGTAGCAGCCAAGTCCCTTCACCTTCATTTACCCACGGAATCCCTTTGAAGAGCACCATATCACGGATTACCTCCAGGGATACATACCAGACTCCATATAGGTCAAGTGCTGTCTTATACGTACGTTTTTCCTTTTAAAGTGTTTAGGAAGCATTCGTTTAACCCCTTCATGGATGGAAACACAGATCCTAACGCCTGAAAACAGTATTGCAACTTTAGCCAGTATTAGTAAAACTGGACATATCATCTCAACTACTTAGTATATCCAGGTGCATTATACTTTTTTTTTATTTTTTCTTCAGGACAAATTGGGCTTTCCTTTGCTGGTAAATGGTAATAGATATCTTTTGCATTATTGTAATTATAAAAGAAAAACTGATCCAAAATAGTAAAAAAATCCCAATTTAAAAAATGAAGTTGTATGTTTATTTCTATTACCATAACTTACCACCAAAAACAAATACATTCTCCTGGTTGCAGCGATACCACATATGTGTGTGTTATTTGTTTTTTGTACCCGTAGTATGGCCCAGAAATAGTAGTGCACAGTTTGCTTTTTTTTTTATTCTGACAAAAACACACTGACATTGACACTGATGGATCCTAAATGTAATTTTTTTTTTAATTTTACCCAAAATGCACTGATCCTAACCTTTGACCCAACCTTTGACCCTGGCCCTGACTCTTGACCCTTACATTGACTGTAACCTTAAAGGAGTTGTAAAGGCAGAAGGTTTTTTATGTTAATGCATTCTATGCATTAACATAACAAAACCTTCTGTGTGCAGCAGCCCCCCTAATACTTACCTGAGGTCCTTCCCTGTCCAGCGATGTCCACGTGTGTCTCAGCCATCCGAGATTCTCCTTCCTGATTGGCTGAGACACAGCAGCGGCCCCATTGGCTCCCACTGCTGTCAATCAAAGTCAGCTAGCCAATCAGGCGATAGAGGGGGCAGGCCGGGTCGGTTCTCCGTGTCTGAATGGACACAGGGAGCTGTGACTCAGCTTGGGTGCTCCCATAGCAAGCTGCTTGCTGTGGGGGCACTCGTCAGAAGGGAGGGACCAGGAGCACAGAAGAGGCACCCGAGAAGAGGAGGACCCGGGCTGCTCTGTGCAAATCCACTGCAACAGAGCAGGCAAGTATAACATGTTTGTTATTTTTATAGGAAAAAAAATTGGACTTCGCAATCACTGACCTAGATCAAACTCTGATCTAATACATTTTTAAAAATTTTGTTTTTGTTTACATTTTCCCTTCTGGCAAGGAGAAGAAGATAAAATGGAGCTGATTTACTAAAGGCAAATAGACTGTGCACTTTGCAAGTGCAGTTGCTCCAGAGATTAGTAAATGAAGGGGAACTCTGTTGACTTCCATCATCCAATCATGTGCAAGCAAAAATGCTGTTTTGTTTCCTTGCACATGATTGGGTACGCTTTGCAAAGTGAAGTCTTTCCTTATTTACTAAGCTCTGGAGCAATTGCACTTGCAGAGGGCAACTGCACTTTGGAAAGTGCACAGTCTATTTGCCTTTAGTAAATTAACCCCATAGGGGGCTGATTTACTAAAGGCAAATCCTTTACTAAAGGCAAATCCACTGTGCAGTTGCTGTAGATTTGAGGGGGGCATGCAAGGAAAATAAAAAATAGCAATTTTTGCTTGCACATGATCGGATACTAAAAAAAGAGAGAGAGAGAAAGGAAAGAAAAGGGTAGAGAGGAGTAGACAGAGAAAAGGAATGAGAGGAAGAGAGAGAGAGTCCCATATCCAAACAGGAAGTGAGAGGAAGTCCCTGCAAATTAAGGGAATTCCTTGGGATCCCCAGGTCACCAGAACTAATGTTCCCATTGATAAATTTCCCCTCTATTACTTTTCTGGGGACAACCCAAAATTTGGGATTTACTTATGTTCATTTTCAATGAGAATGGTAAAAAGAACAAATAGAGGGGGTGAATCTCCTTAACCGGAGCACAGACAGCAATAAAAAACTGACATGTTCTAATCCCTCTACAGTACACTCTGTCTTAAACTGAACAAAACATTTTACCTTTAGTTATACTATACGTAAAGTAAACAGAGAGGGAGAGAGTAAGAGACTCAAGACAGCTATAGACACTTCGAATCTCAGCAGATTCAGCAGAGACCAGCTGAGATTTGAACCATGTATGGGCAGGCTGATTGTACCCAAGTTAAAGTGGAGCTCCACCCTAATTTTACACTTATGCTAATCGGATTCCTCCCCCCCTCCGGTGTCACAATTGACACCTTTCAGGGGGGAGGGGGGTGAAGATACCTGTCTAAGACAGGTATTTTCACCCACATCCGGGAGTCCTCTCTCCGGGAATCTGCGGGAGTGACGTCACTTCCCCCAGACTTCCTGTAGTGTTCTGGGAGACACTCGACTCCCAGAACACAGGAGGACGAATCAGAACGGCGCAGCGCGACTTGCGCATGCGCCGTAGGGAGCCGGGCATGAAGCCGCAGGCTTCACTTCCTGGTTCCCTCAGCGAGGATGGCGGAGGGAGCAGCAGAGTGACGAGCGATCGCTCGTCCTCTGCTGCGGACGTCGCTGGACTCCAGGACAGGTAAGTGTCCAAATATTAAAAGCCAGCAGCTGCTGTAGCTGTAGCTGCTGGCTTTTAATATTTTTTTTTCCGGCGGAGCTCCGCTTTAATTAATCGATCAACTTTGGTACAACCAGCAGTCGGATTTTCCGTGTGATTATTGCCAGAGGCTTTAGCCCCTTGCAATAACCCCTGTGTTCTCCCAGCAAGGATGGCTTCCTGCACCCCCCACCCACCAGGAGAACACAATATCTCCATGGGAGGGATTCCTTCATCAACACAGTTAGTGTTGATGGGGGAATCGATCAATTGCAGGAAAATTGCACAGTCTATGGCTGGCTTAAAGGAAAAGGATGGAAGAGAAGAAAAAGAGAAGGAATGAGATGGGCAGGGAAATAAGAGGAAAAAAAAAAGAAAAAAAAAGCATGAAATATAGAGGGAGGGGCTTATAGTCTACATTAGAACAATTCAAAGAGCTTTAGAAGATCATTTCTGAGTTTGAATTCAGATGAAATCCCAGTATGGACATGAAGTCCATAAGTCCAATTTTAGTGCTTTTCATGTCCAACTTTCTCCCATGTAAGAACATATATAGATTCATAGTATAGAGGATTAATTAGTGCAATGTGCATGCTCTGGATAAGGGGTCAGTATGACCTACAGCTATAATCGGGGACACCTTACAACTATTATAGAACATTCCATTTACTTTATTAACTTTTCTTTCTAGGTCTGTCTCAGGTGACCATCACTCAGTCGGAAGAGTTCATTAAAGTCCAAGTGGGGTCGTCTGTCAGTCTCGAATGCGAACAAAGTGACACATCTGGCACCTACAATATGTTCTGGTATAAGCAGAAACAGGGGAAGGGGCTGGAGCTCATGGCCACATCGCTCGCTGCCGGAGACGCTACAGAGGAGGACAAGTTTAAGAAGTCATGGAAAATGGTGCGACAAAATGCTACACATGCCATATTAAATCGGAACGCATCAACGTTTGAAGATTCAGCCACGTATTTCTGTGCCAGCAGTATGCACAGCCACAAATAGCTGAGATAAAGCCAGCACAAAACTGGATATTAAACAATTAGTAATGGTAATAAAAGGTAATAAAAAGCTGGAAAAAAAAATGGAACTGTCCTGTAGGAGGCAGAATATTTCCACATTAAAACGAGAGGATACATCTGCTTTGCCCGACACTCTTGATATGGTTCTCCGCTTCTTAGAATGAATTATCGTTGAGGCTTTTGGAGGATGTGTGCAGCTACGTCTTCCATCCTGCTGTGCTTTTTCATATTTAACCCCTCTATTTTTAATGGCAATAGAGATTACTGAATGATCTAAATCTGTGAAAATGTTGAATTTGTCTGAATATTTTGATGCAGGTCCATCTGATCTACAGAGAATGATACAATCCTAAATATTGTGAATAAAAGGATATATTGTGAATTAAAATAATTATCAATTAGCAAATTTTCACGATTTGTCAAATTTATTCACTCCATTACTTAAAAGTTACATGGTACTAGTACAGAACATGTATCTCTTACAGGTATTTATAAAGCAGACCATTTATGCAGCGCTTTACATATTGTACATTAGCATCAGTCCCTGCCCTTTTGGAGCTTACGAGCTAAGCTTCCTTGCTCATATATATATATATATATATATACACACTCACTGGCCACTTTATTAGGTATACCTTTTCAATTGCTTGGTAACACAAACTGCTAATCAGCCAATCACATGGCAGCAACTCAATGCATTTAGGCATATAGACGTGGTGAAGATGACTTGCTGAATTTTAAACTAAAATATCAGGATAGGAAAGAAAGGGGATGTAAGTGACTTTGAACGTGGCATGGGTGTTAGTGCCAGACAGACTGGTCTGAGTATTTCAAAAACTGCTGATATACTGGGATTTTTTATACACAACTAGGGATGAGCTTCGAGTTCGAGTCGAACCCATGTTCGACTCGAACATTGCCTGTTCGGCTGTTCATCGAATTTCGAACATTATGGGCCGTTCGTGCCAAATTCTAGTGGCGCGTCACGACCCATAATTCACTGCGGCATCGCAGTGCATTGCTGGCTGATGATTGGCCAAGCATGCACTATGACCCGCATGCTTTGGCCAATCACAGCGCGGTAAAAACAGAGAGCCGTAATTGGCCAAAGCCAGAGTGGCTTTGGCCAATCATGGCTCAGAGGAGTAGGTACACGCCCCACACTATATAAGGCCGCCGGCATGGCGGCCTTGTGTAGTGTGTTGGTGTTGGTTAAAGAGAGAGCTTACAGAGAGAGAGAGGCAGTTTCATTTATATTGAGTTAGATAGAGCAGGCAGGCGAGTCAGTTAGCTGCAGTTACAGTGTGTATAGGATATATATGCATCCTAGGTGTTGTATATATATTTATACACTGTATTCAGTTTAGCTAGATCCATTCCTGTTAATCTCTATAATGTGACAGGCAGGCAGGTGATTGTGCTAGCTGCAGTCAGTGTTTCACTTAGTGTACTGCATGCTTTGCATAGCGTTCACCTAAAGCTTACCTGAATACAGTTAGTGGTGTTCTCATAATAAAACCACAGGCAGGGAGGTGCATTAATTTCATGTAGTGTACTTCTGTCCTTTGCACAGCGTTCACTTAAAGGAACCTGAATACAATTTGTGGTGTTCTCATAATAAAACCACAGGCAGAGAGCTGCAAGTATTTTCAGTTAGTGTACTGTGTCCTCTGCACAATCTTCACCTAAAATTAACTGAAGACAATTGCTGCTTCTCTCATACTAATACCACAGCAGGCAGTTGATTCTGATAGCTGCATTATCAGTACAGATATATATATATATATATATATATATATATATCCCACCTTTGTGCAGCTACATTAGTATGTCTGGAAGGCTGGAAGGCAAACAAGGAGAGGCAGACAGTCACGAGGCAATAAAAGAGGGCAAGCAGGCTCTGTGTCTAGAGGCAACAGTGCTGGTCGTGGACACAGTGCATCCTCATCAGCACGTGGCCGTGGGACTCACTTGTCCTTCTTTTCGGCAGCTGGCCATGTTAAGCCGCAACATGCCCAAGACTTGGTAGAGTGGATGACCAAGCCGTCCTCATCCTCCTCATTCTCTCTCACCCAGGCTCAGGGTACTTTGTCTGGCAAAACAGCTGCCAAAACGGCCTCTTCCCTCGGCTCAATGGCATCAGTCACTCCTTCCCTAGCCCCACCATGTCCTCCTGAGGAGTCCCCCGAACTGTTTGACCACAGTGTTGGGTACATGCTCCAGGAGGATGCCCAGCGTTTTGAAGGCTCCGATGATGGAACCCAGCTAGAGGAAGGCAGTAACGTGAGCCCAGAGAGAGGGGGTAGTAACGTGAGCCCAGAAAGAGGGGGTGCCCAACAAGGACAGCTATCTGGCAGTCGTGTTCCCCCAGCTGCAGCATACTGCCAGATTTGCTCCAGTGATGAGGATGGAGGGGATGATGAGGTCACTGACTCCACTTGGGTGCCTGATAGGAGAGAGGAGGAGGAGGAGGCACATCTCCAACGAGGCAGGATGCCCTCCAGGGGCCAGCTTAAGGGCAGCACACCGACTGCATTACACCGCAGAGCTCCACATGTGCAGGGCGCTGCTGTCTCTGCACGTTATTCCAAAAGTTCTTTGGTGTGGGCCTTTTTCAGACGTGTGCAGCAGATCGCACCGTTGCCATTTGCAACATATGTCTAAAGCGTATCTCGCGTGGCCAAAACATCAGCTGCTTGGGCACCACGTGCTTCACCAGACATATGTCGACCTGCCATGCAGTTCGTTGGCAAGCCTACCTAAAAGACCCACACCAAAGAACAAAGCGGATCTCTCCTTGCTCCTCATCAGCTGGGATCTCAAACCCCACTATACCTTCAGTCCTCTCTGAAACCTGCACTGAGAGGAATGAAGGTGTAGAATTAGGTGTGTCATAGCCAAGTACTTGCGGGCAATCTGCTGTCGGTACACCGACGTCCGATTGTACCAGGCAAATTTCCCTGCCCCAGCTGCTGCACCGCCAAAAGAAGTTTGCTCCCAGCCATCCACATGCCCAGCGGTTGAATGCTAGCTTGGCTAAATTGCTAGCACTTTAACTGCTGCATTTTCAGTTGGTAGACTCTGCCCCCTTCCGTGAGTTTGTGGAATGTGCGGTTCCTCAGTGGCAGGTTCCCAAACGCCACTTTTTCTCACAGAAGGCGATTCCGGCTCTCTACCGGCATGTGGAAGGCAATGTCTTGGCCTCGCTGGACAGGGCGTTCAGCGGTAAGGTGCATATAACCGCTGACTCATGGTCCAGCAGGCATGGACAGGGACGTTACCTATCTTTCACGGCGCATTGGGTGACTCTGCTGGCAGCTGGAAAGGATGCAGGACAAGGTCCAGTAGTGTTGGAGGTTGTTCCGCCACCACGCCTCCAAAATGTTACTACTGGTGATTCTGACAAATCTCTCTCCTCCACCCCCTCCTCTTCTTCTTCCTCCATGGCCTCTACCTGTGCTTTGTCCTTGGAACCAGCGGTGCTCCGTAGGCGTTCAAGGGGCTACGCAAGTACGCAGGCAAAAAGATGCCATGCGGTGCTTGAGCTGGTGTGCTTGGGGGACAGGAGCCACACTGGGGCAGAGATTCTGTCAGCTCTGCAGGGGCAAGCTCAGAGGTGGTTGACGCCATGCCAGCTTAAGCCAGGAAAGGTGGTTTGTGTCAATGACACCAACCTCCTCTCCGCCCTCTGACAGGGACAACTGACGCATGTGCCCTGTTTGGCTCACGTCCTTAACTTGGTGGTGCAGCGGTTCTTGGGCAGGTACCCAAGCTTACAGGAGGTCCTAAGGCAGGCCAGGAAACTCTGTGGGCATTTCTGCCGGTCATATAATGCCAGTGCTAGGCTGGCTGACCTGCAAAAGGATTACAACCTGCCCAAGAACCGCCTAATCTGTGACATGCCCACCAGGTGGAACTCTACGTTGGCCATGGTGCAGCGGCTGCACATGCAGCAGAGGGCCATCAATGAGTATCTGTTGCAATATGGCACCAGGACAGGGTCAGGGGAGCTTGTATGTTTTTTCCCCACGCCAGTGGGCCATGATCAGGGATGCATGCACTGTCCTGGCACCATTTGAGGAGGCCACGAGGATGGTGAGCAGTGACAGTGCATGCATCAGTGACACTGTCCCTCTTGTCCACCTGTTGGAGCACATGCTGCGTGGAATAATGGACAGGGCACTTGAGGCAGAACAGAGGCAGAAAGAGAATGACTTCCTTACCTCTCAAGGCCCCCTTTATCCAGACAGTGTTCCTGCTGGCCTGGCTATCACACAGGAAGAGGAGGAGGAGGAGGAGGAGGAGGAGGATTGTGTCAGCGTGAAGGTGGAGACTAGCACTCAGTATCAGCAGCAGTCTTCAAGGGATCAATTACAGCCCCAAGACACCCGTGGACTTGTACGTGGCTGAGAGGAGTTGGCTGCGGATCATATCGTCATCAGTGATCCAGAGGAATCCGCACCGAATGCCTCAGCAAACCTCCGCTGCATGGCCTCCCTGACCCTGCAAAGCCTGCGGAAGGATCCTCGTATTCATGTGATCAAGGAGAGGGATCATTACTGGCTGGCAACCCTCATTGATCTACGTTACAAGGGTAAGGTTGCAGACCTTATCTTGCAGTCGCAGAGGGAGCAGAGGATGAAGCATCTTCGGGAGGCCTTGCAGAAAGGTCTGTGCAACGCGTTCCCAGAGACTGGGAGGTTAAAAATTCCTGGTCTTGGACAACGTGTTGCTGAGGCTTCGGTCAGTCAATGAAGGAGCGGTGGAGAAGGTGGCTGTCTGACCGATGCGTTCAGACAATTTTTTAGTACGCAGCCCCAAGGTATGATCGGTTCCAGCAACCATCGCCAGTGTCTGGTTTACATGGTGCAGGAATACCTAGGGGCAAGATCAGACTTGGACACCTTTCCCACCGAAAATCCTCTGGGTTACTGGGTCTTGAGGATGGATCACTGACCAGAGCTTGCACAGTATGCAATTGAGCTACTGGCCTGTCCTGCATCCAGCGTTCTTTCAGAACACACATTCAGTGCTGCTGGAGGCTTTGTAACCGATCACAGGGTGCGCCTGTCCACCGACTCGGTCGATCGACTGACCTTCATAAAAATGAATCAGTCTTGGATCACCACCAGCTACCAAGCACCTGATGCTGATGTAACTGAATATTTTTGGGGGAAATGTCAGATCCCTTCAAGACTGCCTATGCTGATGCTGAGTGACTATCCTGTTATCCTGAGTGACTATCCTCTTCCTCCTCAATGATCAGGCTGATAGCTTGTAAGAACATTTTTGGTTCTGGGCACCGCCACCAGTGGCTAAGGCCCAATTTTTCAGCCCCTGTTTAACAGGGTGTGTATTTACAATTTTTGATGCAATACTTTGCAGCAGGGCTCATCCCTGCGCTCCTAATCGAGTATCTGTGAGGGGTTGCAGTGTTGTGGCACTAGCAACAGTGCCTAAGGTCCAATTTTTCTGCCCCTGTTTAACAGGGCGTGTATTTACAATTTTTGATGCAATACTTTGCAGCAGGGCTCTTTCCTGCGCTCCTAATCGAGTATCTGTGAGGGGTTGCAGTGTTGTGGCACTAGCAACAGTGCCTAAGGTCCAATTTTTCTGCCCCTGTTTAACAGGGGTGTGTAATTACAATTTTTGATGCAATACTTTGCAGCAGGGCTCATCCCTGCGCTCCAAGTACAGTATCTGTGAGGGGTTGCAGTGTTGTGGCACCAGTGCCTAAGGCCCAATTTTTATGCCCCTGTTCAACAGGGGCATGTAATTACAATTATTGATCTAATAATTCACAGTTGGGCCCATTTCTGTGCCTACCAAGAGTAACTGTGAGGGCTTACAGTGTTGTGGCAACACCACCACCACCACCAAAGGCCCAATTTTTATTCCCCTGTTCAACAGGGGCATGTAATTACAATTCTTGATCTAATATTTCACAGTTGGGCCCATTTCTGCGCCCACCAAGAGTAACTGTGAGGACTTACAGGGTTGTGGCACCAGCACCACCACCAAAGGCCCAATTTTTCCTACCATTGTTCAACAATGGCATGTAATTACAATTCTTGATATAATAGTTCACAGCAGGGCGTTCCAGCGCCCACCAAGAGTAACTGTGAGGGCTTACAGTGTTGTGGCAACAACAACACCTAAGGGCCAAATTACTGCAGAGAATATACGGCAGGCCCCTACTTTCAAACATCCAACTTACAAACGACTCCTACTTGCAAACGGAAGGAGACAACAGGAAGTGAGAGGAAATCTACCCCTAGGAAGGGAAATTCTCTCCTGTAAGAGTTAATATGGGAAAAAGGTGTCTCCTCTCCACTGATGCTTTATCACCAATCCTTGTTTCACTAAAAACCCCAAATTTTCAAAAAACATTTGTCATTGGGACGGAAAGTGAAATGTTCTAAACAGGTGCACAGACAGCAAAACAAATGTTACAGGGGTGATAACCTTTCCTTATGTTTTCCAAAAAGCTTAGAAATAGATTTTTTGGCTGGAGCTACACTTAAAAAATGTACCTGTCCCAAATTACAAACAGATTCTACTTAAGAACAAACCCACAGTCCCTGTCTTGTATGCACCGCCTGTGTACTGCTGTTCAGAGTATATAGGGTCTTTTTTTAATTTGGGTGCGGGGTTCCCCTTAATATCCATACAAGAGACCCAAAGGGGCTGGTAGTGGGCTGGGGGGGGGGTACCTATGCCATTTTTCTCAATGATTTTCATCCATATTACCAGGACTAGACATTACATTAAAGCCGCAAGCAGTTTTAAATGACTTTTTTTCCTTTAGAAATGTCATTTTTCATATTTCACTTTTTTTTTCACTTTATGCATCATTAAAATCACTGCTCCCGAAAAAACTGCAGTTTTTAAAACTTTTTGCATTGATACATGTCCCCTGGGGCAGAACCCGGGTCCCCAAACCCTTTTTAGGACAATAACTTGCAAATTAGCCTTTATAATTAGCACTTTTGATTTTGAATGTTCAAGTCCATTGTATTTAATAGGGTTCTACAGTTTGCGCAAACTTTCGGTCCGTTCGCAGGTTCTGGTGTGAACCAAACCGGGGGGTGCTCGGCTCATCCCTATACACAACCAATAAAAAAATATCCAGTGAGTGGTAGTTGTGTGGAGGAAAATGTCTTGTTGATATCAGAGGTTAGAGGAGAATGGGCAGACAGGTTCCAGATGATAGAAAGGCAACAATAACTCTAATAACCACTCATTACAACCAAGGTATGCAGAATACCATCTATAAATGCACAGCACATCGAACCTTAAAGCAGATGGGCTACAGCAGCAGAAGACCACACAGGGTGCCACTCCTGTCAGTTGCCTGGTCTGATAACAATTTCAGCTGAAACATACAGATGGTAGGGTCAGAATCTGGTGTAAACAACATGAAAGCATTGATCCACCCTGCCTCGTATCAAGAGTTCAGGCTGGTGGTGGTGGTGTAATGGTGTGGGGGATATTTTGTTGGCACACTTTGGGCCTCTTGGTACCAATTGAGCATCATTTAAATGCCACAGCCTACCTGAGTATTGTTGCTGATCATGTCCATCCCTTTATGACTACATTGTACCCATCTTCTGATGGCTCCTTCCAGCAGGATAATGCACCATGTCACAAAGATCAATTAATCTCACCACTGGTTTCTTGAACATGACTGTCTCTATACTCCAATGGCCTCCACAGTAACCAGCTCTCAATCCAATAGAGCACTTTCGGGATATGGTGGAACGGGATATTCGCATCATGGAAGTGCAGCCGACAAATAAGCAGGAACTGCGTGATGCTATCATGTTACTATGGACCAAAATCTCAGAGGAATGTTTCCAACATCTTGTTGAATCTATGCCATGAAGAATTAAGGTAGTTCTGAAGGCAAAAAGGGGTCCAACCCGATACTAGCAAGGTGTACCTAATAAAGTGGCCAGTGAGTGTGTATATACAGTAAATGTATTTATATATATATATATATACAGGTCCTTCTCAAAAAATTAGCATATTGTGATAAAGTTCATTATTTTCTGTAATGTACTGATAAACATTAGACTTTCATATATTTTAGATTCATTACACACAACTGAAGTAGTTCAAGCCTTTTCTTGTTTTAATATTGATGATTTTGGCATATAGCTCATGAAAACCCAAAAATCCTATCTCAAAAAATTAGCATATTTCATCCGACCAATAAAAGAAAAGTGTTTTTAATACAAAAAAAGTCAACCTTCAAATAATTATGTTCAGTTATGCACTCAATACTTGGTCGGGAATCCTTTTGCAGAAATGACTGCTTCAATGCGGCGTGGCATGGAGGCAACCAGCCTGTGGCACTGCTGAGGTGTTATGGAGGCCCAGGATGCTTCGATAGCGGCCTTAAGCTCATCCAGAGTGTTGGGTCTTGCGTCTCTCAACTTTCTCTTCCCAATATCCCACAGATTCTCTATGGGGTTCAGGTCAGGAGAGTTGGCAGGCCAATTGAGCACAGTAATACCATGATCAGTAAACCATTTACCAGTGGTTTTGGCACTGTGAGCAGGTGCCAGGTCGTGCTGAAAAATGAAATCTTCATCTCCATAAAGCTTTTCAGCATATGGAAGCATGAAGTGCTCCAAAATCTCCTGATAGCTAGCTGCATTGACCCTGCCCTTGATAAAACACAGTGGACCAACACCAGCAGCTGACATGGCACCCCAGACCATCACTGACTGTGGGTACTTGACACTGGACTTCAGGCATTTTGGCATTTCCCTCTCCCCAGTCTTCCTCCAGACTCTGGCCCCTTGATTTCCGAATGACATGCAAAATTTGCTTTCATCCGAAAAAAGTACTTTGGACCACTGAGCAACAGTCCAGTGCTGCTTCTCTGTAGGCCAGGTCAGGCGCTTCTGGGGAATGCGGCACCTGTAGCCCATTTCCTGCACACGCCTGTTCACGGTGGCTCTGGATGTTTCTACTCCAGACTCAGTCCACTGCTTCCGCAGGTCCTCCGAAGTCTGGAATCGGTCCTTCTCCACAATCTTCTTCAGGGTCCGGTCACCTCTTCTCGTTGTGCAGCGTTTTCTGCTACACTTTTTCCTTCCCACAGACTTCCCACTGAGGTGCCTTGATACAGCACTCTGGGAACAGCCTATTTGTTCAGAAATTTCTTTCTGTGTCTTACCCTCTTGCTTGAGGGTGTCAATGATGGCCTTCTGGACAGCAGTCAGGTCGGCAGTCTTACCCATGATTGCGGTTTTGAGTAATGAACCAGGCTGGGAGTTTTTAAAAGCCTCAGGAATCTTTTGCAGGTGTTTAGAGTTAATTAGTTGATTCAGATGATTAGGTTAATAGCTCGTTTAGAGAACCTTTTCATGATATGCTAATTTTTTGAGATAGGAATTTTGGGTTGTCATGAGCTGTATGCCAAAATCATCAATATTAAAACAAGAAAAGGCTTGAACTACTTCAGTTGTGTGTAATGAATCTAAAATATATGAAAGTCTAATGTTTATCAGTACATTACAGAAAATAATGAACTTTATCACAATATGCTAATTTTTTGAGAAGGACCTGTATATATATATATATATATATATATATATATATATATACATACATATATACAATCTAGACAGGAGAAAATTAACCAACCAGCATGTCTTTGAAGAGATGGAGGAAATCAGAGTACCCGGAAGAAACCCAAGCACAGGAAGAACATGCAAACTCTATGCAGGTCGTGTCCTGGTTAGGATTCAAAACGCTAACCACTAAGCAACTGTTCTTCTCCATATAGAATATGATCTTGTCACCCTGATATAATGTAAAAAAAAAAAAGTAAGGCTGCAAAATGAAACAAGGTATAGCTTCTTATTTTAGAAGGTATAGCCCTTCCCAGCGGCTCCCATTGGCACTTTGAGAGATAGTAACCCTGGGCTTTCCGATCATTGGTCACACTGATCATGTGATCACCACTGTGTAACTGGGAGCTATCAGTGACAGGGCAGCTACAGTACTGAGATGTGCAATTGGGTAGGCTCCTAGCACAAAACATAGACACATATGTGGCAGCTAGTGATGAGCCGAACACGCCCGGGTTCGGTTCGCACCAGAACCCGCGAACGGACCGAAAGTTCGTACGAACATTAGAACCCTATTAAATACAATGGATGCGAACGTTCGAATTCTAAAGTGCTAATTATAACAACTATTATGCATGTTATTGTCCTAAAAAGGGTTTGGGAACCCGGGTTCTGCACCAGGGGACATGTATCAATGCAAAAAGAAGTTTTAAAAACGGTCGTTTTTCGGGAGCAGTCATTTTAATGATGCATAAAGTGAAAAAAAAAAGTCAAATATTCCTTTAAATATCGTACCTGGGGGGTGTCTAAAGTATGCCTGTGAAGTGCCACGTGTTTCCCGTGTTTAGAACTGTCCCTGCACAAAATGACACTTCTAAAGGAAAAAAAAGCCATTTAAAACTGCTTGCGGCTTTAATGTAATGTCTGGTCCCGGTAATATGGATGAAAATCTTTAAGAAAAATGGCATAGCTACCCCATGACCCCCCCCTACCCCAGCCCATTACCAGCCCCTTTGGGTCTTGTATGGATATTAAGGGGAACCCCGCACATAAAATAAAAAAGGCCCTATATACTCTGAACAGCCGTATACAGGCGGTGCATACAAGACAGGGACTGTAGGTTTGTTCTTATGTAGAATCTGTTTGTAATTTTGAACAGGTACATTGTTGAAGTGTAGCTCCAGCCCAAAAATCTATTTTTAAACTTTTTGGAAAACATAGGTAAGGGTTATCACCCCTGTAACATTTGTTTTGCTGTCTGTGCCCCTGTTCAGAACATTTCACCTCACTTTCCGTCCCAATGACAACTGTTTTTGAAATGTGGTGTTTTTCTTGAAACAAGGATTGCTGATAAAGCATCAGTACAGAGGAGACACCTTTCTCCCATATTTATTCTTACAGGAGAGAATTTTCCTTCCTAGTGGTAGATTTCCTCTCACTTCCTGTTGTCTTCTTGCGTTTGCAAGTAGGAGTCGTTTGTAAGTTGGATGTTTGAAAGTAGGGACCTGCCGTATATACTCTGCAGAAATAGGCCCCTTAGTTGTTGGTGTTGGCACAACACTGAAAGCACTCACAGTTACTCTTGGTTGGTGCTGGAACGCCCTGCTGTCAACTATTATATCAGGAATTTTAATTACATATAATTGTTGAACAGTGGTAGTAAAAATTGGGCCTTTGATGGTGGTGCTGGTGCCACAACACTGTAAGCCCTGACAGTTACTCTTGGTGGGTGCAGCAATGGGCCCTGCTGTGAATTATTAGATCAAGAATTGTAATTGCATGCCCCTGTTGAACAGGGGCTGAAAAATTGGGCCTTTTGTGGTGGTGGTGGTGGTGGTGGTGTTGCCACAACACTGTAAGCCCTCAGAGTTACTCTTGGTGGGTGCAGGAATGGGCCCTGCTGTGAATTATTAGATCAAGAATTGTAATTGCATGCCCCTGTTGAACAGGGGCTGAAAAATTGTGCCTTTCGTGGTGGTGGTGGTGGTGGTGGTGTTGCCACAACACTGTAAGCCCTCAGAGTTACTCTTGGTGGGTGCAGGAATGGGCCCTGCTGTGAATTATTAGATCAAGAATTGTAATTACATGCCCCTTTTGAACAGGGGCTGAAAAATTGGGCCTTTCGTGGTGGTGGTGGTGGTGGCGTTGCCACAACACTGTAAGCCCTCAGAGTTACTCTTGGTGGGTGCAGCAATGGGCCCTGCTGTGAATTATTAGATCAAGAATTGTAATTACATGCCCCTTTTGAACAGGGGCTGAAAAATTGGGCCTTTCGTGGTGGTGGTGGTGGTGGCGTTGCCACAACACTGTAAGCCCTCAGAGTTACTCTTGGTGGGTGCAGCAATGGGCCCTGCTGTGAATTATTAGATCAAGAATTGTAATTACATGCCCCTTTTGAACAGGGGCTGAAAAATTGGGCCTTTCATGGTGGTGGTGGTGGTGGCGTTGCCACAACACTGTAAGCCCTCAGAGTTACTCTTGGTGGGTGCAGCAATGGGCCCTGCTGTGAATTATTAGATCAAGGATTGTAATTACATGCCCCTTTTGAACAGGGGCTGAAAAATTGGGCCTTTCGTGGTGGTGGTGGTGGTGGCGTTGCCACAACACTGTAAGCCCTCAGAGTTACTCTTGGTGGGTGCAGCAATGGGCCCTGCTGTGAATTATTAGATCAAGAATTGTAATTACATGCCCCTTTTGAACAGGGGCTGAAAAATTGGGCCTTTCGTGGTGGTGGTGGTGGTGGCGTTGCCACAACACTGTAAGCCCTCAGAGTTACTCTTGGTGGGTGCAGCAATGGGCCCTGCTGTGAATTATTAGATCAAGAATTGTAATTACATGCCCCTTTTGAACAGGGGCTGAAAAATTGGGCCTTTCGTGGTGGTGGTGGTGGTGGCGTTGCCACAACACTGTAAGCCCTCAGAGTTACTCTTGGTGGGTGCAGCAATGGGCCCTGCTGTGAATTATTAGATCAAGAATTGTAATTACATGCCCCTTTTGAACAGGGGCTGAAAAATTGGGCCTTTCGTGGTGGTGGTGGTGGTGGCGTTGCCACAACACTGTAAGCCCTCAGAGTTACTCTTGGTGGGTGCAGCAATGGGCCCTGCTGTGAATTATTAGATCAAGAATTGTAATTACATGCCCCTTTTGAACAGGGGCTGAAAAATTGGGCCTTTCGTGGTGGTGGTGGTGGTGGCGTTGCCACAACACTGTAAGCCCTCAGAGTTACTCTTGGTGGGTGCAGCAATGGGCCCTGCTGTGAATTATTAGATCAAGAATTGTAATTACATGCCCCTTTTGAACAGGGGCTGAAAAATTGGGCCTTTCGTGGTGGTGGTGGTGGTGGCGTTGCCACAACACTGTAAGCCCTCAGAGTTACTCTTGGTGGGTGCAGCAATGGGCCCTGCTGTGAATTATTAGATCAAGAATTGTAATTGCATGCCCCTGTTGAACAGGGGCTGAAAAATTGGGCCTTAGGCACTGGTGGCACAACACTACAACCCCTCACAGATACTGTACTTGGAGCACAGCAATGAGCCCTGTTGCAAAGTATTGCTTCAAAAATTGTAATGACACGCCCCTGTTAAACAGGGGCTGAAAAATTGGGCCTTAGGCACTGGTGGCACAACACTACAACCCCTCACAGATACTGTACTTGGAGCACAGCAATGAGCCCTGTTGCAAAGTATTGCTTCAAAAATTGTAATGACACGCCCCTGTTAAACAGGGGCTGAAAAATTGGGCCTTAGGCACTAGTGCCACAACACTCCAACCCCTCACAGATACTGTACTTGGAGCACAGCAATGAGCCCTATGGCAAATTATTGCTAAAAAAATTGTAATTACACGCCCCTGTAAAACAGGGGCTGAAAAATTGGGCCTTAGCCACTGGTGGCGGCACCCATAAACAAAAATGATCTTCCAAGCTATCATCATCAATCGTATCATTGAGGACTCGGAGGAGGAGGATAGCCAGTCAACATAACAGCACAGGCACTCAGCATCAGCATCAGTCTTGAAGGGATGTGACATGTTAAAATCAATTAGTCTGTTATATCAGCATCAGGTGTGTGGTAGCTGGTGGTGATCCAAGACTGGTTCATCTTAATGAAAGTCAGTCGATCAACCGAGTCGGTGGACAGGCGCACCCTGTGATCCGTGACAAATCCTCCAGCAGCACTGAATGTGCGTTCCGAAAGAACGCTGGATGCAGGACAGGCCAGTAGCTCAATTGCATACTGTGCAAGCTCTGGCCAGTGATCCATCCTCAAGACCCAGTAAGCCAGAGGATTTTCGGTGGGGAAGGTGTCCAAGTCTGACCTTGCCCCTAGATATTCCTGCACCATGTTTATCAGACGCTGGCGATGGTTGCTGGAACCGATCATACTTTGGGGCTGCGGACTAAAGAATTGTCTGAACGCATCGGTCAGACGGCCACCTTCCCCACCGCTCCTTCTTTGACTGGCCGAAGCCTCAGCAACTCGTTGTCCAGGACCAAGAGTTTGTAACCTCCCAGTCTCTGGGAACGCGTTGCACAGACCTTTCTGCAAGGCCTCCCGGAGTTGTCTCATCCTCTGCTCCCTCTGCGACGGTAACATAAGGTCCGCAACCTTACCCTTGTACCGTGGATCAAGGAGAGTGGCCAGCCAGTAATGGTCCCTCTCCTTGATCCGAAGAATACGAGGATCCTTCCGCAGACTTTGCAGGATCAGGGAGGCCATGCAGCGTAGGTTTGCTGAGGCATTCGCTCCGGAGTCCTCTGGGTCACTAAGGACGACATGATCCGCAGCCACCTCCTCCCAGCCACGTACAAGTCCACTGGTTTCTTGGGACTGTAAATCATCCCTAAAAGACTGCTGCTGATGATGCTGAGTGCCAGCCTCCACCTCCATGCTGACACAATCCTCCTCCTCCTCCTCCTCCTCCTCCTCTTCCTGTGCGATGGGTGGGACAGAAGGAACACTGTCTGGGTAAAGGGGGCCTTGAGAGGCAAGGAAGTCCTCCTCTTCCTGCCTCTGTTCTGTCTCAAGTGCCCTGTCCATTATTCCACGCAGCGTGTGCTCCAACAGGTGGACAAGAGGTACAGTGTCACTGATGCATGCACTGTCACTGCTCACCATCCTCGTGGCCTCCTCAAATGGTGCCAGGACAGTGCATGCATCCCTGATCATGCCCCACTGGCGTGGAGAAAAAAAACCAAGCTCCCCTGACCCTGTCCTGGTGCCGTAGTCGCACAGGTACTCATTGATGGCCCTCTGCTGCGTGTGCAGCCGCTGCAGCATGGCCAACGTTGAGTTCCACCTGGTGGGCATGTCACATATAAGGCGGTTCTTGGGCAGGTTCAACTCCTTTTGCAGCTCAGCCAGGCGAGCACTGGCATTATAAGATCTGCGGAAATGCACACAGACTTTCCTGGCCTGCCTCAGGACATCCTGTAAGCCCGGGTACCTGCCCAAGAACCGCTGCACCACCAGGTTAAGGACGTGAGCCACACAGGGCACATGGGTCAGTTGTCCCTGTCGGAGGGCGGAGAGGAGGTTGGTGCCATTGTCGCAAACCACCATTCCTGGCTTAAGCTGGCGTGGCGTCAACCACCTCTCGGCCTGGCCCTGCAGAGCAGACAGGACCTCTGCCCCAGTGTGGCTTCTGTCCCCCAAACACACCAGCGCAAGCACGGCATGGCATCTTTTTGCCTGCGTACTTGCGTAGCCCCGTGAACGGCTACGGAGCACCGCTGGTTCATAGGACAAACCACAGGAAGAGGCCATGGAGGAAGAAGAAGAGGAGGGGGTGGATGAGAGAGGTGTGTCACAACCAGTAGTAGCATTTTGGAGGCGTGGCGGTGGAACAACCTCCAACACTACTGCACCTTGTCCTGCATCCTTCCCAGCTGCCAAAAGAGTGACCCAATGGGCCGTGAAAGAAAGGTAACGTCCCTGTCCATGCCTGCTGGACCATGAGTCAGCGGTAATATGCACCTTACCGCTGACCGCCCTGTCCAGCGAGGCCAAGACATTGCCTTCCACATGCCGGTAGAGAGCCGGAATAGCCTTCCGTGAGAAAAAGTGGCGTTTGGGAACCTGCCACTGAGGAACCGCACATTGCACAAACTCATGGAAGGGGGCCGAGTCTACCAACTGAAAAGGCAGCAGTTGAAGCGCTAGCAATTTAGCCAAGCTAGCATTCAACCGCTGGGCATGTGGATGGCTGGGAGTGAACTTCTTTCGACGGTCCAGCAGCTGGGGCAGGGAAATTTGCCTGCTAGAATCGGACGTCGGTGTACTGCTAGCAGAGTGGCCGCAAGTACTTGGCTGTGACACACCTAATTCTACACCTTCATTCCTCTCAGTGCATGTTTCAGAGAGGACTGAAGTTATAGTGGGGTTGGAGATCCCAGCTGATGCGGTGCAAGGAGAGGTCCGCTTTGTTCTTTGGTGTGGGTCTTTGAGGTAGGCTTGCCAACGAGCTGCATGGCAGGTCAACATATGTCTGGTCAGGCATGTGGTACCCAAGCGGCTGATGTTTTGGCCACGCGATATACGCTTGAGACATATGTTGCAAACAGCAGCTGTGCGATCTGATGCACTAGCCTCAAAAAAGGCCCACACCAAGGAACTTTTTGAATGACGGGCAGAGGCAGCGCCCTGCACAGGCGGAGCTCTGCGGTGTGATTCCGTCGGTGTACTGCCCTTACGCTGGCCACCAAAGGGCATCCTGCCTCGTTGGAGATGTGCCTCCTCCTCATCCTCCTCCTCCTCCTCTCTCCTATTAGGCACCCACGTGGAGTCAGTGACCTCATCATCCCCTCCCTCCTCATCACTGGAGCCAATCTGGCAGTATGCTGCAGCTGCTGGAACATGACTGCCAGATTGGTGTCCTTCTTGAGCATCCCCTCTGTCTGCTCTCACCCTACTGCCTTCCTGTAGCTGGGTTTCATCATCAGACCCTTCGAAACGCTGGGCATCCTCCTGGAGCATGTACCCAACACTGTGCTCAAACAGTTCGGGGGACTCCTCAGGAGGAGGACATGGTGGGTCTAGGGAAGGAGTGACTGATGATGAGTCTGACATTGATACCAGGGAAGAGGACGCTTTGGCAGCTGCTTTGCCAGTACCCTGAGCCTGGGTGAGAGAGGATGAGGAGGAGGAGGAGGGCTTGGTCATCCACTCTACCAAGTCTTCGGCATGATGTGGCTCAACATGTCCAGCTGCCGAAAAGAAGGACAAGCGTGTCCCATGGCCATGTGCTGATGACAATGCACCGCGTCCACGACCAGCACTGTTGCCCCCAGACACAGAGCCTGCTTGCCCTCTTTTATTGCCTCCTGACTGTCTGCCTCTCCTTGTTTGCCTTCCAGACATTCTAATAGATGGCCTGCAGGGAGATGGGAAAAAAGCAATAAGGGCTACCTTCAGGTGTCCTTCTCTGTCCCTTTACTTAAGGATTTCTAAATATGGTTGAGGATGATTGCTTTTGCACAGAATAGCACAACGACAATTTCCCTGACTGTCCAAAAAACAAGGATTTCAAAGATGGTTGATGAGGAATGCTTTAGCACACTATAGCACAAGGAGAATTCCCCTCACTTTCCTTCTTTGTCCCTAGAAACAAGGACTCGCACAGTGAAAGAAACTGACACTCTCCCTACCTAGAGTTTTCTGTCCCTAGAAAAAATGTTTTTTTAAAGCACACTATAGCACAAGGAGAATTCACTCACTGTCCTTCCCTGTCCCTAGAAACAAGGATTCGCACAGTGAAATAAACTGACACTCTCCCTACCTAGAGTTTTCTGTCCCTAGAAAAAATGTTTTTTTAAAGCACACTATAGCACAAGGAGAATTCCCCTCACTTTCCTTCTTTGTCCCTAGAAACAAGGATTCGCACAGTGAAAGAAACTGACACTCTCCCTACTGTGAGGGGGTTAGCTCGGCAGCGGGTGTGTGTGACCCCCGGGATGGGCTCCCCACACAAAAACAGGCCCAGCAAACGGAGGTTGTGGTTTTCAAAATCAAAAAAAGGTGCGGTTTATTTTCTATTTACAGTGACAAAACACAGCAAAGCCAAAAGAAACATAAACAAAATAAATCCTGGTCAACTTGACCTCTGACTAAACATACAGGTTTCCTAACTAACAACTGGGATCAGCCTAGTGCTGTCCTAGTCCCTAAGTCCCTGGTTTTAAATGTCCAAGCAAATAGCCACACAGGCTTTGTCTCACCGCACAGGGGTTCACTCTCCCTAGACAGTCCACACAGGTCTGGTTCCAGGCATGAGCTAACACCTAATGAATCTGGGAGTTTTTATAGAGGCCTTAAACGAGCTGACAAGCTTCAGCTGGTCTCATCAACTCCCTGCCTGCACGACGCCCAGCCCTCTCCCTAGAGGTATGACTCATCCATGAGCCCACTAGCCTCAGCTGGGCTTATACAACTCTCCACCTAGTTGTATAAGTCGGCGTAAAGCCTGAATCTGGGCGAAATATATCTACCCCCCTGGATGCAACCAGGTGACTTTACCTTCCTGCTGTCACATACCCCCCCCTCTTGTTTTAACCTCGGGGTTGGAACACCAGCAATCAGGCATTCATGTACTCGAGACAAAGCATCCACATTCCCCATTTGAACACCAGGGCGATGCTTTACTGTGAAGTTGAATTCCTGGAGGGCCAGGAACCACCTATTCACTCTTCTATTTGTTTCCTTGTTTTGAGCCATCCACTTTAACGGAGCGTGATCCGTAACCATGTCAAAGTGCCTACCTAGCAGGTAGTACCGAAGGGAATCTAGAGCCCACTTCACCGCTAAACACTCCTTTTCAACGGTGGCGTAATTTACCTCATGGGACTTCAACTTCCTGCTGAGGTAAATGACTGCGTGCTCTTCCCCGTTCCAGACCTGGGACAATACTGCTCCTAACCCCACATCTGACGCATCACTTTGTACGACAAAGTCTTTAGAGAAGTCGGGTGAGTACAACACTGGCTGGCTACATAAGGCTTGTTTCAAGAATTGGAATGCTGCCTCAGCCTCGGGGGTCCATTTAATCATGACCGACCCTTTCCCCTTCGTTAGGTTGGTTAGGGGCACAGCCTTAGAAGCAAAGTGGGGAATGAATCGCCGATAATACCCAGCGATTCCCAGAAAGGCTCGTACCTGCTTCTTGCTGTTGGGACGTGGCCAACTCTGGATGGCCTCGACTTTGTTGAGTTGGGGTTTTATTACTCCCCTCCCAATGGTGTACCCAAGATATTTGGCCTCCTCCTGCCCAATGGTACACTTCTTGGGGTTAGCCGTAAACCCCGCTTCCCGAACAGAGTCCAGGACTGCTTGCACTTTTGGCAGATGTGAGGCCCAATCTGTGCTATGGACAATTACGTCATCCAGGTAAGCCGCAGCATACTTCCGATGGGGCCTCAGCATCTGGTCCATTTTCCGCTGGAATGTGGCCGGCGCATTCTGTAACCCGAACGGCATTCTTTTATATTGGAACGCCCCGTCTGGGGTTACAAATGCGGTTTTCTCTTTGGCCAATTTGGCCAGGGGGATTTGCCAATACCCTTTTGTGAGGTCAAGAGTCGTCATGTATCGGGCTGTTCCCAGCCGGTCGATCAACTCATCTATACGTGGCATGGGGTAGGTGTCAAATTTTGTAACTTTGTTCAACTGACGAAAATCGTTACAAAATCGCCAGCTCCCATCCGGTTTAGGCACCAACACAATGGGACTAGACCAATCACTTTGGGACTCCTCTATCACCCCTAAGTTCAGCATTTTCTGTACTTCCTCCCGTATTGCCTCCCGTCGGGCCTCTGGGATCCGATAGGGTTTTAACTTCACCCTTTCACCGGGCGGGGTAATGATGTCATGCTCTACCCCAAATGTTTGTCCCGGCAGCTCAGAGAATACCTCCTTGTTGCGAAGCACAAACTCCTTAACCTCCTGTTGTTGGGGTTGTGACAAGGTGGCTGCTATTCCAACCTCAGGAATCACGCAACCAGTTTGAGCTGGTGACCAAGTGTCTGCGACTAGGGACTCTCTATCCCTCCAGGCTTTCAACAGATTAACGTGATAGATCTGTTCGGGCTTTCGCCTTCCTGGTTGTCTGACCTTGTAATTCACTTCGCTCACTTTTTCCATTATCTCGTAGGGGCCTTGCCATTTGGCAAGGAATTTACTTTCAACCGTAGGGACAAGTACCAGTATCCTATCCCCCGGGGAAAAGGTACGGGTCTTGGCTCCACGGTTGTACACTCTCTGCTGTGCTAACTGCGCTTGGGCCAAATGTTCCTTCACGATGGGCATTACCTGTGCAATTCGGTCTTGCATCAGGGCGACATGCTCAATCACACTCCTGTGGGGAGAACTCTCACTTTCCCAAGTTTCCTTGGCAATATCCAACAGCCCTCTTGGGTGTCTCCCATACAGTAACTCAAAGGGGGAGAATCCCGTAGAGGATTGGGGCACCTCCCTAATAGCAAACATCAGATAAGGAAGTAGACAGTCCCAATCCTTTCCATCTCTATCCACCACTTTCTTCAACATTTGTTTTAGGGTTTTGTTGAATCTTTCAACCAGCCCATCGGTTTGGGGGTGATACACAGATGTACGTAATTGCTTCACTTTGAACAATTTACACAGCTCTTTCATAACCCGGGACATAAAGGGTGTACCTTGGTCCGTAAGCAGTTCTTTACAAATACCCACCCGGCTAAACACAAGAGATAGCTCTTTGGCTATGGTTTTGGCCGAGGTATTTCGGAGAGGGATCGCTTCTGGATAATGGGTGGCATAGTCCATTATAACTAATATGTACTGGTGCCCCCTAGCGGACTTGATTATAGGACCTACCAAATCCATGGCGATCCTCTCAAACGGGACCTCAATGATGGGTAGAGGGACCAGTGGGCTACGGAAATGTGGCATCGGGGCCGACCTCTGACACACAGGGCAGGAGGAACAATAATTTTCTATGTCCTTCATCACCCCCGGCCAATAGAATCTCTGTAATACCCTCTCTCGGGTTTTCTCTGTCCCCAGATGACCTCCAAGAATGTGCCCATGGGCCAACTCCAACACCAACTTCCTGTAAGGTTTGGGCACCACAAGCTGCTCAACGGTTTCTTCTGCCCTTTTTGCCACCCGATACAGTAGGTCCTTCTCTACGCTGAAGTATGGGTAAGTGCAGGTATTATCTGGGTTCACTAACTCGCCATCTATTTTCACTACGTTTTCCCGTGCCTTTATTAGGGCGGGGTCTTTCAACTGTTCTGTGGCAAAGTTTTCCCTGTGAACCTCAAGATCAGAAAACTCCACAGACGGTAGGTTTTCGTCTGAGGAGGTGGGCTCCTCTCCAGTTTCTTGAGTCTCCCCTGCCAATACTGATAAGGGAAATTCCGGAGAGTCCTCACCACTCTCAGGGGAGTTCTGGCTATCACATTCCTGGTACACAGGGGCACCAGTGGGGGGCTCAGGATCATCCCACAGTTCCCAGAACTTCGGAAAATCCCTTCCCACAATGGCGTCATACGGTAACTGAGATACTAAGCCCACTGGATGAGAGAGGGTACCTTTGGGGGTCTCGAAACACACTGTAGTCACTGGATACTCTCGGGTGTCCCCATGCACACAAATAACAGCTACCTTGCTATTCCCAGAGACCTCTGTTTTAACTAACTCAGCCTTTATCAGGGTCACAAGGCTACCTGAATCCAGCAATACCACAACATTTCTACCATTAACACACATTTTGCATAAATGTTTCTCAGTTCCTCGAATGGCAGTGCATGCGACTGTCGCACACAGCGACTGACGTCTGCCCGTCAGAAAGTCACACTGCATGGGTTCCTCCACAACCGGGCAATTGGCTGCAATATGTCCCGCTTGCCGGCAGCGGTAGCAAACGATCCTTCTTGCCGCCTCTTGAGCCGCTGATTTCCCAGGCTGTTCTCGCCAAACTTGGGGTAGAGCTCCCACCCTCTCACTCTCTCCACCCTTACCCCTTGGAATCCTCTTATCCGCCCCTGGGGATGGTCTGGTCTTAGGGTGGAAAGTCCGAGTGTCTCTGGAAGAGGCCGTCAGGTTCTCTGTAGCCAAGTATTTCTCCACACGATCCACAAGACCATCGGCCGTCTCTGGGTCTCCATGGCTTACCCACTTTTGGATGGCAGTAGGAAGAGCTCTCAAAAACCGATCCATTACAACACGTTCCACAATCTTTGGTGCGGACAAAGTCTCTGGCTGTAGCCACTTTCTGCTCAGGTGAATGAGATCATACATTTGAGACCTGGGGGGTTTTCCAAGCTGGAAAGTCCAGTTATGCACACGCTGAGCCCGGACAGCCTGGGTGACACCCAGCCTTGCCAATATCTCAGCTTTTAGCATCACATAGTCTTTTGCTTGGTCAGGCTCTAGGTCATAGTAAGCCTTCTGCGATTCACCAGTTAACAGAGGAGCCACCAGTCCAGCCCACTGCTCCTCAGGCCACTTTTCTCTTTCAGCAGTCCTTTCAAATGTGGTCAAAAATACCTCTGGATCATCCTCTCCAGTCATTTTTGTCAATAAACGACTCACCCCAAAGGACGCGGTATTAGTGGGACGGCTTTCCTCACTGGTCTGCGGACGTTGCTGCATTACTGCTTCCATTTGTTGTAGTCTCTGCTCTTGCTTCTGTAACAGGTCTATGAAGCGGGCCTCAGATTGCTGCTGGGCTTGTTGCTGAGCTTCCAGACTCTGTTGGTGAGCTTGCTGCTGGGCTGCAAGGCTCTGTTGATGAGCTTGCTGCTGGGCTGCGAAGTTCTGTTGTTGAGCTGCAAGGCTCTGTTGATGAGCTGCAAGGCTCTTTTGCAAACCTGCATTTGTCTGCTGTTGATTGGCATTTGCTAGAGCCAGCTGCTTCAGTATCTCCTCCATGCTGGCTTAAAAAAAACTGCCCGAATTCTCCACCAACTGTGAGGGGGTTAGCTCGGCAGCGGGTGTGTGTGACCCCCGGGATGGGCTCCCCACACAAAAACAGGCCCAGCAAACGGAGGTTGTGGTTTTCAAAATCAAAAAAAGGTGCGGTTTATTTTCTATTTACAGTGACAAAACACAGCAAAGCCAAAAGAAACATAAACAAAATAAATCCTGGTCAACTTGACCTCTGACTAAACATACAGGTTTCCTAACTAACAACTGGGATCAGCCTAGTGCTGTCCTAGTCCCTAAGTCCCTGGTTTTAAATGTCCAAGCAAATAGCCACACAGGCTTTGTCTCACCGCACAGGGGTTCACTCTCCCTAGACAGTCCACACAGGTCTGGTTCCAGGCATGAGCTAACACCTAATGAATCTGGGAGTTTTTATAGAGGCCTTAAACGAGCTGACAAGCTTCAGCTGGTCTCATCAACTCCCTGCCTGCACGACGCCCAGCCCTCTCCCTAGAGGTATGACTCATCCATGAGCCCACTAGCCTCAGCTGGGCTTATACAACTCTCCACCTAGTTGTATAAGTCGGCGTAAAGCCTGAATCTGGGCGAAATATATCTACCCCCCTGGATGCAACCAGGTGACTTTACCTTCCTGCTGTCACACTACCTAGAGTTTTCTGTCCCTAGAAAAAATGTTTTTTTAAAGCACACTATAGCACAAGGAGAATTCCCCTCACTTTCCTTCTTTGTCCCTAGAAACAAGGATTCGCACAGTGAAAGAAACTGACACTCTCCCTACCTAGAGTTTTCTGTCCCTAGAAAAAATGTTTTTTTAAAGCACACTATAGCACAAGGAGAATTCCCCTCACTTTCCTTCTTTGTCCCTAGAAACAAGGATTCGCACAGTAAAAGAAACTGACACTCTCCCTACCTAGAGTTTTCTGTCCCTAGAAAAAATGTTTTTTTAAAGCACACTATAGCACAAGGAGAATTCACTCACTGTCCTTCCCTGTCCCTAGAAACAAGGATTCGCACAGTGAAATAAACTGACACTCTCCCTACCTAGAGTTTTCTGTCCCTAGAAAAAATGTTTTTTTAAAGCACACTATAGCACAAGGAGAATTCCCCTCACTTTCCTTCTTTGTCCCTAGAAACAAGGATTCGCACAGTGAAAGAAACTGACACTCTCCCTACCTAGAGTTTTCTGTCCCTAGAAAAAATGTTTTTTTAAAGCACACTATAGTACAAGGAGAATTCACTCACTGTCCTTCCCTGTCCCTAGAAACAAGGATTCGCACAGTGAAATAAACTGACACTCTCCCTACCTAGAGTTTTCTGTCCCTAGAAAAAATGTTTTTTTTTAAAGCACACTATAGCACAAGGAGAATTCCCCTCACTTTCCTTCTTTGTCCCTAGAAACAAGGATTCGCACAGTGAAAGAAACTGACACTCTCCCTACCTAGAGTTTTCTGTCCCTAGAAAAAATGTTTTTTTAAAGCACAATATAGCACAAGGAGAATTCACTCACTGTCCTTCCCTGTCCCTAGAAACAAGGATTCGCACAGTGAAATAAACTGACACTCTCCCTACCTAGAGTTTTCTGTCCCTAGAAAAAATGTTTTTTTAAAGCACACTATAGCACAAGGAGAATTCCCCTCACTTTCCTTCTTTGTCCCTAGAAACAAGGATTCGCACAGTGAAAGAAACTGACACTCTCCCTACCTAGAGTTTTCTGTCCCTAGAAAAAATGTTTTTTTAAAGCACACTATAGCACAAGGAGAATTCCCCTCACTTTCCTTCTTTGTCCCTAGAAACAAGGATTTGCACAGTAAAAGAAACTGACACTCTCCCTACCTAGAGTTTTCTGTCCCTAGAAAAAATGTTTTTTTAAAGCACACTATAGCACAAGGAGAATTCACTCACTGTCCTTCCCTGTCCCTAGAAACAAGGATTCGCACAGTGAAATAAACTGACACTCTCCCTACCTAGAGTTTTCTGTCCCTAGAAAAAATGTTTTTTTAAAGCACACTATAGCACAAGGAGAATTCCCCTCACTTTCCTTCTTTGTCCCTAGAAACAAGGATTCGCACAGTGAAAGAAACTGACACTCTCCCTACCTAGAGTTTTCTGTCCCTAGAAAAAATGTTTTTTTAAAGCACACTATAGCACAAGGAGAATTCACTCACTGTCCTTCCCTGTCCCTAGAAACAAGGATTCGCACAGTGAAATAAACTGACACTCTCCCTACCTAGAGTTTTCTGTCCCTAGAAAAAATGTTTTTTTAAAGCACACTATAGCACAAGGAGAATTCCCCTCACTTTCCTTCTTTGTCCCTAGAAACAAGGATTCGCACAGTGAAAGAAACTGACACTCTCCCTACCTACAGTTTTCTGTCCCTAGAAAAAATGTTTTTTTAAAGCACACTATAGCACAAGGAGAATTCCCCTCACTTTCCTTCTTTGTCCCTAGAAACAAGGATTCGCACAGTGAAAGAAACTGACACTCTCCCTACCTAGAGTTTTCTGTCCCTAGAAAAAATGTTTTTTTAAAGCACACTATAGCACAAGGAGAATTCACTCACTGTCCTTCCCTGTCCCTAGAAACAAGGATTCGCACAGTGAAATAAACTGACACTCTCCCTACCTAGAGTTTTCTGTCCCTAGAAAAAATGTTTTTTTAAAGCACACTATAGCACAAGGAGAATTCCCCTCACTTTCCTTCTTTGTCCCTAGAAACAAGGATTCGCACAGTGAAAGAAACTGACACTCTCCCTACCTACAGTTTTCTGTCCCTAGAAAAAATGTTTTTTTAAAGCACACTATAGCACAAGGAGAATTCCCCTCACTTTCCTTCTTTGTCCCTAGAAACAAGGATTCGCACAGTGAAAGAAACTGACACTCTCCCTACCTAGAGTTTTCTGTCCCTAGAAAAAATGTTTTTTTAAAGCACACTATAGCACAAGGAGAATTCACTCACTGTCCTTCCCTGTCCCTAGAAACAAGGATTCGCACAGTGAAATAAACTGACACTCTCCCTACCTAGAGTTTTCTGTCCCTAGAAATTTTTTTTTTTTAAAGCACACTATAGCACAAGGAGAATTCCCCTCACTTTCCTTCTTTGTCCCTAGAAACAAGGATTCGCACAGTGAAAGAAACTGACACTCTCCCTACCTAGAGTTTTCTGTCCCTAGAAAAAATGTTTTTTTAAAGCACACTATAGCACAAGGAGAATTCCCCTCACTTTCCTTCTTTGTCCCTAGAAACAAGGATTCGCACAGTAAAAGAAACTGACACTCTCCCTACCTAGAGTTTTCTGTCCCTAGAAAAAATGTTTTTTTAAAGCACACTATAGCACAAGGAGAATTCCCCTCACTTTCCTTCTTTGTCCCTAGAAACAAGGACTCGCACAGTGAAAGAAACTGACACTCTCCCTACCTAGAGTTTTCTGTCCCTAGAAAAAATGTTTTTTTAAAGCACACTATAGCACAAGGAGAATTCCCCTCACTTTCCTTCTTTGTCCCTAGAAACAAGGATTCACACAGTGAAAGAAACTGACACTCTCCCTACCTAGAGTTTTCTGTCCCTAGAAAAAATGTTTTTTTAAAGCACACTATAGCACAAGGAGAATTCACTCACTGTCCTTCCCTGTCCCTAGAAACAAGGATTCGCACAGTGAAATAAACTGACACTCTCCCTACCTAGAGTTTTCTGTCCCTAGAAAAAATGTTTTTTTAAAGCACACTATAGCACAAGGAGAATTCCCCTCACTTTCCTTCTTTGTCCCTAGAAACAAGGATTCGCACAGTGAAAGAAACTGACACTCTCCCTACCTAGAGTTTTCTGTCCCTAGAAAAAAATGTTTTTTTAAAGCACACTATAGCACAAGGAGAATTCCCCTCACTTTCCTTCTTTGTCCCTAGAAACAAGGATTCGCACAGTAAAAGAAACTGACACTCTCCCTACCTAGAGTTTTCTGTCCCTAGAAAAAATGTTTTTTTAAAGCACACTATAGCACAAGGACAATTCCCCTCACTTTCCTTCTTTGTCCCTAGAAACAAGGACTCGCACAGTAAAAGACACTGACACTCTCCCTACCTAGAGTTTTCTGTCCCTAGAAAAAATGTTTTTTTAAAGCACACTATAGCACAAGGAGAATTCCCCTCACTTTCCTTCTTTGTCCCTAGAAACAAGGACTCGCACAGTGAAAGAAACTGACACTCTCCCTACCTAGAGTTTTCTGTCCCTAGAAAAAATGTTTTTTTAAAGCACACTATAGCACAAGGAGAATTCCCCTCACTTTCCTTCTTTGTCCCTAGAAACAAGGATTCGCACAGTAAAACACACTGACACTCTCCCTACCTATCCTTCTCTTTCCCTAAACTAAAGGAATCCAGGTTAAGCAAGAAAGAAATAAAAGTCACTGTCCCTGCCTATGCTTCTCTTTCCCTGCTCCGGAACACACTACACTAGGCCGCCGTGCTGGCGGCCTTTTATAGTGTGGGGCGTGTACTAAACACCCTCAGCAATAATTGGCCACAGGCATCCTGCCTGTGGCCAATCATTGCTCTCCTCGCTGCCGGCGCTGTGATTGGCCAAGCATGCGGGGTCACAGTGCATGCTTGGCCAATCACAGCGCCTGGATGACACTGCGATGGCGTAGTGCATTGTGGGCCGTTCGCGTCACTCGAATTTGGCGCGAACGGCCCAAATCGTTCGATCTTCGTCGAACGATCGAACAGCCGATGTTCGAGTCGAACGTATGTTCGACTCGAACACGAAGCTCATCCCTAGTGGCAGCACAGAATAAAGCCCACCTCCATGGGGCATGACCAGTCTTTATTTTTTTTTATAATCACTGTATATCAAAAACAATTGCTGATGATTTTTAAAAAAGAAAACAAAAAACTTTAGTGCTTAGAACCACTTTAAAGCAGAGCTCCACCCAAAAGGGGTGTGCTTCCTCCCCTTCTCCGCTGCCACATTTGCCACCTTTCGGGAGGAGGGGGAGCAGATACCTGTCAAAACCACTCCCGGGTAAGATCGCCGCAATCGTTGTGCGGCGATCTACAAAATTTCCAGCCCCTCCTCCTTCCTCTCCGCTGCCTTCTGGGAGACACACACAGGTCCCAAAGGACAGCGGGACCATTCAGAAAGTGCAGCGAGACTCGTGCATGCGCAGTAGGAAACAGGCTGTGAAGCCACAAGGCTTCACTTCCTGTTTTTCTTAGTGAAGATGCCTGGAACCGTTGGATGGATCGGCTTGGGATGCTGACCTCGCTGAATCCCTGGACAGGTAAGTGTCCTTATATTAAAAGTTAGTAGCTACAGTATTTGTATCTGCTGAGTTTTATTTTATTTTATTAATGGGCTGGAACTCCTCTTTGAATATCATTAAAGCAGCGATGCAGAATTTGTAATAAGGACATTTTTATTATGATTTATTTCTGGGAATTATTTATGCACTTTGTATACTGTACCTGCAAAAAAATAAAATAAAATCAGGGTTTGTCTTTTTCATCCTCCTTTTTTTAATTATACTGTAACATCTAAAATAATAATTATACACATTGCAGATGTCGATACTCAATTTATTCTGTTTTCAAATTGCTTTCTGAACAACAGTATATAATTAATTGAAAAAAAGTAAAAACGTCAGTCAAAGTATAGCATGCCGGAGTGATCTGATATTTTATAGGGGAGGGGCAAGGCAGGAAACATTTGCAAAGAAAGTGACACTGAGTGACAAAGTAACACTACATAATCAGGTCTTCTGTGTATAAAGCCTAAACATTTATGATTTCAATTTTTTTTTTAAAGCAATGTAAGTTATATTTTGATTTGAACATTGGAAATGCAAAGATATTAATATGTTAGATATTATTAAGTATTTATATTGCTAATGCTAAGTTACGTAAGATGTCTGACACCTAATAGATACCTTGATAATAACAATGTACAAATAAGAATTTGAAGTATTTTTGGTACTAAATTGTTTTGTTTTTTGTATGTTTTTTTGTTTTGTTTTTTGAAAAATTCAATAAAAATCTTTAACGAGATATTATTAAGTATATTATATTATATATGAAAACAAATGATGATGAACTGAGACTAGAGTTGAGCGGGTAGCTGGATATTCGGGTCCGGCGGGTTCGGCCGAACTTCGGAAAAAAGTTCGGATTCGGGACCGAACTTTAACCCGAACCCGGACCCGGACCCCATTGAAGTCAATGGGGACCCGGACTTCTGACGACTAAAAAGGCTCTAAAAAAGTAATGGAAAGGGCTAGAGGGCTGCAAATGGCAGCAAAATGTTGTTAAGAACAGGGCAAGTGCTCTGCAAACAAATGTGGATAGGAAATAACTTAAAAGAACATAAAAAAATAAAAAATAAAAAAATATGCTGGAGGCCCCCTTTTCAGCAGAAGAGGTACAGGAAGTCATTAAGAACCTCAGAAACTCAACGGCACGATGCCACACATATGGTGGGAATGCCCCAGAATACGCCCTTTCTGGAATAAATTATTTAATTTAATGGATAAGCTAGTGGGAAAATAAAATACTTTGAAATAAAAATGTAGCGGGGTGCTATATTTAAGGAAAGTGTTTGAGTGGTAAATAGGCTCAAATACCCTAATTCTGTAGGATTCATGGACCATTTTGTCCTCGGGGGACAGTATTGGTGTGCAGTTCCCTGCGGCCTACAGGTGGCGCCTTTTGTGTCCCCTCTTGGCAGTAGTACAGCGGGCGGGGAACCTGCTGTGCATGCCGGGAGAGCATATAAAAGGGGCAGACCTTTGGCCTGGGGGCTGATGTCCAGTGGGGTCCGTGCCCAGGTGCCTTCGGCCTGGGTGCATGTGTTCCTGTTCCATCTCGGGCACCTTTAGCCCGGGGTGAGGTACTATCCTGGAGTTCTTGCTGCCCTGGGTATGGAGGCCTAGGGGCGGGAGTAAAGCCTGGAGTCCAGAGCCGCCTCGTGTAGGGGACCCTGTTCCAGGGAAGGGAGGATCATTCTGATGGACCGATGCGGGAGTCACGGTGAAGGAATGGTCTGTTGACTCCCTGGAGAGATGTCTTCCCCTTGATATGGGCTAGGTTCGTAGAAGGAGAAGCTCAAGGTCACCTTGGCTGTATCAGAGGCCTTATTCAACCGGCCCGTGGCAGGGGCCTTATACACCCTGGTCTGTGGCTGAGACCAAAGTTCTCCAGGCCCGTGGCAGGGGCCTTGTACACCCGGTCTGTGGCAGAGACCAACCTCAATGTCTGTGGCAGAGACCGTGCGCCAAAAACTGTTTGAGAAACCTAAGCAGTGAAGTGAATGTGCTACGTTTGTGCCTGGACCTCCTCCACACCTTAAGCTGTCCTGTTTCTTTGCTCTAACCTTTTCTATCTGAGTACAGTTTATTTTGCCATGAGAGAATAAGAGTTGGAGTTTCAGCTGGTGTGGACATTGACTTTACTGGCAATTAAAGGACTTGCCTCTACCTACAGTAGAGGTGAGAATCATCCTCTGGAGGAGTTTTGACTCCGGCTGTGGACACGGCCCGTCAAGTACACCGCTCAACCTCTTTATATAGGAGTATACGGGCTGGTAGTGCGGTGTGCCTTTCTCCCTCCTGCGAAGAGCCAACAACATAAAGGCAGGTAAGGGGGAAAGGATCTGTGCGCTACAAAAAAATAAAATACAAATTTTAATCTTGGCCTAGCAGGACGAGGTCCATATGGAGTAGGAGGTTGAGGTGGCAGTGGATGTGGCTGTGTAGGTGGAAGCGGCGGTGGAGGAGGACGAGGTAGCCAACACTGGTTCAAAAATACAACAATGGCTGGGTAAGGCCGGTGATGTGTCGAATTCTGTCCCCTGTCGAATAGTGTCCGCCCTGTACTGCGCTTGCTGAGTATGTAGGACAAGGGGATTTCAAAAATCTCCCAAGACTAACGGCGCCTGCGTGTTGAGTTCAGGTGAAGGCCACACCATCCGTGGTTCAAGCCGAGCCAAGCAAGGCCGCGATCGAAGCGAGCCCGTGAGGGGCCCTGTTACTATGTGCTACCGTATGTCCTCTTGGATGGTGGGGCTTGAACCTGCACACACAGCGCAGGCGTCGTTCATCTTCGGAGATTTTGTGAATCTCCTTGTCCTCTGTACTGCGCAAGCGCTGCGCCTGCGCAGTACGGGCCGGGCACAATCCGATGGCCGGACAGTTTTTGTCACAACACCGGTATACATGTCTATTCTGCACAAGGTACGGACAAGTCCTGTGGGATCCATGCCTGGTTCATTTTAATGAACGTGAGCTTGTCCACATTGGCTCTGGACAGGCGGCTGCGCTTGTCTGTGATAACGCCCCCTGCCGTGCTAAATACACGTTCAGATAATACACTGGCTGCAGGGCAGGCCAGCACCTCCAAGGCATAAACGGCAAGCTCAGGCCATGTGCCCAATTTGGAGACCCAGAAGTTAAAGGGGGCAGACCCGTCATCCAGTACGTGTAGGCCTGTGGACACATACTGCTCAACCATGTTGGTGAAATGCTGCCTCCTGCTAAGACGTTCCATCTCAGCTGGTGGTGCTGGTTGTTGTGGCGTGCTGACAAAGCTTTTCCACATTTCGGCCATGCTAACCCTGCCTTCTGAGGTGCTGCCGGTGCCCCGGCTGCGTTGGCGACCTCTTCCTCCTCCTCTGCCTTCGCCTTGTGCTTCCACCGTACGCCCGCTGTCAGGTGGGAATGCCACCAGCAGCGCGTCTACCAGCGTGCGCTTGTACTCGCGCATCTTACGATCCCGCTCCAGTGAGGGAATTAAGGACGGTACGTTGTCCTTGTAACGGGGATCCAGCAGGGTGGCCACCCAGTAATCAGCACCAGTTAAAATGTGGGCAACTCGGCTGTCGTTGCGGAAACACTGCAGCATGTAATCGCTCATGTGTGCCAGGCTGCCCAGAGGCAAAGAAAAGCTGTCCTCTGTGGGAGGTGTATCGTCTGTGTCCTCTGTATCCCCCCAGCCACGCACCAGTAATGGCCACGAGCTGGTCTGAGTGCCACCCTGCTGTGAACATGGCTCCTCCTCCTCCTCCTCCTCCTCCTCCATCTCCTCCTCCACCTCGTCATCCTCCAGAACTGTGCCCTTTCTGCCGGACAATTGTGTACCTGGCGTTTGTTGGTGCAGGAACCCACCCTCGTAGCCACTTGTGAAAGACTGCCCTGAAAGCCTTTGAAATGATCCCGCTTCCTCCTCCTCCTCCTCATCCTCCTGTGCCACATCCTCTTCCATCATCGCACAAAGCGTTTTTTCAAGGAGGCATAGAACTGGGATAGTAACGCTGAGAACGGCGTCATTGGCACTGGCCATGTTGGTGGAGTACTCGAAACAGCGCAACAAGGCACACAGGTCTCGCATGGAGGCCCAGTTATTGGTGGTGAAGTGGTGCTGTTCCGCAGAGCGACTCACGCGTGATTGCTGCAGCTGAAACTCCACTATTGCCTGCTGCTGCTCGCACAGTCTGGCCAGCATGTGCAAGGTGGAGTTCCACCTTGTGGGCACGTCACATATGAGGCGGTGAGCTGGAAGGCCGAAGTTACGCTGCAGCGCTGACAGGCGAGCAGCAGCAGGGTGAGAACGCCGAAAGTGCGCACAGACAGCCCGCACTTTCTGCAGCAGCTCTGGCATATTGGGGTAATTTTTAAGGAACCTCTGGACCACCAAGTTCAGCACATGCGCCAGGCAAGGGATGTGCGTCAAACCGGCTAGACCCAGAGCTGCTACGAGATTTCGCCCATTATCGCACACCACCAGGCCGGGCTTGAGGCTCACTGACAGCAACCACTCATCGGTCTGTTGTTCCATGTCCCTCCACAACTCCTGCGCGGTGTGGGGATTTTCCCCCAAACAGGAAAGTTTTAAAACTGCCTGCTGTCGTTTACCCCTGGCTGTGCTGAAGTTGGTGGTGAAGGTGTTACGCTGAATGGATGAGGAGGCGGTAGAGGATGAGGAAGCGGAGAAGGAGGAGTTAGCAACAGGAGGCAAACTGAAGCGCCCTGCAATCCTCGGTGGTGGAAGGACATGCGCCAAACCGCTATCTGCCTCAGGCCCAGCAGCCACTGCATTTACCCAGTGTGCTGTTAGGGAGATATAACGTCCCTGACCGTGCTTACTGGTCCACGCATCCGTAGTTAGGTGGACCTTGCCACAGATGGCGTTGCGCAGTGCACACCTGATTTTGTCCCCCACCTGGTTGTGCAGGGAAGGGATGGCTCGCCTGGAAAAGTAGTGGTGGCTGGGCACGACGTACTGCGGGACAGCCAATGCCATCAGGCTTTTAAAACTCTGCGTCTCCACCAGACGGAATTACAGCATTTCAAAGGCCAGGAATTTTGAAATGCTGGCATTCAGGGCCAGGGATCGCGGGTGGCTAGGGGGGTACTTCCTCTTCCGCTCCAATGTTTGGGAGATAGAGAGCTGAACGCTTCCATGGGACATTGTGGAGATGGTTGGTGACCCAGGTGGTAGTGTTGCTGGCAGATCCTCTGTTTGCGGGGTGACAGGTGCCACTGTCACTACAGAGGTGGATGAAGAGGCCGAGACTGCAGCAGAAGAGGAAGCAGGAGGAGCCAGAGACCTTTCTTGGTTTCTGAGGTGTCTACTCCACTGCAGCTCGTGCTTTGCACTTAGATGCCTGGTCATGCAGCTTGTGCTCAGGTTGAGAACGTTTATGCCTCGCTTCAGGCTCTGATTGCACAGCGTGCAAACCACTCGTGTCTTGTCATCAACACACTGTGTGAAGAACTGCCACGCTAGGGAAGTCCTTGGACCTGGCTTTGGTGTGCTCGGTCCCTTGCTGCGTTGGGCAGTAGCAGATGTACTGTCTAGGGGACGAATGCTCCGTTTTTGCACCCTGCTCCCTCTTCTGCTGTGCTGGTGGCTCTGTGCGACCACCGCCTCTTCCTCCGAACTACACTGGTCACCTGCATAACGTTGATTCCATGTGGGGTCGAGGACCTCATCGTCCTCCACATCATCTTCCACCCAGTCTTCACCCCTGCCCTCCATGTCTGTCTGCACAATTGCGAAAGCAGCAGCAGTTGGCACCTGTGTTTCGTCATCATCCGAGACGTGCTGCGATGGTCCTCCCATGTACCCATCATGAAACATAAGTGGTTGGGCATCGGTGCACTCAATCTCTTCCACTTCTGGGGCAGGGCTAGGTGGATGGCCCTGGGAAACCCTGCTAACAGAGTCATCGAAAAGCAGAAGAGACTGCTGCATGATTTGGGGCTCAGACTGCTTGGCTGATTTGCAAGGGGGTGAGGTGAAAGACTGATGGACATGGGCTTCAGGTGCCAACTCTGATCTTTCAGCAGAAGAGTGGGTGGGAGACAATGTGAAGGAACCCGAGGCACTGTCAGCAACCCAATCTACTATCGCCTGTACTTGTCCTGGCCTAAACATTGGTACAGCCTCATTAGGCGCGACAAAATACCGCCGCAGGCTCGGTCGCCTACTCGCACCTGAGGAAGGTGTTTCACTTGTGCGTGTAGCTGGCACAGATCCACCACGTCCTCTCCCTGCAACAGGAGCTCCACCAGCAGCACCACGACCGGGGCCACCACGTCCCTTTGACCTTCCCCTCATATTTTCCAAATTTAGGATCTTGCCCTAAATGGCGTTTTTTGGAAGACCACAACACACCCACAGTACGTAATGGCTGAAACGCACAGCTACAGAACTGCAGAAAATGCTATTCAAAAAAAAAAAGGTTGTTTTTTTTAGTATAGCACAGTACAAGGAAAATATATAGAAATAGTTTTTTTACACACACCTCCAGATGTGTATTTCACACTGCAAAATATTTTCTGTGGCCCTAAATGGTGTTTTTTGCCAGACCACAACACACCCACAGCACGTAACCGCTGAATCGCACAGCTACAGAAAATGCTATTAAAAAAAAAAGGTTGTTTTTTTTAGTATAGCACAGTACAAGGAAAATAGATAGAAATTGTTTATTTCACACACCTCCAGATGTGTATTTCACACTGCAAAATATTTTCTGTGGCCCTAAATGGCGTTTTTTGCCAGACCACAACACACCCACAGCACGTAACCGCTGAATCGCACAGCTACAGAAAATGCTATTCAAAAAAAAAGGTTGTTTTTTTTAGTATAGCACTGTACAAGAAGAATATATAGAAATTGTTTATTTGACACACCTCCAGATGTGTATTTCACACTGCAATTTATTTTCTGTGGCCCTAAATGGCGTTTTTTGGAAGAGCACAACACAACCACAGTATTTAACCACTGAATCGCACAGCTATAGAAGTGCAGAGAATGCTATTCAAAAAAAATGTTGTTTTTTTTAGTATAGCACTGTACAATATATAGAAATTGTTTATTTTACACACCTCCAGATGTGTATTTCACACTGCAAAATATTTTCTGTGGCCCTAAATGGCGTTTTTTGGAAGAGCACAACACAACCACAGTATTTAACCACTGAATCGCACAGCTATAGAAGTGCAGAGAATGCTATTCAAAAAAAATGTTTTTTTTTTTAGTATAGCACTGTACAATATATAGAAATTGTTTATTTTACACACCGCCACATGTGTATTTCACACTGCAATTTATTTTCTGTGGCCCTAAATGGCGTTTTTTGGAAGAGCACAACACAACCACAGTATTTAACCACTGAATCGCACAGCTATAGAAGTGCAGAGAATGCTATTCAAAAAAAATGTTGTTTTTTTTAGTATAGCACTGTACAATATATAAAAATTGTTTATTTTACACACCTCCAGATGTGTATTTCACACTGCAAAATATTTTCTGTGGCCCTAAATGGCGTTTTTTGGAAGAGCACAACACAACCACAGTATTTAACCACTGAATCGCACAGCTATAGAAGTGCAGAGAATGCTATTCAAAAAAAAAGTTTTTTTTTTTTAGTATAGCACTGTACAATATATAGAAATTGTTTATTTTACACACCGCCACATGTGTATTTCACACTGCAAAATATTTTCTGTGGCCCTAAATGGCGTTTTTTGGAAGAGCACAACACAACCACAGTATTTAACCACTGAATCGCACAGCTGTAGAAGTGCAGAGAATGCTATTAAAAAAAAATGTTGTTTTTTTTAGTATAGCACTGTACAATATATAGAAATTGTTTATTTTACACACCGCCACATGTGTATTTCACACTGCAATTTATTTTCTGTGGCCCTAAATGGCGTTTTTTGGAAGAGCACAACACAACCACAGTATTTAACCACTGAATCGCACAGCTATAGAAGTGCAGAGAATGCTATTCAAAAAAAATGTTTTTTTTTTTTTAGTATAGCACTGTACAATATATAGAAATTGTTTATTTTACACACCTCCAGATGTGTATTTCACACTGCAAAATATTTTCTGTGGCCCTAAATGGCGTTTTTTGGAAGAGCACAACACAACCACAGTATTTAACCACTGAATCGCACAGCTATAGAAGTGCAGAGAATGCTATTCAAAAAAAATGTTGTTTTTTTTAGTATAGCACTGTACAATATATAGAAATTGTTTATTTTACACACCGCCACATGTGTATTTCACACTGCAATTTATTTTCTGTGGCCCTAAATGGCGTTTTTTGGAAGAGCACAACACAACCACAGTATTTAACCACTGAATCGCACAGCTAAAGAAGTGCAGAGAATGCTATTCAAAAAAAATGTTGTTTTTTTTAGTATAGCACTGTACAATATATAGAAATTGTTTATTTTACACACCTCCAGATGTGTATTTCACACTGCAAAATATTTTCTGTGGCCCTAAATGGCGTTTTTTGGAAGAGCACAACACAACCACAGTATTTAACCACTGAATCGCACAGCTATAGAAGTGCAGAGAATGCTATTCAAAAAAAATGTTGTTTTTTTTAGTATAGCACTGTACAATATATAGAAATTGTTTATTTTACACACCGCCACATGTGTATTTCACACTGCAATTTATTTTCTGTGGCCCTAAATGGCGTTTTTTGGAAGAGCACAACACAACCACAGTATTTAACCACTGAATCGCACAGCTATAGAAGTGCAGAGAATGCTATTCAAAAAAAATGTTGTTTTTTTTAGTATAGCACTGTACAATATATAGAAATTGTTTATTTTACACACCTCCAGATGTGTATTTCACACTGCAAAATATTTTCTGTGGCCCTAAATGGCGTTTTTTGGAAGAGCACAACACAACCACAGTATTTAACCACTGAATCGCACAGCTATAGAAGTGCAGAGAATGCTATTCAAAAAAAATGTTGTTTTTTTTAGTATAGCACTGTACAATATATAGAAATGGTTTATTTTACACACCGCCACATGTGTATTTCACACTGCAATTTATTTTCTGTGGCCCTAAATGGCGTTTTTTGGAAGAGCACAACACAACCACAGTATTTAACCACTGAATCGCACAGCTATAGAAGTGCAGAGAATGCTATTCAAAAAAAAATGTTTTTTTTTTTTAGTATAGCACTGTACAATATATAGAAATTGTTTATTTTACACACCGCCACATGTGTATTTCATACTGCAATTTATTTTCTGTGGCCCTAAATGGCGTTTTTTGGAAGAGCACAACACAACCACAGTATTTAACCACTGAATCGCACAGCTATAGAAGTGCAGAGAATGCTATTCAAAAAAAATGTTGTTTTTTTTAGTATAGCACTGTACAATATATAGAAATTGTTTATTTTACACACCTCCAGATGTGTATTTCACACAGCAAAATATTTTCTGTGGCCCTAAATGGCGTTTTTTGGAAGAGCACAACACAACCACAGTATTTAACCACTGAATCGCACAGCTATAGAAGTGCAGAGAATGCTATTCAAAAAAAATGTTGTTTTTTTTAGTATAGCACTGTACAATATATAGAAATTGTTTATTTTACACACCTCCAGATGTGTATTTCACACTGCAAAATATTTTCTGTGGCTCTAAATGGCGTTTTTTGGAAGAGCACAACACAACCACAGTATTTAACCACTGAATCGCACAGCTATAGAAGTGCAGAGAATGCTATTCAAAAAAAATGTTGTTTTTTTTAGTATAGCACTGTACAATATATAGAAATTGTTTATTTTACACACCTCCAGATGTGTATTTCACACTGCAAAATATTTTCTGTGGCCCTAAATGGCGTTTTTTGGAAGAGCACAACACAACCACAGTATTTAACCACTGAATTGCACAGCTATAGAAGTGCAGAGAATGCTATTCAAAAAAAATGTTTTTTTTTTTAGTATAGCACTGTACAATATATAGAAATTGTTTATTTTACACACCGCCACATGTGTATTTCACACTGCAATTTATTTTCTGTGGCCCTAAATGGCGTTTTTTGGAAGAGCACAACACAACCACAGTATTTAACCACTGAATCGCACAGCTATAGAAGTGCAGAGAATGCTATTCAAAAAAAATGTTTTTTTTTTTAGTATAGCACTGTACAATATATAGAAATTGTTTATTTTACACACCTCCAGATGTGTATTTCACACTGCAAAATATTTTCTGTGGCCCTAAATGGCGTTTTTTGGAAGAGCACAACACAACCACAGTATTTAACCACTGAATCGCACAGCTATAGAAGTGCAGAGAATGCTATTCAAAAAAAATGTTGTTTTTTTTAGTATAGCACTGTACAATATATAGAAATTGTTTATTTTACACACCTCCACATGTGTATTTCACACTGCAAAATATTTTCTGTGGCCCTAAATGGCGTTTTTTGCAAGAGCACAACAACCCCAACAGTATATAACCGCTGAATCGCACAGCTGCAGAGGCCAGAGAATGCTATTCAAAAATAATGTTGTTTTTTCACACACCTCCAGATGTGTATTTCACACTGCAATTTATTTTCTGTGGCCCTAAATGGCGTTTTTTGGAAGAGCACAACACAACCACAGTATTTAACCACTGAATCGCACAGCTATAGAAGTGCAGAGAATGCTATTCAAAAAAAATGTTGTTTTTTTTTTAGTATAGCACTGTACAATATATAGAAATTGTTTATTTTACACACCTCCAGATGTGTATTTCACAGTGCAAAATATTTTCTGTGGCCCTAAATGGCGTTTTTTGGAAGAGCACAACACAACCACAGTATTTAACCACTGAATCGCACAGCTATAGAAGTGCAGAGAATGCTATTCAAAAAAAATGTTGTTTTTTTTAGTATAGCACTGTACAATATATAGAAATTGTTTATTTTACACACCTCCAGATGTGTATTTCACACTGCAAAATATTTTCTGTGGCCCTAAATGGCGTTTTTTGGAAGAGCACAACACAACCACAGTATTTAACCACTGAATCGCACAGCTATAGAAGTGCAGAGAATGCTATTCAAAAAAAATGTTGTTTTTTTTAGTATAGCACTGTACAATATATAGAAATTGTTTATTTTACACACCGCCACATGTGTATTTCACACTGCAATTTATTTTCTGTGGCCCTAAATGGCGTTTTTTGGAAGAGCACAACACAACCACAGTATTTAACCACTGAATCGCACAGCTATAGAAGTGCAGAGAATGCTATTCAAAAAAAATGTTGTTTTTTTTAGTATAGCACTGTACAATATATAGAAATTGTTTATTTTACACACCGCCACATGTGTATTTCACACTGCAAAATATTTTCTGTGGCCCTAAATGGCGTTTTTTGGAAGAGCACAACACAACCACAGTATTTAACCACCGAATCGCACAGCTATAGAAGTGCAGAGAATGCTATTCAAAAAAAATGTTGTTTTTTTTAGTATAGCACTGTACAATATATAGAAATTGTTTATTTTACACACCTCCACATGTGTATTTCACACTGCAAAATATTTTCTGTGGCCCTAAATGGCGTTTTTTGCAAGAGCACAACAACCCCAACAGTATATAACCGCTGAATCGCACAGCTGCAGAGGCCAGAGAATGCTATTCAAAAATAATGTTGTTTTTTCACACACCTCCAGATGTGTATTTCACACTGCAATTTATTTTCTGTGGCCCTAAATGGCGTTTTTTGGAAGAGCACAACACAACCACAGTATTTAACCACTGAATCGCACAGCTATAGAAGTGCAGAGAATGCTATTCAAAAAAAATGTTTTTTTTTTTAGTATAGCACTGTACAATATATAGAAATTGTTTATTTTACACACCTCCACATGTGTATTTCACACTGCAAAATATTTTCTGTGGCCCTAAATGGCGTTTTTTGGAAGAGCACAACACAACCACAGTATTTAACCACTGAATCGCACAGCTGCAGAGGCCAGAGAATGCTAATCAAATATAATGTTGTTTTTTCACACACCTCCAGATATGTATTTCACACTGCAAAATATTTTCTGTGGCCCTAAATGGCGTTTTTTGCAAGAGCACAACACAACCACAGTATTTAACCACTGAATCGCACAGCTATAGAAGTGCAGAGAATGCTATTCAAAAAAAATGTTTTTTTTTTAGTATAGCACTGTACAATATATAGAAATTGTTTATTTTACACACCTCCACATGTGTATTTCACACTGCAATTTATTTTCTGTGGCCCTAAATGGCGTTTTTTGGAAGAGCACAACACAACCACAGTATTTAACCACTGAATCGCACAGCTATAGAAGTGCAGAGAATGCTATTCCAAAAAAATGTTGTTTTTTTTAGTATAGCACTGTACAATATATAGAAATTGTTTATTTTACACACCTCCACATGTGTATTTCACACTGCAAAATATTTTCTGTGGCCCTAAATGGCGTTTTTTGCAAGAGCACAACACAACCACAGTATTTAACCACTGAATCGCACAGCTATAGAAGTGCAGAGAATGCTATTCAAAAAAAATGTTGTTTTTTTTAGTATAGCACTGTACAATATATAGAAATTGTTTATTTTACACACCTCCACATGTGTATTTCACACTGCAAAATATTTTCTGTGGCCCTAAATGGCGTTTTTTGCAAGAGCACAACACAACCACAGTATTTAACCACTGAATCGCACAGCTATAGAAGTGCAGAGAATGCTATTCAAAAAAAATGTTGTTTTTTTTAGTATAGCACTGTACAATATATAGAAATTGTTTATTTTACACACCTCCAGATGTGTATTTCACACTGCAAAATATTTTCTGTGGCCCTAAATGGCGTTTTTTGCAAGAGCACAACAACCCCAACAGTATATAACCGCTGAATCGCACAGCTGCAGAGGCCAGAGAATGCTATTCAAAAATAATGTTGTTTTTTCACACACCTCCAGATGTGTATTTCACACTGCAATTTATTTTCTGTGGCCCTAAATGGCGTTTTTTGGAAGAGCACAACACAACCACAGTATTTAACCACTGAATCGCACAGCTATAGAAGTGCAGAGAATGCTATTCAAAAAAAATGTTTTTTTTTTTAGTATAGCACTGTACAATATATAGAAATTGTTTATTTTACACACCTCCACATGTGTATTTCACACTGCAAAATATTTTCTGTGGCCCTAAATGGCGTTTTTTGGAAGAGCACAACACAACCACAGTATTTAACCACTGAATCGCACAGCTGCAGAGGCCAGAGAATGCTAATCAAAAATAATGTTGTTTTTTCACACACCTCCAGATATGTATTTCACACTGCAAAATATTTTCTGTGGCCCTAAATGGCGTTTTTTGCAAGAGCACAACACAACCACAGTATTTAACCACTGAATCGCACAGCTATAGAAGTGCAGAGAATGCTATTCAAAAAAAATGTTTTTTTTTTTAGTATAGCACTGTACAATATATAGAAATTGTTTATTTTACACACCTCCACATGTGTATTTCACACTGCAATTTATTTTCTGTGGCCCTAAATGGCGTTTTTTGGAAGAGCACAACACAACCACAGTATTTAACCACTGAATCGCACAGCTATAGAAGTGCAGAGAATGCTATTCAAAAAAAATGTTGTTTTTTTTAGTATAGCACTGTACAATATATAGAAATTGTTTATTTTACACACCTCCACATGTGTATTTCACACTGCAAAATATTTTCTGTGGCCCTAAATGGCGTTTTTTGCAAGAGCACAACACAACCACAGTATTTAACCACTGAATCGCACAGCTATAGAAGTGCAGAGAATGCTATTCAAAAAAAAATGTTGTTTTTTTTAGTATAGCACTGTACAATATATAGAAATTGTTTATTTTACACACCTCCACATGTGTATTTCACACTGCAAAATATTTTCTGTGGCCCTAAATGGCGTTTTTTGCAAGAGCACAACACAACCACAGTATTTAACCACTGAATCGCACAGCTATAGAAGTGCAGAGAATGCTATTCAAAAAAAATGTTGTTTTTTTTAGTATAGCACTGTACAATATATAGAAATTGTTTATTTTACACACCTCCAGATGTGTATTTCACACTGCAAAATATTTTCTGTGGCCCTAAATGGCGTTTTTTGGAAGAGCACAACACAACCACAGTATTTAACCACTGAATCGCACAGCTATAGAAGTGCAGAGAATGCTATTCAAAAAAAATGTTGTTTTTTTTAGTATAGCACTGTACAATATATAGAAATTGTTTATTTTACACACCTCCAGATGTGTATTTCACACTGCAAAATATTTTCTGTGGCCCTAAATGGCGTTTTTTGGAAGAGCACAACACAACCACAGTATTTAACCACTGAATCGCACAGCTATAGAAGTGCAGAGAATGCTATTCAAAAAAAATTTTGTTTTTTTTAGTATAGCACTGTACAATATATAGAAATTGTTTATTTTACACACCGCCACATGTGTATTTCACACTGCAATTTATTTTCTGTGGCCCTAAATGGCGTTTTTTGGAAGAGCACAACACAACCACAGTATTTAACCACTGAATCGCACAGCTATAGAAGTGCAGAGAATGCTATTCAAAAAAAATTTTGTTTTTTTTTAGTATAGCACTGTACAATATATAGAAATTGTTTATTTTACACACCTCCAGATGTGTATTTCACACTGCAAAATATTTTCTGTGGCCCTAAATGGCGTTTTTTGGAAGAGCACAACACAACCACAGTATTTAACCACTGAATCGCACAGCTATAGAAGTGCAGAGAATGCTATTCAAAAAAAATGTTGTTTTTTTTAGTATAGCACTGTACAATATATAGAAATTGTTTATTTTACACACCGCCACATGTGTATTTCACACTGCAATTTATTTTCTGTGGCCCTAAATGGCGTTTTTTGCAAGAGCACAACACAACCACAGTATTTAACCACTGAATCGCACAGCTATAGAAGTGCAGAGAATGCTATTCAAAAAAAATGTTGTTTTTTTTTAGTATAGCACTGTACAATATATAGAAATTGTTTATTTTACACACCTCCAGATGTGTATTTCACACTGCAAAATATTTTCTGTGGCCCTAAATGGCGTTTTTTGGAAGAGCACAACACAACCACAGTATTTAACCACTGAATCGCACAGCTATAGAAGTGCAGAGAATGCTATTCAAAAAAAATGTTGTTTTTTTTAGTATAGCACTGTACAATATATAGAAATTGTTTATTTTACACACCTCCAGATGTGTATTTCACACTGCAAAATATTTTCTGTGGCCCTAAATGGCGTTTTTTGGAAGAGCACAACACAACCACAGTATTTAACCACTGAATCGCACAGCTATAGAAGTGCAGAGAATGCTATTCAAAAAAAATTTTGTTTTTTTTAGTATAGCACTGTACAATATATAGAAATTGTTTATTTTACACACCGCCACATGTGTATTTCACACTGCAATTTATTTTCTGTGGCCCTAAATGGCGTTTTTTGGAAGAGCACAACACAACCACAGTATTTAACCACTGAATCGCAAAGCTATAGAAGTGCAGAGAATGCTATTCAAAAAAAATTTTGTTTTTTTTAGTATAGCACTGTACAATATATAGAAATTGTTTATTTTACACACCTCCAGATGTGTATTTCACACTGCAAAATATTTTCTGTGGCCCTAAATGGCGTTTTTTGGAAGAGCACAACACAACCACAGTATTTAACCACTGAATCGCACAGCTATAGAAGTGCAGAGAATGCTATTCAAAAAAAATGTTGTTTTTTTTAGTATAGCACTGTACAATATATAGAAATTGTTTATTTTACACACCGCCACATGTGTATTTCACACTGCAATTTATTTTCTGTGGCCCTAAATGGCGTTTTTTGGAAGAGCACAACACAACCACAGTATTTAACCACTGAATCGCACAGCTATAGAAGTGCAGAGAATGCTATTCCAAAAAAATGTTGTTTTTTTTAGTATAGCACTGTACAATATATAGAAATTGTTTATTTTACACACCTCCAGATGTGTATTTCACACTGCAAAATATTTTCTGTGGCCCTAAATGGCGTTTTTTGGAAGAGCACAACACAACCACAGTATTTAACCACTGAATCACACAGCTATAGAAGTGCAGAGAATGCTATTCAAAAAAAATGTTTTTTTTTTTAGTATAGCACTGTACAATATATAGAAATTGTTTATTTTACACACCGCCACATGTGTATTTCACACTGCAATTTATTTTCTGTGGCCCTAAATGGCGTTTTTTGGAAGAGCACAACACAACCACAGTATTTAACCACTGAATCGCACAGCTATAGAAGTGCAGAGAATGCTATTCAAAAAAAATGTTTTTTTTTTTAGTATAGCACTGTACAATATATAGAAATTGTTTATTTTACACACCTCCAGATGTGTATTTCACACTGCAAAATATTTTCTGTGGCCCTAAATGGCGTTTTTTGGAAGAGCACAACACAACCACAGTATTTAACCACTGAATCGCACAGCTATAGAAGTGCAGAGAATGCTATTCAAAAAAAATGTTTTTTTTTTTAGTATAGCACTGTACAATATATAGAAATTGTTTATTTTACACACCGCCACATGTGTATTTCACACTGCAATTTATTTTCTGTGGCCCTAAATGGCGTTTTTTGGAAGAGCACAACACAACCACAGTATTTAACCACTGAATCGCACAGCTATAGAAGTGCAGAGAATGCTATTCAAAAAAAATGTTGTTTTTTTTAGTATAGCACTGTACAATATATAGAAATTGTTTATTTTACACACCTCCAGATGTGTATTTCACACTGCAAAATATTTTCTGTGGCCCTAAATGGCGTTTTTTGGAAGAGCACAACACAACCACAGTATTTAACCACTGAATCGCACAGCTATAGAAGTGCAGAGAATGCTATTCAAAAAAAATTTTGTTTTTTTTAGTATAGCACTGTACAATATATAGAAATTGTTTATTTTACACACCGCCACATGTGTATTTCACACTGCAATTTATTTTCTGTGGCCCTAAATGGCGTTTTTTGGAAGAGCACAACACAACCACAGTATTTAACCACTGAATCGCACAGCTATAGAAGTGCAGAGAATGCTATTCAAAAAAAATTTTGTTTTTTTTAGTATAGCACTGTACAATATATAGAAATTGTTTATTTTACACACCTCCAGATGTGTATTTCACACTGCAAAATATTTTCTGTGGCCCTAAATGGCGTTTTTTGGAAGAGCACAACACAACCACAGTATTTAACCACTGAATCGCACAGCTATAGAAGTGCAGAGAATGCTATTCAAAAAAAATGTTTTTTTTTTTAGTATAGCACTGTACAATATATAGAAATTGTTTATTTTACACACCGCCACATGTGTATTTCACACTGCAATTTATTTTCTGTGGCCCTAAATGGCGTTTTTTGGAAGAGCACAACACAACCACAGTATTTAACCACTGAATCGCACAGCTATAGAAGTGCAGAGAATGCTATTCCAAAAAAATGTTGTTTTTTTTAGTATAGCACTGTACAATATATAGAAATTGTTTATTTTACACACCTCCAGATGTGTATTTCACACTGCAAAATATTTTCTGTGGCCCTAAATGGCGTTTTTTGGAAGAGCACAACACAACCACAGTATTTAACCACTGAATCGCACAGCTATAGAAGTGCAGAGAATGCTATTAAAAAAAAATGTTGTTTTTTTTAGTATAGCACTGTACAATATATAGAAATTGTTTATTTTACACACCTCCAGATGTGTATTTCACACTGCAAAATATTTTCTGTGGCCCTAAATGGCGTTTTTTGGAAGAGCACAACACAACCACAGTATTTAACCACCGAATCGCACAGCTATAGAAGTGCAGAGAATGCTATTCAAAAAAAATGTTGTTTTTTTTAGTATAGCACTGTACAATATATAGAAATTGTTTATTTTACACACCTCCACATGTGTATTTCACACTGCAAAATATTTTCTGTGGCCCTAAATGGCGTTTTTTGCAAGAGCACAACAACCCCAACAGTATATAACCGCTGAATCGCACAGCTGCAGAGGCCAGAGAATGCTATTCAAAAATAATGTTGTTTTTTCACACACCTCCAGATGTGTATTTCACACTGCAATTTATTTTCTGTGGCCCTAAATGGCGTTTTTTGGAAGAGCACAACACAACCACAGTATTTAACCACTGAATCGCACAGCTATAGAAGTGCAGAGAATGCTATTCAAAAAAAATGTTGTTTTTTTTAGTATAGCACTGTACAATATATAGAAATTGTTTATTTTACACACCTCCACATGTGTATTTCACACTGCAAAATATTTTCTGTGGCCCTAAATGGCGTTTTTTGGAAGAGCACAACACAACCACAGTATTTAACCACTGAATCACACAGCTGCAGAGGCCAGAGAATGCTATTCAAAAATAATGTTGTTTTTTCACACACCTCCAGATATGTATTTCACACTGCAAAATATTTTCTGTGGCCCTAAATGGCGTTTTTTGCAAGAGCACAACACAACCACAGTATTTAACCACTGAATCGCACAGCTATAGAAGTGCAGAGAATGCTATTCAAAAAAAATGTTGTTTTTTTTAGTATAGCACTGTACAATATATAGAAATTGTTTATTTTACACACCTCCACATGTGTATTTCACACTGCAATTTATTTTCTGTGGCCCTAAATGGCGTTTTTTGGAAGAGCACAACACAACCACAGTATTTAACCACTGAATCGCACAGCTATAGAAGTGCAGAGAATGCTATTCAAAAAAAATGTTGTTTTTTTTAGTATAGCACTGTACAATATATAGAAATTGTTTATTTTACACACCTCCACATGTGTATTTCACACTGCAAAATATTTTCTGTGGCCCTAAATGGCGTTTTTTGCAAGAGCACAACACAACCACAGTATTTAACCACTGAATCGCACAGCTATAGAAGTGCAGAGAATGCTATTCAAAAAAAAATGTTTTTTTTTTTAGTATAGCACTGTACAATATATAGAAATTGTTTATTTTACACACCTCCACATGTGTATTTCACACTGCAAAATATTTTCTGTGGCCCTAAATGGCGTTTTTTGCAAGAGCACAACACAACCACAGTATTTAACCACTGAATCGCACAGCTATAGAAGTGCAGAGAATGCTATTCAAAAAAAATGTTTTTTTTTTTAGTATAGCACTGTACAATATATAGAAATTGTTTATTTTACACACCTCCCGATGTGTATTTCACACTGCAAAATATTTTCTGTGGCCCTAAATGGCGTTTTTTGGAAGAGCACAACACAACCACAGTATTTAACCACTGAATCGCACAGCTATAGAAGTGCAGAGAATGCTATTCAAAAAAAATGTTGTTTTTTTTAGTATAGCACTGTACAATATATAGAAATTGTTTATTTTACACACCTCCAGATGTGTATTTCACACTGCAAAATATTTTCTGTGGCCCTAAATGGCGTTTTTTGGAAGAGCACAACACAACCACAGTATTTAACCACTGAATCGCACAGCTATAGAAGTGCAGAGAATGCTATTCAAAAAAAATGTTGTTTTTTTTAGTATAGCACTGTACAATATATAGAAATTGTTTATTTTACACACCGCCACATGTGTATTTCACACTGCAATTTATTTTCTGTGGCCCTAAATGGCGTTTTTTGGAAGAGCACAACACAACCACAGTATTTAACCAATGAATCGCACAGCTATAGAAGTGCAGAGAATGCTATTCAAAAAAAATGTTTTTTTTTTTAGTATAGCACTGTACAATATATAGAAATTGTTTATTTTACACACCTCCAGATGTGTATTTCACACTGCAAAATATTTTCTGTGGCCCTAAATGGCGTTTTTTGGAAGAGCACAACACAACCACAGTATTTAACCACTGAATCGCACAGCTATAGAAGTGCAGAGAATGCTATTCAAAAAAAATGTTGTTTTTTTTAGTATAGCACTGTACAATATATAGAAATTGTTTATTTTACACACCGCCACATGTGTATTTCATACTGCAATTTATTTTCTGTGGCCCTAAATGGCGTTTTTTGGAAGAGCACAACACAACCACAGTATTTAACCACTGAATCGCACAGCTATAGAAGTGCAGAGAATGCTATTCAAAAAAAATGTTGTTTTTTTTAGTATAGCACTGTACAATATATAGAAATTGTTTATTTTACACACCGCCACATGTGTATTTCACACTGCAATTTATTTTCTGTGGCCCTAAATGGCGTTTTTTGGAAGAGCACAACACAACCACAGTATTTAACCACTGAATCGCACAGCTATAGAAGTGCAGAGAATGCTATTCAAAAAAAATGTTTTTTTTAGTATAGCACTGTACAATATATAGAAATTGTTTATTTTACACACCAACACATGTGTATTTCACACTGCAATTTATTTTCTGTGGCCCTAAATGGCGTTTTTTGGAAGAGCACAACACAACCACAGTATTTAACCACTGAATCGCACAGCTATAGAAGTGCAGAGAATGCTATTCAAAAAAAATGTTGTTTTTTTTAGTATAGCACTGTACAATATATAGAAATTGTTTATTTTACACACCTCCAGATGTGTATTTCACACTGCAAAATATTTTCTGTGGCCCTAAATGGCGTTTTTTGGAAGAGCACAACACAACCACAGTATTTAACCACTGAATCGCACAGCTATAGAAGTGCAGAGAATGCTATTCAAAAAAAATGTTGTTTTTTTTAGTATAGCACTGTACAATATATAGAAATTGTTTATTTTACACACCGCCACATGTGTATTTCACACTGCAATTTATTTTCTGTGGCCCTAAATGGCGTTTTTTGGAAGAGCACAACACAACCACAGTATTTAACCACTGAATCGCACAGCTATAGAAGTGCAGAGAATGCTATTCAAAAAAAATGTTGTTTTTTTTAGTATAGCACTGTACAATATATAGAAATTGTTTATTTTACACACCTCCAGATGTGTATTTCACACTGCAAAATATTTTCTGTGGCCCTAAATGGCGTTTTTTGGAAGAGCACAACACAACCACAGTATTTAACCACTGAATCGCACAGCTATAGAAGTGCAGAGAATGCTATTCAAAAAAAATGTTTTTTTTTTAGTATAGCACTGTACAATATATAGAAATTGTTTATTTTACACACCGCCACATGTGTATTTCACACTGCAATTTATTTTCTGTGGCCCTAAATGGCGTTTTTTGGAAGAGCACAACACAACCACAGTATTTAACCACTGAATCGCACAGCTATAGAAGTGCAGAGAATGCTATTCAAAAAAAATGTTGTTTTTTTTAGTATAGCACTGTACAATATATAGAAATTGTTTATTTTACACACCGCCACATGTGTATTTCACACTGCAATTTATTTTCTGTGGCCCTAAATGGCGTTTTTTGGAAGAGCACAACACAACCACAGTATTTAACCACTGAATCGCACAGCTATAGAAGTGCAGAGAATGCTATTCAAAAAAAATGTTGTTTTTTTTAGTATAGCACTGTACAATATATAGAAATTGTTTATTTTACACACCTCCAGATGTGTATTTCACACTGCAAAATATTTTCTGTGGCCCTAAATGGCGTTTTTTGGAAGAGCACAACACAACCACAGTATTTAACCACTGAATCGCACAGCTATAGAAGTGCAGAGAATGCTATTCAAAAAAAATGTTTTTTTTTTTAGTATAGCACTGTACAATATATAGAAATTGTTTATTTTACACACCTCCAGATGTGTATTTCACACTGCAAAATATTTTCTGTGGCTCTAAATGGCGTTTTTTGGAAGAGCACAACACAACCACAGTATTTAACCACTGAATCGCACAGCTATAGAAGTGCAGAGAATGCTATTCAAAAAAAATGTTGTTTTTTTTAGTATAGCACTGTACAATATATAGAAATTGTTTATTTTACACACCTCCAGATGTGTATTTCACACTGCAAAATATTTTCTGTGGCCCTAAATGGCGTTTTTTGGAAGAGCACAACACAACCACAGTATTTAACCACTGAATTGCACAGCTATAGAAGTGCAGAGAATGCTATTCAAAAAAAATGTTGTTTTTTTTAGTATAGCACTGTACAATATATTGAAATTGTTTATTTTACACACCGCCACATGTGTATTTCACACTGCAATTTATTTTCTGTGGCCCTAAATGGCGTTTTTTGGAAGAGCACAACACAACCACAGTATTTAACCACTGAATCGCACAGCTATAGAAGTGCAGAGAATGCTATTCAAAAAAAATTTAGTTTTTTTTAGTATAGCACTGTACAATATATAGAAATTGTTTATTTTACACACCTCCAGATGTGTATTTCACACTGCAAAATATTTTCTGTGGCCCTAAATGGCGTTTTTTGGAAGAGCACAACACAACCACAGTATTTAACCACTGAATCGCACAGCTATAGAAGTGCAGAGAATGCTATTCAAAAAAAATTTTGTTTTTTTTAGTATAGCACTGTACAATATATAGAAATTGTTTATTTTACACACCTCCACATGTGTATTTCACACTGCAAAATATTTTCTGTGGCCCTAAATGGCGTTTTTTGCAAGAGCACAACAACCCCAACAGTATATAACCGCTGAATCGCACAGCTGCAGAGGCCAGAGAATGCTATTCAAAAATAATGTTGTTTTTTCACACACCTCCAGATGTGTATTTCACACTGCAATTTATTTTCTGTGGCCCTAAATGGCGTTTTTTGGAAGAGCACAACACAACCACAGTATTTAACCACTGAATCGCACAGCTATAGAAGTGCAGAGAATGCTATTCAAAAAAAATGTTGTTTTTTTTAGTATAGCACTGTACAATATATAGAAATTGTTTATTTTACACACCTCCAGATGTGTATTTCACACTGCAAAATATTTTCTGTGGCCCTAAATGGCGTTTTTTGGAAGAGCACAACACAACCACAGTATTTAACCACTGAATCGCACAGCTATAGAAGTGCAGAGAATGCTATTCAAAAAAAATGTTGTTTTTTTTAGTATAGCACTGTACAATATATAGAAATTGTTTATTTTACACACCTCCAGATGTGTATTTCACACTGCAAAATATTTTCTGTGGCTCTAAATGGCGTTTTTTGGAAGAGCACAACACAACCACAGTATTTAACCACTGAATCGCACAGCTATAGAAGTGCAGAGAATGCTATTCAAAAAAAATGTTGTTTTTTTTAGTATAGCACTGTACAATATATAGAAATTGTTTATTTTACACACCTCCAGATGTGTATTTCACACTGCAAAATATTTTCTGTGGCCCTAAATGGCGTTTTTGGAAGAGCACAACACAACCACAGTATTTAACCACTGAATCGCACAGCTATAGAAGTGCAGAGAATGCTATTCAAAAAAAATGTTGTTTTTTTAGTATAGCACTGTACAATATATAGAAATTGTTTATTTTACACACCTCCAGATGTGTATTTCACACTGCAAAATATTTTCTGTGGCCCTAAATGGCGTTTTTTGGAAGAGCACAACACAACCACAGTATTTAACCACTGAATCGCACAGCTATAGAAGTGCAGAGAATGCTATTCAAAAAAAATGTTTTTTTTTTTAGTATAGCACTGTACAATATATAGAAATTGTTTATTTTACACACCTCCACATGTGTATTTCACACTGCAAAATATTTTCTGTGGCCCTAAATGGCGTTTTTTGCAAGAGCACAACAACCCCAACAGTATATAACCGCTGAATCGCACAGCTGCAGAGGCCAGAGAATGCTATTCAAAAATAATGTTGTTTTTTCACACACCTCCAGATGTGTATTTCACACTGCAATTTATTTTCTGTGGCCCTAAATGGCGTTTTTTGGAAGAGCACAACACAACCACAGTATTTAACCACTGAATCGCACAGCTATAGAAGTGCAGAGAATGCTATTCAAAAAAAATGTTGTTTTTTTTAGTATAGCACTGTACAATATATAGAAATTGTTTATTTTACACACCTCCAGATGTGTATTTCACACTGCAAAATATTTTCTGTGGCCCTAAATGGCGTTTTTTGGAAGAGCACAACACAACCACAGTATTTAACCACTGAATCGCACAGCTATAGAAGTGCAGAGAATGCTATTCAAAAAAAATGTTGTTTTTTTTAGTATAGCACTGTACAATATATAGAAATTGTTTATTTTACACACCTCCAGATGTGTATTTCACACTGCAAAATATTTTCTGTGGCTCTAAATGGCGTTTTTTGGAAGAGCACAACACAACCACAGTATTTAACCACTGAATCGCACAGCTATAGAAGTGCAGAGAATGCTATTCAAAAAAAATTTTGTTTTTTTTTAGTATAGCACTGTACAATATATAGAAATTGTTTATTTTACACACCTCCAGATGTGTATTTCACACTGCAAAATATTTTCTGTGGCCCTAAATGGCGTTTTTTGGAAGAGCACAACACAACCACAGTATTTAACCACTGAATCGCACAGCTATAGAAGTGCAGAGAATGCTATTCAAAAAAAATGTTGTTTTTTTTAGTATAGCACTGTACAATATATAGAAATTGTTTATTTTACACACCGCCACATGTGTATTTCACACTGCAATTTATTTTCTGTGGCCCTAAATGGCGTTTTTTGGAAGAGCACAACACAACCACAGTATTTAACCACTGAATCGCACAGCTATAGAAGTGCAGAGAATGCTATTCAAAAAAAATGTTGTTTTTTTTAGTATAGCACTGTACAATATATAGAAATTGTTTATTTTACACACCTCCAGATGTGTATTTCACACTGCAAAATATTTTCTGTGGCCCTAAATGGCGTTTTTTGCAAGAGCACAACAACCCCAACAGTATATAACCGCTGAATCGCACAGCTGCAGAGGCCAGAGAATGCTATTCAAAAATAATGTTGTTTTTTCACACACCTCCAGATGTGTATTTCACACTGCAATTTATTTTCTGTGGCCCTAAATGGCGTTTTTTGGAAGAGCACAACACAACCACAGTATTTAACCACTGAATCGCACAGCTATAGAAGTGCAGAGAATGCTATTCAAAAAAAATGTTGTTTTTTTTAGTATAGCACTGTACAATATATAGAAATTGTTTATTTTACACACCTCCAGATGTGTATTTCACACTGCAAAATATTTTCTGTGGCCCTAAATGGCGTTTTTTGGAAGAGCACAACACAACCACAGTATTTAACCACTGAATCGCACAGCTATAGAAGTGCAGAGAATGCTATTCAAAAAAAATGTTGTTTTTTTTAGTATAGCACTGTACAATATATAGAAATTGTTTATTTTACACACCTCCAGATGTGTATTTCACACTGCAAAATATTTTCTGTGGCTCTAAATGGCGTTTTTTGGAAGAGCACAACACAACCACAGTATTTAACCACTGAATCGCACAGCTATAGAAGTGCAGAGAATGCTATTCAAAAAAAATGTTTTTTTTTTTAGTATAGCACTGTACAATATATAGAAATTGTTTATTTTACACACCTCCAGATGTGTATTTCACACTGCAAAATATTTTCTGTGGCCCTAAATGGCGTTTTTGGAAGAGCACAACACAACCACAGTATTTAACCACTGAATCGCACAGCTATAGAAGTGCAGAGAATGCTATTCAAAAAAAATGTTGTTTTTTTAGTATAGCACTGTACAATATATAGAAATTGTTTATTTTACACACCTCCAGATGTGTATTTCACACTGCAAAATATTTTCTGTGGCCCTAAATGGCGTTTTTTGGAAGAGCACAACACAACCACAGTATTTAACCACTGAATCGCACAGCTATAGAAGTGCAGAGAATGCTATTCAAAAAAAATGTTTTTTTTTTTAGTATAGCACTGTACAATATATAGAAATTGTTTATTTTACACACCTCCACATGTGTATTTCACACTGCAAAATATTTTCTGTGGCCCTAAATGGCGTTTTTTGCAAGAGCACAACAACCCCAACAGTATATAACCGCTGAATCGCACAGCTGCAGAGGCCAGAGAATGCTATTCAAAAATAATGTTGTTTTTTCACACACCTCCAGATGTGTATTTCACACTGCAATTTATTTTCTGTGGCCCTAAATGGCGTTTTTTGGAAGAGCACAACACAACCACAGTATTTAACCACTGAATCGCACAGCTATAGAAGTGCAGAGAATGCTATTCAAAAAAAATGTTGTTTTTTTTAGTATAGCACTGTACAATATATAGAAATTGTTTATTTTACACACCTCCAGATGTGTATTTCACACTGCAAAATATTTTCTGTGGCCCTAAATGGCGTTTTTTGGAAGAGCACAACACAACCACAGTATTTAACCACTGAATCGCACAGCTATAGAAGTGCAGAGAATGCTATTCAAAAAAAATGTTGTTTTTTTTAGTATAGCACTGTACAATATATAGAAATTGTTTATTTTACACACCTCCAGATGTGTATTTCACACTGCAAAATATTTTCTGTGGCTCTAAATGGCGTTTTTTGGAAGAGCACAACACAACCACAGTATTTAACCACTGAATCGCACAGCTATAGAAGTGCAGAGAATGCTATTCAAAAAAAATTTTGTTTTTTTTAGTATAGCACTGTACAATATATAGAAATTGTTTATTTTACACACCTCCAGATGTGTATTTCACACTGCAAAATATTTTCTGTGGCCCTAAATGGCGTTTTTTGGAAGAGCACAACACAACCACAGTATTTAACCACTGAATCGCACAGCTATAGAAGTGCAGAGAATGCTATTCAAAAAAAATGTTGTTTTTTTTAGTATAGCACTGTACAATATATAGAAATTGTTTATTTTACACACCGCCACATGTGTATTTCACACTGCAATTTATTTTCTGTGGCCCTAAATGGCGTTTTTTGGAAGAGCACAACACAACCACAGTATTTAACCACTGAATCGCACAGCTATAGAAGTGCAGAGAATGCTATTCAAAAAAAATGTTGTTTTTTTTAGTATAGCACTGTACAATATATAGAAATTGTTTATTTTACACACCTCCAGATGTGTATTTCACACTGCAAAATATTTTCTGTGGCCCTAAATGGCGTTTTTTGGAAGAGCACAACACAACCACAGTATTTAACCACCGAATCGCACAGCTATAGAAGTGCAGAGAATGCTATTCAAAAAAAATGTTGTTTTTTTTAGTATAGCACTGTACAATATATAGAAATTGTTTATTTTACACACCTCCACATGTGTATTTCACACTGCAAAATATTTTCTGTGGCCCTAAATGGCGTTTTTTGCAAGAGCACAACAACCCCAACAGTATATAACCGCTGAATCGCACAGCTGCAGAGGCCAGAGAATGCTATTCAAAAATAATGTTGTTTTTTCACACACCTCCAGATGTGTATTTCACACTGCAATTTATTTTCTGTGGCCCTAAATGGCGTTTTTTGGAAGAGCACAACACAACCACAGTATTTAACCACTGAATCGCACAGCTATAGAAGTGCAGAGAATGCTATTCAAAAAAAATGTTTTTTTTTTTAGTATAGCACTGTACAATATATAGAAATTGTTTATTTTACACACCGCCACATGTGTATTTCACACTGCAATTTATTTTCTGTGGCCCTAAATGGCGTTTTTTGGAAGAGCACAACACAACCACAGTATTTAACCACTGAATCGCACAGCTGCAGAGGCCAGAGAATGCTATTCAAAAATAATGTTGTTTTTTCACACACCTCCAGATATGTATTTCACACTGCAAAATATTTTCTGTGGCCCTAAATGGCGTTTTTTGCAAGAGCACAACACAACCACAGTATTTAACCACTGAATCGCACAGCTATAGAAGTGCAGAGAATGCTATTCAAAAAAAATGTTGTTTTTTTTAGTATAGCACTGTACAATATATAGAAATTGTTTATTTTACACACCTCCACATGTGTATTTCACACTGCAAAATATTTTCTGTGGCCCTAAATGGCGTTTTTTGAAAGAGCACAACACAACCACAGTATTTAACCACTGAATCGCACAGCTATAGAAGTGCAGAGAATGCTATTCAAAAAAAATGTTTTTTTTTTTTAGTATAGCACTGTACAATATATAGAAATTGTTTATTTTACACACCGCCACATGTGTATTTCACACTGCAATTTATTTTCTGTGGCCCTAAATGGCGTTTTTTGGAAGAGCACAACACAACCACAGTATTTAACCACTGAATCGCACAGCTATAGAAGTGCAGAGAATGCTATTCAAAAAAAATGTTGTTTTTTTTAGTATAGCACTGTACAATATATAGAAATTGTTTATTTTACACACCTCCAGATGTGTATTTCACACTGCAAAATATTTTCTGTGGCCCTAAATGGCGTTTTTTGGAAGAGCACAACACAACCACAGTATTTAACCACTGAATCGCACAGCTATAGAAGTGAAGAGAATGCTATTCAAAAAAAATGTTGTTTTTTTTAGTATAGCACTGTACAATATATAGAAATTGTTTATTTTACACACCGCCACATGTGTATTTCACACTGCAATTTATTTTCTGTGGCCCTAAATGGCGTTTTTTGGAAGAGCACAACACAACCACAGTATTTAACCACTGAATCGCACAGCTATAGAAGTGCAGAGAATGCTATTCAAAAAAAATGTTGTTTTTTTTAGTATAGCACTGTACAATATATAGAAATTGTTTATTTTACACACCTCCAGATGTGTATTTCACACTGCAAAATATTTTCTGTGGCCCTAAATGGCGTTTTTTGGAAGAGCACAACACAACCACAGTATTTAACCACTGAATCGCACAGCTATAGAAGTGCAGAGAATGCTATTCAAAAAAAATGTTTTTTTTAGTATAGCACTGTACAATATATAGAAATTGTTTATTTTACACACCGCCACATGTGTATTTCACACTGCAATTTATTTTCTGTGGCCCTAAATGGCGTTTTTTGGAAGAGCACAACACAACCACAGTATTTAACCACTGAATCGCACAGCTATAGAAGTGCAGAGAATGCTATTCAAAAAAAATGTTTTTTTTTTTAGTATAGCACTGTACAATATATAGAAATTGTTTATTTTACACACCGCCACATGTGTATTTCACACTGCAATTTATTTTCTGTGGCCCTAAATGGCGTTTTTTGGAAGAGCACAACACAACCACAGTATTTAACCACTGAATCGCACAGCTATAGAAGTGCAGAGAATGCTATTCAAAAAAAATGTTGTTTTTTTTAGTATAGCACTGTACAATATATAGAAATTGTTTATTTTACACACCTCCAGATGTGTATTTCACACTGCAAAATATTTTCTGTGGCCCTAAATGGCGTTTTTTGGAAGAGCACAACACAACCACAGTATTTAACCACTGAATCGCACAGCTATAGAAGTGCAGAGAATGCTATTCAAAAAAAATGTTGTTTTTTTTAGTATAGCACTGTACAATATATAGAAATTGTTTATTTTACACACCGCCACATGTGTATTTCACACTGCAATTTATTTTCTGTGGCCCTAAATGGCGTTTTTTGGAAGAGCACAACACAACCACAGTATTTAACCACTGAATCGCACAGCTATAGAAGTGCAGAGAATGCTATTCAAAAAAAATTTTTTTTTTTTAGTATAGCACTGTACAATATATAGAAATTGTTTATTTTACACACCTCCAGATGTGTATTTCACACTGCAAAATATTTTCTGTGGCCCTAAATGGCGTTTTTTGGAAGAGCACAACACAACCACAGTATTTAACCACTGAATCGCACAGCTATAGAAGTGCAGAGAATGCTATTCAAAAAAAATGTTGTTTTTTTTAGTATAGCACTGTACAATATATAGAAATTGTTTATTTTACACACCGCCACATGTGTATTTCACACTGCAATTTATTTTCTGTGGCCCTAAATGGCGTTTTTTGGAAGAGCACAACACAACCACAGTATTTAACCACTGAATCGCACAGCTATAGAAGTGCAGAGAATGCTATTCAAAAAAAATGTTGTTTTTTTTAGTATAGCACTGTACAATATATAGAAATTGTTTATTTTACACACCGCCACATGTGTATTTCACACTGCAATTTATTTTCTGTGGCCCTAAATGGCGTTTTTTGGAAGAGCACAACACAACCACAGTATTTAACCACTGAATCGCACAGCTATAGAAGTGCAGAGAATGCTATTCAAAAAAAATGTTGTTTTTTTTAGTATAGCACTGTACAATATATAGAAATTGTTTATTTTACACACCTCCAGATGTGTATTTCACACTGCAAAATATTTTCTGTGGCCCTAAATGGCGTTTTTTTGGAAGAGCACAACACAACCACAGTATTTAACCACTGAATCGCACAGCTATAGAAGTGCAGAGAATGCTATTCAAAAAAAATGTTTTTTTTTTTAGTATAGCACTGTACAATATATAGAAATTGTTTATTTTACACACCTCCAGATGTGTATTTCACACTGCAAAATATTTTCTGTGGCTCTAAATGGCGTTTTTTGGAAGAGCACAACACAACCACAGTATTTAACCACTGAATCGCACAGCTATAGAAGTGCAGAGAATGCTATTCAAAAAAAATGTTGTTTTTTTTAGTATAGCACTGTACAATATATAGAAATTGTTTATTTTACACACCTCCAGATGTGTATTTCACACTGCAAAATATTTTCTGTGGCCCTAAATGGCGTTTTTTGGAAGAGCACAACACAACCACAGTATTTAACCACTGAATTGCACAGCTATAGAAGTGCAGAGAATGCTATTCAAAAAAAATGTTTTTTTTTTTAGTATAGCACTGTACAATATATAGAAATTGTTTATTTTACACACCGCCACATGTGTATTTCACACTGCAATTTATTTTCTGTGGCCCTAAATGGCGTTTTTTGGAAGAGCACAACACAACCACAGTATTTAACCACTGAATCGCACAGCTATAGAAGTGCAGAGAATGCTATTCAAAAAAAATGTTGTTTTTTTTAGTATAGCACTGTACAATATATAGAAATTGTTTATTTTACACACCTCCAGATGTGTATTTCACACTGCAAAATATTTTCTGTGGCCCTAAATGGCGTTTTTTGGAAGAGCACAACACAACCACAGTATTTAACCACTGAATCGCACAGCTATAGAAGTGAAGAGAATGCTATTCAAAAAAAATGTTGTTTTTTTTTAGTATAGCACTGTACAATATATAGAAATTGTTTATTTTACACACCGCCACATGTGTATTTCACACTGCAATTTATTTTCTGTGGCCCTAAATGGCGTTTTTTGGAAGAGCACAACACAACCACAGTATTTAACCACTGAATCGCACAGCTATAGAAGTGCAGAGAATGCTATTCAAAAAAAATGTTGTTTTTTTTAGTATAGCACTGTACAATATATAGAAATTGTTTATTTTACACACCTCCAGATGTGTATTTCACACTGCAAAATATTTTCTGTGGCCCTAAATGGCGTTTTTTGGAAGAGCACAACACAACCACAGTATTTAACCACTGAATCGCACAGCTATAGAAGTGCAGAGAATGCTATTCAAAAAAAATGTTTTTTTTAGTATAGCACTGTACAATATATAGAAATTGTTTATTTTACACACCGCCACATGTGTATTTCACACTGCAATTTATTTTCTGTGGCCCTAAATGGCGTTTTTTGGAAGAGCACAACACAACCACAGTATTTAACCACTGAATCGCACAGCTATAGAAGTGCAGAGAATGCTATTCAAAAAAAATGTTTTTTTTTTTAGTATAGCACTGTACAATATATAGAAATTGTTTATTTTACACACCGCCACATGTGTATTTCACACTGCAATTTATTTTCTGTGGCCCTAAATGGCGTTTTTTGGAAGAGCACAACACAACCACAGTATTTAACCACTGAATCGCACAGCTATAGAAGTGCAGAGAATGCTATTCAAAAAAAATGTTGTTTTTTTTAGTATAGCACTGTACAATATATAGAAATTGTTTATTTTACACACCTCCAGATGTGTATTTCACACTGCAAAATATTTTCTGTGGCCCTAAATGGCGTTTTTTGGAAGAGCACAACACAACCACAGTATTTAACCACTGAATCGCACAGCTATAGAAGTGCAGAGAATGCTATTCAAAAAAAATGTTGTTTTTTTTAGTATAGCACTGTACAATATATAGAAATTGTTTATTTTACACACCGCCACATGTGTATTTCACACTGCAATTTATTTTCTGTGGCCCTAAATGGCGTTTTTTGGAAGAGCACAACACAACCACAGTATTTAACCACTGAATCGCACAGCTATAGAAGTGCAGAGAATGCTATTCAAAAAAAATTTTTTTTTTTTAGTATAGCACTGTACAATATATAGAAATTGTTTATTTTACACACCTCCAGATGTGTATTTCACACTGCAAAATATTTTCTGTGGCCCTAAATGGCGTTTTTTGGAAGAGCACAACACAACCACAGTATTTAACCACTGAATCGCACAGCTATAGAAGTGCAGAGAATGCTATTCAAAAAAAATGTTGTTTTTTTTAGTATAGCACTGTACAATATATAGAAATTGTTTATTTTACACACCGCCACATGTGTATTTCACACTGCAATTTATTTTCTGTGGCCCTAAATGGCGTTTTTTGGAAGAGCACAACACAACCACAGTATTTAACCACTGAATCGCACAGCTATAGAAGTGCAGAGAATGCTATTCAAAAAAAATGTTGTTTTTTTTAGTATAGCACTGTACAATATATAGAAATTGTTTATTTTACACACCGCCACATGTGTATTTCACACTGCAATTTATTTTCTGTGGCCCTAAATGGCGTTTTTTGGAAGAGCACAACACAACCACAGTATTTAACCACTGAATCGCACAGCTATAGAAGTGCAGAGAATGCTATTCAAAAAAAATGTTGTTTTTTTTAGTATAGCACTGTACAATATATAGAAATTGTTTATTTTACACACCTCCAGATGTGTATTTCACACTGCAAAATATTTTCTGTGGCCCTAAATGGCGTTTTTTTGGAAGAGCACAACACAACCACAGTATTTAACCACTGAATCGCACAGCTATAGAAGTGCAGAGAATGCTATTCAAAAAAAATGTTTTTTTTTTTAGTATAGCACTGTACAATATATAGAAATTGTTTATTTTACACACCTCCAGATGTGTATTTCACACTGCAAAATATTTTCTGTGGCTCTAAATGGCGTTTTTTGGAAGAGCACAACACAACCACAGTATTTAACCACTGAATCGCACAGCTATAGAAGTGCAGAGAATGCTATTCAAAAAAAATGTTGTTTTTTTTAGTATAGCACTGTACAATATATAGAAATTGTTTATTTTACACACCTCCAGATGTGTATTTCACACTGCAAAATATTTTCTGTGGCCCTAAATGGCGTTTTTTGGAAGAGCACAACACAACCACAGTATTTAACCACTGAATTGCACAGCTATAGAAGTGCAGAGAATGCTATTCAAAAAAAATGTTGTTTTTTTTAGTATAGCACTGTACAATATATAGAAATTGTTTATTTTACACACCGCCACATGTGTATTTCACACTGCAATTTATTTTCTGTGGCCCTAAATGGCGTTTTTTGGAAGAGCACAACACAACCACAGTATTTAACCACTGAATCGCACAGCTATAGAAGTGCAGAGAATGCTATTCAAAAAAAATGTTGTTTTTTTTAGTATAGCACTGTACAATATATAGAAATTGTTTATTTTACACACCTCCAGATGTGTATTTCACACTGCAAAATATTTTCTGTGGCCCTAAATGGCGTTTTTTGGAAGAGCACAACACAACCACAGTATTTAACCACTGAATCGCACAGCTATAGAAGTGCAGAGAATGCTATTCAAAAAAAATGTTTTTTTTTTTAGTATAGCACTGTACAATATATAGAAATTGTTTATTTTACACACCTCCACATGTGTATTTCACACTGCAAAATATTTTCTGTGGCCCTAAATGGCGTTTTTTGCAAGAGCACAACAACCCCAACAGTATATAACCGCTGAATCGCACAGCTGCAGAGGCCAGAGAATGCTATTCAAAAATAATGTTGTTTTTTCACACACGTCCAGATGTGTATTTCACACTGCAATTTATTTTCTGTGGCCCTAAATGGCGTTTTTTGGAAGAGCACAACACAACCACAGTATTTAACCACTGAATCGCACAGCTATAGAAGTGCAGAGAATGCTATTCAAAAAAAATGTTGTTTTTTTTAGTATAGCACTGTACAATATATAGAAATTGTTTATTTTACACACCTCCAGATGTGTATTTCACACTGCAAAATATTTTCTGTGGCCCTAAATGGCGTTTTTTGGAAGAGCACAACACAACCACAGTATTTAACCACTGAATCGCACAGCTATAGAAGTGCAGAGAATGCTATTCAAAAAAAATGTTGTTTTTTTTAGTATAGCACTGTACAATATATAGAAATTGTTTATTTTACACACCTCCAGATGTGTATTTCACACTGCAAAATATTTTCTGTGGCTCTAAATGGCGTTTTTTGGAAGAGCACAACACAACCACAGTATTTAACCACTGAATCGCACAGCTATAGAAGTGCAGAGAATGCTATTCAAAAAAAATTTTGTTTTTTTTAGTATAGCACTGTACAATATATAGAAATTGTTTATTTTACACACCTCCAGATGTGTATTTCACACTGCAAAATATTTTCTGTGGCCCTAAATGGCGTTTTTTGGAAGAGCACAACACAACCACAGTATTTAACCACTGAATCGCACAGCTATAGAAGTGCAGAGAATGCTATTCAAAAAAAATGTTGTTTTTTTTAGTATAGCACTGTACAATATATAGAAATTGTTTATTTTACACACCGCCACATGTGTATTTCACACTGCAATTTATTTTTTGTGGCCCTAAATGGCGTTTTTTGGAAGAGCACAACACAACCACAGTATTTAACCACTGAATCGCACAGCTATAGAAGTGCAGAGAATGCTATTCAAAAAAAATGTTGTTTTTTTTAGTATAGCACTGTACAATATATAGAAATTGTTTATTTTACACACCTCCAGATGTGTATTTCACACTGCAAAATATTTTCTGTGGCCCTAAATGGCGTTTTTTGGAAGAGCACAACACAACCACAGTATTTAACCACCGAATCGCACAGCTATAGAAGTGCAGAGAATGCTATTCAAAAAAAATTTTGTTTTTTTTAGTATAGCACTGTACAATATATAGAAATTGTTTATTTTACACACCTCCACATGTGTATTTCACACTGCAAAATATTTTCTGTGGCCCTAAATGGCGTTTTTTGGAAGAGCACAACACAACCACAGTATTTAACCACTGAATCGCACAGCTGCAGAGGCCAGAGAATGCTATTCAAAAATAATGTTGTTTTTTCACACACCTCCAGATATGTATTTCACACTGCAAAATATTTTCTGTGGCCCTAAATGGCGTTTTTTGCAAGAGCACAACACAACCACAGTATTTAACCACTGAATCGCACAGCTATAGAAGTGCAGAGAATGCTATTCAAAAAAAATGTTGTTTTTTTTAGTATAGCACTGTACAATATATAGAAATTGTTTATTTTACACACCTCCACATGTGTATTTCACACTGCAAAATATTTTCTGTGGCCCTAAATGGCGTTTTTTGGAAGAGCACAACACAACCACAGTATATAACCGCTGAATCGCACAGCTGCAGAGAATGCTATTCAAAAAAAGGTTTTTTTTTTTTTTTTAGTATAGCATAGTACAAGAAAAATATATAGAAATTGGTTATTTCACACAACTAGAGATATACACTGCAAAATATTTTTTTTGCCCAAAAATAGGTCTTTTTTGCGCACAACAAAGTGCCTTTTTTTTTTTTTTGCAACAGCACAATAAAGTGCCTTTTTTTTTTTTGGGGGCCCAAAAATGGGTCTTTTTAGCAAAAGCACAATAAAGTGCCTTTTTTTTTTTTTTCTGACCGAAATAGGTCTTTTAGCAAGAGCACAATACAGCCACAGTATGGAATAGGTGTATCACTCAACGTAATGCAGTGCTGGTGCACTGAGCTTGCAACACAAACAGATAAACCTATGCAGATCGCTGAGCTATTATATCTCTCAATCTGGACTCCTATCTAAATCTCTCTCCCTGAAAGCACAAACAGGATCCTGCCCCTACACTACACTACACTACACTGTCTCCCTATCTTTTCTATCAGTAGATTGCAGAATCAGGACTAACTCCTATCATATAATTCTCTCCCTCACAGCAACAGCAGCCAGGATCCTTTCCCTACACTGTCTAAAAGCAGAGTGACGATCTGTGCTGTGTGCCTCTTTCTTATATAGAAGCTGGTCACATGCTGGGTCACATGTTGCACTGACCAATCACAGCCATGCCATTAGTAGGCATGGCTATGATGGCTTCTAAGGGCACACCAGCTAATCAAATGGTGATTGGCTGGCCCCTGAAGCATTTCTAACTGCGCCATTAAATTCCCGAATCCGG